>JAWNNW010000444.1:18345000-19545000 GCA_035044465.1 Scaptomyza tumidula
CCAGAAATTGATTTTACATACTCACTCTCACTCTCACTCTGCCTGGCAACCTTGGAAAACACACCCACACACACACACACACTCGAACACCCAAATCGATTATGGGCAAGTCAAAGTGTCAAAGTTGAAATGTGCATTCATGTGGTTCGATTGATTTTTACAATATAGTATATAAACTCACTGCGGTGACTGCAATTACAGTTTGCCGAGTGCCGCATTTTATGGCCATCGCCGCCATAAACTTTATGGCGTCCTCCTCTCCCAACATCACACCTCCCTACCCCCACCCCACAACTGAAGTGCTACCAAATAAAGCGTTTTTTTTCACCATTTGCCGCGTGCCCGCATTTTTGTATTTCTTATTTTTTTTTTTATTGTTTTCCATCAATTTTAATTTGCTTTTTTCTACACTTCATAAAGTTTACGTTGTTCTTTCGCTAGCGAGAACATCGAATGAAATTTCCATATGCCCGGCCGAGAGAGAGAGAGAAGGTCGAGACAAGATTAATTACACACGGGCGAAGGTAGAAGTTTTGTTGCCCAATCGCTGTCAGGTACATAAACAGCTTCTACAACACACAATCAATGACCTTAAGCTCTAAGAAATCTACTTATATGTATTCTCTCTCTCTCTCTCTCTCCGTATCTTTCTCTGTGTGTTTGTTGCCTATTTTGTGGGTGATGTTTCGAATTGAGTTTACCGAATTTGAACATAATTTAATTATCTTTAAATCCATTAACAAATAACCATCCATCATGTGGCACTTATTCTCGTACTCCTTTTTATATTGTTTCTGCCACACATTGCATTCACTTTTGGACTTAAGCCATATATATTTTTCTTGGAGTCTGGGTTGCATTAAAATTTTTAGCCTGTGATAAATCACCCGGCCCACATATGAGGGCGAAGAAATGGAGAGAGTCAAAAAAAAAGAGAGAGAGAGGAATAAGTAGCTGATATGCATAAGCTTTTTCTGATATATTCAAGATGTGCGATAATCTAGGGGGAAATGCTTTCATATCAGTTGATCATAAATAATGCGACTTGACTAAAGAGGTTAAGGGAGCTCTGGACAGGTCAGTGAATGACCTCTCATACATATATATGATGTTTTATCTCAATACTGTTTAACTAACAAGTAACGATACCCCGAACCGATAACTTTACGCGAGAGCTTTGAGAACATTTTTAACCACAATAAAAATTATCTTAAGCTAAGAAATCGAACATTGAAATACTGTTTCAGGAGTTTCCTAATGTAAATTTAACATTTTATAAAAAATGTAAAATCTTTTATAATAAATTGATTTAAGTAAAACGAATAAACGAAAAATAAAACAGCTGTTAATACAAAAAAGTTGCACAGCTCACAAAAAGCGCATTAAAACTGATAAATCCATGCACATGTAAAGATTTTCACTTTTACTTACCGAACAACAATAATAAACATTTAATTGGATGCTTTTGCGTTTTTAACGATAAGATATTATATGTAGTATATATATTGATGCCATGGGCTATTGCCTATTTAAAGCTGCTTAAATGTTGTCAGGGCCGGCCAGCGGGGTAGAACAGAGAAGAAGTAAAGTGGAATATAAAAACTTAATTTAAAACGAAATCGGCTTAAAAACTACACACAAAAACAAACAAGCAAACAAACAACGAAAACCAGCGCTAAATTGATCAATTAATTAATTGAAGCAAACTATAAAAAAAATAAAAAAATAAATCTACTGCGCCAGCCAATGAATTAACATAAACAGCGAAATTTATTTCGAATTCCAGCGCATTTACGGGGCAGGGAGAAAAAAACCAAAACCCAACCAACAAACAACTACAAACAACAACTACAACAACAATGGGAGGCCCTTTAGGGAAAAATGGGCAGCGCAAAATACGTAACAAAAGAGACAAAAAAAAAAGCCGAACAAAAAACCCAACAACAAAACAAATTAAAAATTTACAAGTGTCATCAAATTAAGTGCCACACACACACACACACACATACATAAAGGGACAAACTTATGTGCCTCAGGGAAAAATAATATGATGTGAAAAGCAAAAAAGAGATGAAAACTATAAAGAAAAAACTATTTAAATGTAACCATTTAAAAAGTTTAAAAAACTTAAAAATTTACAACCAAAAAAATTCGGAATAAAAAAAGTCGAAATCGAAAGTTCTGAAATGCACTTTGGTTTATTTACGATTTGTTGTTGTTGGCTCTAACTTTTGGGGCGTTGACATTTAATGCGGTATTTTGTCAAAATGCTTAGAGACAGCCATAAACAAAAATAAACCAAAAGAAAAAACCTTTGGCAATAACAATAAAAAACTACTTGGTTGTTGTGTTTTACTTTTCTCCCTCTCTTTCTCTCTGATTGTAGTGGGAAAACTTTAATGAGACATTCTATTTATACGTTTGGTTGTTTTTTTTTTTGGCTTGCATTTTCAACAATGTTTTAGACACAATTTAATTCCTGATTTCTGTGGACAATAGTAGCAGCAGTAGTCGTTGTAGTTTGGATAGTTTTGTTTGTCTCTCTTAATTGCTGTCAAACAAAACCGATTGATGACCATTAAAACCAATATCTTCAAACACTAATCCCTGGGGTGAAGTGCCAAAGCCAAAAAGAGGCTTTCGTTTCGCTCTTGGAACGTGCCTGGGACTTTAAATGTGAAGGTGTCAAATTCAATCAACTAGGAAACTAACTTTTGATAATAAAATAGTTGAACATTAAGGCTCGTTTGTTGCTCTTATCGAAATGCTGTAAGTTAGCTAAAGAATACTCTAATTTATCGAGTCGAAAAAGCTGTTAATCACTTTCGATTGATTTATTCTAAGGAACTTTTAACCATCAAAACTTATCCTGTTAACTTTATCAGTTCTACAACTTAAATTCTTTTATCGTTCAAATATAAGTACTCTAAAATTTAACGCAAAGAGCAACAAACGGACCTTTAAGGTCAAATAAATGAAGTTTAAATAGTTTAACCTTTAACTTAGTTGAGGAATTCGCTAAAATCGCTTTAATTTTCACAAAGTTATGTCTATGTTAAACCACAATTGAATAAAATTATTGTTGTGGCCAGACATTTAAGAGTTGTTTAAAATATATATACATATATAAATATTTATGCAGAGTTAATGTGAGTGAAAAGCATAAAAACCACTCAGTGAATTCAATTACAATTTCAAAGCCCTTTGATGACATTTGAAATATGCAAATATGTAAATAATATAATTGAATTTGTCCTCCTTTACTTTACTTAACAGCTTTGATGCGAGAGGTCGACCACTGCATCAGGCAATACCCTGGGCCGATGAGAATGTCTTTAACAAGAAGGCCCACTTCTACTACGACACAAATCCGCCGGCTTTGCGCATCAAGAATATTCAGACCACAGATGCTGGTCTCTACAAATGTCGCGTTGATTTCCATAAATCACCAACGCGCAATTGGCGCATTAATGTGACAGTCCTTGGTAAGTCGTAAAACCAAAATCAAAGTACCCTTAAGTCCCTGTCTATGTCTCTTTATTACATCACTTTCCATTTTTCCACTATCCACTAACACTGTACAGTGCCACCAACACAGTTGACCATACTGGATAATCATGGTGCGGCGGTGCGGGATCAAACCGCTGGTCCCTATCTCGAGGGGGAAAGCATCAATTTAACCTGCCTGTCCAGTGGGGGTGTGCCGCCACCACGTGTATCCTGGTGGCGTGAACATGCCCTTGTCGATGACTCCTTTCAGGTGCTGCCCGATGGTTCCGTTCGCAATGCTCTCCATCTCAAGAACATACAGCGCAAGGATCTTTTAACGGTAAGTAAACATCATTTGACACATACGATACACATCTTGAAAGCCTTATTTCGATATCAACAAAATCCTGAATCTGAAAAACTTTGAGACGAAGCTTAAAATATTTCAATAAATAATGACAATCTGTTAAATCTGTTTATTGAAATCGGTTGAGAATCATCGGAGACATGGAATATTAAAGTCGGGATTTCTCGAGTAGAGCCTTCCTACTTGTTACTACTGTGCTTGAGGAGCAGGCTGCTCGGAGCTTCGCAAATATAATTAAGTGGCGTAATACAATTTTGATCGTTCAATCCTTCCGCTCCGTTACCATCTATCCAGCCAAGTTCATCGCAGTGCTCGACGTTTGCAAAGTTATCGGGATTATTTGGACACCAAACATCTATATTTACTGGATCTCCTGTTGACATCCACACATGTGTTCCTTCCTTAGCTAAGTCATTTCCAGAAGTCCAGTACCTGGTAGTATCTTTATGCATCTTACGATAGTCATCAATCGCATTCCATTCTTCTATTGTCTCAAAGCTAACCAATGAGGCATTCAAATGAAGGCAGTGCGAAAAGGCTTCAAACCAATTATCCTGCTTAGGGACAAAATAATAGCTACCATTGCCGAGTTTCACGAATGGATCATCTGCTGAGCAGCATATGACCAGAAATCCACTAAGAAAAAATAAGCGTGTGAATAACTTGAACATTTTGATTGCACTGCATCCAGCAATGATTCCAACTTTTATTTTATAGTTAATCACAGGAAATCAAACCGAAACGAATATCGTTAACGGCTAGGGCGTGTGCCATTGATTGGATTTTGTTATTAGATTCGTGTACGAAATTATGAAGAATAAAATGCATATGGGGTTACGTAAAGCTAACAAGTAATTTGTTTGTTACGTTTACGTAACATTATTTTCTTCTTTATTATACCCTGAACCCATTAAAAATGGGTTAAAGGGGTATAATAGTTTAATAATAAGAGCTACAGACTCCAGATTTGGAACATAAACAAATTTGTTTTGGATTTTCGATAACTCTTACCATTTTCGATAACAACAAAATCTTGAATTTAGAAAACTTTGAGACGAAGCTTAAAATATTTCAATAAATAATGACAATCTGTTAAATCTGTTTATTGAAATCGGTTGAGAATCATCGGAGACATGGAATATTAAAGTCGGGATTTCTCGAGTAGAGCCTTCCTACTTGTTACTACTGTGCTTGAAGAGCAGGCTGCTCGGAGCTTCGCAAAGATAATTAAGTCGCATAATACAATTTGAATCGTTCAATCCTTCCGCTCCGTCAGCATCTATAAAGCCAAGTTCATCGCAGTTCTCGACGTTTCCATAGTTATCGGGATTATCTGGACTCCAAACATCTATATTTACTGGATCTCCTGTTGACATCCACACATGTGTTCCTTCCTTAGCTAAGTCATTTCCCGAAGTCCAGTACCTGGTAGTATCTTTATGCATCTTACGATAGTCATCAATCGCATTCCATTCTTCTATTGTCTCAAAGCTAACCAATGAGGCATTCAACTGAAGGCAGTGCGAAAAGGCTTCAAACCAATTTTCCTTCTTAGGGGCAAAATAATAGCTACTATTGCCGAGTTTCACGAATGGATCATCTGCTGAGCAGCATATGACCAGAAATCCACTCAAAAAAAATATGCGTGTGAATAACTTGAACATTTTGATTGCACTCACTGCATCCAGCAATGATTCCAACTTTTATATTATATAGTTAATCACAGGAAATCAAACCGAAACGAATATCGTTAACGGCTAGGGCGTATGCCATTGATTGGATTTTGTTATTAGTAACGTCTACGAAATTATAAAGAATAAAACGCATATGGGGTTACGTAAAGGTAACAAGTAATTTGTTTGTTACGTTTACGTAACATTATTTTCTTCTTTATTATACCCTGCACCCATTAAAAATGGGTTAAAGGGGTATAATAGTTTTGTGCAAAAGTATGTAACAGGCAGAAGGAAGCATCTCCGACCCCATAAAGTATATATATTCTTGATCAGCATCAACAGTCGAGTCGATATAGCCATGACCGTCTGTATGTATGAGCCAGCCGATCATGTAATCGATAACAAAATCTTGAATTTGGAAAACTTTGAGACGTTTTAAACATAAGACAAAATAGCGACAATCTATGAAATTTTTTATTGGCAATTGCATAGAAACACCGGATGTAAGGATCTTTGAAGTTGGGTATGTGGTATTCAGTATGCGCGTTTACGCACATATACACATACTTGCAAGCACTGGCTGTACGCGTAAAGTATATGGTTCAGGGTACTTACTTGTTATTTGTTCAGAAATCGACGATAGACAGATTGATTAATTTTGAAGAGGCATTGGAATTTTTTAACTGGCTTAACAAATTATTATTCTGTGCACATGGTTTCTTTAATTACCAAATGACTTAAGCACCAAATAAATAAATAGTCACAATAGATTTGGTGACAGATATTTAATTGTCCCTTTTTTTCTATCATTCTAAAAAAAAACAAGTAAGAAGGCTCTCGTCGAGAAATCCCGACTAGACGATACCCTGATCCCTATACTTTACGCGTACAATCAGTGCTTGCAAGTATGTGTGGGTGCGTCTACGCACATACTGCTTACTGCATACACAACTTCAATGTCCCATATCTCCGGTGTTTCTTAACCGATTTTAATAAAAACTTCACAGATTTTCAGTATTCTGTTTTATAATTCAAATGGCATCTCAAAGTTCTCCCAATTCAACATTTTGTTGTTATCGATCCCATGTGTATATCGGAAACGGGAAGAGTTATCGAAAATCTAAAACAAACTTGTACTGCCTAGGGATTAAGCGAGCTTCCAAATCTGGAGTCTCTAGCTCTTATAGTCTCTGAGATCGACGCGTTCATACATACAGACAGACGGACAGACGGACATGGCTATATTAACTCGACTGTTGATGCTGATCAAGAATATATATACTTTATGGGGTCGGAGATGCTTCCTTCTGCCTGTTACATGCTTTTGCACAAAACCATTATACCCTTTTTCCCATTTTTAATGGGATCAACGTATAATTACACTTTATTTTATCTGGTTTATTCTGTAGTATTTTCTCCATTATCTACCCAGCCATGCTTTTGTACAATTTTGCGCCAGTTCTTTGAGCAGCAAGCTGAGAATCAGGCTGAGAATCAGGCTGAGAATCAGGCTAAGAAGCAGGCTGTAGAGCTTCGCAAATATAATTAAGTTGGACTTTACAATTTTGATCGTTCAATCCTTCCGCTCCTGTACTATCTATCCAGCCAAGTTCATCGCAGTCCTCGTTGTTTGCAAAGTTATCGGGATGATTTGGATACCCAACTTTTATATTTACTGGATCTCCTGTTGACATCCACAAATGTGTTCCTTCCTGACCTAAGTCATTTCCCGAAGTCCAGTACCTGGTAGTATCTTTATGCATCTTACGATAGTCATTAATCGCATTCCATTCTTCTAATGTCTCAAAGCTAATCAATAGGGCATTCAAATGAAGGCATTGCGAAAAGGCTTCAAACCAATTTTCCTTCTTAGGGGCAAAATAATAGCTACCATTGCCGATCTTCACGAATGGAGCATCTGCTGAGCAGCATATGACCAGAAATCCACTCAAAAAAAATATGCGTGTGAATAACTTGAACATTTTGATTGCACTGCATCCAGCAATGATTCCAACTTTTATTTTATAGTTAATCACAGGAAATCAAACCGAAACGAATATCGTTAACGGCTAGGGCGTGTGCCATTGATTGGATTTTGTTATTAGTAACGTCTACGAAATTATGAAGAATAAAACGCATATGGGGTTACGTAAAGCTAACAAGTAATTTGTTTGTTACGTTTACGTAACATTATTTTCTTCTTTATTATACCCTGAACCCATTAAAAATGGGTTAAAGGGGTATAATAGTTTAATAATAAGAGCTACAGACTCCAGATTTGGAACATAAACAAATTTGTTTTGGATTTTCGATAACTCTTACCATTTTCGATAACAACAAAATCTTGAATTTAGAAAACTTTGAGACGTTTTAAACATTAAACAAAATAATGACAATCTATGAAATTTTTATTGGCAATTGCATAGAAACACCGGATATAAGGATCTTTGAAGTTGGGTATGTGGTATGCAGTATGCGCGTTTACGCACATATACACATACTTGCAAGCACTGGCTGTACACGTAAAGTATATGGTTCAGGGTACTTACTTGTTATTTGTTCAGAAATCGACGATAAACAGATTGATTAATTTTGAAGAGCCATTGGAATTTTTTAACTGGCTTAACAAATTATTATTCTGTGCACATGGTTTCTTTAATTACCAAATGACTTAAGCACCAAATAAATAAATAGTCACAATAGAAATGGTCGCAGATATTTAATTGTCCCTTTTTTTCTATCATTCTAAAAAAAAATTACACTTCATTTTATCTGGTTTATTCTATAGCATTTTCTCCAGCAAGCGTTTGAGGAATAAAGTTCTTAGGGAAGCAAGCTGAGCATCAGGCTGAGAAGCAGGCTGAGGAGTAGGCTGTGGAGCTTCGCAAATATAATTAAGTTCCACTTTACAATTTTGATCGTTCAATCCTTCAACTCCATCATATACCCAGCCAAGTTCATCGCAGTTTTCGTTTGATGCAAAGTTATCGGGCATATTTGGACACCAAACATCTATATTTACTGGCTCCCCTGTTGACATCCACACATGTGTTCCTTGCTTAGCTAAGTCATTTCCCGAAGTCCAGTACCTGGTAGTATCTTTTAGCATCTTACGATAGTCTTGAATCGCATTCCATTCTTCTAATGTCTCAAAGCTAACCAACGAGGCATTCAACTGACGGCAGTGCAAAAAGGCTTCAAACCAATTTGCCTTCTTAGCCATAAAATAATAGCCACCATTGCCGATCTTCACGTATGGAGCAGCTGCCGAGCACCATATAACCAGAAATCCACTCAAAAAAAATATGCGTGTGAATAACTTGAACATTTTGATTGCACTGCATCCAGCAATGATTCCAACTTTTATTTTATAGTTAATCACAGGAAATCAAACCGAAACGAATATCGTTAACGTCTAGGGCGTTTGCCATTGATTTGATTCTGTTATTAGATTCGTGTACGAAATTATGCAGGATAAAATGAATATTGGGTTTACGTTAAGGTTACATCAAATTTGTTCGTCACGTTTACGTAACATTATTTTATTCATTAGATTTTTTTTTACATATACTGTTTCTAATTTTTCGTTTTATAACAACCAACCAAACCAAAACACATAATAATATTTTAAAAGCTATAAAGCTTAGTTAAACATCCACACACACACACACACGTAACACACAATAGAAAAACTGCTGCCCATTTATTTTGCTTAGCCACCAGAAAATCCAAACCATTAATGACGATGGCCACCAGCTACGAACCCGAAGTCCCCAGTCCGATTCTGACTTCACAATGGCTAATAGAAATCAGAGCGCCTGGGAATTGAATGCAGCCGCGAGGCAACAAATGCGACTGCATTCTGGCAGTAGGGGAATATTGTTCAGTTGTCAGTTGGCAGTTGATTCTAAGCCGATTTTGCTTTTGCCTCGTGTAATGAACAATATTGTTAGACTGCGGCTAATCCCAACAATTCTCTCTCGTTCTCTCTAACTCTGTGGTCGGCCCACTTGTACAAATTGTAGGCCATTGTGAATGATGGCCCTTTGTGTTCGCGCTGAGAGAACGTATTGTGATACCAAAACCAAAACCGTATTAATATGCTGGTATAGAAATCACTTGAAACCTACCTAGTGCTAAAACCCAAAATTATTGGTTCACAACAAAGATGGGTTCTTGAATAATATCCAAAGCTCATGCACCGAACGCTGGCACATGACAAATGTTCCATACACTGACAGAAAATTGTGCATGAGATGGTGGAAAAGATTTATTTTAAGCATTAAACTTTAAGAGATTCTCAAATTGGTATTTCAATTGAATATACTTTCGATTTCAATAATAATTTAAATTAATTTAATGCATAGAAATTATGACTTAAAAAATCTTTCTTTCAGTGTCTAGCTAAGAATCAGTCATTTGGTTTGAAGTAACCGCGAAGTTATTCAACTCGATGCGTTCTTTAACAACTGCTCCCATTAATCAAATGACATAATCCCATTTTAAATAAAACAACTTCAAGTTATTCAAAGTTTACCCACCACAAACATAAAGTTAATCAAGTCAGTATCAAATATAATAATGTTAATTGAAAAACATTAGCTATTTAGCGCTAAAAAGTCGCTAATTTAGCTTGTAAATAAATGTTTTTAAACTCAATTTAAGCATAACTAACAGTTCTCAACAACAACACAAAAAACAAAGGCAACTCATTGCATTAAACGTTAAACACAAACCAGACGAAAAAGAGACAACGACAACGAACTATAATGCATTCTACATAAGCAATAAAAACACATTCAACGATGACCTACTGCGACCCCACCTGGCGATTCTATATATATTTATATATATATATATATTGGATAACCCAAACAAAATTTATAACCTAATTTCCTAGCCAACGACACTTTGACAGACTGGCGAGCGAGCAGAGAGAAAAAAAAAGAGCTCGTTTTTATATTCCTGCCAAGTTATGCAAATATTTTTATTAGACATCGTTACAATTTTCGTGCCTCAATAAAAATGTACGCATTGGAAACGTATACTGGTGTATATGGCCAAAAAGGTATCGCATTACCAACCAACCAACAACCAAAAAGTCAAGCTAGAGAATTTATGATATTAATAGTCCTATAACAACAACAACAACAACAACCAACACTTAGAGCAACGAGCCTGTGGAACGTAACATAATTGATTAACATTTGTTTGGGGTAGTGTGGGTGGGGGGAGGGCGGAGTGGGTGAAGTAGGTTGTGCTGTGTTCGGTTTTCTTTTTTTTTGAGCTTTGCGTGTTCGACGAGCATTTCAAGCAATTAAAATTAAATGTTCACCTTTGTGTTCAGAGCTGCCAGTTGTTGATTTATCATTCATTCTCTCTCTCTCTCTCTCTCTTGCTCTCTGTCTCTCTCAGACATTCTCTTACATTATCGCCAATATTTTATCGCACATTGCTTTGTATTAATAGCAGTCCAATTATCGTATTATATGCATAAATCAAACTAATAATTTTTGTTTTCTTTTTTGCAGATGTACACCTGCCAGGCGACCAATGGCCATGTTGTTCCGGCGTTGACCAAAAAAGTTATACTGGACATGAATTGTAAGTTTCCGGGAGAGGCAATCATCTCTTTTAATATGCACGGCCCGTTTCATATTATAACATTGTACTCAAAACTCACACACCAACAACAACAACAGCAACAGGAGTCAATTTGTTTTATTGTAATTATTATGTTTATGCATTTGCCGTGGACAGTTTTTGGGCCAACCAAAATGTCAACAGTTCAAGGTTAGGTGGAGAGCATGGAGATAGCCTTTTGCATGAAAATTAATGTTATTAAAGTTTTTGTCATTGTGGACCGATGTTTATGCATTTATGACAACGCAACTAACTAAGTAATAAAGTGCTAAAGGTGAAGGGGTGGAGCTGAAAAGGTGTGTAGTAGTTCTATGAATATGGTAATCGCATTGGGAATACCACGAGTGCAGGTACTGCAATAATAATAGGGTTATAGCTCGTTATAGTATATTAGTTTTAAGGTTGGGTTTTGGAAAACATGTTTGTTTGGCCAGCCCTGGCAAATACTATGCGAGGAGCTGCCAATAGCTTTGAAGGATTCTACTCTTTTTAACAATATGGCAGCGCGAAAACTAAAAACTCAAGTCCGTCCGTAAAATGCGTTCGAGAAAGTAATGTGGTTTTTTGTATTTCAAATTCAGTGCTAAAATCAGTCGATGTATAGGTTAAGAAATATATAAGCTGTACATTGGCGTTGCCAGATACAACAATTTTTCTTATCGATAGGGCAGCACCAATAATTCGATAGCTAGAATATTTACAGTTATTTGCAAACAAAGAAAACTTGCATCTTCGCTGTTCACATATTTTTTTAAGATAATAATAACTTACCCTAAATATTCTTTTTCTTTTTGGTACAGTACCACCATTGAGTTTGCTGTTGCAAGGTCTCAACCATGCTGTAGTGGCCGGAACACGCACTCATGTGACCTGCACGGCAATCGGAGCTCGTCCCCCGCCACACATTATTTGGTCCAAGGCTGGTCAGATACTAAAGGGTTCCTCACAGTCGGTAAGTCAACGGCTAGCTAACTCGTAGTTTGTTAATCCATCAAAAAATAACTTTAACACTGTTTCAAAACAGACTTCCTCTGATGGCAATACAACCATATCGGAGTTGATGCTGATACCGGTACCCGAAGATAACGAACGCCAAGTTGTCTGTTCCATTGCTTTGAACACGGGCATTACATCACAACAGCTACACGAAGGTGATACTACAGTGATGACTGCCCTGGGCAATGGTAATATGGGTCTCTACCTAAAGGATTCTCGTGTCCTGAATGTGACGCGTAAGTTGAAATTAACTCTTAACTCAGAGTTTGTATTTGAATCGCTGAATTTCGTTTACAGATGCACCCATTGTCATATTGAATTTGGGCGCACCACTTGATCCGAATAATCTACTGAAAGGCTCCGATGTTTATCTGGAGTGTGATGTGCGTGCTAATCCTGCCATAACACGCGTCGAATGGTATCACAATGTAAGTTACGAAGTTTACGAGTTTTCTTATCCTTCCATAACATACAAATTCTCTTATGTGCCACAGGACAAACAACTGCACTCTTCGCGTGGCATCATCATCTCGAATCAAACGCTGGTGTTGCAGGGTATCTCCAAATCCTCGCATGGCCAATACTTTTGTCGAGCGACCAATTTGCAGGGTAGCGTGTCCAGCAACGAAGTGTATCTCGATGTCAAATGTAAGTATTTGAAGAGGGTAGATAAACCTGAATATACTTGACCAAGCACTCGACTTATGCAAGCACTAACTTCTGGCTTATTGCTCTTCCTTGTTCCATAGATCCGCCGGTGTGCAAGTCAGAGTCGACGATTATACGCGCCGCACTCAAGCAGACAATCAACATCACCTGCGAGGTGGACGCGAATCCACTCGATAATCTAAATTACAAGTGGCACTTCAATAACTCGCTGGAGAATCTTATTGAGTTGCCGCAGTTGGGGCAACTCCTCTTGCCTGCAATGACTCTTGGACTACAGCAGCAGCAGCAGTTACCTTCCGGTGCTGGCGGATATTATCAGCGTAGCAAACGGAAGCACACACACGGCAGCAGCAGCAGCAGTGGCAGTGGAAATAATGGACGTTTGCTTCATGGTCGCCATGGACGCGTTGCCAGCATTGTGGACATGACGGCCAGTGTCCGATTTGAGGATGACTATCTCGAACGCGAGCACGAGCAAGAGTTCGATAGCTATACTGATTATGTGGAGCAGCCGCCATACACACAAATGGTCTACTCCAACATGGTGCACAAGAATCACGTGGACAACAAGCAAACCCAACGCAAACTAACCCAGCAGCAGCTCCTTCAACCGAATAGCGAAACGAGTGTGTCAGGCAGCAGTGGAGGCATCAGCAGCGGAGGACAGCTGTTGGCGGAACGGAAACGAATCGCGGCATTGCATAAGCAGCAGCATCATCGTCAAGTGCTTGCCACGCCCTCAACAACGTTAACGCCACCCTTGAACAACGTCTACAGCTATCATGTGGAGAGCTACGACAGCTTTGGCGCCATTTCCTGCGTGGCCAACAGTCCAATGGGCCACAGTCAGCCGTGTTGGTATCACATTCAGCCAGCAGGTGAGTTTATTTTCCAAAATTTTTGTACATGCATATTTTTTTTAATTGATTAAATGGTATATTTAATGACATCTGTTCCGGAAAGCAAGTTCAACCAGACTTTACCATCCTGACAGTTTTTTTTGGCGTGCGAAGTTTGTCAGGTTTTCCGAGAATTTCTTTAAAACTTTAATAACTTTTGTTGCCAGAAAAACTGAGTTTAATTAAAGTTCAGCTAGTCAAGAGAGTTCGCGAAAGTGAAGTCTGAGTTCTGATTAAAAAGTTAAACCTTTCGTTGGCCTATTTAATGTATCTTTAACCCAACTATAAAGTATCTCGCAGTCAGTCAATCTTCACTGTGCTCATATCTCACACTGTGACTTATTATTGACTTTTGCTGCACGCAGGGTCAGTCAATCGTTTGGTCAGTTAGTTGAAAGTTAAAAACAACAGCAACAGTAACAACAACAACAACAAACAGCAGGGAAAACAAACAAATAAATATTTTAATTAATTTCATTCATTTTCAACGCTGACGTGCAACAACATGTTTACTCAATTCCGTCGGCTGCTGCCTACCGTTGCGGTTACGAAGCGCTGGCCACACTGTAAATGTGTGTGTGTGCATGTGTGTACGTGTGTGTGTGTGTGTGAGTGGCCTGAAGATAATTGTTGCACGTAGCGTGGCCAAGTGGCAACCAACAGTATTTGGTGCGTGAATCACGGCGCGTTGGTATTTACATTTTCTGTCTATGGGGCAGCAGCAGCGGCAGCATCAGCGATGTTGCAATTTTACGCGTTGCTACAAAATGTCGTCCGTGCTGTCCGATTGTCCTTGGCCAGCAATAAAAGCCACGTTTACCAGCAGTCAGTTGTTGTAGTTGTTGTTGTTGTTGTTGATGTTGCAACTTCAATCTGTGTCGCCAATAATCTGATAATCAAATGCAATAAATTGCAAGTCGCATCATTTATTTACCTATCGCCAATGGCGAATGTTGACGTTAAAAATTGAAAAAAAAAAAACCAAATACACAAACGGCCATGGCCTGAAATGCAACCAGGATAATGGCAACAAAAGTGATATGAGGGGCATGCAACATGAATTGCTATATCTACATATTTATTTAAAGGTCAAATCGTTGCTGTTATTTTTGATCAACTTAAATCAATTGTGCGAGAATTTACCCTTCCTGTTTTTATGCTAATTAAAAGCAACAGAAAAAACACAAAGTACAAACATGTTAAAGGAAGTTAATTATATGGGGACCGATATATACCGCACACAAACTTTTAATAGCCTCATCTTTATTTATATAGATCTGCCCGAACCGGTCAAGAACTGCACAGCATACAATGCAACGGCAAATTCATTGCAAATACAATGCCTGCCTGGCTATGATGGTGGCATTCCGCAGCATTTTCATGCACAGGTATACGATGAGCTTACACGTCAGATACTTTACAATGCATCGTACAAGTATCCGGAGTTCACGGTGAAACGGCTGCCCAGCGATTCGGCCTTCAATATACGCGTTACGGCCGTCAATGCACAGGGTCCGAGCAAGGCCGCATATCGTGTGCGTGGACGTACACTCTCCGCACCCCTACTGCGTACAGGTGAGATTGGATCCA
The DNA here is from genome assembly GCA_035044465.1 of Scaptomyza tumidula. Taxonomy (NCBI): domain Eukaryota; kingdom Metazoa; phylum Arthropoda; class Insecta; order Diptera; family Drosophilidae; genus Scaptomyza; species Scaptomyza tumidula. The sequence continues at coordinate 18,360,330 of JAWNNW010000444.1, forward strand.
AAAAATAGCTGAATGCTGTCAACTTTTTGCCATTTTCCATTCAACTCATTTACATACTCACAAATTTGTTTGTTTGTGCATCTTTTGTGTGCAGCCTCTTCGACGGCTGTGTTGGTGCAATTGACGCCGCTGCTGGGCGCCCTAGTTGGCGTCATTGCGACACTCTTTTTGGTAGCCATTTGCGTGGTGATCTTTATTAAGTTTCGCAGCAAGCGTAGTCGTCGACATGCTCCGGGCGATGCCACCACAACGGAGGCGGACAAGGGCAGCGCTGAGCCGCTCTCCCGCAATATGGGCAGCCATTCAAGTTTGGAGGACAAAAACCCGGATGTTGTGCCGCAGGAGGCCAACAGCGAGGACGAATTCCATCTGGAGGAGAAGGCATTCGACCGACTGAATATGGAATCACAGCGCATTTTGTATACACCACCGACACGCATTAATACCGCCTCACCGCCGCCGCCTCCATCGCTATCGCCCACTTTTGGCAAACAGGTGAGTCGCAAACACACTGAAAGAGAGTTCAAGTGATTAATAACCAATAACTGCTTAAAGGGCCTTTTTATTTTCCTTTCTTTTACAAGTTGAAAGTGAAACAGTTCTTAAACAAAAACTGTTGCATATTTTCAGTGGCTTTGGTTAAGAACTCAATTTATAAATATGTTGCCTACTTTAAGGTTTAGTTGTGCGCATAAAAAGAAGCAGACAGCAATCGAATTTCATTACTTTTATTATTTTTCATAAAATTTATCAAAACTCATTTTGGAACACACTTCAAGTTGATTGATTTTGTTGAAATTAAAAGTCCATACAAAACAGAGTCAAAAGCTTGTCTTGACTGCCACAAAAGTTTTCAAAGTTCGCAAGTAACTTTTTCTTTCTGTCTGGATGAATTATAGAAAAATTAAACTTGCGTAAAATATATACATATATTTTCAGCATGGCTGCCAGAAACAGACATCAAAGTTACCGACCCACTCTTAAATTGTGTCTAAATTTAACCAAAGTCATAATATTTACCCTAAACCTTTGCATAAAAGCATTTATTGTGATATGTGAGCTACTTTAGTTCTAAAAAAAAAAAAACAAAATCCCCCCTAATACCCAACCACAATGCTTAGCCTCATTTGTATGCGGCCAATATCCATTTACAGTCAACAAACAGCTCTTGGCTAATATTCAAGAGAGAGCACAAGAAATTTCTGGTTTATTCACAAAAGTTATTATTACACATTATTGACACAAATTGATTTGGGGTTTTGTGTTGGGCTGTACGGCTAAGGCTGTTGCAAATGTGCGTGAGCGTGGCAGTGTGGCATATATTTAGATATTGCCCCTTACCATTGCAAATTGAACAAAGAGGTAAACGAATCCTCACATTTGTAGGCAATTAGTCGGACAAAGATCGTAAATAAACACATTTTCTGGCCCCCAAACATCAGCTAAGAATAAACTTTAGTTTGAAATTGCTGTTAGCCATATTATTGATACCAACAACGTGTTATCCTTTGGGGCAAATCATTAAACTATGAGTTTTCTGGTTCCAATAGTTGGCTGGAGTATGAGATTCGTGTTTCAGTCCACAACATTAATATATTTATAGCTTTGATTATGCTTTTTGTTACAGAAAAAAAAAACTCCTTTGCTTAACATGTTAACTTGTTCTAAACCTTTTATTCCCAACTCTTTTCGGATGATTATTCAAAATTTTGACTGTATTTAAGAGTCTCTAATACCCTATTCCAAGCCCTTTATGGTGTGTTTGTTCCCTTTCCAACTAGTCTTATGCTAAGATCTTAGTGCATTCTATAGTCGGTGTTGTTGTATGTGTGCTTTATTATCATTGTTGTCGCTTGTTCCTTTTTTTTTGGCAAAAAGGTCGGACATAAAATTTTGATGAGCTTAAAATGGTTTCTAGCTTTGGCTTTAGCTTTGGTCAAGGAAAATTTGAAGTAACATTTGTTGTTTTTTTAGTTTGTGTTGCGGTTAACTTCCCTCTTCCCCTGCCCCAAAAAATGGCTAACAAGCTCATTAGATGTTAAAGTTATGCCTTGTTTTGCTTGTTGCTTTTGTTATTGTTGGCGTTGTTGGTTTGCCAACTTTTTTAACCACACATGAACAAATTTATTATCTGCATTTGAATGTGTGTCGCTGTAGTAAAAGTAACTTTTCGGTTTTAATTATGTATTTATGAGCACTTTTCTTTCCTCCCCTTTCTATCTCTCTTTCTCCCTCTCTCTCTCTAGTATGGCGAACTATCGCTGACGACCAATCCCGCCTTTAGTTTGTATAACACACCACAGAGGGCTCCAGCGGCACAGAGGCCAATATATACGGCACCACCGCCATTATTGTCGACACGAACGCCACCCAACATCTATACGAGAATACCCGGACGTGGCAACAGTGGTGCCACCTATCTGCCTGCCTACGAAACGCGCACCTCACCCACCTCGCCCTATGGGTCAACAACGACGTGCACAATGCCGCTCCTAAATGGCCAATCAAATGGATCCCTGCAAACGAATAGTAGCCTGGGCGCAGCTGCTGGCTGCAACACGCTGCCGCATCCCGGCAGCTTGGGTCTCTCGGGCGGCGTCTCTGCAGCAATGACGAGCTCCGTAACGAGCGGAAATATTACCATTGGAGCGGCCCAAACGCTGCTCACCTCACCCCGAGCTCAGACTGCCTATAGCTTGGGTACGGCTGTAGGAGGTACGCAATCACCGTTACTTAGCGTCGGAAGCTCCTTGCTGGGAGTTGTTGGTGGTGTAGGTGTTGGTGTTGGTGCGGGCAACTATGAGACGGTGAGCTCCTGAGAGTTAGCCAAAGAGGACATTAAATGTCAGATCGTGTGCATAGGGGGGAGCAGTACGTGTACAACATCAGGCGCTGAGCGCACCACAATCGTATAAGAAAACTAACTGCCCCCTTCCTCTCCCCCTTATCCACATCCATTACTGTATTATATTCACATTACAAAAATATAGTTAAGCTGTCCCAAAAAACAAAGAAAATTGCGAACAAAAATTTATAAGACTTCCAAACAAACAACAAGAAAAAATGCAAATGGCAAAGCGATCATAGAATGTTTAGTGTTAAATAATAAGTTAGAGACTTAAACCACAAAAAGAGAACAAAGCATTTATCGGTGACGAGGAGAAGGAAAAGATACATATTTCGGTGAAACCAGGCAATACTGAATAGTTTAGTTAAGAGGAGTACCAACAAAACTATGAAAAAAAGTAAGAAAATACTTCAGTGAAAATAATGAGCTATGCTTGTGAATTCATCAACAAACAAAACAAAAAAAAAACAACTTAGTTTAAAACAAATACTTAAAAAATAAATACATATATGTGTATCTATAAAGAAATATCTTGAGAATTTAGCTGTAGCCAGAGTTGTAAATAATGAACTAGACTAAGAGTAAAAAAAAAGATTAGCATTAATTGTAGTCATTTAACTCATATAGTCTAAAGTTATATTAGTTAGTCACATTGAATCTACGAAAAGACTATCCCCCTTCATTCAAAACAACAAAATAATGAACAAAGATCCTGACTATATATCGATATAAAACATATTATACAACACTTAATGGAAAAACTGACTAGGCGCAAATTATATGTATGTATCAACGAAATTATATTGTTAAATGTGAAAGAAAACTTTATGAAGAGCATCTGTTGTCGAAATACTTTATCAAATATATATATATATATGTATATATATAAATAGAGTATATGAATGTGTGTACAATATATGTATTAACAAACCCAAAATGCCCGCGCCAATTTTCAATGTGTATGTAAAGAAAAATTTAACATTTTTGCCACCCGCCCAATAATTAAATTCAACTCTTTAAGATACGAAATACCAAACACACTCACAAACTACAAGTTTTTGAAAGTGTTAAAAAGATTTTATTTCGAATCATCTTAAAAACATATATATATATATATACTAAATTGCAAGTGCTTTCTCAATGGACAAAATCAAATAATAATTGTGACTCGAATTGTAAATTAACATTACAAATAAATGAAATATATAAATATACTTATATATATTGTATTGTATAGTTAAATACATATAACTTCCCATATAATTTTTTTTATATTTACAATACATTTTTCTTTTCGAAATTATTTTATACTTTCGACATTTCTGTCAATTATTTAAGTTGTAAGCAAATAAACAAACGTTCTGTATTTATTTGATCTATTATTTGAGATAAGATTTAAAAGCCTTTTTTACATCTAATACAAATAAATCTTAATATTACGACAGAAAAAACAAGGAGGATATAAAAAGAATGTGAAATATGTGCAAGAATAAATAAAGAACTAAATCTGAAAATAATTAATGCAAAGCGTTTTTTTTTTTTGTTAAACTTAACTTATCCATTACTAAAACGATTAACTTTTGACCAAACTATGAGTGCTTTAATGAATTTAAATCTAGCCCGGTTTAAACTTAGATGATAATCATATTCCATTTCGGTGTTGTAGCAGTTGCTGACGGTGATTTGCTTTGTCGCATGCTGCTATAGACATTTTTTTATAATTTAAAGAGTACACATACGCCCCCCCCATCCATCAAAAGCCGCTGCTAATGACAACAGCATAAGCACACACAAACACACACACAGATATACGCCCCGCCGCTTGACGATCCACGCAGTTGACATGACATGAGTTCGTGAGGGCATATTTGTTCTTTTGGCAGGACACGCAATACATTTTTGGAATTAATTAACGCAACGCAACAAAACCCCAGACAGCCCAAAACTAAACAGCCACAAACAGACAAACGAACATACATGCATACATACGTACGTATGTGTGTGTGTGTGTGTGTTTGCTTGTAAAGTCCTAACACATCCTGCGGCGAAACTTGTCATGGACTAATTTCATGTCTCAGCTCATAAATTGATATTAATGAGCGAGCATATTTTTTCGCGTTTGAATTTGACTTCGGTTCGTTTCGATTCTCGACAGTTACAAAGTGGACAGCTCCCCTTGACGTATGCGTAATTTGAGTCGCCGACCAATGTCCTGCGGTTATTTAACATGACTCGACATTCAAATGAACATCACACACAAACACACATATATGTACACAAACAGCGAAGGATGAGGAGGGTGGCAGAGTGGCAAAGGTCACTGTAGGAGCTCGGTCACATTTCGTTTCAACAAATAAAATTGTATGAGAAATTTGTGTTTGTACACAAATTTTTTTCTTTTAATTTTACCTCGAGGCAATTTGAGGTTTGAGTAAGAGTCAAACATTTATGGTGCAGTGCAATCCTTAAATTCTGTCAATTCTTGACAATTCAATGTCGATTTTTCTAAGCTTTGAGCTTTACTTTTCTTCTTCTCTTTTTTCTTCTCCTTTTTCTTCAATTTTTTCTTCTCTTTTTTGGACAGTTTATCCAAGTCAGAGTTTTGGGAGCTTCTGTCTGTTTCTTTTTTATCGGCGTCTGCCACCTCTGCCTTATTTTTTTTCTTTTTCTTTTCTTTTGATTTTTGCGTGACCTTCACTGTTGATGTTTCCTCTTTGGTTTCTTTTGTATTCTGTGACTCTACCGTTTGTTGTAATGGATGTCTGGGGACGTCCTCTATTGATGTTTTCTTTTCTGTGTCTTCTATGTTGACTGACCTTCCTTTTGTATTGTGTGACTCTTCTTGGTTCCATGGTTCCTTAAAGACGTTCTCTATTGATGGTTTCTTTTCTATGTCTTCTATATTGAGTGTCCTTCCTTTTGTATCGTGTGACTCTTCTTGTTTTAATAGTTCTGTGTGGAAGTTCTCTATTGATGGTTTCTTTTCTGTGTCTTCTATATTGACTGACCTTCCTTTTGTATTGTGTGACTCTTCTTGGTTCAATGGTTTTTGGAGGGAAGGATCTACTGATATTTCTGTATTGACAGTCCTTTCTTTTTTATGTTTTTTCTTATGCTTTAATACTGTTTCTTCATTTGTTTCCATCACGATATCCGAATTATTATTTTGTTTATGTTTATTATGTTTCTTCCGCTTGGGGATCTCTTCTATCGATGTGTCGTCCTTGTCGGTTTGTGTTTTGTGTTTTTTCTTTTTCGGTTTTTTAATGCTCCCATTTTCATCAGAATTAAGTTTTCTTTTATGTGTTCTTTTATCATTATTTTCGGAAAGTGTCATGTTGGTTTGCAGGCCTTCGACCTCTGAACCTTTACTTGGTTGTTGATTCTCGTCAGATAAAGGATTGAGATCTTTCAAAACACATGTCCCCTCTAACTTCTGATCAACACACATATATGCAGGAATACTCAGTATACGATCACATTCCATTACTTGCTTTTGTGCCGCCCGCATCTGTTCATTTTGACTTTTTGATATGAATGAAAAGAAGCTGCTCCCAAAAAATAAATGGTTTAATTGAAATCCAAATGTTACATTTTAATAACTCACCTCCTGGCTAGTTCAAGCTCTTGCCTGGCGCACTTCTGCAAATCAAATGGATTCAATTCCGTAATGCATTGGCTATTGGCTTTCAAAGCTACGGCTAAATTATAAAGTACTGTAAGATCTTGGGGCGCCACATGACGGGCTTGCATTAGCACATCCTTAGCCTCCTTGAATTGCCTCGACTCGTATAGAGATCGTGCCAGATATTGCATAACTTTAACATTATTAACTGACATTGCGTTCTCCTTCAAGCATTCTTTGTACAGCTTTATAGCTTCCTCATAACGCTTTTGCTCCAACGCTATATGAGCCAAATTCAAGAGGGCATCGGTGCTATGTTTGTCCGACTTTATAATCTGCTTGAATACCATCTCTCCATCCGCCAAGTATCCGTTATTACAGAGACAGACACCAATACCATTGGTTGCCCACAAATTGCGTTTATTTGCCTTCAAAGCCTTAAATGCAGAGAAGAAAGAAAATCAATAAGACAAAAGACAATGAATGCATTTGGCTTACCATATTATATAACATCCTTGCATTATCCTGATGTTTGCGTGACTCATCTAATCGTCCATAGGTAATGTCCTTTTGTGCACGTAGCAACAACGTATTGCCAAGTCCGACAAGTATTTGGGCATCATTTTGATTGGCAGGATTACGCCTGATCTCATTATAATGCTGAAGGGCTTCCGTAATTAAACCCTGTCTGCAATACAAATTGCCAAGGAATGCTCTGCAATGAAAGAATAAGTTAATCGAATATGAAATATAACTCTTTCCCTCTGAATCTTACTTAGCTTCTTTATTATCTTTGTCCTGCTGGAGTACAGCTTGAAAATACTTCAAGGCAGTGTCGATTTTGTTGCACTTGGTAGACATAACGCCCAACCGAAGATACGAATCAAAATAGTGGGAATACTCGAACATAAGCTCTTTGTATTGATGTTCCGCCTCTTCATTCCGATGAAGTTCCTCTAAGACGCGTGCCCTATTGAATCTCAGAGTGAGCGTATTGCTCTCGACATGCTTTTGGGAGTATGTCTCCTTGGTCATAGGTTTCACCAAGTTAATTGTTTTCAGCGCTTCTTCTGATTGATTGTCGTAGAACTGAATAGCTGCGATGTTATTCTGCCAGGTGAGGGGCACATCTTGGCCCTGGTCTTGTGCGATTTGCCTGGCCTTCTCGTAGGCATGCAGAGCGAGTGTCCAGAGCTTCTTTTGCTCAAAGATGCTTGCCAAACCAATCCAGATATCAGGATCATCAAGTAAGCGGCCATGATGCAGAGCGTTTTTAAACATCAAAACCGATTTATTGAATTTACCACTATGCAAATAGTGTGTGGCAAGCATACGCAGAGCCTGCGGCTGCAGTGGCCACAGCCGTAAGACAGTTAACAAGGTTCGTTCAGCTTTAGACAAATCGCCGCGTTGCACATACATCTGTGCAATGCCCAAGTGTGGCGGCACATAGCTGTTCGGACAGTGTTGGAGTGCCAACCCATAGAAGTTAAAGGCATGTTGATAATCCTTTAAGGCATGAAAGCAGCGCGCCAGCTGAAAAGCATTCTCGGCTAACAGCAATGGATCGTCCGTGTTCAAAAAGGCATTGCCTGCTATCATCTTGACCTTCTCATAGTCACGCTTATAGTAATAATGTCCGGCCAGCCAGGTCAATACCAAGGGATGGAAAGGATTCAATTCGTTGGCTGCACCCAACAAGTTTATACCTTCTTCTGTTGAATCGGGTTGACGTTCGTTCAGCTTCAACTGAGCAAAACCGATCAATGCATTAACGCTGCGACTATTGTGATGCACAGCCGAGGCAAAAGCACGACGTGCTCGATCCAAGTCACCCAGCTGGATGAAGCACTGAGCAATGCTGACACGACAATCAGCTATCGATCCATGCGGATGCAGCGTCAACACGCTCTTGAAGTAACCCAATGAGGTCTTAAACTCCTTACGACTGTACGCAAGAATCGCACGCCCGAGCAATGCCGGAACACTATCGGGCGCCTGTCGCAAGGCACCTACAAAGTACTCTTCGGCCATCAGAGGGGATCCAATTAGGATCGATGCAAAGCCGCGACACAGCAAATGCTGCAGCTGACTTGACTCTATCTGCAAGTTGTCCATCGAAGCAATGATCTCTCTCAACTTTTTCTCATATTCACCACGACTCTTTGCCAACTCGGTGCATGCCATGCGGACATAATGCCCGGTCAGTTGGTCGTATACATTCACTAGCTCCTGCTGGTAGTTCGGATAGTTTCCAACATCCAGGACGAGTGCATCTCGAAGCACTTCCTCGAATCTCTCAATGTTATTCTTACTGTAGTATGACCACTAATCAGGGTAAAAAAAAAGGTAATAATGTAGAATGAGAAGAAAAAGTATATTTGAAAATGACTTAACATATTTTTCTCTGTCCGAAAGAAAAATGGAGAAAATTTCGCAAAAACTATTCAAAATCGTTAAAATCTTTTTTTTGTTTGAAATTGTTGAAGCTAGGCTGAAAGCGAAGAGTTTGTGTAAGATTCAAGCAAGTTAGTCACAGAACTTGCAAATCAGATATAAATATCTATATAAAATATTTTTCTAACCAATATGGCGAAAAATTGATTTTTTCTTCTTCAATACTTATAGCTCAAAAGAGAAAAAATTACTTCTTAATAATACTTACAGCGGTTTCAATGCGGTCACGTAGAGTAACACGTCTAGCAGCCATTCTTTACCAAACACAAAATATTCTTTATAAAAAAAACTTGAAGTTCACTACTGTAATTGCTGTGAAAAGTTCCTTCTTCAAACGCAGTCAGACAAAAATTAATTAAAATCCAGATAAAAACGAGACAATGAAAAAATCGCTTTCGATACACGCGGTCAAGTTAACAACAGAAAATATTTTACGCCACTTTTTTTTTTAGCTTTTTTCGAATCACAAGAAAAACAGCTTGTTAGCTTGACGAATATTTTCTAGTCGATTATTTTATGTCAGAAGCTTTAAACATGTTACACAAAATATTACAGAAAAATCAACATTTTTTCCATCATTTTTTTGTATACCAAAACTGAGTGTTCAATTACATAAATATAATAGAATTGCATGCATTATTCACAGTAGATTAAATTTAAACATTTGTGGCACAATTATAGTTTTTCGTCGATAACAAATATCTGCACATAATAGTGAAGCAATAATAATAATAATAGTGAGCCATAAAAATTCATTCTAAATTGATTTTTGTTGTTCAACTTCAACAACAATATATTAAAGATTAATTAATAAATGTGCACATCGCAATGAAAAGTAATTAACTTGTTTTATGATATATTCAAATTGTACGTAATTTTATGTTGTGAACAATTTAAAGTTGTTTCATTCCAACGGTCCAAAAGTTGTGTAATGCTTTAAAAAAATACTTTCGATACATACTTTGTTGCACATACAAAAGAAAAGAAGAGTAATAGAAAAATACTTAAAATGTTTGAACAAAATCTCAAGTCATTGATTAAAGCCTTTATTTAATCAATCTGAACAACAAACAATTATGGTAGAATGTGTTAAGAAAACAATAGGGCTGAAAGCATTAATTTATCGGGTAGCTTTCAGCACCCAGTCAATGGCAAAGTTATACAATTGCTTGTTTAACCATATAGTTGATGACGTAAATTACATGACTGGGCCTCAAATTGCGCAAGATACCCAAACACAACATACACATAATTACTATATTTTGTGTCGCCCTTTTTAACATTGATATTCGTGTTATTTTTGGGTCATTGTTGCCCTGTCACCCAAAACGAGTCGCAACGAAAACGAAAACAATAAGCCTAAGACCAAATAGTACAATTTCCTATATATTTATGCTGTTAAAAATAAACATCTGTTGGGTAGTGAACATTTTTTGTACTTGAACACTAATCCATTCGATATGCCAGATTAATATCACAAACAATTCACATCCGCAACAAGAGAACTTGTTCTTGGGTATAAATGGACCAGCTGAACGATGGTTTGGTATCAGTCAACGCACTTCAATCTAACAGAACGTTTCGTTTCCAAATAACACACAACAAAATCAACATGAAAGTGAGTTTAACTTTCAAAGGATAGTCGAATATATATTTACTCTAACTATACTCTTTGTAGTTCCTCATCTGTTTGGCACTTCTCGTCGCTGTGGCTCAGGCTCATGTTGTGGCTCCAGTTGCCACGTATGCCGCTGCACCCGCTCTGACCTATGCGGCTGCTCCATCGGTCTATTCGGCTGGCATTCCATCGGTCTACTCGGCTGCTGCTATTCCACGAGCCTATACCACATACGCTGCTGCCCCCTCCGTGTACTCTGCCCCCTCTGTGTACTCTGCCTCGTATGTAGCATCGCCTTCGGTGTACTCCTCATATGCTGCTCCCGCTGTTGCCACCTATGCCGCAGCACCCGCTGTGTACTCCACCCTTCTCAAGAAGTAAATCAATCAAATATATAACGACAACACTGCATCATAAATATATGTGTGAAGGGAGAGAAAGAATATAAATATAACTTGAGCTTAAATGAAGATTGACAAAAGATTTGATTTGATTTGAGGGATTATTTGCGCTTCAACTCCCCACAGCAGTTAAGCCATGAACAAGACGCAATGAATATTAAAACAGCAAAATATCCTGGCAAATTAATCTCTTCAACTAAACCAAATGAAGTGCCATACTTTGCCATGACGATAATAAGAAAATAAGCATCATCATTAACACCCCGACTGCATATTTAAACGTACGCTCTTTACCAGTCGTCTGCCTTTCGTGCTTTAGAATACACATATTTTATTTAAAACTAACACTGAGAGAAGTTAGTTTTACGAAATGGTGAAGTCCTTTTATCGTAAATGCACTTCTTGTTTTTGGTGAGTGTAGCTTGGCGCCTTCTAAAAACTGGCTGCATGTTCGGGCATCCGGGTAGACTTGAATGTTATGCAAATGAGTTATGACCGGACTGTGGCAGCTGTGCCACCGACTGTGGCACGTGTTTGCGTGGCACACACACACACACACAACCAGAGTTACATGCCTGCACTCTTCGTCACATAATCCAACCATAAACGCTTGACAAACACATACACCTACCTAATTGTAGAGTAAATAATCATCTGGTAGGTAAACAAAGTGCTTATTGATTCAACTACTACACTCGAATGGTGTTAACAAATTGGCACGGATGCCTTCAAGTGGCCAAAAGTGTTGGACTTAACCGATTGCATTTGTAAGGGTGTATAAACAACAAAATATAGTTTGCCAAACTATCCACATAGAGAAGTTGTTTCTTTTGATCCACTTCCGGGCGGGCGCGCGAACGCGTCTCACAACGATTATGCACAACAGAAAAGTTTTGCGCAAAGCATTTCGCGCTGTTTTGGGGGCAATGAAACTTTTACCTAAATCACTTAGACCGAAAACAAGTGTCGGGCATGTCGAAAAATCACGCTAACAACGCAGACAGCAACTGCCACTGGGCGAGGTTGCATTGAGCGAAAGAGAAAGAGAGAGAGCGAGAGCGAAAACTATGGCAAAGTTTGGCAGCTTAACTTTGGCAAACATTTGCTAGTTGCAGCGCTTCATCAGCCTAAAAATATGATGTTGTTCATGCTTACAACTTGTTACGTTTATTGCCTGATTTGTGTTCTGTGTGTATTTAAGATACGACAAATGAATATTTCTGTTAACTAATTTATCATAAATCAACTTTCGTGTACAAGTTCTTAACAATTGTCTTTCCAATTGCGTAAGCTTATTTCTATGCTAGCCAATCAATTGCCAGATATTATCAAGCAACTTATAAGGAAGGCAACTTAACTCATCTTTTCCAATTCAAGTGCAATGGCAATAATGCAATAGTAATTGTTACGAAGAATATCCTTCAAGGACTTGACTATCACGTTGTAAGCCTGCTTGTTGCATCCGAACAATTCCATGGCAAATGGAATGAAAACAACAAAGAACGTAATGACAATTGAGTGGGAAGGCAACAGCTCAGAACTAATCCGATATTCATTTCCTTCATTCCTCTCCATTGTTAACGTTGTCGCGCATAAATTGACAACAAGATTTCAAGTATTTTATTAGAGTGTAGAAAGAGTTTGTGTGTGCCTACGTTCCAGGTTGCAATTTCGCATTAATTTCGCCTGTATATTTACTTTTTCTAATACTTGTTACAAGAGCTTTCGAGTTTGCTCTTAAGTTAAAAAAAGGGGTTTTTTGTGTGTTATACAGAAATCTAAACCGGTTCTTTATATATATATTTAAGGGCTTAACTCCTTTCCGGCCCAATAATTAAGCCCATGGCAAGTGAAGTGCATATCAAACACGTTCACGCCAATTCGCCTCTGTCTCAAGTCTTCCGCGACTTGGCTTCAAGCTGGGGAGAAACAACACTTTTACACGTTCGCTCATTTTTTTTCTCTATATATTTGGTATTCGCATTGTTTGTTTGTTTGTCTGATGCCTTGACAATGGCAAGTCCGTCACGGCCACGTCCACGTCTACAGCCCCAGCCACGCCCACTTGCTTACCAGGTAGCAGCATCCACCTCCCAGCCCAAGTAATACGTATACGTACGTGCGCACCGCACACAAAGCCAAAATGACAAATGACTCTGGAGTGCAGTTGTGCAGAAAGTCAAAAGATGTTACGTGAAGTGGCGTCGTCGTCGTCGTTGCACCTGAAAGTTAGAAAACAATAATATAGAATAAAACATTGAGTGCACAATGAATATATCCGGTTTGTGCTCTCGGCTATCATCATGATTGTCATTTAATAAGTTCTAATGCTTTGTTAAATTCAGTCTTAGTATTAATAATTCATTTGCAAGTTAAAGTTTAAACTTAAAGCTCATGACATTCTCACTTAAGCTTCGAGCTTAATAATTCATTTGATTTTGTTGACCAATTTAGAAAGCGTTAATCTTAATGCCAAAATGACAAATGCAACGAATGCAAAAAAGGCTTAATAAATTATTCATTGCACTTAAATGCCTGCTCAATAATTTAAATGACTTCATTGCAAGTAAAAGTTCACAATTTGTCAGCCAGCTCTTGCCATTTGTGTGTGGCACGTAGCAAGTAGTACGATAACGAGTCCTTAAAATCCCTTCTTTGGCAATCCTTTATTCGAACTGAAGAAGAAGTTGAAAAGTTTCCTCGGCTGCGGCACCAAATCAAATGTCGATTATCGCCTAGTTAGTTGCACTCCCGGGCAAACCCAGCCGTAAAAACGGCGCCTGGCACCGAAAGTGGCGTTTTCTTTCGACCTTCTTTCACTTGGGCTCCTTCAGTTTCTCTTTCTCTGCGATGGCACTGAGCGTCACATCGACTGTCACTCATTATCGGCGTGTTGGTTTTATGAAGGTCGTTTCAAACAGCCCCCGCCACACACACACACACATACAGTTGCAAAACGGATTTGGGACACGCACGCACAGAGAGTTGGTCTTCCTTGTTTTTGACATTGTCATCATTCTAACCATTTTCGACAACGTTTGCCATTGTTGTTATCTTTTGCTACTCATCGCAGCTCCATTCTTGCAGCTCCATCTGTTTATGTGTCTTTGCTTTATGACACTTTCGTTCAGTCCAGTCCAGTCCACTCTTCCTCTTCCTCTTTCAGTGATATCTTTTGAAAATCAAACATTTCGCTTGTCCGGCAGCAAACCAAAAATTTGTCTTTGCTTTACAAAGTGCTAATAGGGCAGCTGTCAAGGCGGAACTGGATGTGGATGTGGATGCTTGTGATGAGCCCCGGTTGGTTGGTTCTTCAAGTTCATCATAATTGCGTATGACAACAGTCAAAACGAATCTAAGAACAACAACTTGTCCTTGATGCTTTTGGGGGATGTTCTTGGAGCGCACATTAAATTATGGCGCATTATTGACAGTTTATCAAATTGATTTAACAAAGCGTTTTGTTGTTGGTGTTGCTCTTGCTTGTTGTTCCTGCTTACTTGCTACATCCAGCACCCCCGCCAGCCGCTCCCTTAACTTTTGGGTGCGTATGCTATTCCTGTGTCTGTGTGTGTGTTGTATTTTAAGCATCCTTAAGTGGTCATGATAAATGTTATGGCTCTTTCTCTAGTTCCATTCACAGTCACTCCATTACCACACCACCCCACCTCACCTTACTCTCTCTGTAACTGCTATTGTTCGTTTCTGTGTGTGTGTTTGTGTGAATTTATGTAATGCGCAAAGTTAAAGCATACTTTTCGGCTGTGTTTGCTTAATGTTTTCAGCAGCTCGGCGCAAAATTTAGTTAATTTTAGTTTGTTTGTTCGACAAAGTACAACGTTAAATTGTGTCTGTTGTTTTATTAATTTAAGCAAAAGCTGCCAGAGAAAAAGTTTGCCCCAACTTTTTTAGGCAACTACACAAACAATGCCCTATCTTGAGTATGCTTTGTGACACAACTGAGAGAGAGTGAGAGACAGTTACCATTATGATTGTTGTTGTGGGGTCAAGGCTGCGACATAAAAAGAAAGTTGTAAATGCTTGAAATAGATAATCATAACATATTCACAACAGAAACAAAAAGAAAAAAAAAACACTTAATCCTTTTATTGTTGATTTTTCTTAAGACTTTATATAACAACTTAAAGCCTTTGCATTTGCACTTCAACTCTGTGCTAAAGGTTGCTTTTAATTTTTGTTATGCTTACATTTTCCTCTTCAAATTTAGCCAGTTAAGGTAGCGGAAGTTGTGTTGGGCTCCCTCTCTCTCTCGCTCTCGGACTGAACATTGTAAATTTGCATAAAGGACGCTATTTTAGTGGCATGAAAGACCAAGAGCTAAAAATATACTTTACTTGAGCTGTAGAGCTTTAATAAAATATTTTTTTCTCTCGCTTTTTCGAGAGTTCAAAAGCGAAACGAAAACTAAAACAATGCAAAAATGGCAAAAACACACACACACATACACAGTGAAAAGAGCAGCAGCACATGCTGATTTTCTTATTTTCTTTTTTCGTGCTTAGGTTGTACGAGTGTGTGTGTGTGTGTGTGTATGGTGGAATTAAGTTTACGGAAACGGAAATGGAAGCTGCACGTCGCCATATTGCCCAGCAGATGATCGCCGGTAGCAGCTGCTGCTGATTTCCCCTTCCATTTCTTTTGTCACTGATTTTCCTCCGTTTTTTTTTCTTGTACCTTTTGTTCGGGTACAGCCCTTGTTTTCGGCTTATTTATTTTGTTTCACTTTGTTCGCTGCTCTCTTAGCTGCTGTTGTGACCTTCTTCTCTCTTACGTACTAATCCTTAATCCTTAGGTGCTGCTGCTGCTGCCGCTGCTACTGCTACTGCTGCTCACCTCGCTGACCCGACATTGTGTGAGCGGCAGTTGTTGCTCCCCCAGTTCCGATTGGTCATCGGAATCGATGCCATTTGAGCTGTTACCAAACCGTTGCCAATAATTGCAGCAATAGATGAAAGCACCTGCAAATTGAACTTAATCTATGAGTTTTCATAAAACTAAAGTTATATATTTTCTTCAACTTACTTAAACAACTGAGTAGAAGCCATGTTAAAGTCGCAATGGCCACCAAAACAACGTATTGTGCATTTTCATCAGCTGCTGCTTTACCTGAAATTATTTATTTATTTATTATCTTTAGCAGTTTTGTCTTTTTTTTTGGCAACCTTTGATTTTATCTGTTAGATCGTCATAGTCGTAGAATGTTGTTTCGGTTGTCATACTTTATTTCTTTCGATTGTTCTTGTCGATCCGAAGGGCGTGGGTAGACTGTTCTTTTAGCTGCCTTTTAGACCAGGCTTACGAAAGATAAAGATCTACTTAACAGCTGCTTTGCTCTCTCAAAATCAGTCAGCAATGCATTAAAGGCAAAGCTGTTTAAGAAGAACATAAGTTTGAACCAATTAACGCATCCATTGTTCAAACTCTTTCTACCTCTTTAGATATATTTTGTGCCATTGCCATATGTATTCGAACCTTCAATTATTTTGTGTCTGTTATTGAAGGCGTTGGCTGTTTATCATTTGCCGCATTGCATGACTTGAGCTCATATATCAATATCGTCGTTGTAGTATAGTAACCCACTTGGAAATCGTATTTATATATACACATATATATATATATATATAGTTGGGTATGTGGAGCAGCAAAAACCAAACAATAAACATTGACGAAATTATTGCTGGCGTCAAGAGACGAATTTAGCCATTTTTCTTTTTCGTGTGCCTTGCGTGAGAGTTCAATTTTGGTGAAGGCGGTGGCGGCGGTTAAGGAGTATCAATTGCCAACTGACACGCCCACACTAATTACGTATACGACAAGTGAGAGAGGGAGAGAGCTGCAGCTGGCACCCGCTACTCTAATTGAATTCAAGAAATATCCGACAGGGAAGGAGATTGTCGATGGCATTATAAAGTAACGGGATCTTATGCTACACATATGTCAGCATCATGTTTGCAATATCCTGTGGATGTGGTTCGCTACAGCGTGTGCTTCTGTGTGGAAAGTTAAGTTAAGGAGCCTTTAAGGAGAAAACACACCAAACAAACATCTCCAACTCAAAGTCAAACTTGAACTCAAACTTGAAATATCTATATGCAGATATGCTGAGAAACTCTTGAAGGCATTCTTGAGTAAGCAGCTTCAAAGATATATGTTTAGCTTTGAGTAACGTATGCCGTAAACTGTATTTAAGTTGCATACTGAAGAGCTGCTTATGCCCCTAAATGAATAAGTCTATAAAGTAATTTGCTTTGCAGCAGAAACAGCTTCCCTCCCTTTCATATAAATATTTCACATATTACTAGTACTATTAGCTGCTGCATATCATAATTATGCTGCTGTTGCTCACTTGAAACCTAAAAAGCGAATACCCTCCTGTGTGCCAGTCAGAAATCAAAGAAACTTCAATGGGGTTTTGCTTGTTCTTCCATTCACAAGTACCTTTTTGGAGTTTTGTGTGGTTTGGTTGATCTCTTTGCCCCTTTTTGCTCCCTCAGCTCAACGTGCTCTGTGTGAATGTAATGAAATTAAATATTTAAGCTCGCAATGCCTGAATAGACCACTCCAAAACAGAGCACGGCGTTGAGGTAGGAATTGGAATTTGTTTGTGAAAGAGCGCAACATACAGGAATAATAAACAAGTTAAAATGCCAGAATTCGCTATTTAAAAAAAGGGCACAAAGCCCTTTGAGTCCATTTGAAGATGTGTTAGTCATTTATAGTAAAAGTAAGTAGTTCAAAAGGGTGCAACTTAAGTTAAATAACAACTTTCTGTAAAGGAATTTTAATTGAAATAACAATCAAAATTAGAAACAGCTTTGGCATTTCACAATAGTTCTTAGAATTCTTGTTGAACAGAATCAAAAATTAAAATAGTTTACTCTGCATCCAAAGGGATCTTGGTTATTACCAGAGCTCCAAACTTTGGCATTGTTTGCAGGGTGTACAAAAAAAAACAAAGAGAGAATGAGAAAGCGAGAACTTGGTCATGTTTATAGGACAGTTGTTGCAAGTGCAGCTGATGTTACTACTGAATCCGTTGCGTGGCGCAGGGATTAGGATTAGGGCCTGTACGTTTGGTCAGAGCAGCTTGCAACTGCGGCGGATTTTGGCATGCAGTCTCTGTTTTGTCCTCAACACTTAACACAAACTAAAGCAACGCAACACGCGAAAGAAAAATTCAGTTTTTGTGTGTGTGGCACACAGAGAACTTCGTCATCGATTATAGCTTTAGTCTGTCGCGTTTTCCACCTGCACGTTTCGCTTGCCATCTCTCTTGCTCCTTCTCTCTCTCTCTCTCTGTCTGTCGCTGTGACAGCAACAGCAGAAACGTGCTGACGCCTCACAAAAGTTGGCATTTTTCCCCCAGAATATTGCTGTCAAAATCAAAATTTATTTGGCAGTGCATTCGATTTTGGCAATTTGGTCGGAAAGCAAAAAAAAAAAAAAAACAAACAAAAGAAAAAAGATAGTAGAGAAAAATAAGAGAAAACGACTACGGAGATGGAAGTGTCGAGCTTTACGTGATAGAGTTTGGTTAGTTTCTGAAAGCCGGAACGCTTTCCCACAACGTATCTTTTTCGGTTTTTTTTTTTTATAACACGAAATTGAAAATAAAGTGAGTGGTTTGTTTGCAGTTCTGCCAATGTGAAACATTTCATGCAAATTTAATGCGACATGGCTTTAAGCTAGACAACAAGAAAAAGAACCTCATGGAAAACACTCTTTAAACCTTCTTTTAAGCTTTAGGAAATAATTTTTAATAAGCGAGTTCGTAAATATGCTTTTTAATATGATTTTAATGAAATTATGTGCTTTCTCTACGTCTGCTCTCTGTCTCTATCCAAAATTGAGATTTAATAAGCAGAAGCAACTGCAGCTGAAATGAAACGAAAAAAAACCGAGCAGAAACCATCTTTGACCCGCCCTTAAGCTTCTCGTTTTTAAAAAAGCGAATAAGGAAATATAAACGCAAATTACAAAAGCGCCAAACTACATAAATATCAGACGCATTCGAGCGGCAATGCAACAATTTTTAATTACCATTTAGGCGCTTCAACGAGCACACTAAGGAGAAAGAAAGAGAGAAGACCAAAAGAAAGAAAAAGGAAAAAAAAATTATACTGAAAATCAGCCAAATCGCTCGAAGCGTTTTACAGGCCCATTTGGCTCGAATTTGCTGCTGTATTTTTTAGGCATTAAAAAATTTACAAAAAAAAGCGAAAAGCGAACAGCGAACAGCACAGACACACACACAAAAAAAGAGAGAAGCAGGCAACAACAGAACAAACGAAAAAGGAACAACAACAAAAAAAGCAACACTGGGGAAATTAAGTCAATGTCCTGCGGGTTCAGTTGCGTTTGGATAAATGTAATTAACCTTCGGAATAAGCATTGAGTTGGGTCTTTTTAATAATGAAAGGCAAACGGCGAGTGTGAAACTGAATCAGAAATGGATACGGAAAGACAGAGAGAGAGAGAGAGAGAGAGAGCGAACGGAAATATTGTCCGTAATTCCGATTGAAAAAATAACAAACAGAATACAACTTCAAACAGTTGGCACATATTCATGCATTCTGAAAGCAAGGAAAAAAAAAACTTCATTAAAAATGAATATTAAGAGATGTTTTATTTATTTAACCCTTTAAGATCCGAAAGTGTGTTTCAAACAAGTTTAAATGTACATATTAATCAGAATTCAATATAATTTATAGTTGTATAACTTAAAGTTAGTAAATGCTTTCAAGACAATCTGCCTTGTACCTTATCTGATAATGGGTGGTTTTAAGGGGGCGTGGCTTTGTGTCTATCTATCTTGTGTGTTCGTTCTGGCCATTAGATATTCATCACCGTAAATAGGACCAGACCACATCATTAGGGCAATCGCCTTGCGAATTAATTACAATGACAGAGAGGCGAAGGTGTAAAACTTTGAGGGAACTTACAGAAACCAAACATTGAAGCTGGCCAATAATGAGGCAAGCGCTAGTTGTAATTACCTTTGGTTTACACACACACACATTCGCATACACACACATAATTAACTCGATAATGAGGGCAAACTTGACTAGACGAAAGGCCCGATCCAGTATTGCCCCAACTTTGTCGCAAAGGCGCAAAATGTGGCATGTAATTGTGTGTTCTTGTCTATCTGTGTGTGTTTGTGTGTGTGTGTAGAGTACGTTCTCTGTTGCGCTTTGTTTGCCAGGGATAATGACTTCCGGTTCGGCCAGCAAAATGACAGCCGGAATTCGTAATTGCTTTTAAGCGTTTCACTAAGGCCAGGCCTGGCCCTCTCAATTTGTGGAACTCTGATTTGCAATTTGAAAATAAAAAAAAACCCTAAGACCCAAAGTAGTGGGGCTTAAGTGTTTAAGTGTGTGTGTGTTTAATGTAACATGCCGTAATTCTTACGCATTTGACCCAAATTGATGCCAAAAAGGTGTGAAGAACACTTGGATTGCGGCAAATTGCATTCGAATTGCAGAAAACGTATGTAGAAACACATAACACAAAGTGTGTTATTATGCAAATTGTAAAGCGAAAGAAAATATTGTTTCGAAACTGTGTGAAAACGAATCCTAACGAACGAATCCTTACCTACCAACATACTTCCGTACGTACGTATGTGTGTGTGTACACATATGCAGTAAGCTAACAATGCAACTCGCAAAAAACTTGAAACTTTTCCGCCTTTTGTGTGTTGTGTGCGCAAAAGTTGTTTGGCCAACAAAGGCTTTGGCTTTGTGTAATTGAAACCTTGGGAGTTCGCTCACTCGAAACAATTGTGCGATTGTTCATATTTAATTTTAAGTACACCTTGCCGCCCAATAATTCCCATAGCCATGCCCCGCAAAGAAGATTGTGCTAAAATGCTAATTAATAGGGGTCTGCTGCTGCTTTCTCTCGATGGTCGCGCTCTAATTTTCCTCAAGAACTTTTAACTCTGACAAATGAGTGTGACCCTGGGAAATGCCAGATTTATAAAGGACGCAATGGTCGGTTGGCTTTAAGGCCCAGCTGGTCGATTTTTTAACGTGGCTTAAATATTAATAGAACATTACGTATACGCGGCGTTCGAAGTCATTTGGGAATTTAGTGGTATTTGTAACATAAATGCATACATACATAGATATAAAGATATACAGATATCTATTGAATATGCAGTAGCATTTTGAAATGAAATTTTTGGTGGTTTAATATTTATAGCACAATCCCCGGGGTCAATGGCTTGTGTACGTGTGTCTATTTGAAAATTGAAGCACGCAAAAGGTTTGGCATATTAAATAGCCAAAATTTGACGATTTTGTGCCCTTGCCTTGAATTAGCTACAATTTGTGCATTGTCATTGAATAAAAGATATGGCATACTGAGTTTGCTGTTAACGCAATCTAATACACTTTCTGTTGTCCTTGCATGATTTGACAAGTCAGTTGATTCTGTAGTGCACACATTTATTGAATCCATAATTCTTGAATCTCGCTCTTGAATCCTTTCATGCCTCCTTTCAGTGCTTATTGGAAATTAATTACATCCTCGTTTCAATTTCTTTTTCCGGTGCACACTCGATAACCGCATTGAGATGCAGATCAGACCTAACATAGCTTGTTCAATTGCAATTACAACAAGCCACAGAAAGGCGGGGGGGATGGGCGTCTAGGCTGTGACAGGTTTGCATATTTCATAGTATGCAAACGCATAAGTGACACTTGTCAAAACACATTTTCCACACCTACACCCCCTCCACCTACACCTCTCACGTCAAGCTTTCCCCTAACACACTATTTGCCATATTACAAGAGCGGCACTTCATGAAGGAAAAAGAGAATGAGAGAGAGAGAGAGAGAGTGGGAGAGAATGTGTGTGTGCATCAAAAGAGAAGTGAACTGAAAACGCGCGGGCGGGTGTGAAAAAGTGCTCGAGTCGAAAGCCCTTGAGTTGTTTTGCCACATTTGAACACGTCAAGTTCTTTTTAAGGTCAATATGTCGCTAGCAGGCAAGCAAACTAGACCAAGAGAGATAGACAGTTAGTTAGACAGGCAGACACAAATATATTAGTTGGCAGTTTTCTAACGATTATAATCGCTTACTTATCTCCGGTATATATGTATAGGGTGTGCGGTATACGTACATATGTATGTTTGCAGTTCGATGACTTCTCTTCAACACTTTGCCGGCCGCATTTTTCACTTTTAAAGCCTCAGCAAAGTTTGCAGTTTCGGTTTGAGTCGAGCAGAGTTGCAGCTACAGTTGGACTTGAAGTTTCAAGTGCTGCTTATATATTTGGACTAAAAGTAATTTATTAA
Source organism: Scaptomyza tumidula (assembly GCA_035044465.1). Classification (NCBI taxonomy): domain Eukaryota; kingdom Metazoa; phylum Arthropoda; class Insecta; order Diptera; family Drosophilidae; genus Scaptomyza; species Scaptomyza tumidula. The sequence continues at coordinate 18,382,603 of JAWNNW010000444.1, forward strand.
TTCCATTTTGGAGTAAAAGTTGTAAGCGCGGTTTCCAATTGCACTTCAGCGTCTCTCCCAAAGAGCTTCAAGTTTATCTGCAGTGTAGCTACAATTGAGTTTATTATTCATTATTAATTTAAGTTAAATGTTAGTTGATAATTTATTTTATACATAAACTTACCTTAAATTAGTAAAATGTTGTCGCGTTCATAAATATTTATCAGATTTTCGATGTCGATAGAATAAACTTTCGATATTTTTATATGTTAATTTTCTTGTTATTCTATTCCGTTTTGTACTTGTTGCTCACGGAATCAAAAACTTTTATTTTATGAATAATATTATGAGAGTTGAAAGTTATATTATGATGCTAAATCTGGAATTAAGAATTTAAAAATATAGAAACTTTTACAGGTTTTATTATTTGTTGTTAAAAATATTTTTATTTGCCTATCGAAATCACACAATATGCTAAGTGGAACGAAGACGGAATGAAACATTTCAAGCTGTTTGCATTGTTTTGATAAATTTCATTTGGAAACCACTAAAAATAGAATTATACAAAAAGTCATATTTCTACTAACCTTACGCTATTATTTTGTTTAAAGACACCTTTCGATTAGTCGAAAATAATAATTTCTTAGTTGTTGCAGCTTTTGCATCTGTTTCAGCATTCAGTTGGAAATTATTATTCCCAAGAAAGCAGTTAAACGACATTCAATAAGCTCCTCTCTTTTGATTAAAGCAAAATGATTGCTACTGTACCATAATAATCTCCTCTCCATTTTGTCAGGGGAAAAAACTCTTTGTAGCATTTTTAGCTACATTACTTATATTTTCCTCGCTCGCTCGCACTCTCTCTCTCGCTGTCTCTACTTTCTCTTCATAGTACTCTCGTTTGGGCGGGAACCGCGTTTACTTCTTGAGCTCGCGCCGCTTTTGTGCGTACTCTTACTCTACGAGGATGTACTTGTGTGTGTGTGTATGGGTGTTTTGTTTGGTAGCAAACACTTTTTCTTAAAATTTTCTCCGAAAGAATGTTAGACAGACCGCTTTGTTGGCAACAATTTGGGTTAAAACTTAAGTGTTTTGCTTCAAGTTGCCGCATTGCCAACCCCCCATACCCTTTAAGCAACCGCTTGGGCGTGCCACCACCACTCAACCCTTCTTCTCCTCTCTAGTCTAGCTTTTAAATTCTTTGCCACTGTTCTAGTGCTTTAGATGGCTAAGACCGTCCTAACCGAAGAAAGAGAGGTTACAGGGACAAAAAGGGACAAAAGAAGAAAAAAATAACAACAAAGTTTACGTGGAAATGTGTTGTGGAAAGCCAAAGCTATCTGCTTGTTGTGCTTTTCCTTTTCAAGCGCACATTCCAAACAGCATAAGAAAGGACACAAATTGTCCTCTGGCTTGTTTGGCTCATTTTTTTTTTTTTTGTGTTGCGATAAATTAGTGAAAGCGTACTTTCACTTCTGCTACAGGCCACAAAATGAAAAGTATTTATACAAGCAAGCCAAATCAGTTAAGAGGCTTTGGTTTTTGCAACGAACAACAAAAATATAACATCAACAAAAATAATTAACATCTATTAAGGAATGCGGCACTAAAGCTCTAGCTAGAGCAACGTGTCTGCTAATTTCATTGAAAGTTTTGATCAAGTTTAGGGCAAAAGTTTGAGAGACGCCGCAATGCCGTGGTGGCCACATCAAAGCGTGAAACGTTGATCCAATTACAATCCATCCCTTAAAATCCAAAACCAAATACACATAAATGTAATCAACATATCAAAACTATGAGAGAGAGAGAGTAAGAAAGAAGAGAAAGTCTCCATCTATAAGTAGATAAATTTGTTTGTTTACATTTGGGTCTGCAGCTTTATTGGTAACTACTTAACTAACTTAACTAATTTTAAAGTTTTCTGCAATGCGATCTGCAAGTGTGTTAGTTTGTTAGTGTTTGTTAGTGTGTGACGTCACACTTGCAGAAAAGTTTAGAGCACAAATGATTTGGCTTGCGCATCGCATGAAATTAGTTGCAATTTTCGGCATCTGGGGAAATTTTGCACAATTTGGCATTGCCAAAAAGCAGTCAGTGCAAAAGCAGGATATTGTCTACAGCAGCTTGCGGTTGCAAAAGGCATCATCATCATCATCAACAACGTCATTATTATCGTCAGCAAAGATGACACTTTGAAAGTTTTGAAGAGGATTTTGAAAGCAAGTTCAGTGCTTGCTAAATATTTTGTAAGCACTTCAACTTATTCGCATTCTATCAGCCGAGTTTTGTAGTTAATGCATTTTCAAAAGTTGCAAAATCAATTTCACTTCTCAGTCTCTGTTTCTCGTTCCATTGCATCGTTTCTATAGTTAAGTTTAAATCAGTCAAGTGCAACCCTGCAGCCCTGTTGTCTGTTAGGTGTACGATTATATCGATAAGCCGTTTTGATTATTGTTGTCGAAACACTTTCGCATTGTAATTTGCACAAGCTGCAACGCTAAGGAACTACGGCTAACCAAAATGGATGTTATTAATATTGAAGAACTTGAAGAATTAAAATCGCAACAAGAAGGATTTCTTACAATCGATGGCAACTCAAATAAGCTTAAAGTGCAACGCGTCTTCACTGGCAACAGCATCATCTCGAATGGCAGCGATGCACGCATTTTTGTTGGCAACATAACCGTCCGGCAAAATGTTAACGACGACAACTCGACATTTGATCTACTCTATCAGGCCTATGAAATTGTGGAGCTGCTTATAATATTATTAATATTCGCCGTTATCTTAAAGATAGCTCAACTCTATTGTTAAATAACAACAAACAAACATACAACATATACAATTGTATACTTGATTATCTTAGTTTTAACGGATTGAAGTTAATAAAAACTAACTGCGACGCTACAAAAAAGATGTAATATTTAAATAAATTACATTTGTAATTTACCAAGATAAGCGTTCTTTAATGCAATCTATCGATAATTCAACATCCAACATGTGCGATAGATTGATGGTTGTTTCTTTTATATAAAAATTATTCCAGTTCTACCTTTTAATATTGTTTTAGTACAAATGTGTTGAGTTCATTAACAAATTCATATATATTCATTTGTGCGGTATCAACAATTGAAATTTAAAACTTTCTTAAGACAATTCAATCATCGATAAGTGTAACCCACCGATACATGTGTAATTTTATCAGCATTTTGACGCCGTGGTTTACCAACAGAAAGTTTGTCGCCTAGTTAACGGAGTAACGGAATGTATACAATTAGGTAAGTTATTACAATTCCTTTCCACTCACCCATACATACCTTAAGGAGTTCATTAGTTTTTTTTCTAGCTTGTTCTTGAACATTTTCGTAAGCTTTTACAAACGCCAACTGACACGTGCATCGAGCATTTTTTATTGCTTGTACAAGGTGTGGCTGTGGGTGTACGATGAACCCGAGGAAACGGATATTATAGTATTTAACGAGCAACCAGTTCTCTTTTTCGCGCCTCATGTGGACTCCGAATGTGCCAGAAGGTATTGCCAGCAATGCCGCACGCTGCGACTCATTGCGTACATTGACAAGGCAAGGGTATCTTTAGACATTGCGATGTATACGTTTTCGAGTATCTTATTTTTCAATGCAATCGCTGCGGCACGAAGTCGGGGTGTTATTGTACGGATTCTCACCGACTCACAAATGGTGTACACAATGGGTTCGGTGGTGAAGGATCTGTTGGAGATTGGCGTCACTTTGCGTTGTTCCCCGGTGCATCTGATAATGCACCACAAGTTTTGCATTATTGATGGTATGGAGCGCATGTTGCAACTGGATGCGCAGCAGAATCGTATGCCTAGATGCATGTGGCCGCGGAAGGGTTATGTTATGACCGGTTCCCTGAACTGGACTAATGCGGGCACTGTTAATAACTTTGAGAACGTAGTCGTCTCCTCAAATCGTCAGATCAATTCGCTGTATCAGAAGGTCTTTGACAGTATGTGGAAATCGTTTCCGCCACTAGGCAAGGCGAGCTTTCGAATGGAATCTGATGTAGTTCTGGATGAGAACGTATGCTTGCCATGGAAATTCTGGGAAAATCACGTTCGTCAAAACTCTAAACAAAGTGTTTAAATTATTGCTTTCATTCATTAAAGAACTTCTCTAGAGTTCAGTTAACCGTTTAAAGTTTTTTTTATTTAATTTTGTGTTAAGCATCCTTTCAAGTTTTATTGCAGTAGGAAAGTTTTTGGTACACATGATGCGGCAAATTTTCACCAGTTAACCAAGTTAACAAATTCACCCCGTTTCACGTTTACTTTTTTCGGCTTTGTTCTCTTGACTCTTGATTACACTTTGGTCGCTCATAAATTTGTATCCGTGGAGAAAACCGACAAAGACGCGAAAAGCGAAAGAAAAAACTTGCCGTAACTTTTTTCTTCCTCCAGCATGGCCAATATAAAAGGGCAGGAAAAGTTGCTCTTGTTTTTTATTTCACCTGGGTGATTTGAAGTGAAACTTGAGCGCTGCAATGTTAAAAGCTATATAACTAGATAAAAAAAAAACTATAAAATAAAGCACATAATATTTTCCAATCAAAAAACTTGCTTTTATCTTTAATCTCTCATTAAAGTATCTTGTTGAATGCATTTTGTATGTTCTTCAATTCTTGAATTCGATTTTTGGCTAAGGTAATCTCATTTGTCGCTCTGAACTCATCCAGTGCATTATTCAAAAAGCACAGCTGGTGACAAATTCTAGAGACAGGTGTTTCAAGTGGCTGTCGTTTCAATTTGCCCCTCCCACCCCTTTCGTATTATGTTCACGAGCACAACAGGAGGATACGAGCACCCGTGGATTTGCTCAGTTGCAGCTGCCTGCTATTCCCACACACAATATGGCCACAACCCATTCGACCCCAAGCACAGACAAATTTTATGGCCAAACCATTTTTTGGGTGGTCCGCTTGGACGCGCTCGTAAATTCGTAGAAATCTTCACACACGTGTGTGTGCGCGGGTGTGTGTAACACGCTTTTGATATATGGCCAATGCTACGTTACGGGTTTGTACTTTTCAAATTAGATTTAGAAACGGTCGCAGCCCCTACCTATCAACCTGCCATAAAATGTGAAAGGTGAACCCTTAAAAACGAAAAAAAAAAGAAGAAAACATTTGCAATATTTACACAAAACACAGTTTAAGGTCAAAACACACACACAACATTCTAACTTACATACCTGGGAGATTCAGTCTTCAGTTCAGTTATTCAGTCTCAACTCTGATTGAATTGCAATGCTGACTTTAATTGGAACCAAAAATTGCAACCAATTAAATTAAGTTCACGCATCGACAGATCAAACAGCATTTGTAAGTAAGTTTTAAAACCCGTATAAATACATTCCGTCAGGTGTAAAAACTAATTTACAGCCATTCTAGCATAAGGGCTTACCACATTGGTCACGTTACACGTTACCGAAAAGACTTTAGATCCCAGAACAACACTCAAGCCAACATTTATGTACGTGGCCATAAATGTAGATATATGGCACCCCAGCAAAAGTTGTTTGTGTCTGCCAACTTATGTTCGTTTAGGCCGCGTGGGTGAATATCCTTCATCTGCTTGTTCATGGCCTATGACTCTGTATAAATTTGTGCCCACGTCGCGGTCGCAAAAGGCTAAATGGGAAATCGAAGGAGGACGGACACGCAGAAAACGAAAATGTATGTACGTTGTTTGGTAGCAGAGAAAGTTGGCCAAAGCAAATAGTATAACTATTAACCAACAAACATATAGCATGAAATTAATGATTCAAAGGCGAAAACTTTTGATTTAAAAATATTTATTGCATTTGTAATTTGTTTATATTTTGACTTTTTATTAATAATGGTTTCTTCTTTTAATATTTATTGCATAAATACTTGATTATAAATCAGTTATGGCACAATACACCTTTTCAACTTTATTTTATAGATCGACTCGTTAGCCATTTCAGTTACTGGGTCACAATAGCTGACATTGTGATTGGAAGAAGAAGCAGCAAGGAGAAGCATCAGTTATAGCCGCATCATCATCGTCAATATCATGAGAGAACATAAATCTCATGGCCGCAGCAATCAGATGCGGAATCAGGAACCAGAATCTGTAACACAGTGCCAAACCAGTGCCAACTTGTCAGCTACGAACAGTATATGAAGAGGGAAAAGAAGAAGCAGGGAGGCTGCTATTGCCAGGCTGGCAATAGATAGGATAGTGAAAATAGCGAATGGCGTCAAGGGCGCCATAAATGAGAATTTCCGACTCATTTCCGTTGCTTGTGTGTGTGTGTGTCTGTGTGTGTGTGGTTCATTTGTGGCGCATAATGAGCATTACGGACATGTGGGTGGCGTGTGGTGGTTGGTTGGTTGTTTGCAGACCAAGCTGCTGCACAGGAAGGATCCACGAAAAAAAAAACCTATGGCCTGACAATATAGGTTACTCACACACACACACACACACACAAAAAAAACGTATCGATTTTCATTTAAAGCGCAAACTTTACCCGGACAGAAATATAAAACCCACACAGAATTTATGGGCATTGGGGATTCGCAAAACGACAAACTGCGAAACTGCAAGCTGCGAAACAGCAATGCACAACTTGACCTTTATGTATTCCAGTTATGGCCGTTAGCCGTGTTGACCCAGGTGCCATTTGTCAGCATTAGCAGCAATTACAGTCATCCCGCAAATTGTGTCAAGGGCATCATAAATACAAAATTCGCAGCTGAGCCGATTACACTTGGAGAAAGTGCTTGAAGTTGTTAGGACAAACGGAAATAAGCTTAATTACTTGCCCTGGAGCAGGTTAGAGTGTACCTTTGCAAATGAATATAATTTGACTGAGTATTGATGGATTTCATAATACAATTATATTTAATGCAAGTGCTGGCAATGTGGATGCGATAAGACAGAAGCTAAGGAAAACAACTGAATAAAATAAATATATAATAGGCTCTGTAAAGAAAATTTTGGTTAGACAACGGTTTAAAATTATTCAACTATTCATACAGAAACACAAAACACAACAATACATACAACAGTCCACACAAAAAACTTTTTCAAAAAATATATACGAACAATAACAAACAATACATGTACACCAACATATTCAACACATAGGTAATTTTGAGTAATGGCAATGCAATTTTTTGATAAAATGCAGGCCAATCCAGCCAGCCGTCGCGCAACATTGAACCTGTCATTAGCATCAGAGTAAGCATTTAGTTGAAACATTCAAACCCTTTTTTTTTTGCATATTAATTTGTATACTTGCAGTGGTGATTCAATAACTTCAAGTCCTAATCGCAAATCTTCAACACTGACACCTTTGATGCGGTAAGTATTGGGTCCTGAAGTCATCTTGTCATGCATTATAAATCACTACTTCGCATCGTTATCGCGCAGCACCCCCTTGCTCGTTGAGGAGTATACACTATTTAAGGCGGCATCGACTATACAACGGAACTGGCGACATTGGCACCATCGTTGTTTTTTTGCAAAAAGATGGAAAGCAGCGATAATTATACAGAAATGGTGGCGTGGTTTTCGTGTGCGAAACAACTATACTTCGCTGATCGAAGAAAAATTGCAGAATGCTATTTTGACACACTTTAACAAATCTGCAACAAAGATTCAGGCGCTGTTTCGAGGCTATTGGGTTCGTCGTAATATTCAGGATATGGGTGCCCAGCAGAAAATGCAGAACTGTGCTGTTGAGGATCTGTTGCATTGTGTAGCCTACAAGTTGCATCATTTGTTGCGAACCCACTCCATTCCAGGCGTATACTCGCTGGCCAACTCACAGTAAGTGTAGAGAGATAGATAAACTATAAAAATGTTATAATCTTCAAACGATTTGTATTTCAAGTTGTTTGTCTCGCGTGGAAAAGCTTTTGGCGAGCATGCAGTTTCGCTTTTATAACACCGAAGTTCAAAGACGTATGAACCAGCAGAATGTGGATAAAAAAAAGCGGGTAAATCATTATAAGGATAGCAATTTCTTAACGAAGATTCCGTTTGCGGGTCCCAATTACAAAGGTGCCTGTAAGCCCCAATGTGAGAAAAGCTTACATCGCAGCAAGGATATGGACCAGCGTATGTATAAAATCATTAAGACCTACGATGAATCGCAGCGTGATGGCAGAAAGGAAAGATGGCATTCCTTTACCGAAAGTAAGTTAATTCATTTTTGCAATTATGTAGGTTTCCAAAAAAAAAAAAAAAACCCTTTTATTTGTTCTTCACGTATAGAACAGCGACGCAAGCGTATCGATAAGATTCTGGAGCGTAAAGAAAAAAGTAAAACAAATTTCTGCGGCGATGTTATATACAGTATGCGTCGCTGGAGTGTATGGAATGACAAGAAGTCTGATATTGACAAGGATATTTTTCAGACACCGGAAAAACTTGAAGCTTTCCTTAATGAGGTTCTCAATGTTGTGGGAGACCAACAAAATTGCTATTGCAAAACGCAAGATGTACTTCGTTTTAATTCCTAATTTAATATTGAACAGTAAAACACTACTTTTATATACAGTATTTTTAAACTGAATTTCTTTTATTCACAAACATTCGTGTTATATCCACAAAAAATTTATTAAGCAAACAATGCTCTAAAACAATCCACTGTAAGAAAACATAGGTATCAGAAATGAAGACAAAATTGGCTTTTTGCCGCTTACCAAATATGTTGGCAAAGAAGCGCATTAGCACAGTCATAAAAGAAGGTCGATTTGGATCAACAAAGGTCTGGGTTGCTTCGTCTATTTTTAAAAATTTAACACAATTAAATCACATATAATCGAATATTGTAGATTTCTTAACCTTACCTATACGTTCGCAATCCAAGCGATCATTCAAAGCAGAGGTTTCCATTTTTCTTCTTTTTCTTTTCAAAGATAACGAATTTAAAACAAGAATTTTTTTCTTAAAGATATTTTATATTATTTTGTTTGCTTTTGTACAAAAATCTATATAGTTACTATTGCTCGTACACACAGTTCAGAAATGAATAACTTGTGTTTTAATTTTTTTTTTTTTCGTATTTCGTTACAAACTGTGATTTTTCAAGCAATGTCTACTACTGAAGTGTATTCAAAAATACAACTTTAGGTGTTGCCAAGAAAGCTAAATTCTGCATAAATTAACATTGCGAACAGCTTGGCACTGGACATGGCTTTTAATTAGGCACTAAAACTTGGACAATCTGTATATAACATCAAAAGGCGAACAGTTGGATAAAGAGACAGAGCAATGTCATCACCATCATCATCATCATCATCACCATCAGCTTCATCAACAACATCAAATATGCAATTACCGAGTGACAAAAAATGTGTGTTTTGGTCTTGGTCAGCTTCGTCAAGGGAGACAAATATACATAATTTACATTTATATGTCTGACTGTCCGTCTTTCCGTCTGTCTGTCTGTCTATCTGTCTCTCCTGACTGACTTCTTGCAACAGAACAATATTGGCCATATTCATCATTAGGTTAACGTACATATTTTCAGTGGCTAATGACCAAGGCAAATACCATCCAGCCTTCAAGTCATCTACACCACCACAATTTCATTTCATTTACCCAAACCTTGCCATCCAACAAGCATTCAACATGTTTATCATTAGGTTAATTGCTTGCACATACATACATATATAAACATACATAAACATACATATACATTTATATACATTCTGCGGGTTGACTTTTGGGGTTTTGTGAAATGCCAACTACAACTACTGTATATTCTATACATATTTATTTGACGTTGAGAGAGCATTGGCAAGGTTCTTTGGGGCCAATTAATTTGTAACGAGATTTCATTTTATGTTAGTGACACATTTTTGCCTGGCTTATACCTAATTATGTTTACCAAAACTTGGACAGTTGCTGATTCTCTTATGGTATTCAAAGTGCTCTTAAAATCTTTACAAACTTTTTTTTTATTACTTATTTTCGTGTTCAGATTTAGCACAGGTGCAAATGATGGACAAAATTTTTAAACTTTATGACCATGTGGCCAATAAATAAAGTCTAGTACTTTTATTTAACAAGCTTAAAGTATGTTAGCTGTTTGTTAAAAGTTCCTTTTTTTGTGCATTCGTGTTAAATAATTGAAAAGTCTAAAGTTTCACAAGTGGCGCATTTCAGACGCATTTCAGGCAATTACACATGCCGTTAACAAGGGACTAAGGACTAAGGACTATTTTCGCACATGCCGAAAGCTATTAACACAATTCAAATGTTGGCTAAACCAGCTCCCTTTTACTCCCACCACCCACCACCCCGCGCACCCTGTTCGTTATCATTAAGTTAATTATATGTTTGCGGGTGCCAAGAGGTAATTACAACTCCGATTTCAAGCCATTTCAGTTGTCGATGATGTTGATAACGGTGATGATGATGATGATAATGATGATGATGTTAATGTGGATGTTGATGTTAATGTTGTCCACGAATTGAATGACTTTGGGACTGGTAGTCAGTCCATAGTCAACTTGTAATTAATTTGAAAGCAAACATTTGCTAGGCGCCTTCTGATGTGGTTATGGTTACCCAAACCCCTTACACTTTATGGTTTTCCCTGCTGCTTTATGGTACAACGTGTTTGTGCGTGTCCCTTCGAAAAAGCTTATTTGGGCTGCCTTCCATTAAATGGACCATGGCAAAGCCTTGAAAAACCTTTTTACTTTGCCTGATGTTGATCAAATATGCAAAGCTGGCGTTAACAAACTCTTTAAAAACTGTCCAAAAATTGTCTTTACCAAATAGTTGTTTTGGGAGCCCAACTTCTAGTTGGGTTGGGTTGGGGCGGAGCGGAGTAGGAAGGCAAACTAAGTGCAAGCTAACTTTACTCTCAACACATTTAATTAAAAAGCGTAAAAAGTGCACCGCACAGCTTCAAAACAATCCATTAAAAAGCTGACCAAATGAGTTTGATGCAAAGTTTTCATCTCATTTTTGGTAACGTTGCGCTTTATTTTTCTCTCGTTTTTTTTTTTTTTGTAAATTGTTTGCAAATCTACTTGAGATTTTCCGAGCTTGCACAGCTTATTTTGCAATTTTTTTTTTTAGAAACTTTTACGGCTGTTTTTTGATGTTTTATTTTGTTTGTTGTGAAATGTTTGGGATAACTCGTTTTTGTTTTGCTTCCATTTTAAATTGTTTTTTATGGAATAAAGTTTTATAAGCTTAGTTTTATTTGATTTTTTCTTTTAAGTTAACTTCGTTATTTATACTTGAACGTTGACATTTTCAATGAGCTAGTGTTGGGGTAAACAGTCTTAAATTCTCAGATTATTCTCTGAATTGGATTTTGGATTATTGCTAACGGGAAACACATGTTGGTAGGATGATGAAGAATGAGTTAAAGTTAAGAAAATTTTGATGTGGGCTTTTGCCTCATCCTTATGTAGCCAATCTGTTAATGAAATAGTTCGTTATTAAATTGATTTCTTCACTGATACAATATTTTTTAATATAAATATATATTTATTGATTTAAACTTTAAAGACAAGTGAAAAACATTGTACAAAGAAATGTCTCTTGGGCATATTTGACCCTTTCTCAGCACTTTAACTCATTTAAATATAGCTTTAATTTGCGTTTCGTTTACTTTTACTACTAGTTGACTTTTAGTTGCACCTCCCGGACTTTGGGTATTTGACGTTTGAACTTATAGGTTAAGATTTATGGTCTGGCAATGTCGATTACATGGCCATAAATCTTGTCATTTAGTTTGTGGTCAGCAGCATCTTGGCCCACAATCAGGCTACAATCAGCTTGTACATGTGTGGTTTTCTGCTTTGCGTTCTGTAATCGGTTGCTTGGACTACGCATTATGTTTTCATGACCGCATTTGTTTGTGTTGTTGACAACACACAAGGATCAACGCTTTGCCCCGCCATTATTGTGCCATTAACGGCTTAACTCATTTTAAATGGCAGCGTCCGCGACATAAGCGAGTTACTATAAATATGAAAATGTTGCCCTGGCTCGATTCTAATACGTAAAGTTTTTGCTATGGCAACGCTGGAACTTTAACCTGCCGCAGGTGTTAAAAATGATTTGCAAAATGTAAAACTTTTCGTTATAAATTCCACATAGCTAAAGCACAAAAAGACAGAGAGAGAAAGAGAGTAAAGCGAAAAGCAAATACTGCCAAAGGAAGTTAAAATTGCTCAAGTTTATTGTAGTGAAATATATGCAAAAACTTGCATAAATTTTCGAGAATTGAGAATCGCAAATGCAAATAAACTTTCAAATATGTATATTTTGTAGAAGTCGCATTGTAATTCTTATTGGGGCGACACCATGGTTGCTGCTATTCCCGTAAATTGCAATATAAAAACATCAAGAAACTACAACTAAAGTGAAAATGTGATAAATGTTTAGCACTTGTGCCAGCAAATAACAACAAATACTATGTTATATAAATATACGACAAAGATTTGCAACAAGCCACAAGAAAAGGCTTAGAAAACATTTCAAATGGAGAAGTCAAGAGATATAGAATATAAATATAGAATATTCTACTACTAATATTATAAATTTAAAAGTTTGTATGACATAAATGAATGGATTTAAATGAAACTTTGCAAAAGTAAAGCTTATACATCAGAATAACACATGGGCTTTAATTTTTAAAGATATTGTGCGACATGAGAAGGTATCGCGTGGTAGAAATATATTGTTTCTCTAACTTTTTATGGGAAATCATTTTCAATGCAAGTTATACTTTTAAATAAACAAATAGCGAAACAACTTGTCACACGCTGTCATATATACATTATAAAGATATATATATATAGATTTATATATTTATATCTCTGAAACATTTAAAAAATAAAAACAATTTAGTTTATGTTTGCATGATATAAACCGCATTCGTTTTGTGTCGTGTTATATGTCACAAAATAAATATGTGTAAATGAAATGTGTGCAACAATCTTTGTTTGTCTGTGCATCTGTGTTGCATGCAAGTTAGCTCCACTCCACACACTCCTTGCCCCCCTTTCAGCAGTTACCGCACCACAGGTGCTTTTGTCATAAATCTTATCTCTGTGGCCATGCGAATGTGTGAACGCCCCCCAAAAACCGTCAAATAAATTTAGTGCAAAAATATTTAAAACTCTATTTGTGTTGTGTGCAACAAAGAAAGAGGAAATCAACAAAAAAAAAAACTTAGAAAATACATCTGGAATGGAAACTGTGCACACGAAAAAAAAACAATGTGAAAAGTGAAAAAAGCATAAAGCCAAAATGACTTAAATGCACTTTTGTGTGGCATGAAATGGCCACCTGAGCGACAAGCACACATACACAAAATCAACAACAAACATGAAAAAGAGACAGCTACATCAAATATTCTAAGAGAGAGAGAGAGTGAGAGTTAGAGATACAGATGTATGTAGAACGATTGCAAACCTCAGCAATGCCGTCCAGCAATTTAACAACTGACTTCATCTGAGCTTAGCAAACACACACACACACACACACACACACACACATACAGATAAACATGTTAGCTACAAGTGAAATCTTTTTCTTTTTCCATTTGCTTTCTTTTATTTGCTACTTTCGTCAAATTAACAATTAAAACGACTTACAAATGGCACATTCAGTGAAAGAGACAGATACAGAGAGAGAGAGGGTGAGAGACGAAGGCGGAGGTCAAAGGTCTTTGCAAAGGATTGCGTGGATTTTCTACGCAAATCTCTTCAGGTAATTTGAAAAGGAAACAAAAAGAAATTCAGTTACAAAAAATGAAATGAGAAAAAATGTTGGTTGACAGAGAAAAAAAATCAGAAAATGTTCTCAATTAAATTTAGTTGTAGAATAAAGAAACTTGAATAGTTTTTAATGGTTTTATGTTTCTTATTTTAATACTGTTATTTCAAAGTGTAGTTTAAATGTCAGTTAAATCTATTATTTTGTTTATCTCAGTGTATGTGGTATATTGGCTTGTTGCAACAGCTTGTTGCTGCTGCGCTTTTGCTTTGCGCTAAGTTAATTGAGTGGCGTTCGCGACTTTGACAGCAGTTGCTTTGAACGCAATGCAAATTCTCCTTTCCTTTTTTTCCTTTTTTTTGAAACGTGTTCGCTTACACATGTATATGTGTGCGGGTGTGTGTTGGTGTGTGTGCCCTTTCAACCATGCACACAAAAAAGCTGCAGAGAGAAGAAAAATGATGGGCAGCAAACATATGCAAGGCACGTTTCGGAATTATGTGAATGGCAGACCAGAACGACAAAAAGGGAGAGGAGGAAAGAGTCAGGAGACATGCCATAGCCAGGACTCTCACACACACACACACATACAACACAAAAAAATAAATAAAATATCCGTCACACACACACACATCACGTACACAACACACACGCACAAACACACACGCAGTGTGTGGACGTCAGACAAAAATCGCATTCACAAAAGATCTTCGACGCGTAAAAAAAAGAACGCGATGCATGTGAATGCTGCCATGTAAATTGTATGTGCGGCATGTACTCAACACGCTGCCACGCCCCTTTCTATTCCACGCTGCTAATCGTTAGCAGCATCTCAGCGAACAAACGAGCGAGCGGTGTGCGAAAATTCTGTGCCTATTAAATTGGCAATCAACTCAAACGCAAAAGCTGCGTGAAAAATGTCACAGTCTGTTGATTCGGCGTCATCACCACCAGGCCAATGGAATCATTGCCACTCCGCTACGCATTCCCCATCCCTTCACTTTCACACAACCCATAACCATTACTCAGTTCGCCGGGCACAAGCAATAATTACATAAAACTTGCCGAAAAAGTTTACATTTATGAGCCAAACGGCTGTTACACCTGCAAATACACTTGGGTTGTGGGTGGTGGGTGGATGGTGGATGATGAAAATGTGCCTCCAGCTACCTTTAGTATACATACATATTTATGTCACAATCAGCGAAGCAGGAAAAAAAAAGAAAGAGAAGAAGAAATCCAAGTAAGTAGCAGCAGTTTGGCGCAAATAGCTTCGTTGACACAGTTTTCAGCTGCCACAAAAAGGTGGCTTTAAAGAGGCAATTCCCTGAAGGCAACACACAGCGACTTGTTGTTGGAGAATGTGCCTTAAGTAGTCTTTATAACGTATGCGAAAAAGTTGTTCTTAAATTGTGAAAATATATTTACTCAAGTTTAACTTTTGATTAAAATTTGTGAAAGAATAAGAAAATTATTCTTCGTATTCTAAAAACACCTGTTTTTCTTTTTTTGCTTTAGCTAAACAAAATAGTTTTGAGTTTTTTTTAATTATGGCATTCCAGTTGCGTTGGCTTAAACAACAGCTAAACAAGTTGAGATTCCGTTGCATCCAATTAAAATTCTCTCTCTCCCACAAGATTATCCAGACAGTGTTGAAGCGAAAGAAAGGACACGATTTGCTTGCCACAAGAGGCGCACTTTGATTGCATTTGACCTCTTCGTTGCTGCAAGGACGTTTCTGGCCATATTTTAATAACCATTTAGACAACAGCAAAAAACAGAAAACAAGAGACAGACAGAGAGACAGAGAGAGAGAGAGAGAGAGAGAGAGAGAGAAAGGATTAAGTTAAAGAGAAACTGAACAAGCAGACAGAAAAAATGGTGAAAAAAGCAATGTTGTCTGGTTTTTAACACTCTTCGACTCGTTTAAATGTTTGCAGTGTTTATTCAAAGTTAAAGCTTGTTTGGACGCAGTGTTAATCTAGATCTGTGCGGTGAGGGGCACAATCGATGTGGCAGGCACAGCAAAAAGTTTTCGTTTGACTCTCACTTTCTCTCTGCACTCTCTTTGGCATTTGTTTAGTCTTTGAACTTCTCCAATTAAAAGTAAATATTGTGAGTAGTTTATCTTGATTTTATTCATTCGAGTTTAGCATAGTTCTACCATAGTCTCCCCTCCCCCCCTTGCCACTCTTGCATGTATTCACAGGCACATAGCTAATGCTTTTGTATACGCATCTGTATCTGATTTTCCATTCGAAGCAGTCTTAAACTTTATTCAAAACTTTCTCTGCCGCGTAATTTAATGCCATTTAAAGTAGATGAAGAAGAAGACGACAACGACGACGAAGAGGCCAAAAGTTGCAAGCAGCAACCATGGTAATGGCATGATGACTCGTAAAACACACACACACACACACACACATAAACACAACGTGCTTATTTTGTCTCTACTTTTACTTACTTAGCTTAGCTCATTTTTGTTGTTGTAGTTGTTCGTCCTTGCGATTAGTGAAATGCCTCAACATGCAACTTGTTGTGGCACATACATTATTCAGCATTATTGTCCATGTCCGTGCTCATGTACGCTTCTGTAATTTTTTGACAGAAAATCCGCACGCATGTCACAGTGCTTCAAATGAATCATATAGTGTCAAGACTTCTCTATTCACTCTATCTCTCTCTCTCTTTCTCTCTCTCTCTCTCTCTCTGTCTTTCTCTCTTTCAATTTTTCTATTTCATTGAACGTCGCTTTCTAGAATTATGATTTAAGTTTGGTAGACTTCTACTTTTCGTTACCTGCCGCGCAGACAAAATCACGTTCTTGCCATACAAAATACATAAGCCACACACACACACACACACACACACACACATACAAAGAGACAGGCATCATTTTATTTACGATTCAACTTTGTACTACAAAACATCATCTTTCGTCTGTCTTTCTTTCCCTCTCTGACAGCAACTTGTGCGAATTTTGTTGCGTGCGCTTAGTTCATGCAATCGGAAGGGGAAAGGTATTGGAAAAAAGGAAAGGTGGCAAGTTTTATTAGCCTTGAATGTAATAAAATGCAAACACTGTGGCAAAAACATAAGAACTGCAAGAGCACTAAAAATGGAGTGCACAATTATGATAGACAAACAGATACTCTATATTGCTTAGACGAATCTAAACTTACTTTCTCGACACAATGTTTCAGGTAAGAGCTTAAAGTAAAAAGCAGTTTGAATGTGTTGATTATTCAGTACAGCATTGTAGTTATAAAGAAATACATGAAAATGCTTTGAATATAAATGTGTGTAAAATCGTCAGCTGGTTGCTTCGTTAGCTCCAACAGCGAAGGAATGTGGCCATAATGCCAACTCCAAACTGCCCACTTAAAGTTTTCTTTATGCGCGAGCCAAAAGCAAAAGAAAATAATAAAAATCTCAAATTAATGCGCGCATCTTTTCCTTTTCCTTGTCCTTACTTTTCTTTTGTGAGTCAAACAGATGTGAGAAGTCTTTTTATGCAAACACATGTGCAACGGGCGGCAGGTTTGGCGTAACGTGGCATGCCTCAAAAAATATACTATATGTGAATAAGAGTCGTAAAGTGATATGTGTTGTTATCATAAATGCAACAGGCATAATTATATGTTGCCAACTTTGAAATGTCTTATTCAAAAAGTAAGAGCTAATAAAAAAAGATACGAAAGGGCATCATTTCAAGTACGAAAAGTATGAAAAGGCAAGTGCTGGAAAGTGAGAAGAGAAGAGATGAGAGGAGTTAAAAAGACAAATTGAACCTGTTGGTGTTATTAGACGTACGACTTCAGGTTATGTTGCTTATTCACTTTAATCTTAACTTATTTTCAAGAATTCTTTTCCATTGACTTCCACAGACACCAGAGCATTCAGTCAGTCATTCTTGATATAAACTATTTTATGTCTATAAATGTCATTGCTTTTTTCGTTAGTTAATTAAAGTTATGGCTAAGCTTTAATATTTCATAAACTTGCACCTCGCCTTCAATGTGTTGTTGCCAACCAGTCAACCAGCCAGTCATTCAGTCAGTCAGTCTGTCTGTCCGTGTGGCAGCCACGCCCATTTGTGTCACAAAACGCCCACAGAGCAGCAGCAGCTGCAGATTCAGCCGCATTGCCATTGTTTTTGCCTGTTCGTTTGGCCTTTGCCAGCGAGCGAGCCAACTCATTAAAAATTCCATTTTCATTTCGCCCATCATCCATTTTGATTTCATAGTCGAGTGGCTGAATGAGAGAGAATGTGCGTGCGAGTATGTGTGTGTGTGTGTTGAGGGTGGTGTTTGGTGGCGTTGGTTTGCATGTGTTTGTGTGTGTATCTGTGTGAGTGTGCAATTTGTTACGTTGCGCTGCATTCGAGTGTCGCTGGTTGCCCAACGGTTCGCAGCCGCTGTCGCTGTTCTCGGTGCACAATTTCAAAGTGTTTACTTTCTTGCCACATTGATTTCGTTGAGAGAGAGAGAGATAGAGAGAGAGAGAGACAGAGCGAAAAACTTTCTTTTTGACTTTCTTGCATTTAAACTCCTGGCAATTTGATATTTTATTTATGCCATCTTTCATTTTAACTTTTCTCAACTGCGTTGCTGCTCATAAATTAGTGTTGCACTTGCTGCACTGAACTTTAAAGTTGGCAAGCGAAAGAGAGCATAATTAAAAAAATAAATACACAAGCACAAATATATACACAAGTCTATGCATATACGGTTTGCCCACATGTCTGCACAATACACATATTTGTTGGCTTGAATGGAGAGCACGCGAACTGGTCACAGTTAATTATTTGGCGTACGTGATGTATGCGTAATTTTTCACCCCTTATCTGTCCTGCCTCCTCCTCCACCCACCCACTGAGTTCATGTTCACTGATGAATTATTTGAACAGTATTCTATCAATAAATTCGTATGTGTGTGGGAATAAATGAATATGTGTGTAAATATGCTTATATGAATATTTATTTTAACATTATCGTATATTATAAATTGGCAAAATGTAAATTTTTTTTGTGACCCAAATATTTATATATTGTACATTCAATTAAAGAAAAACTTGTCAGTTATAATAGTTGTCAGTTATATAATATTGTACATTAAATTAAAGATATAATACTATTTGCTCACTTACACTATTTGCTCTCGAAAAAGTTTCTCGTTTGCTATTTAAAACTATGACGGACCGTTTGAATGTGTGCATTATTGGTTCGGGCAATTGGGCCACGACAATAGCTAGAAATGTGGGCTTAAACGTGGTCAATTCGCAATTAATGGAGGACAAGGTTAATATGTATGTGTACGAGGAGTATATTGACGGACGCAAACTAACTGAGATCATCAACACCACACATATCAATGTCAAGTATATGCCTGACTTTGTGTTGCCACCAAATGTGGTAAGTTATCAGATTGCCAACTCTATATATATATATCTCAATTGTTCTGTTTCGTTCAGTTTGCCTGTGATGATGTGGTAACGACAGCTCGTGATGCGGATATCTTGATCTTTGCCATACCGCCAACATTTGTGAACAGCTGCTGCAAAACGCTGTTGGGCAAGGTGAAGCCTTTGGCTCATGCTGTCTCATTGATCAAGGGTTTCGAGCGTGGCGACGATGGACAGATTGCACTCATATCCCATCTCATAATGCGACAGTTAAAGGTGGGTTAAAGTGTATCCAAAGTTTTTCCTCGACAACGTCACAAAGCTAACCTCATAATTAGATACCCTGTTCGGTGCTGGTTGGCTGTAATTTGGCACATGAGATCTCTAATAATAACTTTGCTGAGGGCACAATTGGTTGTCGGGATCAGAAATATATGCGCATATTGCATGATATATTCAAATCAGACACATTTCGTGTGGTTGTCACAGATGATGCTGATTGTGTTGAAATCTGTTCCACATTGAGGGTGAGTAAGTCATGAGAAGATAGTTCCAAGAACTTCTATTTTCCTACAGAATATCATTGCCTTTGGTGCTGGCTGTGCGGATGGCTTGGAGCTGAATGAGAATACAAAGTCGGGTATTATAAGACGTGGCTTCTTAGAGATTCTACAGTTTGTGGATGTCTTTTATCCCGGCAGTCGTTTGGCCACCTTCTTTGAATCGTGCGGCTTATCCGATTTGGTTACCAGCTGTTATGGTAGATTCAGATACATCTATTTTTATGCTTTATGTGAGATTAACTCTGCCCGTTTCTTAGCCAATCGTAATCGCAAGCTGGCTGAGGCTTTTGTGAAGTCTGGCAAACCATTGAGTGAACTGGAGCACATTTTGGTGATAGGACACGAGCCTTTGGGTCCCATTACCGCCGAGATGTGTTACATAATGCTCAAGAAGAAGGGACTCGAGGAAAAGTAATTAACAATAAAAGAAATCCTCAACAGTATTAAACTAACTCACTTACAGATTTCCACTATTTACCGCTATTTATCGCATTTGTACGGGAGTTTATCCGCTATCTCGTTTGGTCGAAACGCTGCGCTATGCTCGTGAGGATATGTAAGTATTTACCAACACTTAAGAAAACTTACTCTAATGATGTGTTCCCAACCCGCCTCGCCCCCCACAGCTATCATCCTAATCATATGTTTCAGCTATAAAAATTCGAGTATTGCTATAAATCTCATGTGTATTTTGTTAATGATCCGTTTTTTGTGTTTTGCTCAGTACTTGTTGTGAATAAAAAAAAAGTAGATACACACACACACTTCATTTGATGGATGACTTGCAAACAACAATAGATGAATTTATCGCCATATTTTTGAGCTGAATAGTCTTGGGGATATATACGACTTGTGTAGAGAATTGCTTTTTCTATGCAAATGAGGAACAATGCCAATGAACTGACAAATCCGTAAACGTAAGAACAATTTCTCTCAAACAAAAGCAATGCACACGCACACGCACACGCACATATTGAACTATTGTTGTACGCCTTTTCTTTTGGGAGGGTAGGTTGGGGTAGTTCAAGTATTCCTTGCGGAAAGTGCACTCCATTGAATGCACTGGCGCTCGAAGCACTTGCCGGGTTGAAGCACAGCAAGGAAAAGGAGTCTTGGAACTACTACAACGGAAATCACTTCACTCATAAATGGGTAAAGCAAAATGGATAAAAGGCAAAGTGTAGTGTAGTGCAAAGTACTATTGTTTTGTTTTCTTGGTTTTTTTTTCTTTCTTCCTCAACTATGTATCGAATTGTTGTTGTTTTGTTCTGCATTGTTCGGATTGTTGGTTCTTCAATTGATGTTGAAGGGAAATGGGAGCAGCAACAATTTGTCTGAAAAGATGATCGAGTAATATGAATAGAAAAACACGAGACTGAATGACACACATTTATTTCAAGTGTGTATATAGTCAAAATAAATATTAATATTCAAGTCAGATTATCAATTCGCAAGCCAATTACGATTTGTTTCGGCCAACCTTTTGGGCCCTGCCTTTGGCTATGAGAAGTCAACTAAAATATATTTATTATTTATGCAATTCATTTAGGATTTAACTGTGCATTGCTCACATTTATTAGTTTCGTGCATAATTAAATAAAATGACACAAAGAGAGAGCTTAACACTGATTTTATTATTTGCAAAAATCGGATTAGTTCAAATCGACAAAATGACTCACTTTGAATACATTATGTTATTATGGATATATGCAGCGTGTGGCGATGAGAACAATTATTTTGTTTTATTATACGATTAGGCAATAAGACCATGAACAGGTGGCGGATGCGCAATATTGCAGATAATCTACAAACAAAATCTTTTCATATGTGTATAAAACTATAAAAATGAATTGATTGCATTATTGTTAGCTGTAATAAATGTTTGTTCGCGTGTGTGTAAGAAAATTGTGTATTGTGTCGTGTCAATTGGTTTATTAGCTCATGTTGCATTTGGTATTGCAAATGCAGTCAACCAAAATGACGCTTTACGTGTGTGCATGGTGATGGGATATGTTGATATGGAGAATACCGAAAATAGGAATAGAAATACAAAATCGAAACGAAATTCGAAACATTTAGATGCTCGAGTGCTGCTGCGTTTTGGTCCGGTTGCTGAACAAATATGGCAGTTAGGCAAACAGACAAAGCCAAACAGGGAATACACACATATCTACTGGAACGTAGGCAAAATTTGCATATCAACAGACAACATTTTCTACGCTGCTTTCCAAGCAATGTGCAAGAAGGGGGGGCAGTAGGGTGTAAAGAGGTTTTATTCGTGCATTTCTTGTTGCATTTTTGGGGTAGCATTAAAACGCATCTCTTTCACACACTCGAGTTCTCCCTTTTACTATCTCTGCTTGCTTTTTGCTAATAATTACACGGTAAATTTGGCAAATGTGACGTCGAATCGCAAAACTAGATGCGTTCTCAATGTATCTAAAGGGTGCTTGTTAATGTGTATAGACACAGATACAAATGCATTTACAGTAACAAGGACACCGGTTACACATGCTACTAGCGAAAGGCACTTCAAAAAATAAATAACAATTTCGTACGTTACACACGTCGTTCTGCTTATGTAAACGTTAGATGCATGTGCGTGTTGGTTTGCGTGCGTGAAGTGCGCGCCTAAGAGTATACTTCATTTCCTGTTTTTACACCAAAACACCCCATACTTCACTTACACACACACACACACAAACACAAACAATACAAATGTTACCCAGTTCCCACTCTATCGGCGCTCATTCGTTTATTTTATTTTCATCCCCAATGTACAAATAAAGTAGAAACTTATATGGTATACACCTGATAACTGGGAGGAGATTCTGTCCCATCTCCTGTTAATGATGATTAGAAAATAAGAGCTTAAAGAAATCTATTCAAAACACACAACAAATAAATATTTAAATAAAACATTCGTCTTATTCTCGAGCTTTTGTTTTCTTTTATTTTTGGGTATGTTACATTTGCTTCGATTTACTTCCAAATACTTAAAAATAGTATCTCAGATTTGGCAACCCTATTCAGACTTATCAGCGGTATGCGCATTTCTTAGCAATTTCGTTCAACGCAATCAACAATCGGTTGTCACCTACAGCGCCGGTTGATTTTCTTCGTTTGCTTTTCAAGTGGATTGGTTGGTTTTTGGTTGATTTTGGGCCTCAAGTACCAGGCGAGCAGAAGTCAGCAGCAAGTAGCTGATTTTTATTTTTTTCAAATGTACACCTAAAAGTATGCAATACTTTTTGTATTACTGCAATGCAGTAAAAGTATGCTGCGCATAATATCATATTTCTTACATCTGAACGGAGAAAAAGTATGCTGTATTTTTTTTTGCATTAAGAATAATTTACTTGTTGCTGACTTCTGCTCGCCTGGTACTTGCAGCTCGTAATCAACCAAACGCAACCAAAAATCGCTTGGCACCGACAGCGCCGGTCGATTTCTTCTTAGTTTGCTTTTCCAGTAGATTGGTTGGTTTTAGGTTGATTTTGAGCCGAAAGTACCAGGCGAGCAGAAGTCAGCAGCAAGTAGCTGATTTTTAGTTTTTTTTTATAGTGCGCTCCTAAAAGTAGGCAATAATATTTGAATTGCTGCTATGCAGTAAAAGTATGCTGCGCATAATATCTTATTTCTTATATCTGAACGGAGAAAAAGTATGCTGTATTTTTTTTTTGCATTAAGAATAATTTACTTGTTGCTGACTTCTGCTCGCCTGGTACTTGCGGCCCAAAATTAACCAAAAACCAAACAATCTACTTGAAAAGCAAAACTAAAAAATCGGCAGCCGCTGTAGGTACCAACCGATTTTTGATTGCATTAAACAAAACAGCCTCTATTACCAGGCGAACAGAAGTCAGCAGTAAGTTGCTGATTTTTAGAGCAAAATAAGTTACAGCACATACTAGTCTCACCGCTTTTAGCTTTGATTCGCAGCAGCTAAAAAATATGCCAATACTATTTCCAACTTTTCTCAGCACGATTAATGAAAAGACCAAGAGTATGTTTCATATTTTATTCGGTAAACATTCGAAAGCAAATTAAAAAAATCGACAAGGGATACAGGAATTTTACAGAATATTACATATATTTTACAGGATTACATTTTACATACACTATACAGATACTTTATATAAATCTACACATAATCGTCCCACGCATATTACTTTTTGACAGGGGCACGGGAGCCACTCTCCAAGGCATCGTTCGCAACGACATCTCATCGCTCTCTCGCCTCACAAAATGGCAACGGGTGCGCGCAGAGTTGACGGTTTCGCTTTGCCGCCGACGCGACTGAGCCTAAGAGGCATCCGTCAGCTGCTGCAACGCATAAACAGAGCTAGTGCGTTTTACTCGGGCTGCGGCAGCGTGGATTGCACTACCAAAGATTGCCGCTGACGACCAAAGCATCCAGTGGCGTCCAACTGCAGAGTGAGAACGACGTTGTCGCAAGGAGTCAATAGATGCTGGAAGGATCGATGCAGGTTAAAGAAGAATGAAAAGTTTCATTGGCTACTCACCGGGTGCATTTCGTCCTTGCACAGACGACGCAATCCATGCTACGGGTCCTCAACTATGTTCATGGTAGTCCGCGGGGTATAGGCGTTACTTGCGACAAGCTCTGCTTCATACTCCAGGATGCTCTCCTCGCTACCAAGGAACTGCAATGAGAAGTGTTTGAGCAGCGATGATCAATAGCCATCATAAAAAATAATAATCAAGTTTAATTTGAGCTTTTGTTTCTTTTATTTTTGGGTATGTTTCATTTGCTTCGATTTACCACATTAAAAATTCTTCCTCCTAGTCCAAAGGAACAAAATAATGCCAAGAAATATTAAATGAATATTTTTCGGTGCATGTATGTGGAAATGCAATTTTGGCTGACATCCATACACATAGCTTAGACAATCTGACATAGTTTCTGATCAGTTTTCTAATTGTTTTTCTCACAAAGAGAAAAAAAAAAACTTTTAAAATGGCATTTCACATTTTGCTTAAATGTCAAATGATACATGTGCTTCCTTTTTTTGGCTAATGAATTTGTTATAAGTTATACGACAACAGCAAAATCAAAAAGTTCTATCACTGAGAGCTGACCGAGTTCATTGTAGATAAATGTCCACACACACACACACATATATACAATTACTTATGGACACGCACACACAGTGAGTTTTTGGTTGCTCTCGCATAAACTTTTTGACCACTTTGAAACCGTAAAAGTGAAAAACCTAAAGCAAAAACAACAGTTTTGCAATTTTTGTGGCCAAGTTGCGTTTTAGTTAGCCGAGATGAGCACATTTCATGCTAAGGGGTACGGGGAGTTCGGGAATAGGGCATTGTTTGGCAAAGCGTTTAACTATTCAGAAGACCTAATTGACAGCATTAGAACCCAGCAACCGGCAACAAAAAATAACACATAAAATAAAATCGACATTCTTCTCAACGCCCGTGAGAGTATTCGTGTATGCTTCCAAATGTGTGCCGAGGGTAAAGAAAT
The DNA here is from genome assembly GCA_035044465.1 of Scaptomyza tumidula. Classification (NCBI taxonomy): domain Eukaryota; kingdom Metazoa; phylum Arthropoda; class Insecta; order Diptera; family Drosophilidae; genus Scaptomyza; species Scaptomyza tumidula. The sequence goes on from JAWNNW010000444.1 coordinate 18,407,817, forward strand.
CACACACACACTCACACACACAAACATTTGCAAATATTTTATGAGCACTTAACTTGGCCCAAAACAGAAAGACAGCTACTACTATATATATATATATATATCGTCTATATAATGTAAAAAAAAACGTCGCACTAGAGCTGGCTGGGTAGCAAAATGTTTGCCATCTATCGCATCATAAGTGAAGGATGTAGAGATTGGGGGGAGCTGAAGCAAGCAAGTTGTGCGTGAGCTTTTCTCGCTCTTGTGTGTATGTTTGATGATGCTGATAGCGATGAGGATGACGATGACAATGACTGGTACGATGCAGCATGACATGTTTGTTAAATTTGAAAACGAAATCAATTTAATAAACTGTCAATAATGCAGGCACATTATCAACTGAATGCGATGAGCTCAACTTAAGCAGCTATCGCACCTCCTATCTCTCTCTCTTCGTCAATTCCTAGTCAAAGTCAAACTCAATACGACCTTTGCAAAATAACAGACTCCACTGAACCAAAAACTAAATTCTGCAGCTATTGAAAAAGTTCAAGAAAAATATTTTACACAAAGACAAAAGCATTTCTATTTAAAGGAACAAACAATTTAAGAGTAAAGGTTTTTATTTGAAACTATAAATGATGAAAAATGTATTATTTTCTCAGTGCAACACATATCTGGGTGCCAAGTGCGGCATATTTTGGAAAATGATCTCTGTAAATAACTAAGACGACAACAACTGCGTCATGTTTGTTTAAGCCCTAATAATTTATAAAGGATAATTGAATCGATGTTGCCAATAAATTATGCTAAAAGGTAACTGAATTATATGGCTTCAAAGTTGCTTGTTAAATTATAGCAAAATTGGCCATAAAAAGTAAGTTCACTACGTTAATTTTGCTTAATCTTTAAGTACTTTTTAGTGGATTGTCAGTTACGTTGACTATTTAAGCTGTCAGTTTTCTCTGCCTTTCGACTGTCATATTGAAAATATGGCAAGGTCTCAAGCTCAACCTATGCTTGCTTTAAAAAAATTCTTTAGACTAAAAACCAAATGTTACAATGAACAAAAAAGCTAAAGCAACGAAATGGTAACCGGTGTGTATATATATAAATATGTATGCTGGCAAATATTTTCATGCCAACGTATGCGATATTATTTCTTATCTTTTGGGGTACGAACATCGTGATACTCCTGAAATTGAGGGTTAGGGCGGGTGTTTGCGTTTACCATAACTATAAATATCGATTACCTGTCGCCTAGGCAGGCAAAAAGAGTGCTTAAAGTTGCCACACACACACACACGAACATACACCATCTCGTAGACATAGACATACGAGTCACGCCTCCCGATTACACACACACACACACACACCTCAATAGGAAGCAACTTAAGGCTGTCATTGTTTTCACCTTCTTCTTGTGCTTCTTCTGTGTCGTATCTATGTGACTCTTTTATGTTTGCAGCCATTTGCTATTGCCATTTCTTCCCAATCGTCCTTTTCCCTTTCTGCTAAAACACACACACACTTTCACCTGGCGTTTTATTTCTCTCTCTCTCTCTCTCTTTGACAAATAAATTGACATGCCACATTGCGATAGCGACCAAATTTACACACGCACACACACACACACACACAGGTAAGAAAACAAACGCAACGCCAGAAACCGAAACAAGCTGTGGAAATAGATGTTTAGTATGTGACAAAAGATACTCTAACTGGGAGAAATGATCGAGCATGTGCGTTTAACAATCGACAAGATATAGCTTATTATAGATAAATTTATATATATATACTTATGAAGAAGATTCCACCAACTCTTTGGATTAAACTATATCATTTGTAATATTTCTTCACATCTTGCTTAAAGAAAACTCAACTAGTTGAATCAAAGATTAGATTAAGTAACAAAATCAATTACCGTACAGCTTTGTCCCCTCGCTCTCTCTCTTTCACTCCACACTCTCGTAATTGGCAATGACTCAGCTTGAAGCACTCCAAATTGAGTGTCAATTTAGCGATACCCTGTGTTATGGCTAAATACTTAGCGAAGGGCACAAAACAACACAAACGAAATTGTATTGACATCAACTTCACGGGTTTAGAGGCGACATTTGAAGGTTGCTGCCATTGATGGCATCCCCCCCCAACACCCATCACCCCTACCCATCACCCAAACACACCCAAACACCATCTAAACAATGAAATGTCAGGGCACGTACAAAAGGAATTCATTCGTTTCGTTTCGTTTTTGACTGCCTCTCATTTTTTGTTTTTTTTTTGTTTTTTTTTGTTGTTGCTTCAATTCTTTTCTCTTGTTTTCATTTTTTTTTTCTTTTATTGTCGTTGTACTGTTTGACGTGCGATGAGAATGGCGACAGTGAGGGCATGAAAGAAATAAATATGCCACAATATGTTAACGACAACTTTCATCCCACCCACTCAGCTCTCCCTCTTCGCATCACCCCTCCTATTCTTTAACTTCTTATACACACTTATATCCTGGCACCATTCCGGCCAAAAAGGTGAAGTACGTGCAAGTTTTGCTTTTGACTGCCGCTGCCGGTAAATAAATATTATTTAAGCGACACTAAAAAATGGCATTCGATTATTCAGCAAAGGTTTTTTTTTGGTTGGCCCCAAATTCCCTTTCCCCTACACAAAAATAAAAACCAAGCTGCAAATGTTTAGATAAATGAAGAGACGAGAAACGCTGGCTTACCACGAATTATGTGCAATAAATGAAATGTAGCGGCATAAATCATTAGAATAGATAGATAGCTGCCTGCAAAATGCCTTGTGGCTTTCTCTGTGTTGGTGGGTGTGTGTGTGTGTTTGTTTGTGTGTGTGCGTGGGTCGGGCCAACCTAGAAAGTATGCAATCATTTTTCAATAAGCTGTATTAGCTTGTCAGCTGCCAGATGTAAGGCATTACACATACGCCATGTTGTAGTTGTGTGTGGGTGTTGCGTAGGCCTTGATTTATCATTGCTTCACATTAAAACTGTCTCACTGTCATTTGATTCCATTTTTGACAGGCAATATTATGTGAACGTTAATGGACAAAAAAAAAAACTTTATATTTAAATAAATTTTCACTTTACTTTATGATAAATAAATAATGAACCGCCTTAAAAACGGCGGCGGAAATATCTGCGAAAAAGCTTTTGTGCAAAATTTCCGTTTGCGAATTTAAAGAAGCTCAATTGCAATCAGTGTGGCCTCAAGTGGCCGCCAATAAAGCCGGCAATAAAGCCCCGGACAGCTTCGCCAACTAGCCATAATTACAACTTAATGGTGTTCGCATGTAAGCTGTTTCCATTCGACACTCGAGCTGTCGAGCTGTCGGTCGACTCGTCCTCTTTCGGAGGTAATAACTTTATTAATTACGCACTGGACACACACACACACACACACAAGGCAAAAGCTGGGCCGTTTTGGTAAATCCCTGGCAACAGCTGCGACGGCGGCATACCACGTTTTCTTCGGAGCCAATATTAATTTATTCTATTTCCCGTTTTACTGCCTCAAGTGAATTAGAGGCAAGCAAGTGCTTAAGCACTTTTGGGATTGGCCTCCCAACAAAAACTTCCTTACACTTTAGTTTAGGTTTATTATGTATGCGACAAGAACAATTAAACGCGACCCCGGGAAGTTGGTCCTAATTGTTGCCGGTTTTCTCCTAAAGTATCTTAGCCTCAATAATGTGAAGTTACTTTTGTGTATGTATCAAACAATGTGACTTGAGAAAGAACAAAAACTTTTTGATTTTAAAATGATTTTGTTTCTTTCAGTTAAATTGACTTTTGATTTGCTTACAAAATGTTTCAAATACTTTTACCACACAGATACAATGAACATCATTTAAATCCCTTTAGTAACTTTTCCAGGATAGAGAAACAAACATATAATACAAACTTTCAAATTTTTCGACTTGAAAGACTGGTTGATAAGTTCTTTTGATGTTTCGGGGGAAATATGTGAAAAAATCACGCAAGCAAATGAATCACTTTTGTACGAATTAGTTTTAGTAGATGTGGATAATGCTACGCCTCAATAATAATCCCAATGCGGACATAAACAAACCGCTGACCGTTGTTGTTGTTCTTGCTTGCATACATATGGCAACTATTTGGCCTGAAATTGGTATAAATGATGGGGATAAAGCGTAACGCTTGCAATAAATAAAAGCTCAGCACATAAACAAACAAACGATATGTATGTGGCAAAAGAAATGGACATGGTATGAATTTCCCTTGGGGGCAAGGACGGCGCAAAAAAGTAGGCAATGATTTTTATTAATTGATAAGCATTTGCAACAAGTTGCCATCCATTTGCGCCTCGTGTTTATTTACACGACACGGCCAGCATTTATGTTTGCGATGTAGTATGTGGTCCCCTCCAGTTGGTTTGTTTGTTTGCTGGACGCCAGTGTAGATAAAGTGATAAATACTTGCATATTTGACGGTAGATTTAAGGTCGTCATTGCAGATGCCACTACAGCTACAGCTGAAGCTGAAGCTACAGCTGAAGCTGAAGCTACAGCTGCTGCCACTGTGCTGATTAGCACATTGCGATAAGCCTTGTGTGCCACAAAGACACACAAAGGTATGAACATTGAAAAGTAGCACACATCAAATGGAATCCACAAACGACTTAGCCAAAGAATGTGAGAGTAATGATTGAAAGTTCTGTGTACACAAATGCACAGAGAGAGAGACAGCAAAATATCAATATGTCAAAAAGGTGGTTTAGATACGAGAAGGAAGTAAGTCTAGTGGCAATGGAATTCTCAAAAGTAGTATGCTTAAACTAAGTCTGTTTATTTTTGAGGAAACACAACATCACAAATGGATTTGGAACGAAAGATCTACTTAACAGATGTCTAAAACAATATGAAATGCAATGTTATTTAAGTTCCTAATATTTTCAAGAGTGTTGCTCGGCTGTGAATATGCAGAGATGTAATTGAATTGTAAAATCATCAAAGGAAGCCCTTCTTGAACCTTCTGAAAAAAACCCACAGAAATGAATGGTAGACAGTTCGTTTGCTTGGAGAGTCTATTTTTTAATACATATATTCGTTCCCCCTTGCAACTTATTTGTAGACAATGCAATCATATTTGACTTGGTATCGATACTCGTAATAATAATAATAATCATTTTGCCAACTAATTAATTAAAAAAAATTCAACTTTTGAGCTCGCGAAGAGAGCTGGAGAGAGAAACCAAACTAAGGCCAAAGAGGCACTTTCAAAAGTGTTTACGGCTGAATAATTTGAAAAGCTAACAGAGCAAACAGAATAAAAAGACGAAGAAAGAAAAAAAAAATGAATTGCAGCATTCTTCAAACTTGCTCGATACTCAAAAAAAAAAAAAAAAAAGAACTGAAGAAAATTTTTACCCAAACCAACTGAAGATGTAAAAAAGTTTTTTTATTTTTACCAGCGTAAGAAGCAGCACAAAGTTTGGTTTTTTCTTTCTTAAGCAATAAAACAGCGAACGTCGTATGAGGGCATGAGCAGAAGGAACTCTAAAGGGGGGTGGGGGTTGGCGGGGAAGGGCAAAGAAAAATGTGCACTTGTCAGCGAAAGAAAAGCAAAGAACAGCACAGAAGAAGAAGAAGAACAAGAAGGCGGGGCTGAAGGACTCGGCTGCTGCGCTCTCTGTAAGTAAAGCCGAAATCATTAAAAAGCTAACGTAATTGATAAAGGAACATCGGGATGAGGGCAAATAGAATAAAAGAGGGGTGGCGGAGGGGCGGAGGGGGGTGGAGTGAGAGTAAAGAAGCTGGATAGGGGCACAAGTTTATATAGAAATGACATCGTTAAAAGTCTGCCCAAAGAGTACTTTCTCGTACTCTCTACTTACAGCACTCTCTCTCTCTCCCTCTCTCTCTCTCTCTCTCTCTCCCTGTCTTTCTCTGTCATTCTTGAAAAGTGCTTCAAGAACGACCGAATTAGTGGCCACAAATTGGCTGGCAGCAGTTTTTTAAGTTATTATCCAAAGCATGGGTTAACTTTGACACAACCCCCACCCCCCGCACCACTCACCATACCGACCCCCCCCCCCCCCCCACCCATCACCATACCCATTCGTTTTCTATCTTCTTGCTTGCACTTTACTCACATGTTTGTTCGAGTTGTTAAAAATGTTAACGTGTTTTTCTTTTCGTTTTGTGTGCAAATGCAAATGAAACGCTTCCAAAATATTTCTCATTCAGACGTTTGAGTTATTTCTGCATTTAACTCAAGCTCAATAGCGTTTGTTTTTTATTGGCAAAGTCTCTGTCTTCTTCTTCTTCTTCGCTTCCCTATCAGTTGCCAGTTGACCCCTAGAAAAAAATCCTTCCACTTGCATTCTACTCCTACTCCCCCCCTTTCTCTTTACGCAACCTTTGCCACGGCACTTAAGCCAAACTAACAAAAGTTCGCTTTTATTTGACTTCGCTTTAGCTAGACTGTGGGCGAAATGGGGGGCTGGAAATGGGGGCGGTTTGTTGGATCACAAGAGAAATGCGCGCTGTATAAGTCATTTGCATAAGTTGCCTCGACCAAACGTCTCAGCCAGCGAGCAAGCAAGCAAAGTAAGCAAGTAAAGTCAAATTTGTGTTTTAGCAATTGTGCAGAAAAATGTTGGCCGCATATTAAATCAGAGAAGCAAAAACGCGTAGAAAAATGAATCACAAGAAAATTCCAGATATTAAAAAACAAAAAAAAAACTGGCATATAATATTACAAAGTTTTTGTTTTTGCTGTTTTTTTTTTTTTGGCTGGCATAAAAGTTTTTTAAAAAAAAAATATATATATAAATTTGTGTGCTCTGGAGAAAAATGAGCAAAGAACTGGTTATATGAGTGGATTGCATGGTGTAGGAGGCGTATACTTGATCCTTTTAAATCTGACTGGTAGCTATATTAAATGGAATGTAAGTTAAGTAATACGATGCGATATTTTATGGCGTTATGTAGAATTTTGCCGATTAATTTAATCTGTTCGATAACTTGTAAGCAAACATGCAGCTGCTCTAATTATTTTTAACGAAAGGATTTCGTTACTATATAATTTAACGTGAGGATTAACAATAGAAATGCTCTCTATATTATTCTCTTTTAATCTATTAATTGATTGTTATTAATCTACACAAACGTTTATTTGTGTGTGTGTTTGTTTTGTGGTTTATTTTCTTGTTTATGAGTGTGTGTGTGAGTGTGTGAGTGTCATCTTAAATTGTCGCTGTCAAAATTTAATTTGTTTAGTTTAATTCGGCGTCGCCGTGTCGCACCGTTAATCAAAGCGTCTTTAATCTCACGTCAGGTTATGTAAATAAACAATTACGAGCATTTATGTGCGCACGCACACCAGCAACAAATACACAAACAAACACACACACAAACACACACACACAGACACAAGCACTTAGCTATATTTGTACATATCAAAAGAGCGACACACGAGCACAAATTTTGCGGGCTTAAAGTTAATTCATTTCGTAAGTGTTTACCTAACCTGGCATTAAAACGGCTAGAAGTCCTCGCATTCCCTTTCTCTCTCTCGCATTCCAAGATGCTTTTGCAACCTACGCAAATTCGATAAGGAGAGCGCTTAAAATAAACACAAACATAAACAAACAGACAGATAGAAGACATATAGATGGAAAGGTGGAGAAGTGAAGAGACAAACGAGCAGCATAGAAACCGGAAGGAAACGCGTGCGAATTCATCCAAGTGCAAATATTTCAATTTGAAACTGATAAGTCCCATTAATGTGTAAATTTATCTATGTATATAAATACATATCTACACACATACATATAAGCAGAGTCTCGATTTCGATTTTTAAAGCAAGCTGCTTGAAGCTATCCTATCTCAAGAGTCAGTTAGAGCGCGAGTGAAGAGAGAGAGAGAGAGAAATCCTTTTAAAAACTTATTGCTGGCCAACAACTAAGCTCGCGTTGTGTGTGTGTGTGTGTGTATGTGTGTGTATCGATTACTTTGTCTAATGCACTTTGCAAACTCAAACCTAAAACTTAAACTCTGCACTGAACTAAACTGAAGCATCAAGCCAGCTCGCAACCGAATCCGTTGTAAGTGTAACTGAAACTGTTGGCAAGCAACTCAACAACTTGGCTGCAGGCACAGCGAATTGATGGAATTCACTAAATGGATAGTTGCGATACTCTCACAATTCAAGTGGGCGTGATAATGACAAAGTGTCTACGAGAGTGTGTGAGAGAGAGAAAGAGTTGTTAGATGCGCTTCAGAAAAATTGGCAGCTGGCTTTTATTGTGATTAGTGTGCTAAGTAAGTACTAGCTAAGATTTAGATTTATTGATTTTAAGTGCAGCTCAACATGGTCGATGTCTTGTTGAATCACCATGTTTAATTATAACTTTATTTGAAACAAGACATCGCCTTGTTATTTATAACGTATTCGCCTTGCGTTTGTTTCCTTTATTTGCTCTCATATTTACATTGATAATTGTACTGTTAGCCTGCAGCTATTGATTGTTTTTAGCTTTTGAGGCAAGAAACTTTTTGGCAGCTGCATCTTGCTGTCCTTTTGTTGACTCTTTTCTGCCAGTTGCCGATGGGCTGTCAGTGAATTATTTATTCTACAAATAACATTTGTTGCTGAACTGAAACTCATTCAAGCAATCAAATAAATTACATCTTATGCTTGGATTAAGTAATTCAACTTGTGCATAGCATTTAAAATTGTTTTGCATTTGTAAAAGCTTTTGGCATTTAACTTGCAGTTAAATTGTTCTTATAAATATACAGATAAGTGTTTTCTCATGTCTAAAGTTATTGTTATTTGTGCGACCTGAATCAACATTTTTTAAAGTGATAGGGTTTAAGAAAATATCTAGAAGTAAGTTAATTTCCCAAAACGAATTAGATTTAGTTCTTATCTATTATCAATTTATTTTAGTTTAGCGGCGACTATCAGTATTAATTGTAAAGTGCTTTTTTAGCTGCCTGCTTAGAGCGAAGGACGTCTTAACGTCTTTGTCTTAACCCAAATCGTGGCATATTAAGCCGTCAAATGGCAAACATGCAAACTTTGGCTTTGGTTCGCGTGAGAAGGCATTTCGAAAAGTGCATGTAGATAAACATTATTTGCATGTTTATCAACACTGTCAGTTGCTAAAAAAAAGGGCTGTATTTATGCATTCGCAATTAAAGATTCGAAAGTGAACGCTCGAATGAAATACTCTTTAAAGGTTGCATTCATACTTAATTTAAATCTAAGATCTTTAAGTAAAAAAAAATGGTTTGGCGTTCGTTGCACTCAAGAAGAGCGCCAAAATGCATTGCACGATAATCGAGCCAAAGGCGAGAAGTGGCAAGAAATTGTCGGAAGTGTGAAGTTCGCGCAGTAAAGAAAAACAAACAAAACCAGAAACGGTAACAAAAAAAAAGGCCATGTAAAAATATACAAACATAAACTTTGTTGCATTAGAATGCTGTCTCTGTGTGCGTGTGTGTGTGTGTGGTTTGGTGTCACGCTAACCTCAAAATTGCCGCCAACAATTTAACAAGCAGACGTTGTGTGAAAAATATGTCAAACCAGAGGGCGAAGGCGGCAAAGTTGTTGGGCTCGAAGCGCTTTTTTCTTTTTCACTTCCAAAGCGAAAATTGCGTTAAAACGCACACAAACACACACACACTCACACACACATACTCGAGACACATGCCCACACATGGGAGCACATCGTTTCCCCATAGTCGAATTACCAGCATAAAAAAAGTGGCCAACACACACACACACAAGAAAATATTCCCGCCACGTTTTGAATTATGCATGTCTGCCACACAGAAACACACACACACACACGCACGTATACTTCGTGTCACTCTAACCCTCTCTCTATCTCTCTCTCTCTGTCTCTCTCTTTTATTCTTACCAAAAACCTCTGGCAGCGAACGAGAACACATTGCAGAAGAAAAATATACATATTCGCAAATAAAATGACTGACAAAAAATAAAATAGGAAGACGAAAAGTTTCAAGAGCTTAAGCAGCTCGAGTGCATGACTTGAAGTATACCCTGTACTCAAACAGAAATAAATTATGGCAAGGATCTCATCTTCAAACCCAAAACTAAGCAAAGTCTTAAATAAATTTTACCTCCTTAACATACATCTTTTTGTTATCTCCTTAATGCTGCGTATACTTAATAATTGTGTAGGAAAAGAAAAACTCTTTTCGGATATTGCTGCAAGCAAATAAACTCTTTGGGCCTTGTTGGTTATGGTTGGCAAAACTACTCGCGTTCTGTTTGTGCTTTCATCCTCTTGACATGCAAATGCGCTGCAGGAGACCTGAAGCAGGAGCAGAGAAGAAGACCACTAACTGGAGTCGAGAGCAGCAGCAGCAGCAGCAGCAACAACAGCAAACAGGACAACGTGTGGCGACAGCCAGCAGGAAGGATATATTTGTGTATTATGCTCTTATAATAACTAAATTCGCTGCCACCAAAATCAGATGGAAGCATTTATAACACAGAACCACAAGCAATGGAAATGATGTCACTCATGTGTGTGTGTTTGTGTGTGTATTTGTGTTTGTGCATGAGTTATGAATGTGCATCCAATTGAAAAGATTTCCAGAGTATTTTTGTTTGATGCTGGCTACTCACTTTTCGGTGGCAATTAAGAGAGATTTAGCGAGAGGGAAAACAAGGATTAAATTTTACCTTGAAAAAGAAAGATGATTACCATTTTAAGCTTCTTTTTTTTTGCGAGTGTAGCTAGGGGCTTTGATTTTACTCAATGCTCTTATCATGCTGCAAGTATTAATTATCGTGGCAATTATTTACTCGACATTTCATTAATTATTATTATTCGCTCTTAGCATCATATCAACCGCAATCAATGTGCTACATTTTCTCTCTTACCGTTTGTTTTCTTTTTTTTTCTTCCTTTTTTGCTATTCATGGCTATGCAATTAATATCAAATGCCAGGCCCTCAATGTACCGAGCATAACGTAGTACTAGCAGTATAAGTATAAATATTATAACTTGCCAAGGCAAGGGTCTGCCTACCTAACAGTAATTAAACGAAAAATACTTAAAAAGGCAAAAAACCAAAAGAAGAAAATCGCGTGACTTTGTGGCATGGTTTCAAGTGATGTGAAGGGCGGCAAGTATGTATAAATGGAACAAGTGTATTACATTTCATTATTTTTCTTTTAATTTCAATTTAAATTTGTCGCTGCACATCACGCACACACACCCACACACACACAAACACGCACTTGACCTTGCTTGAAGGCGAAACGATATTTTTGTTGGTGTCTTCATAAATTTTATATTGATTTCCGTTTTCGTATACACAGAAATAAATACGAAAGAGAGTTTTTGGCCAAGAGTGTTGGACCCAAGTGTACTATGAACAATGAACAATGAGCTGTGAAACTTTATTGACTCTTTTTACTGTTACAAATTTACTTGATAGCACCCTGTGACTACAAAAGTTTTGTTTTTTTTTGTTGTTTTTTTCCTTGTGTTGGATGGTTTACGATGCTTGCAGTTGCTTGTTTCTTAACATTTACCAGCCCCAATTCTGCAGTAAAGCAAGCAGCAACAAACAACATTATTTAGCCAAACAACAATAAACTGCTACTTCAGAGCCAGAGACTCGTTGCTCGAGATGTACACACACATATGTCTGACAAGCGGAAACTGTAACTGAAACTGTTTGTAGCCAAAAATAAAAAAAAAAACACATAAAAAAATGAAGTTAGCAAAGTTTTTCGTCTTCCTTTATTTTCTTGTGTTTGTCAAAATGTAATAAAGTGCAAACAGAAGCGCAAAAAAAACGTGCGTGAAGCTTTGTTTTTCAAAGTCAACTCAAGACAAAACAACTACAGCTTAATTCCTTATTGTGCTTATTGTTTTATATTATATTTACCCTTCTCTTGGCATTTTGAGGCTGTTGAAAGCGACTTGTCTTTGGCTCATCAAAAGATGGAGTTGATTTAATTGGACAAACTTTTGGTACTCAGCACAAAAAGAATCTTCTTTAGTAAAAACGATCTAGATATATATATATAAGTATGCTTATCAAACTGACAGATGTTTGTCCAAATTAATGCCACAAAATAAATGAGTTGTAAAATGTAGCGCCAATCGTACAGTGTGCTTCATTAACTGCAGGAGCAGTGTTGACTAACGTGTCAGTCAATGGCTAATGAAAAGACCCTTCAGCGACAAATTGTTGAGCCGAAGGCAATTATTTTCCTACCCTACTCGGCTCGCTGACTGTTGCCAGCTCGTTAATGAGAAAGAGACAGCGAAAGAAGAGAGTGTGAGAGACAAATGTTTATATGCCAATTGTGCCAGTTGATTGCCTTGTGGCATCTACGACCTCGACCTAGTCCTCCTGCTCCTTCCTAGTCCTCCTGCTCTCTGAATGATGTTTTTCTTCTTGTGCTGCTGCTGCTGTTCCCAACATCCCTCGCAGTTATGACAAATTGTACGGCTCATTTCGCATTTGGTTTTCTCCTCCCCCCGACACTTGTCACACTTGAACAAAGTGGGCGTGGCAAGCACAGCCGAGGGCAGTAAAAACAACTGAAAATCAAATAAAATATACCCAAGCTGGATTTCCTTGTATTGAATTTTATTATTTATTCCATTCCTCTAGCACAAAAATGATTTCCTTTGCGATATTGATTTGCCTGTCTCTAGCGATTGCTGTTAGTTCTATCTCACACACAGAAAACTGCGTTGCTGAAACCTAATTAGAATTTTTAAAACCAAAATAACATTTTTTTTATTGTTAAGCACACACTCACATATAAATATTAAATGCCACATAAAGTTGCTATTAAATGTTTACTACTCAAAACACAGCACAACAACGAATGCTAGAGGAGATAGAAAATTATGACTTCAGTGTAAATAAAGCAAAATTAGCTTAGAGTGAAATAATATGATGTGGCAAACAGTTGCTTTTTAATTAAAAACGAAAGATTTTCCCTACCGTTTCTTCATCAGCTTCGTTAAGTGTGCAAAGTTCTTTGCATTAATATTAAACTTGAGTTACGGTGCGTATAAGCAATATGCAGCGAATGCACAAACAAAATGGATATAGATAGAAGAGAGAGAGTGGGAGGGAGATGAGGGAGTTGAGCGAGCGGTGATTTTATTTTTACCTTCTAGTTGATTAAAGTTATTTTAATTGCTTTTTGATGTTAATTGCAAAAGTTGCAGCTGCTGTTGCAGCTGCCGTTGCATAACATTTAATACACAAACATTTTGTTATTCTATGTATTGTACATATTTGCAGATAAGTGGATTCACAACTATAAATATTTATCTCTCTGTGCTTGCAAAACAAAATGTTGAATTATTTATCATTGAGCGAATTATGCAAATGTTTCTTTTTTTTTTCTCTCATTTTTCATTTAATCCCATTCGCTTGGTATAAATGAAACTGATTATTTGGATAAATTTAAACACTTACCCAACACTAATTAATGTCAAATATTTATTTTCTCCATCTAGCCATGAACCGACACTAACCACCCAAACCACCCAACTCCTCCACTGATTCTGCAGCGCATTTATTTACGGATTTGCGCGCTTTGGACAAAAGGCCAAAAAGTTGAACGTCACTAAGTCAGGGGGAGTGGAGGCCGAAAGCCTTTAAGCCATAATTTAATATATTGACACACAAAGCTTTCTCTCGTAAGACGTGTCTTTGCCATCATAATCCTCAATATTGTATATTGACAGCTGTCACCAATGCGCCCCAACTGCGCTCTCTGGCAAAAAAAGCCAAAGGAAAGAAAAATAAATAAACTGAGCGCATATTGAAAGGAAAAGTAAGTTTTTTGGGCTTAACGCTCAACTTTGCCAAAAGCTGTGCAGGCACACTGCAAGAAAAACCAATGATACTTGTTAGATTAAAGAGCTCATATAATTAAACAAACATATACAAATTTAGATCCATTAGTTGAGTAAATTTATCTGATTTAATTCCGGCTTGCCGCCTGACGCTGCCGATCATAATATTCGATGGCTTGATTAAAATAGTTTAGATTCTCATCATCCAGAGCAGGTCCAGGCAGGGAGGTTGACGAAGAGCTACTGTTCTCTTGTACAGCCTGATTACTGGTGAAGCTAATGTCTGGCAGAGAGTTCCGTTCCTGTGAAACCGGACCAACTCTTGCTGGAGGTGGTTGAGTGGTGAGTTCCTTTACACGATCCGCATAGCGCAGTGTATTGAGTGTATGCTCCACGGAATGTAATCCAGGCGAGATCATGGCTATCATGCAAGTGCGCACCTTCTTGCCGCCAATAAATGAATCGCGGAGAACTTGGGTCAACTTCGAGCTGCGAAAAGGCAGATGTAACGATTGGCGACCCAAGGCACGAATGCACTCCTTGAGCGCTAGCAGGGATTTGTTTATCTCGGAACCTTCGAGACGTGTGCGACGACTGGTGGAACTGTTATCTGCTCCACGCTCATTGCCAGCCAAATCGATGAGCGAGATTTTGCCATGCAGACACCTCGCTGGTCCAGAACGCAACACCAACTGGAATACGGCATGGGAACGAGACGATTTGGAGTTGGCCGACGTTTGTCCGGAGGTGCGTACGCTATTTCCCCGCTCGAGCAGATGAAGGACTTCACTTGCATTCGTTACCATTTCCTCGGTGAGATTAACAACTTGAACTCGCTGCTGACCATCCTCCAGGACACGCAATTGCGGCTTTCCCGGCATGAGCAGATCATAAACCCTTGTACCATAGAGCTCAAAGAAACTGCAGCTAACATGAAGATCTAGGTTTTTATAGCTCTTCAGATTTCGATGATTAAAAACATCCCTGGCCGCTAGAGCATAAATGCCATCACCACTATTTTGCTGTCTGCCCGTAAACTCTCCGCCCATGGTATGGGTCTTTCCACTGCCCGTCTGTCCATAGGCAAAACAGGTCGCCATCCCACCCTCAAAGATGTGACGCACCAATGGAGCAGCAGTCAATTCATAGACCTCAGCATTGGTACAATGCTCGTTGAAGGTGTGATCAAAACGAAACTTGTGATGCTCCAGGAACTTGGTGAGGTTTAACTGCTTGCGCGGTTCGTGCACCACAAAATGCTCTCCATTCGGCACACTAATCACATCCAGTTCATGGTGAAGTAACTCCTTGCGGTT
The DNA here is from genome assembly GCA_035044465.1 of Scaptomyza tumidula. Classification (NCBI taxonomy): domain Eukaryota; kingdom Metazoa; phylum Arthropoda; class Insecta; order Diptera; family Drosophilidae; genus Scaptomyza; species Scaptomyza tumidula. Next base: position 18,422,971 of record JAWNNW010000444.1, read on the forward strand.
CAATGGTCGCTTGCGTACACACACCACAATCTGATGTTCTTGCGGTGTGGAGCGTGACATACTTTCCACTGGCTGGAATTCCATGCGATGTCGATATAAACGCAACATGCGTGCTATCTCCCAATTGGGATTTTCCGGATCCGCATTCCTGAACATCGAACGAACATATCGAGCCTCTTCATTACTTATGCGACGTCTTTCGCGCTCGACGGCCAATCGTTCAATGCCAGAGATCACATTAACTCGAGGTCGATCGCCCTTAATACGGGGAGTGGCAGTCACCGCAACGGAACGTTGAACCAAAGGAACACTCACTTCACGTTTAACCGCAGGAATGATCACTTCTTGTTTGTCATAGATCTGTGGATTGTGCTCCTGGATAACCGCCAATGGCACGTCCTTGCCACATACATTATTTTTCTCCTTCCACTCCACGGTCACAATATTATTCTCACCGCCATCAAGCTTTATGATGACAGCCGACTGCATGCGTCCATCGGAGCGTTTAATAAGAACTTTTTGATCTATGGACAGCTTGTGCATTGCCTTTGTGTAACTATTTTCCTTGTGACTTGTGACTATAAATTTTGATATGTATTCCGTGATGTGTGTGTACGAATCGTTTTTCGAAATGTATGTTTTACAATGACTAATTTGTATAGGTGAATTTATGACTTTGTTAAAAAGAGAATAGAATACCCATTAAATTGCTCGACATATTACTCAAATGTATTCTGATATAAAATTGAGAAAAACTGTCTTCTCTTTTTTGTACGTTCCATCAATTAGTGATGCTTTCAGCTTCATTTCGTCCATACCTTAAAATTTTTCGTATATCTCAAGCTACTGTCAATATGTCTAACCTCTTCGCTAGCTGAATGACTGCAAGTGTTAAACATCTTTATGCACACACAAACACACACATACACACGCAAGCATACACTGAGTAAAAGTGCCTTATACGAGAGGACCTAGTTCATAGTTGGGCAAACATGCCCCTATTTCATTGGGAGCGGTTGGGGCGCAGTGCTCGCAGGGGCCGGTAACAAAGATGATGCTGCAGCAAAATTTCTATAACCATAAAATGTTTGCACAACACTTATTTTTAGTGAAAAGCAGAAGCAGCAAAAGTCGAACTACACTTATCCCCCCTCGCACTTCTATGGACCCCTCATGTGTGAGGTAAGGTTATCGGTATGTGAAAGACGCGGTGCGAAAGTTCGACAGCGTCGTAGCTGGCAGTCGAGTGCATATTAAACACAGCCCCCGGGCACAATATAAACCGAGTGTCGCTGCATCTTGGGCAAACATTGAGGTAGACTAAGGCCGAAGGCTGCTGCAATATAGTTGTTGTTGTGTGATGAGGCCATTATTCTAATCTCCCCTTCACTTACACTTTCCCCTCTTTCAACACACACACACACACGAATACATACTTAATTTCATGCATATTTGTGGATGCCGGATTTAAACGACAGTTTCTTATTTCCATTAGTTTTGGCCATGTGTTGTTTTTTGGTTTTGCAGTTTGCTGCATTTGTCATTCTGACGTCAAATGTCAGAAAAAAATTGCATTAAACCCCTGCGGAGCAAGCTGACACAAAATTTGTTTATGCTGCTGCATTTAGACGACAAATCAGAAAGGCAAACAGCATAATCAAATTAAATCTGAAACAAAATTAGAAATGAAATAGAAATCGAAAAGCGAAAACAAAATCACGACGTCGCGCGTCACAGCACAGCCCAGTTGCGGAAACGGAAGCGGCCGCAAAAATGGAAAAATGAAAAACGGTTGCATTCTAAAAATTTAATGCAAACTGCTCATAAAAAAAACTGTAGTATACTTTTAGGTGCAGCAATTTAAATGCGCTCAATAAAAATGGAATTTCTTTTCAAGCAGCTAAAAAAAAGAAGGGAAATGGTTATATCGACGTAGGTAGCTATGCTATTCAAGAATTTAAATACTTTATGAGGTCGGTTATGCATATTAAGTTTTACTTTTGCAGTAACCTAAGTCGATTGCTGATGCAATTAAACATCTTTTCAGACAGTTAAACATTAAAGTGTGGCTCAAAACTAAACTCTATTGCACTTGTATGAAAATAGGATGTAGTTAAAAAAAAATAATAAGCAAAAGTGCCTCTTAAATTTGCAAACCCATAATTTTCGCATATTAGTAGAAGCTAGTTTGGGACGGGTGGGGTTTGGGGTCGTTTGGGGAATTGGAGGAATCATTTGCATTTAACATGCAATTGCGTGCCAAAAGGGGCAAACGAACCCCAAGCGAGAGCGATGACGTCGCACAAGGATGTGGAGCGCAACGCGTGAAGCCTGAAATTAAAACATTATTCATAAGCAGACGTTTGGCAAGTACAGAAAACTGAGAGGGAGAATGAGAGTGAGACGTGGGCAAGTAAAGGACCATATCACTCTTATGGCATGCTATCCAAACAGCTGCGTCACTCCCCTCTCTCTCTCTCTCTCTCTCTCTATGCAGGTCTGGTCTGGCGTTTTTACTACTTTCAAGCCTCTAATGATTGCAATGCGACTCGAGTCTCAAATGTGTTAGACGGGTAATTGTAAACTTTACGTGCCACGTTTCCGGAGAATGCCTCTGCTCCAAACACTATACGCTTTTCCTGTTGCCAATCGACATCATCTTGAGTGTAATTCGAGGCGAAATCGAAATCCCCAGCGTGTTTCTTATGAACTACTTTCTTGGTGCACCCTCACACACACACACAGTAAGGCTCTCTGGGTTGAATGGATTCGAATTTATTGAGCTATAAAGGTGTCAAAATGTCTGCTTTTCTCTCGTTCCTTACACGCGCATATATAGATTTAATGCGGTTCATTGTGAATAATTAAGACAGAGTTTTGCTTGCGTGTGTTTAGCACGCTCTCTATCAACCCCCCACCACTTCTTCACCATCCACTCACTCTCTTCTTTATTCTGACCATCATTACCATAAAAAATCTCATTAGGCCAAATGTATAATATAATGACTTTGCCTTTAGCTTTCCAGGTGCTTTCTGGTTTACTTCTTTTTTTTTAACTGCTCTTTGCAATTCATTAGTCAGCCGCTCGACCCGATTGAAATGAATAAGGAAGCGGCTTAACGAGCGAGTGTGCAGCAGTTAGAGTACTATTAGTAGTAGTAGTAGCATGAGAGTTAAAGACCTTTGAGATGAGAGTTTTCGTCTAAGTAGGCATAGAGTACATGCAATATATTTGCTCTATGTTTATTGTTTTAAGTCTCACACTCAAAAAGACGAAACCTTAACACACAAACATTGAACTCATCACTCTTTTCCGGTTTTTGTTATACACAAACTTTAAGCAAAATGAGCAACTTGTAAGTATTTGGCTTCGCAACAAACGAAATCAATGTATATTCTCTATTACTTTCCTTAGCTTTATAACATATATGAAGTGCCATGGCACTGAATCGCCGCCATATAATGCACCAAGAGTGGAACTGTTGCGTCCCATGACAATGGAGCTACAATGTCTTCAGAAGTTGGCTCAAGCTGCCAGACGTGAGCAGATGACTCGTTTGGTGCTTGAGGAGAAGGCCAACTATGATGCAGAGCTGCGCAGCACTTTGGGCAAATCCTTTGTCAAGGATGATGTTTGTGATCGACATCTATGCAATGTTTGGGGTGGTCAACAGGACAAACGTTCCTTTTAAGTGGTTTTTTTTTTATTACGTTTGAGTGCAATAAAATGGAAAAAAAAGACAAGTTAATATCGAAAAGTTTCACACATTAATCAAACATTAATGCATAGTAATTGTAACGCCTTGAAAATTTCGGGTAACAATCATTAACGCAAATCTACTAACACCTCCTTAACGAAAAATAAGGCGTAACTGCTTTAATTACACACAAATTATTTCACAATGAGATGGCAATATTTATGCCAAAATGAATTGCATTTATTTGCTTTAATAGCTCACCTCTAGCATTTTCGGGCTTTTGATTCATTTCTGTGACCTGATTAATTCTTGACTGTAAAGTTGGAATTGTATTTTTAGACCAAATGACGAAAGTTCTGCATACAGATGTTTGTGTGTAAAGCAATATGGTTTTTCAAACAGATTGCGCTTGCGGTTAGTTAGCTCTTCTGCTGGCCCCAGGAAAAAGCTGTAGCCAGGCAGAGAGAATGAGATAGAATGCTTGGTTTGTTTCCTGTCTGGGAAACAACGTTTGATTGGGATGCTTTTGCGGTTTTCTGGTCCCCAATTTTGCACCCTTTTCATTGCGAATGTGTGAATTATGCGAAACACTTTATGTGCCACGCCCACAAACACACAACCATTATTGTTGTTGTTGTTGCTGTTTGTTGGTCAAATTGTCGTAAATTAGTTTTAACACCTGACTGAATGGCTTTTCCAAGTGCTCCATCGCTCTCTGTCTCCCTATGTGTGCTCGTGTCCTGTTGAGTTTTCTCAACAAGTTTCCGGAGCCCGAAGTCCGTAAGGCTAACCCTTTTGTGTTTGACTTTGTCATCTGTTTTGTGGTGTGTGAAATTAATGTAATCGCATTTTAAGCATAAACTATGTAAGAACATTGCTTTTCAATTAGGACCTACACCCCCGCACTTCGGTCCTTCTGTCCATATGTCCCCTCTTCTTGTCCATGTGTTAAGCTCTGCTTCAGCTCTCTCTCTCTTTTTCTCTCTCTCTATGGTCTTGTACAAACAGTTCTGCATTAAGTGTCAACTTCTGAAATTGCCACTCGGAATGCCATCGAACCAATGAGCGAGATGAGCTCAACCCAACCAGTACCGTCCCGTACCGTCCCGTACCTTTCTGTCCTGGCTGCCACGAAGCTAGCTAACTTGGCCAAAATGAGCTGGCAAGTGCTTTTGAATAGAGTTGAGGTTATGTTATTAGGTTTACACTGAAAGAGAGAGATGTTTGACCTAAGATTATTTTCATCTCGAAAAGTTAAAATCGTCAAGTTGACGTTGACAATCAAGGACACAAGTGTCATTGCTTTTAGTTTTTCTCGCAGTGTAAATGTGCGGATTACGCTCAGCTGATGAGTAGCTTAACCTTGCTGACTGGCTTTGACTGCTTCTTGGCTCTGCACTCAGCATTCTCAATTTAGACAAAGCAAATTTCGTTAAAAATCCCATCATAAAAACCGAATGCTGCACAAATCCAAATGCTGTAAAAATCCAGGACATTTGGGTCAACTTTGTTTTTTTTCGGATTTTTTCCGTTTATTTTATGGCAGCTTTCAAAGTTTTTACTCATTGCCCTGTCGTGCTCGTTTCTCGTCTGTCCACCTGAAGCAGCTGCAGCCGCAGTCACAGCCGCAACAGCTCTCTCTTTCTCTCTCTCTCTCCATCTCGCCAAGGTGGCAATAAAATAAATGGCAGCACTTTCGGTTTTTACCCCAATGCAAGAAATTGGATGAAAAAAAAAAATGGCAATTTTGGCAATGGTGGGTTGGTTGCAATGGCGTTTGCCATATATCAAAAGGCGAAAGAGTAAAGCACATAAACTCCACTCTCTCTTTCTGAGAGTGTGAGAGAGAGAGATTTGCCGTTAGAGCTGGTAAGCGGCAAATATTTGCGGTATTTTCACTTGGCCACTGTGCGAGTGGTTTATGACTCCTAACTATGGCGCCTGCAGCTTGTAGTTTGTATTATTATTGTGGGTGCATGTTGTTGTTGTTGCCACCTGGTAAATCCTGCCACACTAAAAGCCACTAGTACCACTTGGGTATTTTGCTAAGTTGTGAGCTGTAAGCTCACTCTGACTGGCATTGCGCTCAAGATTAATGCTTTGGCCATATCCTTCGTGGCAGCGAGAATCACCTTTGTCGACTCATTGTTCAACAATATTGACAATGTGGCCAATGTGGCACGTTTGAAATAAAACATAATATTGAAAGAAGAGAAAACAGAGAGCGAGAGACCGAGAAACGTAATTTCTGAAAGGATTACGAAAAGCTTTAAAGCAAAGCCAGCGACAAAGACGACGACGACGACGACGACGTCGACAACGAAAATGAAAAATGAATTTCAAAGAACTGAACTGAACATGAAAAGGTATATAGAACTGGTAGAGCTAAAGAAAGGCAACGAAAAGCTATTGCAGCAGCAGAGCAGAGGCACTGAGAAGTTTTCATTTGCGAGGCACTTGGCGCGTTTGCTCGGGCGAACACACACATATGTGTGTTTGTGTGTGTGTGGAACGAAGTCTCAACAGCGTAAAATATGTGAAAAATGAACGGAAATGCCGCAACAACGAGGCGGAAATGAAAAATACACGTATAAAGATGCCTGCAAAATGGCCGACGAAAGCCTCAAATCAAAAGAAATGTTGCGACTGTGTATGTGTGTGTGTGCGTGTGTGTGTGCGGGATGAAAAGGCTTGGGGAAAAAAGTCATTTTCAAATATGACACGGAAAATGTATGCGAAAAAAGAACTGCACACACAGGTTGTAATTAATGACAGCCAAATTATGGTTGAAATATGAAACGACACGTAAAAAAGGAGGAGATAAAATCATTATTTTTGGGAAATATTCCTGTAGGTGGAAGAACATTGAAGTTGAAGTGAAATCCGGCGTGCAAGAATGAAATAATATCGAGTACGGTTTTTTTCCACTGCGGTTCCCTGAGCGTTGGCTCATCAGCTACACAGCAAGAAATTTAATTTCCCAGCTTCAAAGTAGAAAATTCTCTGGTTCCCTTCCACAAAGCAAGTTCATTTTAATGACTTGCATTACAATAAAGACGATTACTTCATTAACTACACCTTAAAGTATAAGCTTATCGAGCTTCTATCATTACTTTTACCGCAGTAATTCAATCAAGCTATCTTTGAATATTATCAATCGATAACCATTCTCATTATATTGCTTATTGAAATTGATATTTTGCTTTGCTTAGTTTTCCATTATGCTTGATCCAGTGCAGTTAATGTTGCGGATACACTACTATTACTCGCGATTACTTGGTATAATTAACTTTAAAATTGACATGGCAACGGGACGAACGAGAATCACAAGAGGAGTTTCAATCTATTCTGTATTGCCGAATGTACTGATTTTTGGATCTCTAGCCATTATGACACGCAGTGTGTTGATGCAAACGATTTGGACACATGTTGGGCTCCTGCACAAGATTCTATACGTGTTGTTTCATGGCACTCGAGTCTTTTGTGTGATGATAACATTGCTAAGTCGCTGGTGGCATCGTCGACGGCTTATTTATGTAATAAACGCCTTTTGGCGACTGGCTTACCGGAAACCACAGGTCGCGAGAATGTGGAGACGAAGAGTCATTATCAAATTTATGAGCGTTCTTTTCTCGGAAGCAACTCAAGTTTTAACAAGTTTTCTTACGGCAGAAACATATCTCACAGTGAAGCAAGTGTTTATCATATTCCTAATGTACACACTGACCGCAATAATCAATCTAACAATCTCCCACTTTTACTTTATAATGTTAAATGGTTATTACCATAATATACTGCTGAATCAAGAGCTACAAACAGTTCTAGCTGAGATTCATTCCTTGGAAAGTGAACATCGGAGAGCTACATTCATGATTAAATGCTGCTTCCTTGCCGACCGATTGGAGGATATAGCTAAAGCACAATCCGAAGTTCAGACACTTGTCGAACGGGCAAGTTATGTCTTTGACATCCAGGGTGTATGTAATACCTGCACCATGTATCTATCTGGCATCGTATCTATCTACTTTACGTTCGCAAGCTTACTTGAGCTCAGTATTACTGATTATAGCCCCACGGTTTTGACAATGTATGTGATTGAAATCACTTGTTACTTTATAGACTTACTCGTCACCATGGAAAGTTTATACAATGTCACAGATGTTCATAAGGATATGGTGAAGATTCTCGAAGAGTTTGCAACAATTGCTCCGGGATTAGATGAGCGATTGGAGAAGGTTGTAAGTAGTGTAACTGAAAGGATTGATTGATAACTCAGTTTATGTTCTCTTTACAGATCGAAACCTTTCAGCTTCAGCTAAGAAGAAATCCCTTAAAGATGCGTCTATTGCGGATCTACAGTGTAGAACGATCAAACGTGATCGCAATGGCCAGCTCAATAGTGACAAATTCTCTAGTTTTAATACAATATGAACTTCAAAATACTTTCCTTTAAGTACGCCTAGTGTTCCGTTACGTTCTGTTCTCGACAAATTTTCCTTAAGGACTGCCACTGTTCTACTCGTCCGGTTGATTATAAGCATTCCATTTGGTAATTAGTTTTAAAAGCTTATCTGTCAACCGCATCAATAGACACTCGTTTTTATTACCCAGTCCGAGTGTACAAAAATTTCCTTTCGTTTAGTTGTTCAAAATGTTCGACCCAGTTAAGTGGATCCTGTGGATGTTTTACATATATTCACGATTGCTTGGAGTGGTTAACTTTGAAATAAATATGAAAACAGGCAAGGCTCGAGTAACGACAAAAGCAACGATTTATGCCTTTCTAGCTACCTGCCTGGTTGTCAGCATAGTGTTGATCATAAGTATCAGTCAGGTATTTCATACACTGTGGTTACATGCCAGCCAACTCAATGAGTATGTTTCTGTGTTAATCCATGGTACTCGAGTCTTTTGTGTGATGATAACATTGCTTAGTCGGTGGTGGCAACGTCGTCAACTGATTCATCTAATAAATGCCTTCCGTCGATTGGCACGTCGGAAGCCACAAGTCACGAGAATGTGGAGACGAAGAGTCATTATCAAATTTATGAGCGAATTCTTAATAGAGTCTCTTCAAGCTTCAATGAGCTTTCTGATCCTTGGAGTTGGTATACAATTACAGATGCTTTTAATTAGCTTTATGATATCCCTACTGACAGCCTTGCTCAATGTGATAATCTCGCACTTTTATTTCATAATGCTGAATGTTTATGGTCACTATATTTTGCTGAATGAAGAGCTGCAGCAAGTGTTTGACGAGATCAACTTCCTGGAGGCTGAAAACCGAAAAGCGTCGCTTATGATCAAATGCTGCTTTTTTGCCGATCGATTAGAGGACATAGCTAAAATGCAATCCAAATTGCAGAAGCTCGTTGAACGCACAACACGGATTTTTGATATACAGTGTGGCTGTGTCATTTGTGTATTATACCTTTCCATGATCGGTACAATCTACTTTGCCTTTGCTACTATTTATCAGAGCAACGAAGCAGACTGGAACATCAACTTTATCGTACTGTACATTCTTGCGATCCTCGCCTACTTTTGTGACACTGTGATTACAATCGATAACTTTTATATTGTCCTAGATGCTCATGCAGAAATGAACCGACTTCTTGACGACTTCTCAACTTTGTCTCCGGGCTTAGATCAACGCTTGCTGGAGGTCGTAAGTAAACCAAACCTATTACTATAAAGATCATGGTTTAAATATAATTTCATTTGCTTTTAGATTGAATTCTTTCAGCTTCAGCTGAGGCAAAATCCCTTGAAGATCCATGTTCTACAAATGTACAGTGTGGGACGAGTGAATGCAATTGCTATGCTCAGCTCTTTAGTAACTAACTCTATAGTTCTGATTCAACATGAACTGAAAAATTCTTAAGTTAGCTAAATATTGAAGTAAAACACTTATTATTATTTTTTTTATACTCTATCGTTCTGTTCTGTGTTCTATACAATGACTGTTGTTACCTTTCGTAAGCATTTCAACATTAGTATCACGCCATTTCGTAATTAGTCATATCATCTAATCTATCAATCGTATCAATTGTAATACACTTTCATTTGACCGTTTGTCCAATAGTTCATAATTCGAGTTTTGTTAAGTTGGTCAGAATGTTTGACGCGGTCAAGTGGATCCTGCGCTTTTATTACTATTATTCGCGTATTGTTGGAGTGATTAATTTTAAAATTGACTTGCGAACAGGTCGAGCGCGTACTTCGATATTTGCTTCGTTCTATGCCATACTTATAAATATTTTGGTATTTGGTGCCATATTAAAAGTGGCTTGCTTTCATATGATAACAACACTGTGGTCTCATGCCAGCCGGCTGCATGAGTATATCTTTGTGATTATGAATACAATTCGAATCATAAGCATTGGGGTTACTTTATTCAATCGTTGGTTGCAGCGAAATCGGCTCATCAACCTTATAAATGCGCTTCGTCTGTTGGCGTATAGGAAACCACAGGTCATGAAAGTGTGGCGAAAGCGTGTTTTGGTCAAATTTTTAAGCGCTCTAATCGCAGAGATAACACAATCAGGCATGAGCTATATGGCTGTTAAAACATATTTTACGCTAGACGCGAACATTATGGTCCTGATGATGTACGCATTGACAACTTTAACTCACATCATCGGCGTACATTATTACTTTGCTGTGCTGAATGTTCATAGCCACTATATACTACTGAATCAGGAGATGCAAACAGTACTCGCCAATATTGATGCCTTAGAGACAGAAAATCGGCGAGCTACATATATGATCAAATGCTGCTCCCTTGCCGATCAACTAGAGGTTATCGCCCGAGCCGAATCAGAGCTTCATAAACTTGTCGATAGCATAGTTCAGACTTTTAACCTACAGGGTCTCTGTGTGGCTGGCCTTTTATACTTCTCCACAGTTGCTTGCATCTATTTCATATTTTCAAGCTTTCGTTGGAGTAAATGGAACATCTACATGACCATGATTTATTTACTTGTAATATGCATGTACTTCACGGACGCTACAATTACAATTGACAATTTTTACATTATCCAAGATGTTCATGCGGAAATGGTCAAACTGCTTGAAACTTGCTCAACGTTTGCTCCCGGATTGGACGTACGATTGGAGCTTGTGGTAAGTGAATATTGAAAAGGATTTTGTTAAGTGGATATATATTGAATAATTTCTTTCTATCATTCAGATCGAGTCTTTTCAGCTTCAGCTGAGACAAAATCCTTTAAAGATCCGACTCTTTTATTTCTACGACTTAAAGCGATCCGACCTAATTGCTATGGCCAGTTCGATAGTAATTCATTCCTTGGTTCTGATTCAAAATGAAATTATTGAATAATAAATATATCAAAATTGAAAACTCTATTTAGTATCGTATTCTCGGTATGCTTGTTCTGCTAAGTTAAAGTGAGATGGCAGTGTTATCTCTTGCATCACGTGTGATTGATTGTTATCCAGAAAGTTTCGAAACTCTAACGAGTATTTCCATTAAGTCGATAAACCGTACGAGAGAGCAGACATGTAGACACTCGTTGCTTGTGCATAGGACTGACCGTGATTTGTCATAGTTTTTCATTATAAATAATCCATTTCATAATTAGACATATCTGTTAATCTGTCAATCTATCAAATCGCTATCAATCGTTCCGCATTTCTACTTTATCGACCAGCCAATGGGAATTGAAGTTTTGTTTAGTTCTTAAACATGGTCGACACGGTTAAGTGGCTCCTGCGGCTATCATATTCCTACTCGCGCTTAGTAGGAGTGCTCAACTTTGAAATTGATGTTAAAACAGGACTTGCAAGAATCACGAGAGTGGCTTCAATTTATGCGGTCCTGGCAAATGGATTCATTTGGATGCTCCTTATTAATTTGCTTCGCAGTACACTAATAGCGACACTCTGGACAAATGCAGAACGTTTGGATGACTATCTTTTCCTAATGGTTCATGGAACACGATGCATCTGCGTGGTGGCAACGATGCTCAGTCGCTGGTTTCAACGTCGAGAGCTTGTTCGACTTGTGAATGAATTTCGTCACCTGGCGCTTAGGAAACCAGAAGTTATGAGATTGTGGCGTCGTGGCGTTATATATAAAGCGGTAGGCATTACGCTATCAGAGGTGGTGCAGATAGCTTTTGGCATGTTACCCTTGTGGCCTTCCATACCTATGACTGAGGTCATGCACATCGCTGTATTGTATACACTGACAGTTCTCGTCAATGTGATCGTCTCGCACTATTACTTTGCCGTACTCAATGTAAGAGGTCACTATATATTGCTCATTCGGGAGTTACAGTCTATACTTCATGAGATTCGTACACTGGAGAACGGACATCGCAGGGCTACATTCATGATTAAATGCTGCACCCTGGCAGACCAACTGGAGGTTATTGCCAGATCACAATCCGAGGTGCAAAGGCTCCTTGTCAACATAACCCATATATTTGGCATACAGGTCTTATGTGTTGCCTTGAATTCGTACATGTCCATGATTGCCTCGGTCTATTATACATATTCGCAGATTGATGTGAACATGGAAAGGTCATGGGGTATTTTAGTCATATTTCTGTTTGTATTTCAAATATTTGTCTACTACGGTGACAATTACATAACGATTAGAAACATTTTTAACGTCATGAATGATCACAAGAAAATGTTAGAACTTCTGCAGCAGCCCACAACCTTTGCTCCGGGACTAGATGTAAGACTAGAGACAGTTGTAAGTTAATAACAGATAAACTAAACCAATTCTGTGTTTGCATTATTGTTTCTTCCTTTTACCTTTCAGATCGAGAGCTTTCAACTTCAGCTAGCACGCAATCCTCTAAAGGCTAATGTTCTTGGTCTATACAACATGGAGCGAAAAAATGTCATAGTCATTGGCAGCTTACTGGTTAACCACACTTTGGTTCTCATTCACTATGATTTGAAAAACGCAATTGTCTCAAAAGCTTCAAGCCCGTAACCTCGACCCAAAATGTTACTGCTTGAGTTGGTTCTATTCGATTTGATTAAAGGTTGCTTTAAGCTATTGCTTTAAAAGTGATTTTATCGACCTGCACATTTCGATTGTGTGTCTGTGTGTTTGATTGTGTATTTTTACTTTTATTCAACATGAATGAAACGCTGCTTGGCGCAATTTAGGAGACAAGCAACAAAGAAAAACACAATATTCTTTGCTTTCTGGCACAGACACAGTTTGAAGTGTTGGCATACACTGAGCAAATAAAGAAAATCATTGAAAAGATTTTATTGAACATTAACAAAACAATAACAAAAGTGTATAAGCTAAGTTAGAGATGGCATCTCAAAGGTAATAAGAAAATAAGCTTTTCTGTATGCAAGTAAAGTTTTTTGTTGTTTTTCTAAGTGTGTAAGATGACAAACGAAAAAATAAAGAAACAAAATAATAAGTGAAAGTGTTGTGCAAAAGATTGTGAGCAAGGAAGGATGAAGGAGGTGCCTTTAGATGATACAATATCAAACCATGCCGACACGCAGTAACTGTATCAATGGCATGTGTAATTGCGAGCAAGCGAACCGATAATGACAGTATCATATAGTGTGCCTGAAATGTGTAGATGGTCATAGGGAATGGGAATGGGAATGTGAATCAGAATGGGAATGAGAATCAGAATGGGAATGTGAATGGTTGTGGTAATGGTAATGCCTTTGCCGAGATGCCTTTGTGTTTGAGATTGCCAGGCATTTATTACTTGCCAACTTGTCCTCGTTTCCAAGCGACGAAGAAGAATAAAACGACGACGAGGACACTGACAAATCCAGTTGCAGCGTCGCGACGCTCGATGGAGCGTCAATGCCATGCCACAATGCCAAATGGCACCAAAATAAACGAGCTTCCATTCAATTTCTACAGTTGCTGTTGCTTTAGCTGCTGGCTGTCAGTTTAGCATAAGTCGCTGTTTCATCCGGAAGGCAATATGCATTGCTGGATGCAGACGAATGGACGGATAGACGGATGGACGGGGCGTAACGCCAATAAGCACGCAATGACATTTTAGCATAATGCATTGCAGCATCTTCAACTTGCGTGACAGCCAAAACCAACAGCACGACAAGGACAACAAACCAAACACACAACACAAACACAAACACAACACAACTCCACTGAGTGCCTGAAAGACGAGAAGAGTGTTTTTGGGGTGGAGTAAATGCACTAGCGTTCAAGTGGCACATGCAACTTCAATTGGGCAGCTTATTTATGTGTGTAGTAGATAGACCGTAAAATCATTCCGATTGTACAAATGCTAAACATGAAGCGGTCAGGCGGAGTAGCTTTTCTTCCGTTGTGAGCGTCAAATGGGCTTTGAGCTTGAGCCAACATTGTGTCTCCATATCTGTGTAATCAATACGAGCAAACAGATGGCTCACTCAGATGCAACAACTAATGCAAATCCACTTACTTGCATCACGACAAAACAAGTTCAACTCTATGAATGCAAAACAGGAAGCAACAATAAATGAAAGGGGCAAACAAATGCTTTAAATAAAAAGATATATATTTGAATTGAAAAGACACATAAATAAAATTTACAATTGATAAGATTTACAAATAAAACCTTAAAAGAATCCTTCAATATAAGCAAATTGAAAATTACTGATTAGCAAAGCATGATAAGGACACACATAAAATGTTATGCTACAAAAAATAAATCGTTTCAATTCGAGAATGAAATTTTACAGTTGACTGAATGCGCGCGAGAAGACCTTCGAATTTGTATCATAACTCAAGAAATATGCGAAGCATTCGCTTGCATGGAAAATACCAAAGCCAAGGCAAGAAAAACTGAAAAACTGAAAATTAAATTGAATTTGCAAGAGCCACGCACATAAATCCGAAGGCACAACTGTGGATACAACGCAAGGAACCGGGAGCTTGAGCAAAAAAAAAAAACGAATTGAAAGATAAGGAGAAAAAAAAAACGAAGCAAGAGAAAGATGGCGTTAAAAGAAAAATTTGTAGTTTGCTTTTGCCAAAGGCCAGAAACTGTGCTCAAAAGTATCATAAATATTTGATTTCTCACATTTTACAACATCTCCCCATCTGCGTGTGTCCGGATGTATGTTCTGGATGTTGGATGTTGGATGCTGGATGCCAAGTAAATTGATAAGATTCAATGATTACATCTCAAAATTGATATAATTTGTGCACAATTTTCAGCAATTGGCAAATGTCGCGTACGTGATCAAGTTTTTCTTTTCCGCAAAGCGCGTTGGCTGCATTAAAGTTATTTACCCGAAAAATAAATAAATATATATTCATCTGCAACTATGAAAACAGGGAGAGATTCTTACAAATGTTTTGTCAGGTATTAACAGTTGTGTTTTTTTTTTTGGAAAGTCTTTCATAAGCATTGTGTTTATAAAGAAAGAACTTCTAGGTTTATTAGATCATTAGGGGTAAAAGTTCTTAAGCTATAATCATCTCTAAGGCTTACATCATTAATCTGTTCTTGACAACATTTGGTTGTTTTTTTTTGTGCTTTTCTGTACATTGGTACAAGCCGGTGGCCCGTAAATACATTTTATGAGCACCTGCACATTACAAACTTTAATATTTATGTCTGTGTTCGTCTCGTATCGTCCCGTATAGTATACTATATGCCGTATATGGGTTTCGTATTTATGGGTGTGTGTGTGGGCGTCGTGAATGTTGCGGCATATTTGGTTTTGGTGTGCGAAATGCATTTTATGAATCTTTTATGGCTTTTAATGTACAAACACCTGCACATACACACACACACACACACTCGAACATACTCGCACACACTCATACATTGGAGTCAGATTTTTGAGCGCCACCTGGCGCTGAGTTTATGCGGCACTGGTGTCAGACAATCAACCCGCCCCAAAACGGCAATGGAGGACAGCTTGACGGGCGTTGTCATAAAAACGGTGGGCAATAGAGTAAAAGCGGGGCAAGGGTATGGGAATGGTAAAGGGACACCTTTACCTTTTATGGCATAAAACTTGCTGGCTGGCTGGAATCTGCTCACGCGCGCGGAACGTATATCATCCTGGCCTAATCCTTCGTGGGCACGGCTTTTACTAAGCGCTGCACATGAAATATTTTCAACCAAGCAACGTACAAAAAAAAAACTTAACCAAGAAGAACAAACTTAAGCAAACAACAAAGTTGCTGCTGCACTCTGATTTATGTTCTGCAGCATAAGTTTAAGTACATACATATCCTGGGGCAGAAGACCCTCCCCCAACTCATTAGCCAACAAGTTCAGATAGCAAGCAATTTTTTCCTCAGGGAAAGGATTCTATTCCGACTTAAATGTAGTAGGAAGATTGAATTATTAGCAAAAGTAGAATTGCCTTTTAAAGTTGGTTTAGTTTTAACAATGGAAAGTCTTAAATCGATTTAATTGAAACTAAAAATCATTACAAAACATTATTAAACTATTTTTTTTTAATTGGACTATCATAATTTTAACAAAATTCGAGCTAAATAAAATAAATTTATCATACAAATTCGAGGCAAATGTTTTTAAAGCTATTGAAAATGATAAAGTTGACTAAATTATTGAATGCGTTCGTAAGTCATTCAATTTAAACAACAAGAAACAAACATTTTGTTCTTTTGAATGCCAAACATTAATTTAATTTAATAATCCTAATATGAAATCCTCTTACAGGTTGCAAAATCAAATTTAAATTTATTTCAACTTGAGTTTGGCCTAGAAAAACACAAACAAGAACAAAATGTTCTTAGCTCTTCATTCAAGCTGAATAAAAACAAACAGAAAAGGCTTCCGTTTCTGTGTATGTTTGGCCTACTTGGATGTGCAATCAATTGGCAAACTAATCACGTGAAATGCTTGCTGCCATTTCAAATAATTACATTTTTGTCAACAATCTACTCGAACATATTGCTTTCAGTCTTTCGAGCACTTTCAAGCACCTCATCTCAATCATCTTGACCCAAAAACAAGAAGGACTAGATCAGCTCACAACAAACAAAAGAAAACAAGACTTTCACTTTTTTTTTTCCTTCTCATTCACGCGAATTCAATTTAAGTGTCATTTGTGCTGTTTTCATTTTTATTTTGCCGTGATAGGAATTGTCACTCTCTAACTGCATCTGATTGCAGTTCTCCCCATCATGGGAGATTGCTGTTTGCTGGTTTGCTGGAGTTCCGTTAATCCGTACATCCGCATCCGTTGATTTTTCCATTCGCGTTATTTTTCAGTTCATCCTGCCAGCAGCAAACGTGAGCAAAATTTAAATGGCGCTGACTTTGCAGCTGACTGCATTGAGCTGAGCAGACAAAAAAAAGCGGACAGACAAACGTTAAGAAACACAACTGAATTGAAGTGCACTTGCCTTATCGAACGATAGACGTAAGTATACCCTGTACTCTGCATACAAATGAATCGGTTCGAGAGAAAACTTCTCCTTACCTCTTAATCTACCCCTCAATATTTACACACTGTTATAGAGCATCACACTTAAAATAGCAAGAGCATTAAGATACAAATTGATTGGAAATTTGCAATCAACAAATGACATGGCAATAACAGAAGCAGCAACACAACAGCGAGCACTTTTTGAGCAGCAATTAAAAATATTTTCATTTCATTCATTTTAGAAAGAAAGGAAAGTGGAAAACTATAAAGAACTAACAGTTGCCACAACTTGTTTTGACTTGACGGTTAAGGCAATTTGTAGCCACAATTAATAAGCTGACAAATGTATAAAATTGTGTTGCACGCACACGAACACACACACAGACACATTAAAACAATTTCAATTTCCTTGACGGAAGAGACAGCAACAAGCGCAACAAGAACGTACAAAATGCCATGGAGTAAGGGTTAAGAAGTGAGTGGGGGAAGGGTCTTTGAAGTTTATGTTGTTTGTCAAGAAAATGAATTTCACTTGACGGCGATTATGTGGCACAACCAAGTCACTCAGTCAGTCAAAGTTATAGTAGTATAGTTGTAGCTAAAGCAAAAGTTCTTTAAAACATTTCCGATATTTCAAATACCAACCACACCACACCTCTGCCGTCCCTCCCTACCCCCTTTAAGTGTTACTTTCCTTTAACGACCAGCAAACCAGCTAACACACCGCAGCGCCCACGTACCAAACTACAACCAGTCTCAAGTGTTCTGTAACTCATTTCTCATCTTATGCACTGAGCGAAACAAAACAACTAGAATATTACTTTGAAAATGGTTACTTATGTTACTTATTATCTTTAAATAAAAGAAGTGTAAGAAAAAACATTTCTTAGCTCGAATGATTGATTGTTTATGAGTATTTCTCTCCGTGTATTCATGTTAAGCGTGTCGTCTAACCAAAATGCCAAACACAAATGCCAAACGAACGTATAAAATGCTGCCTGCCAAAAACAGCAGCAGCAGCCAAACATTTAGCCAGGAGCAGGGGTGTAGCTGGAAGGGTGCAAAACTTTTGCCTAAATCACTTAACGGAAAACAAGTGTTGGCATGTGCGCCCCTCTAGCAAAAGTGGGGGAGAGTATCTACCCAACCAACTTTCATGCGCAATATATATGTATATACCCTTTTCAATGAAAATGAAAAGTTTTTTTGTGTTGTTTGTGCAACAAGAGACGATGACGACAGCGACGACGACGACGATGACGAGGAAGGCAATGAAATATAATAACAAGAAATAACCGGAAGCAGTAGCATTGAAAGCGTGCTGTTTGACATACCGCACACCCATACACGCACACACACACCTCCTCGTGCAAGCAGTTTGGCAAGTGCGTAAACAGAAAATCAATTACATGTGCATACAAAATCATATAGACAGTGGCGCCCACTGTCGGCTTGCAATTGCACTTGTGTGGTGTGGTGTGGGGAGTTTGGGGTGGTGAAGATTTACATTAATTATGGCACGCAAAAGCTTTTTGACTTTTATTGTGACATAGGCTCGACAACAACAACAACAACAGCAATATAAAACACATGAATATAAATTTCATTCCCCCACGGAAGGGAAGCTTAAAGTTTTTAAAAAGGATGCCATCTCCCATCCCTTCAATGTCCATTTAGTTAGACACACACACACACTCATAAAGTGATTTTTCGGTTGTCTGCTGAACAGAGTTGGGTCCAACCAAGCCTTTTCTGGGTCTCTCTCTCTCTGTCTCTCTTGGAAGTAACTGAAGGGAAACAACGAAGATCGATTTTCGAAAACGCTTGCATAATTTATGAGTTTGCAGCTCTAGCTAAGGGGATGAGGGGAGTGGCCATTTGCATTCCCATCTTTGAATTGTTTCGTCATTGGTCATTGAATTGTTAACGCTTGGCCATTCTTGGCTCGCATTATGCCAATTTATGTAGTTTCGTTGCAAATCGTTGTTGCAATGTGCGTTGTCTGTTGATATTTGGGGTATTTGGAATCCAACTGTTGCCATCTTGGTTGCACCTACATGGCTTTTAATTAGCACTTTGTGAGGCGGTTGCAACATGTTGCACGATGCTGCTGCTGCTGCTGCTGTCGGTCAACGTGTCTGTTGTAGCAGAAATTTTCTATCATGAATCGCAATTTATTTTGCCATGTTGCATGTGCCCCATAACCGCACAACACGAAAAACACCACAATGTGGTTTCTGTTGCAATCGTAACACCAAACCCCCGCCGTCCCGAACCCTCCCTTCCCACCATGCCACCGCAACTCTGCTGCAAGTTGCCCTATTTGCCATAATGGCGCATTTATGAAAATTTTCATGTGTTGACTTGTGAAAATGTGAAAATGTGAATATTTCGAACCGAACACAGTTCGCCAATTAAATGCACTTGGCCTGGGGCAGCGGATGTGATGAACAGTATATAAACAGTATATAACGTATGTTTATAAAGATTGCTTAAGGTATAAATGCATTTAAAGTTGATTTCATCATTGTGTTCCTTAATTTTTTTGAGTTATCTTAAGATAGTTTCTTTTAGTAACATATGTTGATATGATATTCCCGATACTTTTATTATCAATTTACAATTAAATTTGCATAAATTTTAATTAAATAATGACACCAATTAGACAAAAATGATAACACATTCGGCGGTTGTACACAACTTATTTAGAATACAAACTGTCTTTAAAAGACTGCATCATGATATCGCATTCCAGCAAATTATTGAGATGCCTGTCCGTTGTCTGAAAGCATTCCACAGACCCTCTTCCCCCCACCCCTTCACTCAACAACCCCATCCTTGAAAAAGAAAAAAGAAAACTTAGCTGTGACCGTGCCAAGTGCAGTTACTTTCTGCTATCTGACAACATTAAAAGTGTCTGCTCAAATTTCTAACTTGCCAAAAGAATTTTCAGCTGACTTTTTGAGTGTGTGTGTGTGTGTTGAGTGTGTGTGTCCTTAGGTAAGACGTATTACTTGTTTCAGGACATAGGACAAGGGAGCTGCAAACTCCTCCGCGCTGCTGCTTGCAGTTGCACACGCGAGAAATGACAAAGAATTTCAAAACTGAAACTAAAGGCAAAAGGTAGTAGAACGTAGTAGTAGAGAAAGAGCGAGAGAGAAAGAGAGAGAGAGCAGTACAAGTAGCGCGAAAGTTTGAAGTATTTTTTTATTTTTTTATTAAAATATACACACCGCAACATTCCTTGGCAAAGTTTTGCACACGTAAAACGTGAGATAATTTGAGAAGCTAGGAGCTCAAAGTGAGCCTGTTCCTTCTGTTGGATGCCTCTAGTAATGGTCCTGCTGCTTACCACAGTGGAATGGAGTGGAGTGTCAAGTACTTTGGATAAACTTTTGTGACAGCTTAATTTGAAATGTAAAGGGAAGAGCAACCGTATAAGTCGCAAAGTGTTGTGGAAAATATTTGAATATTACTTGATAGTTTCATGCTGCCATCTAATGAGCAAAGCTTACTTAAAGAGCGAACAATGACTGCTAATGAAAACTGCCTTGTATGATGTACATGATGTACAAAAAATGTTACCTTGAAATCGTGTAAGTGAGCCTATATATATATTATGAGATGGATACGTTCTTTACTCAGCTGGTACGTTAGCCTTTGAAGTATCCAATAAAGCTTACCGTATTGGCTGTGCGTTGATAGCAGTCAGTCAATAAGCAGTTGAAAGCAGTTATCATCAGAAGCTTGTTTATGTTGATTCCATATCATAACGTACTATCAATTATCATACTCTCTCTATACACACAAATAAGTACACATGCACCTTGATGACACACACACACAAACAGAGGCAGCTGCTGCAATTGAAATGCAACAAGAGACGCAAGTTGTTGCATAATGCACTTAACTGGACTACAGTTTCATAGAGTTCCGCCTACTTGTCACTCACACACAAATACATAGTATCTATGTGTGTATATGATGTATGTTTGCCACTGGCACAGTCGCTGCCGCTGTTGCTGCCGCTGCAACATAAACATCATGTTGTGGTTATGGAAATTAGCTCAAATGGATGACAAACAAGATGTGTGCGTGGCAAGATTTATGCTGCCCCTGCAACTCAAGAACACATCCTCCGAAAATGAAACACAAACAACACCATCAAGGATCTTTCTCGCTCGCTCTCTCTCTCTCTCTGTTTTTGGTTCACTTCTTGCTAACTAATCGGTATTTATTGCTACTTAAATGCCACTGAAACTTGTTGCCAACTTTTCACCTCATATTTCAAATGTGATTTTCCGGCCCGCCCTCATGAAAAAAATGTCGGATGCAGAGGCGTTGATCTTGTAAAACAACCAATCGCAGAACACACTGACTATAATTAGCCACAAGAGAAAGAGAGAGAGAGAGCAAACGAACGAGAACATATGTGATCTTGTGTGGATGGATCGTTGGATCAGAATGGATTGTTTGTTGTAGGAAAGCAAAGAAGAAAAAAAAACGAAGAAGCTAGCAATGCAGTGAGCGCAAAGATCTTGAGGCTAATTTCAGTGGGCACACGACTTTGGCACGGTTTAGTATCGTCGCGACAATTATCGTAATTAACTCGTTTATGTGTTGTGTGCTAATCGAATTAACAATGTTCGCGTAGAGGATGCCCCACCAAAAAGGCTGCCTGAAAAGAAAGAGCTGCAAATAAATTAATTCAATCAGCATTCAATTTGATTCAAACGAGACAGAGAGAGGGACAAAGTGAAGAATTTATAACACGCACAATTCGCATACCTAATTCAATTGTGTATTGTGTCCCCTTCCCTTTACCCCATCATCATCATCATCATTCGGTGTAGTGTGGCAATTGTTCAATTAGCCAGAAACAGTGATTGAAGTAAATTTTAAATTCAATTTGTGTTAGCCATGTTAAACTATCAGCAGCATTCTCAGCTGCATTCCCTGCCCGTCGGCAATCCAAACAGTTTCTACTATGCCGCTACAGCATCAGCAACGTTGCCGCCGTCGGTAGCATCCGGTACGGGATCCGCACAGCCATCCGGAGCTCCAACAATGTCCGTTGAGACAGCGGCTTATCAATCGCAATCGCAGCCTGCCGAGCTGGAGAAGGACATAATCATCACAAATCGTCGTGAACTGGATAAAATGCATCGTTTCTCAGTGGACAATCTTATTGAACTGAAACAGGATGCGTATGCAAAGAGTAAAATGCCATTGGAGCTAACAAATAATCATTTTGGTAAGTCTGTTGGCGTGATTTCCTTTTATTTTGGTTGAGAGTAACGATATTCTTTTAACGAATAACCAACTTGAAAGCTAGCCAGTGAACAATTCTAAATGTATTCCCTTTTACCTTTAAGCAAAGTTTTGAAGTTAAAATGTCATAGAAAAAACCTCATTTAAGCGTTCGTGGTAATATTATTTAAACCTAAAACTTATTTCGCTTCCTTTTAAGATCCTTTATCCCTTTAAAAGACATTCACTGTTGAGTTATTTAAAGTATTTCATGGAATGTTTTTTTGTACTTCAATGTCTGCTTCAGGGTGGTAATCATCAGGTATCAGACGTCAGGCATCATGCATACCATGCAAACCGATTTTTTCTGTTCTGTTCTGTTCTGTTCTTGTATCTTAACCCATCCAAATCTTTTTTACCCACGCCATTTGTCTCAATTTGTCAGCGTAGCTGTCCGCGGTATGGCATCGTAGATCAGTTGTATAGTATGGCCATAAGAAACCAACGATGTCCCCGGGGAGGTGTAGATGTGGGGATTTAGTAGTGGGAAAAAAAGAAGAAGAGCGATGTATAATTTGAATTGCCAGCGAATCGAGCCAAACGAGGCAGGCGATAAAAAACAGTTGCAGCTTAATAAAATAAAAAACAAACCAACGAGAAACGAGAGCAAACTCCAAAAATCGAAAGGGAAACCTCAATCAGATTTGTGCGCCAAAGTGGCGAGGGGTAAGGGGACGGACACTGGCACATGTTACAATCCGAGCGATGATAAAAATAAACACAAACGCTTCTCGCTCGCTCTCTCACTCGGAAAAAGGGATGCCTTCTAGTGGTTGGCATGAGATGGCTGCCTCGTTTTATGCTCCACTTGGAAAATATAGGCTCGCTGGGATCGCTGAATGGGCTGGGATGGGATGGGGCTGCTGGTTTGGGTTGGGATGGGCGCTTCGGTTGTGTTCAAAGGCATGCGATGCAGGCCTCTGAGGGAATATCATGTCAGCTTTGATTACGTTTTGTCATGTTGACAATGTTGAAGTGTTGTCTGTGCAGTCATCGTTCTTGTAGTTGCAGTTGCAAATGCAGTCGCCGAAAAGGGAAAAAATCCGTGAGTCTTTTCTTCATATGTATGCGTCTGCGATTGTGACTCTGCGCGGCTTCGCGCTTCTCAATAGCAATGACAATGAGACAAGCAAATTTCATAGCAAATTATGCCGCTGACAAGCAAGCAAGCAACAACAGAAGCAAGGATACTCATACATACAACCAGGCTAGAAGACGACATGCCGCCTTTTAATGTTGATAACCTGGCTACACTCAAAATCATGCAATCAACCAAAAGCACAAAGAATTCTCCACTAGAAGCTGCGAACATACATCTAAAGTATTTCGTTCTTAACATTATTTAGATATGCAATATTAACTTAAGAATGTGTTCTTTATGGTTATGACAATGAGAAGCGTAAGGGAAACAAACGTTATTTAGAGATCTGCATTTTAGTATCAAAAATAATTGTTATAGAATTTTATTTGCTTTAACGATTTGTTATGTTACGCTCACAAAGTGATTAAGGTTAGTTTAAGATTATAGTTTTCCAATGCTGAATATGAGTTGCTCGTTTCTTGCTGTGTAGTAGAAACTGCAGCTCTTATTCGTAACAGGCAACGAACAGGAGAAAAGTAAAAGATGCACGCAAAGATGACTTTATGTCATCCATTTGGAAGTGCAATTGGCGGCGGCATAAATGAGCGAATGTCGCCCACATTTGACAGCTAGATATTATGCATGAGTTCCACTTACACACACACATACATAAATTATATATCAAACTACTTTCTTATGTATAAAGTGTATGCATACTTATAACATCATAAATTTACAGCTCATTACATTCAAATTGATCAGAAACGAGCTAAGCACTCAATATATCAGTCAAAACGTACATATCCAAAGAGGTTTTCCGATGAGTCAATTGAATATCGAAGCAACTACGTTTTAAGCTACTTTAACTAGCGGTTGAAAGTCAATATGCTCAACAGATATTTATAATTAAAATCTTTATACTATTTGCTCATGTCTTTCTAGTATTTTTGTATTCATAAGTATATTTTTGTTTGAAATTTTTCTAGCAAAGAAAAATCAATTAGTGAAAAGCTGCTTTTGCTTTGTGTTTTGCCTTTTATTGCTGTTTAAATGTCACAATTTCAGTTTAATTAATAGATCGTAAATTTGTTCGCGTTTGTTGTTCTCGACTTTGGAATATACAGCTGCCCAAAGATGTCGTCGGTGAAAGCAAAATATATTTTATGGGCCATGCCATTTGTTTATGACCTTAACCCCTACCACATACCACGCCCCACTCCCCTGACAGCAGCAAGGATCAAATAAAAATGCAAAATTTAATGTCTTCAAATCCATTAAATGTTAAATTCCAGAAAAAGATTGTTCTCACTGTCACTCAACAATCGATTATTTACGATTGCACAATTTCCCAGGAATTCAAATTAATTTCAAAAGACTTTCCTATTTTAATGGCTTCCCAATATTGTTCTTTCTATTGCAGGCAGCGTTGGCGCCTTGGATTACCCCCACAACAACAATCACAGCGTCTCGGTTCATTCGAGGAAGCCGCGACGCAATCGCACCACATTCAGTTCCGCCCAACTGACGGCCCTAGAAAAGGTCTTTGAGCGCACCCATTATCCCGATGCATTTGTCCGAGAGGAGCTGGCCACCAAGGTGCATTTGAGTGAGGCGCGTGTTCAGGTAAGCATAATTAGGGTTTTTTCTATCTTTAAGTGTTTACTTTTACATCGAGTACATTATCAATTCTGTCCCACTTTAAGGTTTGGTTTCAGAATCGTCGAGCCAAGTTTCGACGCAATGAGCGCAGCGTTAGTATTGGACGTCCAATTCTGGACACAACGACACAATTGGTGCCAGCTCCGATACCCAATAACATGCACAAGTATCAAAATTTGACACACGGTGCGCCACCTGGCGCCTACGCCCTGAACTTTGCACCACTTGAGCTACGCTCCTGCCAAAACTATACGAACTGTTATGCCGGTTTCGGAACGAATGCGAGCTCATTCTTTGGGGCGCCCAACTATTGTGTGGCTGCCAATTATGCTAAGAACGCATATTCATCGCTTTGATCTATTACTCAGCAACACAACAATATTCAAATGTATTTCAATTTAGCTAAATTGCATTATTATAACTATTTTCTAGATATTATGACAACAAAATTATACCTGATTAATATACATTTTTATATACTTCTACATAGACAAAATTAAATAAGAAACATTAAAAAATTCATTATATATCAAATTCTCATTTAAATACTATAGCAACACTTAGCTTATTTGTTATTAATAACTTTGCATAATTTTCCGTTATATAAAATCTTAGAAGTTTCCAATTATGAAGCTGTCAAGCTTGTGTGTATTGCTAAATTAACAAATCTGATTTAATTATGTATGTGGATAGATGAATTAATTAAAAATTCATATCACAAGTTTTGAAGACTGCTTAAGTGTGTGTGTGTGTGTGTGTTTGTGTGCCCGCATATGTGTTAATTTGTATAATAAAACTTAATTAAAGTGGAAGCAAGTCGACAAACAAACAAGCGAAAAAAAATGTGTGTGCATGGAAGGGAGCCTGCGAAAGTAAAGGCAAGGAAAACTTTTGAAAGCCACAAACCATCAAAGTACATTAGAATTGTGGCCAACTTCTGTTGTTCAAAGCAATTAAAAAGACAGATTGCCGTAATAAAAACAAACTAAACAACAACACAAACTAAACCTAAAGAAAAACACCAACAATTTCTTACCTTCGTAAATATGTTGTTAAATCAAATTGAATACTTGGAATTTTGAAAGGGTTTAAAGTTACTCAAAGGATATCTCGCAAATCTATCGAGGAGCCTATCTAATTTATCATATGACAAAGCCTAGACACAACTCTCTGCATAAATCAGCACACAAACAAAGGTATACATATACTTTATATACTATAAGCAGCTGCTGCTTGTTAAGCACTCAAGGCAGCAATAAGGTGACATTCAGGGAATATCTTCTATGTACGTACACACACACACACACAACACACTTGATAGACAAAAGGTTAACAAGTACCATGTAAAAGTTTAAATGCAAATAAAAATTCCTTTCTCAGCCAGCATGACAGGCTGTAAAAGCAGAAAGCAAAAAGCAAAAGGAATAAAATGCAAATTATCATACGGAATGTAAGCGATATCTGCAACTAATTTGCATAAGCAGCAGGCGAAAGGGATCAACTGAGAGAACGAGCGAAAGAGAATGTTTTCTTATAACATTTTTACAATATTTTACAAAATTGCAATAACATTTTAGCACAAAGGAAAAAATGCGTTTTGTTCCCCGACACGAATATATGTTGCAGGACAGGACAGCAAATTAACTGTGGCACGACACTTACTGCCTGACATGCTACATGTTGCAAACACTTTGCACAAAGCCAATAAGAAACAGAAAGAGCAAAGAAATAGACCAAGACTTGAAGTTGAAGTGTCAAATTAAATGTCGTCGAGCTGGCAAAAATGTCAAAGAACAAGCAACGTCCGCGTAGTATACGCATATTCGAAACTCTTGACGACCATTTGTGATACACGGAGAAAAGCTAGTGAGTAAAGAGCTTTTCTCGAAGATACCAATAAAAGTTATTTAATAAACATATGTATGTAAATTTGATGAAATTTTAATAGAAACAAACTAAATTGTTTTCAGTATTCAAAACATTTGTATATAAGAAATAAAAGATTTATCGCATATCTAGAACGTATATAGTTTAAGACGTTGCAGATCATATTTATTTATATATATTCAAGTTGTATTAAGATCTTTAGAATATTGCCACGTGCCCTTTCAAGCAGTTGTTGTTTAGCTCTAAATAATTATGTGATAATTGTGCGTCGGTTAAAAGGCAATTATTCAAACATATCAAAACACACGATATGAATGAGCCTCATATTACACACACACTCACACACACAGTTACACACAACTTAAGCACATGTGTTACAAGGTCTGACAAAGGGAAACAACAACAACAGCATGAGAATAAGAGCCACTTATGTTGCCATTCCCGGCCTCTTTCCTGTCACATGAAAGACGATCCGATCCCTCTTTGACATCTCCTACGCCAACTCACAGGGAGATATGATGACAAGGGTGATGATATAGAGACTTTTAGTAGAGACTGTAGAGAAGAGACATTGCATGTGCAGCACTGTCAAAATATGTCACAACGAAGTTCAGAAGGTATTCGAAAGAAATATAGCGCTATCTTTTTAAGTATTTTACAGAAAATTGTTAAGTGAATCATAATTGAATCGAATTGAGCACCATCAAATAAACAATCTAAATAAATACTGCTTTTTACTCGTATGTGTAAGAAATTTAAATCTGTTTTCTTTCAGTGTACTGAAAAATCTGTCCACCCATAATTAATTAATTTACACATTATAGAACGGATAAGAGAAAAAACCTAATTCAAATATTCGGAATATACATATTGATAAATATATATATATACATACTTTTATAATGACTATGACGGTCTCAGACTTATGACCTTTATTTTGGACATTGGTTAGGCAAAACAAAACAAAAAACAAAACAAATAAAAAAAAAACTCCCCTATTAGAAATTGGTAACAAAAAGAAACCCGTATTGATAGCTTGATTAACATTTGTTTACAAATACGCTTATCAATATATATATTTTTACCTGTGACTACGTCGTATGCAAATGTGTTGAACAACAAATAAACACACACAAAAAACAACAGTTTAATATTATAATAGCAAACACTCAAACAAAGTGATTCCCAAAAAAGCCCGGCGAAAATGGTTAACCTCAAAACCGGTTTATTATTTTTAAAAAAAAAGTGGGCCTAAATCAATTAGATCGAATCGATATGAAACTTTTGACAACACAAACACTCCACTGGGATCTCAGATCCAGTTCTTTGGAGACCAGACTAGCTCAGATTTTGTATAAAATAGACCATTTTAATGTTGGACACGCACATTTCAATATAGAACCCATTGGAATCAGAAGCTAAAATGCGAGCTGTTATTGTTTTCGCCGTTGTGATATTTGCGCTCTTCAGCCTGATGGAGGCGTTGCCACAGTTTGGATATGGTGGCTTTGGTGGAAATCGTGGTGGCTATGGCGGCTTTCCAGGCGGTTATGGCGGCTATGGCGGCTATCCAGGCGGCGGATATGGCGGCTATCCTGGCGGCGGTTACGGCGGTGGCTATCCGGGATATGGTGGCTTCCGTGGTGGCGGCGGCAGCAGTGCGTCCGCTTCGTCTTCAGCGTCAGCATCTGGCAACGGCTTTGGCTTTGGCCGTTAAATTCGAATATCTTCATAGTCCTTAGTTTAAGTTTCTAAATAAAGTGAATGCTAGAGTAAAGAAAACAAAGAGAGAGAGAGTGGCTGATATTGTGTGGGGAAGGCAAACATTTTCGACCGTAGAAAGTGTGTGTGTTTGTATATAATTTTTTTGTTTTGCGGCAGTCTGGCACAAGTTTGTTCTTCACTCTCCACTTGGCTGCTTTCTTCTGGGGTATTGGCATTGCAGTAAATCCCATCACAAGTTGGTTTTAAGTTTTGCACTTGAAAACAAAACAGCAGCCATGTTTGTATGTATGTTTGTGTGTATGTTTGTGGATGCATTTAGTAAGCAAGTTTTCATGAACAAGCCGCAAAACACATTTAAAGCAGGGGAGAAAAAATCGTCAAAGTTTCACTGCAGCGCCCTCTGCCGTTAAAATGAACTTTCACTTGGCACCCACAAACACATACACACATAACCCCTTTCACCAAGAAAAGGCGACTACAAAAAGTTGACACACATTTCTAAAACCAAAAACAAGGCAAACAACAACAAAACAACTACACCACGTAGGGAGAGGAAAATTGAGAGCACAGGCTGAAATAGTTGCGCCGTTATGTTTGCTACACTCCTTATACATACTCAAAGCTTGGCTTTCTTGAGGTTGTGGTTTTTTTTTGCGGCCACTGTCTAACAAACTGATAATAACATATTATATAAATCTATATTATTTTACTCTTCGATTCAATGTGGGTAGATACATATATTTACACTACATTGCGTTTAATTTTACTTTTTCTTATTACAACTCACACATACGCAAATGTACTCGCATAATACACTCACCTTCTGCAGCAATTACAGTTACTCCTCTCTTTGGTTTACTTTGCAATCAGCTCAGCAACAACACACCACGCATCGCACTTGGCGTAAGACTTAGCAAAAACAACAAGACAAAGAAAAAAGTATGCTCATACTTACTCTACCCAAATTTTTTCTGCGTCGCAACAACAAATTACATTCGCACTTTGCAATCGCACAAAAAAACACTTTTAAAGCACCTCAACATAGATTGTTGATAATCAAAACACTTTGCGTATCTTTGTTTTATAAAATTAACATAAATTATGTGTTCATATACGCAGTAATATTTATTTAAACCAGCGCCGACACAGTAAACGATTGATCTCGGTTATTCCTCGCGCTCCAGCAAACAACTAACTGAGCCATGGTGAAAATGCTTAAGAAAGCAGAGAGTCTGTAACTGTAATTTTTTCTCTTGTTGCGCTGTCCTGATCGATAAACAGTTGCAGAACTGATTAGTTTAACATTACCTACCTGTAGGTAACTGTTACAAAACTATTTTGAATGGTTGCAATCAAGCAGTTTCTAAACTGCTTACTTTGATTCCGTTTTACACCTTTCAGCGAGATTGGTATGCAAAACTTACTAACTATTTTCTAAAAAGTATTATTATAACTAAAACTTTTTAATGTTATTCATAATAATTCATTCTGGCTAAGGACTGTTTTCTAGTTTTGGTCAATAACAAGTTTTTGATTTAAGATTTATGTTTTCTCTGCCTGTGTAGCTAGAAGTTCAACGACTTTGCGGCATCATTAAAACTTTTCGGCCAGTCATCTTTTATTGGACTACCCAACAAAAGTTTTTGACTCACATGCATAAAAGCTTCAGGTTAAGGCAGACATATTGTTATTGTGGGCACAGAACGAAGGACAACCAGGGATGAATGCTCTGGTGCTTTGGCTGCAACTTCCAGAGGTGCAGTGATGACCGCATCTTCCCACCATCAGCAGTGTTGTCACCATTCAAAATGTCGCTTCAATTGACAAGAACCTGCTGGAAAAAGCCATTCAGATCCTCTGCAGGTCGACCTACATTGTGTGTGTTTGTGCGTGTGTGTGTGTGTGTGATTTCTTTGTATCGTTCGCATTCTTTGCTGCGTGCGGTGCATTTAAGTGAAGTCTGCGGCCTTTCACAAAAAATCATAATACAATAACGCGTTTATGTTCGTTCAGCATTTATATGCGAATGTCCATGTCGCCAATAAGAAATCCAGACAAATGACGACTGTCTGCGAAATATGAAACTGCATGAAGAACAAGGCTACAACACAAAAGAGTAAAGGACAGAGAGAAGGTGAAACATTGCCATAAAATTCAAGCTTTCATTGTATCCCAGATTTTTCTTATGGCTCGCCTACGCAGCTGATTCAATTTCGCAAAGGCAAAAAAAAGGGGGCTGATTCAGTTGAGGTTGCAATATTTATGCGACATGAACTTATTTCGCTCTACATACACTTAGAGAAAAAGTATGACCAAGAGTTATGGATTATAAATGGGAAGGAGAAAAGAAAAAGCAGCTTTTAAGTAGAAAGTAATTTAATTGTATTCAAGTAAGCGTCAATTTTTACCAAATCTTTTTGCTGAGTGTAATTTCTTCACTTCCTTCAAAGTCATCAATTTTGGGACTACACAAGATGACTTCGAGAGATATATGTATGTATATATATATATATATATATATATTTTTGAATTACAGCCAAGGCAACAAGCAAAGGGTGGAGTTTGAATGGTGGAGAAAGGAGTTTCAGTCACACAAAACAGTTTGCCTAAAATATGTCAATCGAAATGTAAATCATTGCGTAATTTGCATTTTGAGCATTTGCTTCAATTCAATTGACGATGTTGACTTTGTTGTTGTTGTTGTTGCTGTTGTTTCAGTTTCTGTTGCTGGCAACACGTGAATTATGGCGGCAATTTTGACAATTGCCAAGCTCCGGGGCCACGCCTGCCGGCCCTACTACAGCCTACAGCCCAAACAACGCCTCGCATCCGGTACGTGTTTATCTCCCTCTCTCTCACACACTATCTCTCTCTCTCTCTCTATTGGTTATGTATGTGTATTTTAGCATTGTGTAACTTGTGCCCTCTCTTCACGTGCACACATAAATCTCGTTGCCGTTTGTTATCCAACATAATTGTGTTGACATGTTTGATGCTAATTTAAATGGATTTTACCAGATTTTCAATCGTTTCCTATCTCACAAGTACACACACACACACACGCACACACTTGGTTTAATCAACTAAAACACACAAAAACAGCTGATATTTAGTTGTTGTGACAGAAATGCAACTCTGTCTTACACAATGTGAAACTTTTCACTTATATAATTGAGAACTTAAAAATAAAATATTATATATCTTTTTGAACCAAAGAAAAAAAATATTCTATGATTTATTCTAACTGAATTTTATTTATGCACCTGCGTCTCTAATACTAAACCCATATATATATATATATATACACTATGTAAATAAATAATTGTTAAAGTTAGCATGTTTGTGTGTCTGTGTGTGTGTGTGTGTTGTAAAACTTTTCTCACGTACGCGTTGCTGAGCAGATGTGCATACGCCAAAAAGTATGCAACAGCAAAACGTGATTTCGTTTTTAAATGTTTAACGCTTTGATGCTGTCAAAGTGGGGGAAATTTATTTGCGATACGCATTCATTTGGAAATTATCGAGCAGGAAATATATTTGGCTCCAGCAGCGTCATTGTTCTTATACCCTTTAACCTATAAACACATAATACAGAGGGTATCAAAAAGTTGGAAAATATTGCTAAAAACCTTAACCTATGCTTCTTTCTATGCTTCATCTCGAAATTTAAATACTAATCAATAATTCACAATAGGGTATCCAACAGTCGGGCTATCTTTTTATGAAGCTATTGTTCCCTAGCAAAGAACCAATAAATAAATAGTATATATATATATATATATCTGCTGTAAAGCTAAAACGTGAGCGCACAATTTTCCACAATAGCATTTTCTTAGTACGATTTTCCTTATTGCACAGAAAAACTATTAAAGAACGCTTAAGGAAGTGCAAATGGCAAAAGGAGCATTCAGTTTCCCATTACTCAACTACTTGTATCCTTTACCTTTAACTGGGATATGCATTAAATTTTCTATCTTTCGGAGAGTTTTGGGAAAAATCACTACAAAGTGCTCCCAAATAGAGAAAAATGTAAACCTAAAGTCAAAACAATCCCTTCAGTAGCTTAGAAACACTTTAATGAAATTCATAACTAGAATGCAAATTTATCTTTCGTAAGCAAATGGAATTGAAGCAATAAAATAAAGTAGCTCACAATGGAACAGAACATATTGAACCAAAATTTTCGATTCGCCTGATAGAGTCCACAAATCGAAAAGCTTAACCTCGAACTATTCGTATATAACAAGAATGCGTTTAACTGCAATTAAATACGATTAGAACAATAAGAAACATTATAAAAGATTAAGTTTTAGATACCTCTTTGTACCAGAAACCCTCGCTGACTTCATGATATGCTGAGTTTTGATATTTGATTGTCAGATCGCACATAACATCCAAAAGATAAAAGTCAAAGAGTCGCATCCAAAAGTTGCACGTGCCATAAGCCAACACACCGAAAGGTGTTTTGATGCCAAAGTAAAACAATACACCCCAATACAAGTTGATAGCACTGGTGTTAAAACTATTAAACCGCACCAATAACAATAACCAATCATGGATTTGATTCAAACGTCGAGTACATCGGTCGAGTTTAATGTGAAGTGCCCAAAGTCGATGCAACTCGTTGAGCTCCAGTCTAGTTGGTATTCGCACTTTTTGTGTTAGGTTCTTGAGTCGATCGTTGATATACTGATAGCCACATGTAATATTCCACAGGATTAGAAAGTAACGATATGTGACAACGATAGGAATATTCATGACATGTCCAAATAGAAAGCAACAAACAAATGGCAACAATCTCTGCTCCTTGTACAACAGCAGAAAAGTAATGAACCCCGATATACACAGATACAACACGGTACCAAATTTCATATAGAATAGGTAATCCAAAGTGCATTCCTTGCGTGTGTAACCTGTATCCTTGATCCTTTTCACAATACGTTCAATCTCTAACAAAACTGCATCGCGTCGATCACGGGAAAATATTGTATACATAATAGCTGCATGGGCAGCCGAACAGAATATGTAGGTAGTCGATGTAAGGGTTTTGGGAAACCAGCTAACTGCTTGAATATAGCGACTTGTTCGCCAAAATACAATTGGTATCGTTACCAATTCGAATACATTGATGGCCAACGCATAAGTTCGTGTTAGCCAAGTCTGACGAAAGTATCCTTTCTTAGCCACCATTCTGTATGAGGTTATGCCAAGTATTAAGGCATAAATAAAGTACCATTCCAAGAGTCGCTGTCGTTCCATCTTATTCGAACTACAATTGAAAACTGAATATTTTAAAGCGTTATTGTCGTTGTTGCTCGGTTTAATTAATTACTGTATGTCCTTTTATCTTTGCTTCATTATCGCATCGCGACTAATAATATTTATGTACTTAACATAATAAGCCCCCAAGAGATCACAGATTGAGAGATTGTGTATTCGAATAATAATCTTGATTTTATTTTCATTTTTAAAACTTTGACGTTAAGATTGTACAGACCTTCTCGGCCTAATCATCATCTGGAGACGTTTCAATGAGGCTGTGTGCGTGGTAAACTCCAACCAATTGATGCCTTTGCCAAAGGTACTATCATTATACTTGCCCATCAGATTGCTAACAAATATACCAAAATATAAGTACAACTTTCACTCATTTATGAAAACCGTAAGTTAATATTACCTCGTATGGCAACTGCCGTACCACCAGGCGCCCGTAAATTGTACGGCACAGTTGTATGATGAATGGTTATCATTGTCCCGATCTCTGGTTGTGAACTTGAGCCCCGCATGTCCACGCAACGAATCACCCGCATCTCCGGAGTATGTGCCCAATGTCGTCATTTTGTATGCTTCCTCTTCGCCAGCGATTTCAAATCGATCATACTTTGCATAACGATGTTGGCCCTGGAAATTCTCCATGATGATGATTAGTTCCTGATCCACAGCTTTGGTCATAGTATGCAGTTTATCGAGTCCAATAAAGAACTCGCCAATCACATTGCCAAAACCCTTCTTGTAATCCTTCCAGAACAAAAAGAAATCCACACTGCCGTCCTCACGTCTCAACACTGTTGTCCAACCCCCGCCCTGTGTCGCCTCATCACAACTAACGATAAACGGATGCAGACTGTAGCCGGGCACAAGGATCTGATAAACGCCACTGCGACGAGTCAATGCTGCTGCCTCCGCACAGCTTCTCGGAAACTGATCGGGCTCCAAGCTTGTCAAGTTATTGAACTTCTCAATAAGCTCATTGAGCAATGCACTATGACGAAGCTGTTCTAATCTGCAAGTTTTGTTGATAACGATTTGACTACTAACGAAATATTTGATTCGTATGCAAACCTTATTTCTTCCAATTGTAATTGCTGAAATTTGCTGTTAATTTGAAAACGTATTTCGGATGTGTTGCCATTTTTTATTGTTATAAATCCCACTTCGTCATCCAGTGAAACACTTTCCTCAACACATTTGCTCACTGATAAGCTAAACAAGAATATTGTACAAACTGCTTTTAACAACATTTTTATAAGTATTTAGAATCAGCGCGGATCACACAAGACTAAAGTTGCTCAGCAGCTTGAGAATGAATTTATATGAAGCAAGACTCAAGAAATGTGGCTTTGAAAGAGAATTTCGAATACTCTTATTTTACTTTTAATTAATCACAAAAAAAATCGTAAATGATATTTAACTGACTAATCAGAATTGCTTTGATAAATTTTATAGGCATCTTGTTGATTGAACTTAAGGCACGATAGATAGTCCAAGCTGTTTACCCAGCTCTAAAAACTGATAAGGAATGCCATGAATAAAATCCCCTGAGAGAGCAATCAATATAAACAGTCAAACTTGTGTATAGCGTATCTTTTTATTAGAATTGCTTGAAAACTTGTAGGAAACAAAAACCTAAATGAAATTCGTTATAGGGAGATCGTAAAAAAGCCGTAGAAGAGAACTATTTAGAGCAAAAACATTGCAAATTGAATTCGGTTTGTGGAAAGCTTCCACTTCCTAAATTTCATTATAGAAAAGCTCTACTGTATATACACAAATTTTGTTTCTTTTTCAGTTTTCAACCTTATCTTATCTGTTTATTTTTTTATTCATAATCTTGAAATAACATATTCATAAGACTCTTTTAACATTTTTATATATTGCTGTGTAATTCAACTTTTCTGATTCATTTTATTTTCCTTATCATCATTGTTACTTCCTTCAACGAGGCATTGTGTCCCATATATGAAAACCAATTAATGCCTTTTCCATAGGTATTGTCATTATATTTGCCCATAAGATTACTGAAAAGTAAAAATGTTAAATATTCATATAAAAGATTCTTTAAACTTGATTACCTTGAGTGGCATTTCTTGTACCACCAGCCGCCTGTAAACATCTCAGCACAATTGCCGTCATCCACATCATTATCCTGATCTCTTGATGAGAAGTTATAGCCTCGATGTCCATGTAAGGAGTCACCAGCATCTCCCGAGAATTTACCCAATGTACCCAAAACATATAAATCCTTTTCATTTCCGATCCCAAATTGATCGTATTGTGCGAATTTTTTTTCACCTGCCTCATTCTCCATGACAATGAGCAGCTCTTGGTCGAGATTCGTGGTCATCTCATGCAAAATATCCAGACCGATAAAGAACTCGCCATTCACATTACCGAAGCCTTGTTTATAGTCTTGCCAAAAGCGAAAGAAATCAACACTGCCATCCATACGACGCAAAACAACTGTCCAGCCTCCGTCCTGAGTATCCTCATCACAGCTTACCAAAATCGGATGGAGACTGTGGCCAGGCAGAAGGATCAGATAGGCGCCACTGCGACGAGTCACTGCTGTCACCTCCGCACAACTATTCGGATAGTGTTCCGATTGCGCAGTACTCAAAATACACTTGTCAAACTTATCTGTAAGTTTTTCCAGGTCACTACTAAACAAAATAGAATATGTATATTGATGTATTTCAGTTTTGAATTAGCATCTCCTAATGCTTACCGCATCGCCGCCATTTGTGATTGCAGTGTTTTACTGCAAAAGTCGGGAATTTGAAAACGTATTTCGGATGTGTTGCCATATTTAATGGTTATATTTTGCACTTTTTCAGTCAATCGAATACTCTGCCCAACACATATGCTCACTGACAAACTAACTAAGAATATTGTGCAAACTATTTTTATTAACATTTTCAAATATAAGTTTTTAAGATCAGCGCAAATCACACACGACTAAAGATGCTGAGCAGCTTGAGAATAAATTTATAGCAAGCAAAACTTTATAAATATTGCTTTGATAATGAATTTCAAATACTCTTTGACTTGTCACATATTATTTTACTTTTAATTAATCACAAAAAAAAATCTTATAATTAAATATAAATTATATTTAACTGACAAATTAAATTACATTGAATATTGAAATATTGAAAAAGGAATTCGTTATGTAGAAAGCTTTGATTTACGAAACTCCGTTATAGAAAAGTTTGACTGTTCATACAGAACTTTTTCAGTTTTCAACCTTATCTTATCTGTTTATTTTTTGTATTCCTCATCTTGAAGCAACATATTCATATAACACATTTTTTCTATTTTTATATATTGCTCAGTAATTCATCTTGTCAAACTTATCAGTAAGTTTTGCCAGCTCAGCTCAGAATATTTATATTGATGTATTTCATGTTTCAATTAGCATCTTTTAATACCTAACGCATGGCCGGTATTTCTGTCTGCAATGATTTATTGCAAAAGTCTTTGATTTCAAAATGTATTGTGTTGTGTTTTGATGGTAAAGTTAGCCAATTTTCCGAGGCTCTGCAGATCATCCTCTTTGTACTGAGCCTTAACCTTAACCACAATCACAACAAACAGACTAATCGTTTATGATCTTGCCTACGAATTCATCAGGTAAAGCAACACCTGATACACCCTTTTGGGCTCCTTCGATTACCTGTTTTCGGTATAAAAGAACACAAAACTAGCTGATCATTATCATTCGGAATTCGAACTCTGACCCATCACAATGGAAAGTCCACTATCTTTTCTGCAGATCGAAGCTAGCTTTTTAATGCTGCTCATGCTAGCGATTACGATTGTGGACTATCTGATTAAAAAGTGGACGGACTATAGAACTACAATGCAATTTGATAACTCATCTAGCATTGTTAACAACAATAAACACAATTTGGAACCATGCCTGTCTAGCTGGATGTATATGGACGACAATGACCTGGACTCCCAGACGCCCATACAACGCATACGAGGCATGAGATATCTAAGACTGGAGCAACGTGTAAGGATTATGACGGGTGTGCGACGAAGACTTGATCATCAGTTTTAAGCTATGAAACTCACATTAATCTTAATAAAATACATTTTAAATTTACAAAAAATTCAACTGCCTTCTTTTTTATTGTAGTGGTTTACATATTTTAATTTTGTAACAGCAAAAATCGCGGGCACCTTCAAACAATCAACGATTAATGTATCGATATATCGATATTGCTATAAGATAACATAACATAGCTTGTAACAGCGCACAAAAATGTTAAATTTATTTCAGATCATATGTGACCAACCTGTGGCGGGATTTAAGCAAGTAAATCGTGTGTGAATATTTAAAATAACATAAGTTATAGCATTCTTTTTTCAATGCAGAGATTATTACGGCTGACACTGACACAGACACAGCGCACACGATTAATGGCTAGCTTTGGGCAAGTATTGAACCCGATGACGGGTCAAAACACATGGCAAAAACGCGACGAGAATTATGATTATCACCAGGAGGTGGCAAACGCTGGCTTCGGTGACATGCTGCACGATTGGGAGCGCAATCAGAAGTATGATGCGGCACTGCGCAAAACAATCGCAGCCATGCGCCAAGCGGGCAAAGAAGTACACGTTCTCGATATTGGCACCGGCACTGGAATTCTTGCAATGATGGCTCTGCGTGCTGGTGCAGATTCAGTTACGGCCTGTGAGGCATTTATGCCCATGGCAAATTGTGCGCAACGCATTCTCGCTGCCAATGGCGCCGAACAGGTGCGACTAATCCGCAAACGCTCGACAGATATCAAAATGGGCGTAGATATGCCGCACCGGGCCAATTTGCTAGTGGCTGAGCTGCTGGACACGGAACTGATAGGCGAGGGTGCCATTGGCATATACAATCATGCACACGACGAACTGCTCACTGAGGATGCGCTGTGTATTCCTGCGCGGGCCACCTGCTTTGCCCAAGTGGCGCAATCTTCACTCGCATCGCAATGGAACAGTCTTAAGCTATTGCCCAACCTGGATGGCGATATACTGCTACAGCCGCCGGCACAATTGCTACAGTGCAGTGGCGAGGCGGCGCTTCACGATGTTCAGCTGTCACAGCTGCCACCCGAATCCTTTCATGCACTAACTGCACCAGCGCAAATCTTTCAATTTGACTTCCAAAGCAAGCAAGCAAGAGAACAGCAGCGACAGAATATACTTCGCCTAGAGATAACACAGCCGGGCCGTGTCGAGCTAATCTTCTACTGGTGGCAAATCGAACTGGATGACGCGGGTGAGCAGCTGCTTAGTTGTGCACCCTATTGGGCACATCCAGAACTGCAGCAGTTGCAGCAGGCAAACACCAAGCGACCGCTGGCAAATGTCGTGCCTTGGCGGGATCATTGGATGCAGGCCATATATTACATACCCAAACCACTACAGCTGCACTCCGCCGGCGAACAATTCTATCTGAGATGCTATCACGACGAGTACTCCCTGTGGTTCGATGCCCATCGAACGGAGCCCAACGATCAACAGGCTGCTCGACGTCATTGCTGTACCTGTGACCTGCACATGACCTATACGCGAAATCGGATTGGTCAGCTCAACCAGGGCACGAGAAACAAGCGGTACCTAGCCTACCTGGAGCAGGCAGTGCAAGCTAAGCAACCCGCCAATTTCTTGATCTTAGGCGATGGCTGCATGCTCGGACTTGCCAGCTCGGCTTTGGGCGCTGCCAGCGTTTGCTGTGTGGAACCGCATCGTTTCTCGCGCCGCCTGCTCGAATCCATTGCCAAGCACAACCAGCTAAAGAATGTTACGTTTGTGGAGCGCGTGCAGCAACTCGAACCGAAAGAATTGGATACAATTACACACATTTTTGCGGAACCATATTTCTTGAATTCCATTCTGCCTTGGGATAACTTTTACTTTGGCACTTTATTGCTGCAGCTGTTGGAGAAGCGGCCACCAGAGTCTGTGGAAATCTCACCCTATTCTGCACGCATTTATGCTTTACCCGTTGAGTTTCTGGATCTGCACAAGATACGCACACCGGTTGGCAGCTGCGAGGGCTTCGATCTGAAGCTCTTCGATGAGATGGTCCAGGTAAGTTCGTACCTTGAGTGGCATTGTTTTGATGCTCTTTCAACCCTTTCTACTTTTCTTATTTTAGCAATCGGCGGAGCAGGCTCTGTCGCTGGTGGAAGCACAGCCTCTCTGGGAATATCCCTGCCGTGCCCTTTCACAGCCCCAGATGGTGCTCAGCGTTAACTTTGTCAACTTTGGCGAGGAAAAAGACAATCAAGGCTGCTTGGAGCTAACAGCGTAGGTATCTTAAAAAGCAATATCTGATCAGAGAGATAACTCGCCCTTCCCATTGCAGGCCTGGTGATTGCAATGGCATTGCCTTATGGGTAGACTGGCAACTGACAGCTAATGAGACTGCCAGGTCAATTGTGAGTAGTGGACCCTCCCAGACCGTTGTACCCGGCGAGTTTGTCAAGTGGGATATGTTTGTGCGGCAGGGTGTACACTTTACCAGTCAAACCAAAGCGAGACAGCAGACGGATGGTGGGAAAAGGCATTTGGATTGGAGCACCAGTTTCAAGCCACGATTGGGGGAACTCAATTTTAATTTTTCGTTGCGTGCAAACAGCGAAAAAAGTGAATAAAAGACGAGATTTTAAGCACAAGAATTTAGACGTGTTTAATGGGAATACATTGTAGGAACAGAGACTTAGATTATTCCAATGGCATCTCTTCCTCCATGTGGGTGAGCACAATATTGCGATCCGTCTGGGCACTGGGACTCGTCACCTTCGATCCAAACTCGCCGCCCCTCAGACGCACACGCAAATCCAACGCACGAATGTCAGTCATCAAGGAGTGCTGCTTGTTCTCCAGATCCAGTTCGATCTTTTGCGCATGATCCGAGAGCAGATTGAAGTTGGCCTTGGCATCATCGATCTTTTCTTTGAGGCAACGGCGTATTTCACGCAACTTCTCAACCTCACTGCACAGCTTGTCATGGGCATGATCCATACACAGCTCCATCTCGCTGCGCTGCGCACGATTCTCCAGACGAGTCTCGGCCAGCTTTTGCGAATCCGACTTGTCACGCAATGCGTCCTCCAGCGTTTTGATCTCGCACACCGCATTCTCCATTTCATCATTCATCTTTAACTTCTGCCATTCCAGCTCATTGCGTGCTCGCTGCGTCTCAAAGACACGCTTCCGTATGGCGTGCTCTGCACGATCCTGCTGCGCCTGCAACATATTACGAGCCTTCTCGCGGCACACGAACAGTGCCTCCCGGATGGCACACGTATCGGCCAGCTCGTTCTCGGCCATCAGCTTCATGCTCTTCACATGAGCCAGCCAGGCCTCATAGGAGCAGGCGCTGCAATTTAATTGGATCAGAACAAACGGAGACAAA
The DNA here is from genome assembly GCA_035044465.1 of Scaptomyza tumidula. Lineage (NCBI taxonomy): Eukaryota > Metazoa > Arthropoda > Insecta > Diptera > Drosophilidae > Scaptomyza > Scaptomyza tumidula. The sequence goes on from JAWNNW010000444.1 coordinate 18,464,420, forward strand.
CGAGGAAAGCTCTTACCTTTTGGGATTACGCATGGGATCCGGTTTGTAGGATAGCGTGGCTGAATTGCGATCTAGCGCCAATTGCACCGTATCCAAGTCCATTGCCTCCACTTTGTTTTCCAGCTCCATGCCTATTTTATAGCGCACTTCCTCGAGCTTCGTCAACTTCTCCCAAGCCTTCTGGCAGCGATCAGCCAACAATTGTTGATTATTCTCCAATATGGTCAATTCATTCTTAATCTCCCTGTCGGGCTCATCGTAGGTTATCTCGGAACCCAATCGACTATCGCGCATTGTAAGAACCTCACTAATCACGGAAATGGGACCAGACAGCGCATCCAGCTCCCGTTCCGTCAATGCCTTTTCTTCCTCCAGCAATTTAATCTCACCCTGAATGCGATCAAACGTCTTGGAGATGACCTCACGCCAGCTATTCAGCTCCGTAATGCTGCAAGCAAACACAAGTTGATCTTTTCCTCAGGATAACATTGCTGGGTTCATTGCAACTTACCGATCGTTGAGCGCCTCATTTGTCTCCACATTCGCCCAATCAGCCTCGATGCGCGTCTCATTTCGTAGCGTTCGGGCGGAGTGCCGTAGGGCAAAGGCATCAGAACGACGTGCATCTGCCACACTACGCAGACGACCCACTCGAGAATTCCAGTCCGCTAGGGAGATGTGCTGCACGGGTTTCTCCATCGTCACCACCGAATGAAAAGCCATCTTAATAAACTTTCTATAAACGTCACCAAATTAGTTTTTAAAGAACAAAATAAATATTTTTGGCTTTTTTCAAAAAATTTGTGTACTCAACAATAGTAACTCAGAACGGACACTAAAGGAATTTTTTCTCCATTTAGTTACATTAAACTGTTTTTTTGCTAAGGTTACTAGGATCACCAAGGACACCGAAGGTTACCGGGGTGTCTTAACATATGCATAACAATTAGAAAACAAAAGTTGGTTCAGGCATTGATTGATTTTGTTAACGCTTATGCACTAAAAGGGGTGTTTTAACTACAATTCCATTTCACCGTGCCACAGATACCGATATTGAAGATAAAAAAATATTCTTTTAATATCTGCTAAATATTTTACTTGACAGTTTATTGAAAAAGTGTAAAAAGTTGGGTATCAATGAAAAATAACCATGTAAAGACCCTAGGAGAAATTTACGCTAGCAATAATTAAGATCCAATAAAGCTGTATGAACCTAGCTATATGCTAATCTCAATGACCATTTTGTTGGTCACATTCTTTCTAGCATTGTTAGGTCTTTGGAACAAGTCGACTCGAATTGGTTATAGCGATATTGTAATCGGTCTGAGCACTAGTACTACAGGCTTTATGTCCACTCTCGTCATCCTTCAGGCGTTGGCGCAATTCCAATGTTCGTTTGTCCGTCATCAAAGCATGCTGCTTCTTCTCTAGATCCACTCCGATCTTTTGCGCATGATCCGTTATCAATATGAAATTGGCTTGGGAATCGTCAATTTTTTGTTGCAGACAGCGACGAATGTCGATTAGCTTATCCGCCTCTTGGCTGAGCATGTCGTGTACATAATCAGAACACAATTCCAATTGGCATCGCTCGGCACGATTCTCCAGTCGTGTCTCAGTCAGTTTTAGAGAAACCGAAGTCTCACCAAATGAATCCTCGAGCGTTTTTATCTCACACTTAGCATTCTCCATTTCACTCTTTAACTTGGCTGCCTGCCACTCGAGTTCGTTGTTTGCCCGCTGCGTCTCAAAGATACGTTTCCTTAAGGAGTATTCAGTACGCTCCTGTTGTGCCTGCAAGATGCTTCGTGCTTTCTCACGGCAGACGAACAGCGATTCTCTAAGGGCAGCCGTATCTCCCAGCTCATTCTCAGCCAATTGCTTTATATACTTTGTGTGCGCCAGCCACTGTTCGTAAGACCTGCAAATATGGTTATTGCTCGTAATTGAATAGGATTTTAAAATATTAGGTTGCCTTACTCTTTGGGCGCACGCATTGGATCCAACTTGAAGGATATATGTGATGAATTGCGATCGAGTGCACGTTGGTTACTGTCCAGTTGCACTGTTTCCACTTTGTTTTCAATTTCCATAATAATCTTATAGCGCACTGCTTCGAGGCGCGTCAATTTGTTATACGCCTTTAGGCAACGATCTGATAATAGTTTCTGATTATTCTCCAATATGGTCAATTCATTCTTAATCTCCCTGTCGGGCTCATCGTAGGTCATCTCAGAGCCCAAACGACTATCGCGCATGGTAAGCACCTCACTTATCAAGGCATTGGGAGCAGCAAAAGCATCCAACTCTCGCTCCGTCAAAGTCTTTTCGTCCCGCAGCATTTGAATCTCATTCTCAATGCGCTCAAACGTCTTCGACATGATATCACGCCAATTTTTCAGCTCTATAACGCTGAAATAATAAATGAAGTATATATATTATTGCATATTGCCAAGGATACCTAAGGATTGGTCCACCTTACCGATGATCTAGCGCTTCATTTGTCTCATAATGTGCCCAGGCGCTCTCGATACGCAGCTCATTGCGCAGCGTCCGCGATGAATTGCGTAGAGCAATGGTATCCAAGTGACGGGCAGTGGCCACATTGCGCAAACGATCCACGCGTGCATTCCAGTCACTTAGGGAGATGTGTTGCAGGGGTTTCTCCATGGTCACTACCGAATAGAAAGGCATTTTGAACAATTCTTGTATAAACTTTTCGTTATGTGAATGAAGTATATATTTGTATGAATTGTATATGCGTGTTTTTTTCGCTTGTGTCGAGTGGAATAAAGTTTTCTGAATAACTTTTCTATGTGGTAAGTTTGCTTATGCATCGACTACTAGATTGGCAAGAAGTTTGTTTCCATAGTAAGCTGGTTGCTACGTTGATAAATTGGTTGCTTAGTAAGAATAGTGAGATCTTGATTACCTAATTGCTTATTTTATTTCAACACATGTAATAATGTGTAAAGAGTAGCAGAATCGTGATATATATGTGGAAAACCGAAAAATTAATTCTTCTCTGTTATATCCTCAGTGCGTGTCAGCTCAATATTGCGATCAGTTTGAGCAAATATATTCTCACGCTGAGTTCCTGTCTCAGAATCCTTAAAAGCCTTTTGCAGCTCTATCAATTTTTTGCCCAACATCAGAGAGTGCTCTTTCTTTTCCAAATCAGCATCGATCTTTTGACAATGATCCGATAGCAAATTATAATTGCCCTTCGTCTCATCGAGCTTGTTGACGAGAACGCGGCGTATTTCGCGTAATTTTTCAACCTCTAAGCATAGCTCAAAGTGTGCCGTGTCCAGACACAGTTCGGTTGAGCAACGTTGACTACGATTCTCCAGCCTCGTCTCGGCTAATTTAAGGGCATATGACTTGGTTCGCAGATCATCCTCCATCGATTGTATTTCGCACGTTAGATCCTTGATGTCCTCCCTCATCCGGAGTCGCTGCCATTCTAGCTCATTGTACGCCTGTTGCGTGTCAAAGATGCGACGGCGCACATAGGTTTCCATTAGCTTTTCCTGCGCCATCAACATAGCGCGAGCCTTCTCACGACACACGAATAGTGCTTCCCGTATGGCAACTGTATCCATTAGCTCATTCTCTGCTAGTTGCTTCATATTTTTTGAGTGCTCCAGCCAATTTTCGTATGATCTGAAACTACACACACCAGACTCAACGTTATATTGAAGGTCTATTTTAAGTTGAGTAGTTTGACTTACCCTTTGGGATTACGCAGGGGTTCTAGCTTGTACGATATGTTTGGCGAATTGTGATCCAGTGCACGCTGCTCACTATCTATATGGACTGTCTCCGTTTTGTTGCTGATCTCTTGCTGAATCTTAAACCGCACGACTTCAAGACGCGATAACTTTTCCCATGCCTTGTGGTTCTGAAGTGCCAACATTTTCTGATTGTTATCCAACACATATAGTTTATTCTTGATTTCGGTGCCTAGCCTATCGTGGGTCATCTCCGATTCGACGCGACTATCGAGGGTGAACAGCATCTCTCTTATTAAGTTTATGGGTCCAGCCTGCCACTCCAACTCTGCTTCGGCTGCCTTGCGCTCTTCCTGCAGCAAACGAATTTCGTTCTCTAGGCGCTCAAATGTTTTGCTAACAATCTCACGCCATCGGTTCACCTCGAGTATGCTGCAAAATACCACCATGTACAAATGCAAGTGTAACGGTAAAAACTTACCGTCCATCGAGCGCCTCGTTTGCTGCATAATTTGCCCAGGCGCCCTCGATGCGCGTCTCATTGCGCAGCATGCGGGATGTGTTTTTTATGGCAAAGGCATCAATGCGACGTGCTTCTGCCACATTGCGAAGACGACCAACTCGGGCACTCCAATCGCTAAGTGAGAGATGCGGTAGCGGCTTCTCCGCGGTGGATAAGAATTGAAATGCCATATTTGTAGTGTTTTTTAAATATAAAAGTTTTGTGTTGTTGTTGTTGTGGTGTAGTGTGTTGTGTTTGATTGTTGTTTATTGTTTTGTTTTTTAATAGGTTATTTTTGAATGTCTACTAGATCCCTAAGGTGTGTAGCCTTGCCCGCGCTCGGTATCTTTTCAAAGCCAATTCCAAATATGTGCAATGAAAAATCTTTTTAAGCATCGATAAGCTGTATCGATGTATTTGCATGAGCTGAATCAGATGTTTCTTATCGATATATAAAGGCTTTCGTATGTGCGATAGTTAGTAAAAAAAAATTAATTTACCATCACAAATTGCTTCTGCTGTTTACAGTTTTTTGTAGCCAAGTTATTGCATTAAAAAAAGAACAATTGCTCAAAACAAGAAGTGTGCGTAGCCAATTGGCTGTTTGTGTTAAAAGTCGACAAAAGGTAAAATTACCTGTGCATTGCGTGGTGCGGGCGCTCGATAGTGCTTGTGCACTTTCTTACAGCTGCCGTTTAAGGTGAAGGACAACAAAGAAGGCAAGGACAAGGACAACAGGGAAAAAATATCAAACGTCCATACACAATGGCAACCAGCAATCGCATTCTCGATGATAACTGTGACATTGAGACAACAACAACATGCCCTCCAGTCACCACCACCGCCTCCTCCATAAGCCTCAATGTGCTTCCCGACGAGATACTAGAATTCATCTTCACCTATTTGCCACCCTATGGAGATCTGGAGCACTGCAGCCTTGTCTGCAAACGCTGGCAACTAATTGTCAAGAGTAAGTGGGTCTCTTTCTCGAACAGCTGATAACTAATGTATGTTTATGATGTCTTGCAGATCTTGCGCGACGCTCGCAACTGAATCTAGAGAAGGGATTGGCCGACTTTCGACTGCGCTGGGAGGTGTATTCACAGCAAACGGCAGCCGCCTTAGAGGCGACCAAACCAAGCAATCCATTGGGCATGCCCAAGACTATTATAGCAGGACGCTTTGCGCACTCGACGGTGCGTCTGGGTAATTCGATGTATGTGTTTGGCGGTGGCTCCTCTTCCAATACAACATTTAATGATCTGTGGCGGTTCGATTTGACGCACATGCGCTGGTCACGTCCACAGGCAACTGGCACATATCCATCGCCCAAGGGCAGCGCCTCGATGGTGGCTTGGCGAGATATGCTGGTGCTATTCGGTGGCTGGCGCTATCCATCTTTGCACCCACCGTATCAGCCGTGGTGTTTGTTTGACGAGCTACACTACTACGATCCGGCTAAGGATCGTTGGCTAGCACGCAATACGATGCCCTGTCCACCAGCTATGGCAGGACACTCGGCCAGCGTGCATGGCAATCGGATGATTGTCTTTGGCGGCTATCAGATTAAATCCGATCTCAATGTCAACTCCAATGATACCTGGGTGCTGGATCTGGTGGAGCAGCGCTGGTGGCAGCCACTCTTCGTGGGCAATATTCGTCCAGCGCCACGCTACGGACAAATTCAGGTGGAACTGGACAAGCATCATTTGCTCGTTGTTGGTGGATGCGGTGGCGCCAATCGTGTCTACACGGATGCCTGGTTACTAGACATGACGCGCGATGCCTGGTCCTGGAAAGAGCTCAGTGTGCGTAATAAGCACTTTGGTGCCGTTCAAATGTGGTGCAATCCCGGCTGCCGTGTCAACAATTACCTGGTTGTGGTGGGTCCCTCGCCCAAATTTCCGCTCGACTTTCAAATCATGAAACAGAGCCGCGTCCCTGCTGTTGGTGGGAGCGCCCTGCGCTTCGCTGGGCTTGGCCAGGCGGCAGCTCCTCCGCCGCCGCTGCCATTAGCCGCACAGCGTGTTCCGTTTCCGGACCGCAGGCTAGGCCCTGGCCATCCCGATCATCATCAGCAGCGTGGTGGTTTGCGCTTGGGCGCTCCATTGCCGCCCCAGGAACGTTACCTGGCCAATCGACGGGCCATCCTTAATCAGCATATGCAGCAGGCCCAGCAGTTCATGCATAACAATAATGTTAACAATAATAACAACAACAATTATCAGCCACGCTCGGGCAGCCTCAGTGATTTACATTCACCTCAAATTGCAGCAGCAGCAGCAGCGCCTGCTCCTCTTGCACCTGCCCCAGCAGCAGCAGCAGCAGATGGTGATGCAGATGCCGCACAACGTTTGCAACGAAATCTAGCGCTTCGCTGTCGCGACAATGAACCGCTGCTACCCAAACGCTTTGACGAACAATACGAGGTGAGTACTAAGGAATCATCGTGGTGAATTATAACATAAAAGGTGACGTACTCAAAATGTCAGCTCTCTTTTGTCAGCAGTCATGTTCCAAGTCAAATTGATGCTTGCACATACTGCTCTCTGCTCTCTTCATATTCACCTTGTTTATAATTCCACCATGCTATGTTCTCTTATTAATAGTTTTCTATTTCAACTAGGATCCTTTTCGCATGGCCGCCTTCAATGTGCCTGGAAGGTCGCGCAGTGCATCGCGTGATCACAGCGAACGCATACGACGCATGGAGGAGAAAATGAATGCCATACGCAATTCGCGACGCAGTGCACCTGCCGCTAACGTTGAACCGCAAACGTTGCGCGCACCCATGCCCAAGCGGCTGCGCTGTAATGTCCAATCGCTGTTCGTTTGCGACATCTCCAGCCTGCTGCGGCGCGATGCAAACAGTGAACCGGGTCTCGATTGGGTGGAATATAAGAACTTTGGTGTTTTAAACGGTGCACCTGATCGTCTCATCCTGTCCAGCCTGATAGCGGGCAATGGGGAGTTGATTCTATTTGGTGGCGTACACAAGGAGACCTTGACGGACATCACGCATCATGTGTCCAATTCCATACACTTCCTCAGTGTACCACGTGATATTATCTAAGTGCAGGCATCACACATGCACATGACATGCATACACATACATATACATATTTTCCTCTGTAAGCCTAAGTTATTTGCTGTTTACTTCCCCCCCAATCCTACTGCCCTGCATCCTTTTAAATTTGAGTTAACATGTAAAATATTATTAATATAATTATTATTTACGCGCATGAAAATTAAATGAAGTGAATCATTGTACAGATCAAAAACGCATACAAACATACATACATACACACTTTTCATGCCTTTGTGCAGGTGCTTCAAATATAACAGAACAGAATCGAAAGACATACACACCACACCACCACCAGATAGGTAAGTATGAGAGAGAAGGGTCCATCCAGCCTTTACCAGTTTTGCTGTAAAGCAACAATGCCAAAGCACATCTGCCATTGGCAGAAAATGAAGAAGATAGGAAGAATGAATTCAACTGTTATGCAAGTCGCACCTGCGTTACTCTAAAAATTACCTGTGCAAAGGTCTATAACAAAAATGTGCTTAAATGAATTTATTAAATGTTCAAACAAGTGTTTTAATAAGCTAAACAAACTGAAAATGTTCTTAAAAGTTATAATGCATTATAAATTCTTGAAAAGATTAATTAAAATTAATAATTAATAGTTATACTTTGTCTTCTTAAGCACTTTTCGAAAGATAAATAGTAATTTTTATTAATGATTCAATTAAACATAATTCGTCATAAACTTAATATGCCTCACATGTTGCAGTGAATGTTTTTATTTTATATGAGTTACAGAAATAACTTTGGCTGCCGAAGAGGCTATAAAAGGGTTCAAGGCTGCGTTGATCATTGGTAGCAACAAACAGTCAAGCGGAGCTTAATTTGTAATCTTAGCTACGATGCTGCCGAACAGAGGCGCATTCCTCTCGTTTTATGATTGTGGTGAGATGAAAACTATTGATATGAAAGAACTCTTTCGATTTGCTCAGCTGACAATTGAGCGCAAACACTAATTGTATTCCTGCTGTCCCTCATTTTTTTCATATAAAGGCTTTGAGAGCAGCCAAATAAAGAGCATGTTTGAGTATACAATTCTGAGAGCGCATGTTTGAATTATGCAAAAGCTAACAGAGCCAGAGAGTTGTGCTGTTCATTTCCACCACGATGGAGAGCAGCGCCGGCTGCGCCGCTTCCAGAGAACGATTCTTGTGAGCAACGGGCCAGCATTTGTGCTCTTCAAGCAATTAGTTGAAGGTGGCGCGTCGCGCTGAACGGTTCGTACGTTCGTTAGATCTCCAATTGAGATCGTTTGCCATACATAGCATACAGCAACAGCAGCTGATCAAATCGGTCAAGTTCAGCTCCATTGCAAGCAGCATAGAATACTAAGCAGATCAAGACTCAACCAACAACAAGCTGCATTGAAATACTCTTTGAAATGAAAAGCAAAAGTGCTGTAACATTGTGAATACAATTATAAATACTCAAGAACTCTTTGTCACTGTGCCAAAAAAAAGGTGTGATTCTAATACATACACATACAGACATACATTTTTACATATGTATCAATAAAACTCAACGAAATGAACACAAAAAATTAAGATTAACAACAACAATAAGAACTTGCTTATGTAAAGTGTTGACCGTATCAAAGTTGAACTAATTAAAAGTCACGATCAACAATCGACTGCCAGAATATAATAACAAACGAACAATCTGCGCAGTAGTTTTGCAAATAATAAATTTAATAATAAAAGGTATGTTAATATGTTCTAGTCGCAGCAGAAATTAAATAGAATTCCAAAGCGATGGCTCTCTAATCATCTACCCTACAAATGCCTGAGCATATTAGTGATCCATTCCAGTTGCTATTATTTCCCTGCAATGTCATGTAAACACCTTTAACCGGTTATTTATTGCCTCCCCCCACTCAAATACACACACACACACACACACTGAAACAGAAAACCGCAAACAATGGGCGCGACATTAGCCGGCATTAGAGTAAAAATACAAACAATCGCAGCAGTAAAGTTTCATAGTATTCGTGTAGTGTGGATTCCAATACAAATATACATATGTATCGGCTAGCTAAAGGAACTTTGATTCAAGCACTTATGTCATTGACATTGACCATAAACAATTTCAGTTGTTGTACGATTTCTTATCAACATCACAGATAAGAAATCTCGTATAAATTAATGTGTATTATCATAATCTTTATTTATTTTTGGCAAAAGGGTATTACACGCTTCGGTGTGTTGCTACATTATGCAAAATAAGGGAAAGACAGAAACGAAAAAATTAAAAAATTTCTAAAAATTCGCTTAATGATTAATTGATGCTGGAAATCGGAACAGGTTTTCTATTAGTTTCTCCGTCTTACTTTCTGCTTCGTTTTTTTTGATTTTGCAGATGAGTACGGCATTTGCCTTTGAATTGGCAGTTGCCCATCGGCAGGAGCAGGCCAATGTGGGCACATTGCTGGGTCGCAGATATGCGGAGCTGTTGCACGGGGAGAAGTACACGGATTGTGTGTTCCATGTGTGCGAGGAGTTGCTTAAGGGTCACAAACTCATCTTGAGCGCCGCCAGTCCAGTCTTTGAGGCAATGTTCTATGGACCGTTGCAGCAACTGGAGCCAGAGCCGGAGATTGAGATTCATGACATAAGTGCGCCCATCTTTAAGGTGCTGCTGGAGTACATCTACAGTGGCAGCGTCAACTATGAGCACATGCAGCTGGAGGCATGCATTGAGCTTTATTATGCGGCGGAGAAGTATCTGCTGGAGCAGCTTATAGCCGACTCCCTGTTGGCCATAACGCGCAAGCTGCGCTTCTCGAACGTCCTGCCGGCACTGGAGTTGAGCGTGTGCATGGGTCTGGACAGTCTGTTGGATGTGTGCATGTCCTTTTTTATGCGCTGCTGTGTGAACAATGATCAGTATATGATCTATCTGAAGGAGCACTATGTGCACGTGTCCAAGGAATGTGTCAAGTCGATCATTGCCGCCTGCAAGGAACCGCACAAGCTGCTCTTGTGGTATGTGTACGAGTGGACGCAGCAGGAGTGCGATGATGTTGGCCTCGGTGATGCCTCCACCTGGCAGGTGACACCACCTGGACAGAGCGAGAACACATCTATAGATCTAGTGCCAGTTCCAGTGCCTGCCACACTCGTCGAACGTTGCTATTACAAGGCCTGCCGTCCTTTCACCCTAGACGCCGAATCGCATACTTGGCGACTGGGTTTGAAGTGTTCACGTTTCATCTCTGTGTTGGGTCTGGTGCTAAACAGTCGCCTGGCTCCGAATCTCACTTGTCACAGTGGTTACGTGCCGCAGGAGTATCGCGAATCATTGCGTCTCGATTTGTATGCCGAGGATGGGCGCGATGGGGGACCCGTGTGGACGCACTGCATCCAAAATCAGACAACAAAATACAATTGTGATCTCCATCTGAGCTGGAGTCGCGACAAAGCTTGTGTCCTTACACCCGAGGTGAACTATGTGCTACAGCTACGCTGGGAGAGCAATTCCTATGGCGCCGAATATCCCTGCAGCCTTCAATCCTGCCTTGTCGATGGCATTCGGTTTATCGATGGCGATAACTTTAGCGGCAGCTTAATCAAGGGACTTCGCTACGTTAACCTAGTTTAGTTAAATGAATAAATGAATAATATTAATCATTGTGTGTATTTATTGCCTTAAGTTAATGTACGACGCGCGTTCGAGTTCAATAAACTGAAACATTTAAAACAACAACAACGTTATTCACATCAACGACAAAGCAGGTTTCCAATAGTCAGCTGCTCTGATTATTAAGCGCACGTGTGTAAATAAATTAACTTAGTAGCATGTGAATCAGTTTGCAGTTCGCACTGTCTCACAAGTTCTTTTTTATGAGATGTGAACGATCTTGAGTCACAAAATATATGTGCATACCATTATTAAGCGTTTTGCAAACTTTTTGTTTACTGGGATATGCACGCAACCTTTTTTTTTGCCACTCACAGTCAGCGTCAACGACTTATCGATTAGACACTGGGTCATCCCTAGCAGCAGTGCACCGCTTTTATGAAGCTGAGAAAGAAACAACAAACAAAAAAGACATGACAATTTTATATAAAGTGGAAAGACGGCGCGAATTCGGCAATGGCAAGGACAGCAGCGTATTCCCGCACAAGGTTGTACTCTGCGCTGTCTCCTCGCGCAACATAATTGCATTCAGCGCCCTCCAAAGCCTTACCACGCACGTCTACGTTTGCGATATTGTGACGCCATGGCAATATTTTAAGGTGTGCAACTCCAAGTCGCTAATCAATGTTTTGGAGTGGAGTTCGAATGGGGAGCAACTGCTGCTCGGCTATATTGGCGGACGTGTGGAGATCTGGCAACCCAAAGAGCATGCACTCAACATCTGGCAACTGCACTATTTCGCCAACATACCCAGCGAGGATATCATCGAGGCGAAATTCTTTCACAATGGCAAGGGAGTTGTCTTCAATACACAAAAAAAGGATCATATATACTATGCCGAGAAGTTTGAGCGTCTCGAACAACGGCCGACATTGACCGGTTTTGGTGGCGTTGCCACCGCAGGCTGCATTCTGCTCACCTCTTCTGGTCTCCTGGCTGCCTTTACGCTGCCACAGCTGCAAAAGTTGCCCATTAACAGCAACACTTCCGCCGACCCTTCAGCCCTCAACAACAATAACAACAACAACAACAACAGCAGCAGCAACAACAACGAACCAATCGAATTGATGCCCGCCACCCACAGCATTGGGATCTCACGCAGCTATATCGAACACTGCAGCATTGTGGCCAGTGCCAGCGGTGCCCTTAACATTGCCTACAGCGTTGGCTGGCAGCAGCATCAACAGTTGGTGCACTGCTTTAAGGTTTGCACTCAAAAATGCTCGTTGCACTTATTTTTAACAATATTTTCTGCAGGTTTCGCTGCATCTGGATGGTGAACGTATAAGCATTAAATCCGAATCATTGGCAAGCATCTTTCTAAATCCTGCACCGCTGGAAAGCAGACGCGTCACACAGCTGCTGTGGACTCGTGTGGCTAACGAGAATGTCATCTATGTGGTCTTTGGCTCCACGGACCCAAGTCAAAACAGTCTGCTCGAGCAGTGGACGCTGACGCGACGGCATCAGAACGTCCACGCTCTGCTACAGCAGCAAACATCTTCGGCGGCCACATCCTCGTCCTCTGCTGGCGGCAGTAACAAGTCGGTGGACAGCGAGAACTGGGAGCAGGTGGCCAAGTTGCAATTGGGCGCACAAATCGCACAGTTGTGCAGCACGCATCTGGTTGCCGCTGCCGACTGTGAGCAGCTGTATGCCATATTGCAGGATAATAGTGTTCAGGTGCTGGAACCGGGCACACTAAAGCAATTGAATCACACACAATTCGAACGCTCCAGCAGCTCCAGCAGCAGCAGCAGCAACAATGATCCAAGTGAACAATCGAGATTCGTGTGCGGTGATTTGACGCCCACCAGCCAAATGCTGTTAATCTTCGATAGCCACGCCCAGTTGCATGCGATGCAGACACCAATGCTGAAGCAGAATGCCAGCACAATGCAGCTGTTGTTGCTGCTCCTGGAGTACTGCATTGTGACTGGCGTGGATGCAAGCGATGTGCTCCTGCTGAACCTAGGTAATCTGGAGGCGCTGGTCGAAAAGCTAACGGATAATTTTACACGCCAGCCATCGTATATGCGTCAGTTTTACTATGCTAACTTTTTGGCATTGAAGAGCAATCTGTGCCGGGCACAGCAGCAGGAATTCGATAATCTTATCATATTGCATGCCATCTCGAGCACATTCAAGAGCCTGCTGCGTCCCTCGGACTTGGGTTGCCAGGACAAGGGTCCGGCGGATAATTTGGCCATGAAGTTAGCTGAATCGGTGCCGGACGTGGATGCCGTAATGCTAAATCTTGATGCTAAGGACTTCACCGTCGAGCCCATGATGCTGCAGAGCCTCCAGCAGCTTATCCAATGGGTCACAGATCTGGCCCTCAACATGCTCAATCGTTTGCCCGACGAGGTAATGAAGTGCAAGCTGGCCGGCAAGCGAGCCAGCTATGACATAAGTCGGGATATCGTTGCGATCAGTAGTCTGCGCGAGCTGCTCGTCATGATACGCATCTGGGGTCTGCTCAATCCCCAGTGCCTACCAGTGTATACGAAAACCATGGAAAACATTGATGTGCTGGCCATATTGTTCCGACTGCTCACGCGACTCGCCCTGAACGCTGCTGAGCCGGATGAGATGCTGCTCGATGATTGCAGTGTGCTCTCCAAGCAGCTGCTCATTCCCCAGCTGTCCCGGTACAATCCGACCACACTTCTTAGCGCTCAAGGATATGCGGCGGTAAAGTCTGGGCAGCTAACATTCACCTCGCTGGTGGAGCCCGTTGGCCTGCAGGACATCGAAATGGAACAGGTCGTCTTCTCCAATTGCATCAAGGATGGTGTCAGCAATCTGCAGCTGGGCGCCAGTCCCAGCACCATCCGACGTTGCGCCCGCTGCGGTTTTGTCAATAGCGCCAACAAAGTGGCCAAAACATCGGCACTGAAGGCTTGGTGTAACAAATGGTTGAATTGTCATTGTGGCGGCTTCTGGAAACAAATTAATTAAATATATTAAGTATATCGTATTTTAATAAGCATTCGTAAGATATTCATTAAACGGCTTTAACATTATTTAAGCTGATTTCAAATTGTTTTCATTCTATTGATGGACGTTTGCAATATGGTAACCCTAAGCATAGCCAGCTATCGATAGTCTAGTACATAGTTGCTATCGATAGCTCAGCAGCTCAGTTTCTTGTTAGACTATTGATAAATACAAACAAGAACTGGCAAGCAAAAGAATTTTCTAATTAAATTGAGTACATTCAAAGTCAAAAGAACAAAAAGTAAATAAAAAATGAACATAAATTTGCCCAATTTCAATATGAAGAACCTGGTCAAGGAAGCGGGCAGCACAATATCTCGCGTCGTGCAGGTAAATAATGCTTTCTTAGGCAATAACGCAAACCACAAACTTTTGTTTTGACTCAGGAGTGGGGGTTGTGGTGAGGTACTTCTGTTGTGGAGTGTGGTGAATTATTATTTTTTTTTTGGTTCTGCGCACACGATTGACATTTTGCCCTTCTTGCAGCTAACGGAGGAGAAACTGGGCACCACCGAGCGCACCGAATACGACTTGCACTTTCAAAATCTTGCAGAACGCGCTGACTTGACCAAATCATGGACAGAGAAAATAGTTCGCGACACCGAAACGGTGCTCATACCAAATCCACAGAATCGTGTCGAAGACTATATCTTCGAGAAGATCGAGAAATCGAAACCGAAGCGTTCGAGCAACTTGGAGCATCTCGCACTGGACATGATCGAGGCGGGCGGTGATTTTGGTCAAGATATGCCCTACGGCCAGGCCCTAATCAAAGTCGGACAGGCCGAGCAAAAGTTGGGACAATGCGAACACGATTTCATTGCCACTTCGGGCATTTGTTTTACGCAACCGTTGCGCAAATTTCTCGAAGGTGAAATGAAGACCATCAGCAAGGAGCGTGGCCTGCTCGAGACGAAGCGGTGAGTCCTTGCGTTATTGTTGTAGGCTGTCAAGCTTATCTTTTTGTTGCAGCTTGGATCTCGATGCGTGCAAGAATCGTGTGAAGAAGGCGCGCAGCATGCTCGGACAGCAGGCAGTAAGTATTCTACATATATATATATATATACGATTACATATATATTTAGCAATAAGCTGATTATGGATTTTTCTGCTTCTGCTTTCTGTGCTGCTTTATGGATGTGTTGTTGTTTGTATTGTGTATTTCTTGATTTATAGAAAGATGGCATCTCGCCAGAAGCTGTATTTGAACAGGTATCCAAGGCCTTCACAATATGCTCCTTACAATATCTACCGTATATATATTTTGATTTGTGTTTTATGGTTTTCTTATCCCAAAGGCGGAGCGAGATTTGCGTGTGGCCCAAGCCGAATTCGATCGACAGTCGGAGATAACCAAGCTCCTTCTAGATGGCATTAGCACTTCGCAGGCATCCCATCTACGTCATCTGCATGCCTTCGTCCAAACCCAGGTGCGCTACTATAAACACTGTGGTGATGTTATGGATCAACTGCAACGCGAGCTAGCCAAGTGAGTTTCAATAAAACTTGGATCTTAAGAGTGAAATATTTTGAGCACTTGTTTAGGCGGCACTATTTATCTATCTTTCTATCTATCTATGTAATCTTGCACTGTGTCCTTGGCATTGTTGTTGGCGTATCTGTTTTGTTGTTATTTGTTGTTATTGTGGTCTTACAGAATGAAGCCCGGCAAGCCACGCCTGCGCATCAATAGCGAAGATGTCGATGGGCCTCCCAGCATTGTTTCGGCGCATTCATATGATTCCATTCAAGATCTAGATAATGATAACGATAACGATGAGGCAGGCTATCAAAGCATTGATATTGGTCCAGTCAAAGCGCTCACACATCTGCTGGAAGATTTTGAGATTGAATTCGATACGAGCGCCATAACGACAGTTTAATCGACATACTTATTCATATCAAAATGTTTTTACTAATTGTCCGATACAAATATTTAATGTTAGGCTAACAAATAATTGTGAATGGTTAACATTTCGTATACGTAATTAGGCATAACTTAGTTAGTTTTTGTTGTCTTGTGTCAACGGTTTCATTAGCCAACTCCCATTCCCGCCCATTCCGTCCACTTCTATTCATAAACAAACAAAAAAAAACAGCACGACAAGTCATTTAAAACTCTGCCGTCTCTGCGTCTTCCATCAGCTTGGGAGGCCCAACACCATATACACCACTCGATCTGCACGATGAGATCAAGTCAAGTTCACCTGGAGCACGTGCAACACCTGGCAACAACAACAGCAACAACAGCATTGGTCAGAAACCCAATCAATCCATGCCAATGAACGTCAACACGGATCAGATGCAGCGTGCTCGTGTCCTGTGCTCCTACGATGCCAAGGATCACACCGAATTGAATCTCAATGCAAATGAGGTAAGCTCGCCTCACCAAACAACCTAAACAAAAACATTTAATAAACGTTTTTTTGTTGCAGGTAATTTTTGTTACTGAATGCTCGCCAGTGAATGAGGATTATATGTATGGAAAGCAGGGATTGATGAAGGGTCTGGTGCCGCGGGCTTTTGTCGAAATGCTCGATGATGATGGTCACGATATCAAACTCTAAATGAAAAGACAAATAATACTCAAC
This sequence comes from Scaptomyza tumidula, assembly GCA_035044465.1. Classification (NCBI taxonomy): domain Eukaryota; kingdom Metazoa; phylum Arthropoda; class Insecta; order Diptera; family Drosophilidae; genus Scaptomyza; species Scaptomyza tumidula. The sequence goes on from JAWNNW010000444.1 coordinate 18,480,977, forward strand.
AATCCAACAAAATGAATACTCATTAAAAAAGTTATAGGCAAGCAATTGGACAATTCACATACTTAGTTCATACAAATTATGCAAGAGAGTACAATAATTTATCATATATATACAATATTGTAGTTATACAACTATATAGCATTATATATCATAGAGAAAGAGCATTGCGCTTTAGCTTAGTTCAAATTGCTTCCCTTTGCATTCCAACACCATCACTGTTCCTTTGCTTCGTGCTGCTCCTTGCTCAGCTTTGGCCAGCAAATAATGAAATAAACATATATATATATAGTATTTATTGAAAACACCAATTTGGCTACAAAAAAAAAACAATGAATCTCTTAACTTTAATATAAACTCACACAATTCCTTAAACTCAATCAATTAAACTTATCAACTTATTTGTTCAACAAAAACGTTAAAAATCAATTTCCAAACATTTATAAGCATTTTACTATATATATATTGAATAAGCTTCTAAAATCTCCACATTGAACAAAGTATTATGTTTTGTGTTATATATATATATTTTATTAGTTGGTTATTAATCGTTGGTTATAATATTTGAAGTGTGTGCTTTATGACATTAGTAAATATCAATTCAACACTTGAAGAAATTCGTAGTTCATATATATATATATGTATGGAATATTACGTATTTTATTTAAATGTTGTTCTTGTTCAATTTTGGTGAAATTTCTCTCTAAAAAAAAACCCAAAGTCAATTAAATGTTGCTTCTTAAACTTAAGATACAATAAAAATGAAATGAAGCTTCAGCTTAGCGCTTAATCAAAGAGAAAAATATATACAGAAGTCAAAGTGAAATTAACTAAACAACGACTATTTAGGTTTTCAATAATGGAAAAGTGTTTTAGAGAGATAAATCAATAAACGGTTTTAAAAATAAATAGTTAAAGCAAAGCACACCTTAAACTATGTAAAACTAAATGTATTTAATTCTATACATACGTCTATCTATATGTATATGTATGAATAATATATAAATGAAAATAAAAATGTTTACAAAAATATGATAACAAGTGTATCTACAAATAACGATCCAATCGTGTGTGTGTCTTTTTGTTTGTGTATTTCTAATATTTGATATTGAATACTGTATTTGAGATATTTGGCAACGAGCAGCGCCTATATAATGTTACTATATTGACACTATATATTAATTTTTGAATTTTAATTCCAAACTCGATCATCTATACCATACAATTCGCCCTCCGAATCATAATCAATTTCATAAGTATCCTCATATTCCTCGTCTTCGTCTTCGGAAGGAATCTCATCATCCAGAAAACCGACATCAAACATTTCGAAACGAATCATATCTGCATCAGAAAAGTAAAATGGATCCTCATGCAACAACAGTTCGGACAAATCAAAGAAGCACATATCCGATGGTGCTGGCAAAGCGATCGACAAGTCAACAATATCCTTGGCGGCGACATCGTGACTTTTCACAATACTCTTGTCGAGACGACAACCGTACAGATTCATCTTGATGGGCAGCGAACGCTCCGTTTCCTTTAGCCGTATTTGTAAACGCATCTTAAATATAATGTCTGTGAGTAGTTTAGCCGTTAACAGAGGGCAATGATCCAGATGCAATATCTTAAGTTTGGGGCAACCAAATATCAAACGCAGCACTGCACTGTCGGTGAGTCTAGAAGAATGTTTCAAGTTGATCTCCTCGAGGTTTGGCAATTTAGCCAGAAACTCCACGCCGCGTTCATCGATTGCCTCATTGTTGGGCAACTTTAGAATTTTCAATGCATTAAGTCTGCCAATATGAAACATCATATTAGTTGTGATGCAATTCAGGCCGCGTATCTCTAAACGCCTTAGATCATTGGACCTGAATTCGGCTAGCCAGTAGATCAGTTCACTGCGTACCCTGTCCTCCTCATTGCAGAACACAGTTATATTCTTGATAGTTGGTATCTTGGCAATATGCTCGTACTGATTCATCGGCGAGAAGCTATGATCGCTGCCATTGCTAACGGTGATCGTTTCCAAACTTTTGCAACACTTTGAGCTCGCCAATTTCTTGAAGCCCGACCCAATCGTATAGATCCCTTTTATATGTAACTCCTTCAGATTCTTCAATACACGGCAAACTTTGGCCAACAGCTTCAGCTGCAGCCCAGAGCAGCAAGTCAAAGTTAGCGACTCAATGCTAACTGGCAAGCTGATCATAGTCATGCCCGTCAACATATTATTGTTGGACAGATCAAGATTCTTGAGCTCCGGCAAATTCTCTAGTGCCAACAAGGAAACATTTGTGAGTTCGCAAGCACGTAGACGCAAATGCTGCAATTGTTTCATCTTTTCGAAGGTCTTGTACATGTTGCGTGCTGTTAGTTTGTTGCCCATAATGCTCAGTTTCTGCAAGTTGATGCAATACGCGCCGAGAAATTCAAAAATGCGCTTCGAATGACGCGGTGGTATAACGCCTTCGAGATGCCTTATATTACGGCCGGATAGCTTGAAGAAATCACGCACATCCCACATAGTCATTTCCATAAAATCTTCGAACTTAACGCATTTGTCCAGAGATGGCGACACCTGCTGATACACGTTCTGGAAACGAACGCATGTGCGTGCAAAGCGTACGCGATCGGGCAATGACAGCATACGCAGTATATGCTCCAAGCAATGTTCGTTGAGAATCATAATGAGAGCCGGTGGCTCGTTGGGTGTCGATGCCAAAGCTTGGCGATAGTCACCATAGGCATCGGGCTGATGCCAACTATCGCTCGGTTGAACGCATAGACGACGCCTTCCCACATAGTGAACGGTGCGACGAATTGCTCTATAGAAAAGATAAGTGGAAATGATGGAATCTAAATGGATTTCCATATTTACTTGGCTGCGCTTGTCGGATCAGAAAAGTAGATGTAACCAGTTTTGGTCCTATGCCTATCGCCATTGTGCCTGTTACCGGAACCGTTTGTTGGGCCAAACAGCTGAATGCGCTCCACTGGACCAAATTTCTTGAAGTAGGCTACAATCTGCTTTGGTAACAGCTGAAAATAGTTTAAATAGCATAGTTATAATAACAATAATCGAATGAGTTGTGACTTCTTACCTCTGGTGCCACATTGAACAAGAATAGTTTCCTGATCAATATTTTGTCCTCGGTGTAGGCGACATCATCTTGAAAGAAATAAGTTTTCGGTGTTGGCGCAGCATTCTGTAAACCTTTCAGATTGCCATCACGCATCACGTAGTTGCGCAGTGCACACATTTTTGCCCGCCAGAAATTCAGTTTTGAAGAGTTAATTATTGCCCGTTTCACAAAAAAAAAATCCTTTTGCGTTGAAAATAGCCTGCTAGATCTGCGCAAGAAAAATTTATGTGTGTATATGTTTTGTTGAATTTTCTGTTGAATCTAGAGATGTGCGATACAAATGCTTTTGGCGATAAGCCTATCGCACACCTCGTGTAGCAGATGGACAACTATTAATCGCTCATCTTTTTCTTAATCGTATCGATATTTCTTGCATACAGTTTTTCGCGGCCACAAATTAACAAACGGTGTGGCAAACTGTTGATTGCAGCTAAATAAACTTGTTCAAAACGAATGAGGTGACTTTATTATGCTTTCCAATAACTGTGCTAATGACTTACCTGTTTTTGTGACTTCAAATAAGCTTTTTGGTATTTTTCTATAATTTTTTTCAAGAAGCACCAAAGTAAACGACACAGCCCGCACAAGAAGAAGAAGAACACTATTAAAATCGATTACACCTGTTAGCTAAAGGAAGGCCATCATACCGATAGCTAGTGATGGAGCCGTAAATCCAACTAACGAGTGCAAGTTATTTAAAAAATTATCCCGCAAATCTGTTTAAACTATGTAAAAACAATAATTTAGCAAAGCTGACAATAAAATTGCGTTATATTTATTTGCTGTGTTTGTTGTAGAAAACCTAACACAAGTATCTTTATAATATATATATATTTACAAAATGTACATAATTAACAATAAAAATTCACTAGTTTCAATATACAGATGTGCTATCAAAAGTCTTGGTTCTTAAGCCAGAAAATCAACAAAATAGTAATAATATATAACTCATCTAGTAAATATGAATATTATGTACAATAAACGCTGCCAGCAGCGTTTGCAAGTTAACATTAAAGTATGATTAAAAAAGGAAATTAAATCAGTTTCAAAATAAATTATCAGTTTATGATGTCTAGTTTTAATTTGTTAGAGTTGAGCCGACTGTCAGGATAGTATCCAGGAGTGTATAATACCTGCGATTGTAAATGCATATTTAAGTAAAATAAAGAAAAAATTAATTCATTCTATGTCTTACGATTTTCACCGGGCGAAAGCGTTATATGTATGTCCTCCCGATTAAGCATCGGCACTGTAAACAAAATACAAATTGTTAATAAAATATATATATTAAAATGTAAACGCAACAAGCATGGAGAGCAGCAGCAGCAAGAAAAACATAGAACAAAAATTGTGTAAATATTTAAATAATAATTTCTTTATTTATGCAAGCTGCTTAAATAAAATAATAAAACTTTGTTTGCTTAGTAATAATACAGCGTGTATCGATAAAACAGATAATGAGGCATTAAACATATATATATTAATATTGTTAATTGTATTATTATTAATTAAATTTAGGCGTGTCTTTGAAATGAGCAAAATTTTGGGTACTCTGTTACTTTTTTTATTGTTTCTGTTTTTATTTCATGCATTCCGATATTTAGCTTAAAACTGGAAAACTTATTTGAATGCTATCACAGTTTCAAAGTAGCCAACATGCAACAACAACAAGAAAGCCATGCACAAATTATATATACTATACATATGTATATATATATATGTATATAAACTATGGAGCATGCCAGCTGGCCGGATCAATTTTAATCACGTGTGCAAAGCGTATGGCTGCTGCCGATTTGCATCGGTTTCAAGGCTGGCGCCGGCTGTCGCTGCTGCACCAGCACCAACTGCTGTAGTAGGCGTGGCAGCAGCATTATCAGCCGTTACGCCGTTACTTGGCACAATGCGTATCATACCCAAGGGTATCCTAACGTTGTCACAGGCTTCGCAAATATTTAATTGCGGATGATTGCGGAATGTACACAAGTTGCAGGCCCACATATCCAGTGGCTCCTCGCTTTCGTCGTCCACTTCCGAATCGGACAGGGACTCATCATCTTCCTCCGGATGCTGCTGCTGTATTGAAACTCCAGCTCCAGCTCCAGCTGCTGATGGTGAGGACAATGATGATGATGAAGAAGCCGCTACTGCGGCTGCCGCTGCTGCTGCTCGCTGATTTTGTAGAAACTGCTGAAACTGATAGTATTGAGCATAGGTTGGTGGCGGCAGCATCTCCAACTCCATTTGCTGCTGCTGCTGCTGTTGCTGTGGCGTCAAGCAACCGGAGCTGGGTGCACTAACGCTACTTTGATGCTGCACAAAATCGAGATGTGGTTGCGTTGTTGTTATTGTCGGCACTGAATGCAATCGCAGCGAATTGGGTGGCGGCTGTCGGGTCGGACGTTGCTGTCGTTGGAATGGCTGAGGCTGTGCTCCTCCCGCAGGTGGCGGCAGCGGACGATTCATGGAATTGGAATTGGCCGGTGCCGCAGTGCCATTCAGTTGCGGATCTGTAACGAGCAAGGAGAACGTGTGTTTGATTTGTGTTGTTGAAATCTTTTTCGTGCTTACCATTTATCATATTGAGCAACCGCTGACAGTCATCGGTCAGTTTGCTGATATCTCTATCCAGTCTTTCGGATTCGCCCTCGGGCACCGGTTCGGTCAATATATTGATCTCTTGCTCTAGGCTAAGCAAACGTTTCTTGTTATCACGCAACGCATTTGCCAGCTTATCGCGTCGCGTCTTTTGCCGCTCAATTGTTGCTGCATGCGCTAAAATTCAAAGTGAAGACATTGATCAGTATCGTATCTACTTTATAGGTATAAATATTACCTAACAAATAATATAACTTTATTTAGATTCGGAGATTGCCCCCAACAAACCCACAAACTTGATTTCTTGATAATATTATTAAGTAGAGAAATATAGATAGTATATATATTGCTTTTAGATATCTCAACATTTTATTGCTTTGTTTGGTAGCTAAAAATAATGGCGCGCATTTTTTTTTTTTTTTTTGTTCTGTTCATAAACAAAATCTTAAATTTAGTCAAAAACTGCGCAAACCACGCCGACAAATCAATCTAATTATAATTTATTTATACTGAAAATAAGCAGCGCGCATCGCCTGATTTGAAACAATTTTCGAAAAAAAAATAAGTTCGATTCGATTTTTGAACAAAACTCAAAAGTCACACTACGCAAAAAAAAAATAAAAAAAATTAAAACAGTTTAAATAAAATAAATTTGAAAGCGCGCAATATATTTTTAGACATTTTGATAGATTTCTAGCGGAAATAGCAAAACAGGGCAATGGGCCAAGGGAGGATCGAACAGACAAGATCAGACATACGTACACATATATAAGAGCATTTATACACAAACATACTTATGTATACAAAGTTCGAAAGAAATGCGAATGAAAATTGTACGTCATTTGCAAATAAAACATTTTAATTGATAAATTAATTCATTAATGGCCAACCAAATGTGAGAAGAATGTGGAAATGTTGAACTCTTAAATATTTGCGTGTCTTTTAAGTGCTTTAATATATATACATTTAATGAAAACCCGTGATTAAATGTCAACACAACATCATTATCATCATTTGCAAAGCACTCTATCTATCTCTATCTCTTTTTTTTCTAAGTCTGCCCACGCTGCGTAACGTTTGTCAAGCGGAACGCCATACATGAACTAACGGTTGAAATCGAATCGAGTTCGAATTCTCTCACGCTCTCGCTTTTGCTCTTGCATTATTTTGCCCTGAACTTGAACGAGTCGCAGCAATAACAACAACAACAACAATATTGAAACACTGCAGATGTGAGAGAGAACATTTGCTGTAGTATAAATAAAATGCGATAAAAACGAAGAAAAAAAATTGTAGCGTCAAGAATAACACGAAACAAACAAACTACAGTGGCTACTTTCATTAACGAACTGCATGATATTTAAAAAAATGCTTATACAAATTTTCATAATCTCTTTCGTCATAGTTTAGAAGAGCATCGACTGTTGTCCATTAGCGAGTGTCTACTGTAGAATTTGATGAGAATGTGTGCAAAGGCTAAAGAAACCAGACAAGAGACATTTTGACATCAAATAATGTGCCGGTCTATATATATTGTATACACACAACTACAACTGCATACATATACAAATAGCGAAGCGTGGGCGATCCATTTACCTAGGTAAATTGGATATACATACATACAAACATAGGTAAGCTATCTGCACACAAAAGGGTGGATACAATAGAAAAATGCAAAAATTAAACTAGAATGCGAATGCGAAAAATGTTAATTGCTTAATGCAAAACGAAGATTATTTGCGGATTACTATGATTTATATTAATTGGATTTGGCTGGCAGTTAAGACCAGTCAATAAATTCATTAAAAATTCAATTCTATTTATAGCTTTTTGAGAAAAATACAAATACAAATACAAATTGGAGACACTTTTAGAATTTTGGTTGTGAGATTAATATGTTTCTTTGAATAACCCGTTATGTATAACCTTTTCCCATACATTTTCTAGAAGACTTACGAACTTTTGTTATCTCGAGTCTAAATTTACAATTGTAAATATTCTTTTTTCACAATAAGCTCGACCAAAAAAAAACAAAAAAACGTGAAGTGCAGCGCAACATTCTGTGGCGTAATTCAATTTGTTATCAATTGTAAACCGAATTGCCAGTCGCCTGATAAGGTCCAGCAACAGCAGCAGCGATTCGACAGAACACTTATCACGAATATTGGCCCCTACAATCAAAAAAAAAATCCCCTCATATGTTTTTTAGAAGCAACAAACAAAATTATTATAGCAAAGCCGATAACATTCAATTTTTAGACATGTGAAAATTAACTCAAAACTATAATTGGGTTTCTAGTTATATTTTTTTTTGTGCCTAATTATATTCAGCTGGTTAGAACCTGATCTAATGGTTATCTAAGTTATTTACAGTACCAGGAATCTAATACTTTACGATTTACGAGTGTTTGATAACAAGAAATCAATTTTAATGAGACAGCAATTTAAAATGGCCCTTGATTAGGTTTTACAACAGTTTCCTGATACCCTTTACGGGGTTGCTATTCTCAGCGCTGTTACTTAACAGTGATTGAGCTCACCACATAGATTACTAAACTTCACCACACACAACCAAACTGAAACTCACCTTCACGATCGCATTCGGGCACGATACCCTGATAGAGGGGCATATGTGTGACACTGGGACTGTTCTCACTGCTATTGTTGTTGTTGTTGTTGTGCAGATGATTGTTGTTGTAGTTGGAGGCAACAACATATTTCTGTGCCAGCGTTGCATATGGAAATACTTCAGTGCTTGGCATCTCTGCAGCCGCTGCTGCTGCACTCGCTGCTGCTGCTGCTGTTGCCTGTTCCCACAGTTGTTGTTGTTGCTGTTGTGCAGTTGCTGCTGCTGGTGTTGCTGCAGTTGTCGTTGGTGTTGTAGCCGCTGGTGCCGCAGGAGGCGGAGGCGGCGGTGTTGCACCATCCGTTGCCAGCACGGCACAAGGAGCATAAATCGGTGTCTGTGGACGCACACAACCGGCACTAAAAACGCTACCCTCGTCCGTGACAGTCAGTTGAAAATTCTTGTGGGTGCCGCGGCGTGCATCAAAGCTGATGCTCGAATAGGTAATGCCACTGCTACCGTTGCCACTTGGTGCCGGTCCAGCCGTTATGTCAATGGTCGATGGAGTTCCACCACCGTTGCACATCACACTTTGCGGCTGACGCAGCGTCAGATTCAGTGAGGTGAAACTCTTGCGTTGATTGCCGCTGGGCGTGCTCTGACCCGACGACGACGATGTCGGCGATATTGCTGGTGAAATGGCAATGGCGTTCGTTAGGAAATCGCGTGCATACGGCGGCTCTGGCTGTAAATTGATGACTGACCGATGTCGCAGTGGTGAACGTAGCTGTTGCTGCGGCGCAGTTGTTGTCGCTGCTGCTGTTGTTGTTGACTGCGCGGCTGACGTTGGCGATGATAAGGAAACGTTGAGCGAGAGCTCAGATTCGCTGGAGCTGAGCGGGCTAGTGAGACAGGAGGAATCATTGGAGAAGCTGTGAGCGTTTATTGTTGCTGTGGGTCTGGTTGGCGGCAGCGGGGGCAGCGGTGGTGCACGACGCAGTGGTTTGTATTGAGCGCTAGGCGTCAATGGTTGCCGCTGCTGCTGCTGTTGTTGTTGTTGTTGCTGCTGGTGTTGTCGCTGTTGTATTTTCTGTTGCAATTGTGCATGAAACTGACGCTGCAGATTGAGGGTTGTGGGACGCGGACGTGCGGGTGCGGATGGCAATGTTGGCGTCGTTGGTGTCGTTGGTGTTGTTGGTGGTGTTGCTGGTGCAGCACGCATAGGTTTAAGTGGACGCTGTTGAAGATGTTGCTGCTGTTGGACGACTTTCGCTGGATACGATTGCACCGGTGATGGATGCAAACTGAGCTCCTTACGCAACATCTGTATACAATTGTCACGCTGATGGCAATTCTCATTGACGCACTGCGTCACAAGAGCATCGGGCAGCGTGGGAAACTCTTGTTTCATCTCGTGAAACAAATGCATAATACTTATATTTGTGCATGAGCAATTGTTGAGCTTTGTTGATTTTGTTGTTGTTTGCTCATTATTGTTGCTGTTGCTGCTGTTGCTTCCACTGCTGCTGCGACTTATGTTGTTGATGTTGCTGCTGTTGTTGATGTTGTTGTTGATGTTTGCCTCTTGCTCCTCGGCAGCGTTGAGCAATGCTTTGAAATTAAAATGTTGCTGCAGTGCCTCAACTATGGTGGGTGTTGTGTTGCTGTTGCTATTAGTATTGTTATCTTGTTGCTGCTGTTGCTGCTGTTGTTGCTGCTGCTGTTGTTGCTGCTGATTGCCATTTAATTGGAAATTATTTGCTCCGGGCGGCATTGGTGGTGTAGCCGCCATTTTAGGCCATCATTTGTCAAAGATGCAGACCTGCAATAACAAGAAAACATAATCAATTATGTTGAAGTATAACTTGATTTATATTCGATAGTATATAATCGATAATATTATCGATCTGGCAACACCATTCAAGAGCAATAAATTCTCTCTCTCTTTGTTAGTTTGTAGTTCCACACTTCTATTTGTACTACCATCCAGTTCAGACCTTTCCGCGTTTTAAAAACTCTAACAAATTAGATAAAGAATAAAGCAAAGTTACTTAAAACAAGTACAGAATCTTTATTGACTGACTGCTATCGATGCACAGCCAAAACGGTAAGCTAAGGCGATTTAAAGATTCGTCATAATCAATATAAATAGAGAAGTTCTAGAAGAAAAAACAAACTAAAAAAAAAAAACAAAGGTAAGTAATTCAATTTTGTTGCTTTAGTTTTTCTTTTTTCACTGGCTAATTGAATTAAGAACAGAGAAAAAACAAAGCAACCGCAAAGAATGGAAAAGCGAACAGTGATTTGTTCATGGCCAGATTTAGCACAGCGACTAAGACGAAATGCAAAATCACAAAATCACAAAATCAGAAAATCACAAAAGAATACAACCTGGCAAAAATCAAAGAGCTTCAAACAATTTGCTTAAGCGCCTCGAACAATAAACAAATGACAATATAAATTTAAAAATATTTATGACACAACTCTTTGAAGCAGCATAGCATTAAAAAATCGCTAAAGAAAACAAATTAATATTATTGAGATGGGGATATATAAATAGATAAAACGAGTTATACTAGCTAAAACTTGTTGTTATCGCGTGCTGCCTGTCGGCTTTTTGTTTCTTTCTCTAGGACAGTGTCAAGGATGAAATAAATATTAAACAGATGTATGTATAGCTAAAGTTAAAGATAAACTATAGATTTCACTGTCACATTGGCATAAAAAAAGTCTTAAGATCACTTACATTTTGATTTAGATTAAACAGGTACGATTTATATATTTTGAATATTTATTGAGATAAGTTTTCGCTTCGAAACGAGTAGAAAATTTAAAGAAAATTTAAATTCTTGCCGTTTTTCTTTATTTTCTTTTCTTTTTTAATTTGATTGATGATGTTTGTTATATTTAGCAAATAATATATATAGATTCAAGATGGTATGCAAATAATAATTTAAAATTATTTATTTATGTTCCGTAAACTTGGAAAGGTTTCACTTTTCGTTTTCAAAAACTTTTTGTATTTTTTACTGACAGTTATAATTTATTTATTTTGACATTTAAATCAAAATTTATTTAGTTTTTGAGCACTTTAACACTTTAACAGTTTAACTTAAGTTATTTTGCAAGAATTATTTAAATTTACATGTTTCTTATATCTTTCGCACAGTTCAAACATTTATTTCATGCAACATAATCAAAAGACAATTTCGCGTAGTTTTTCTTCTCACACAAATTATTATGATTGTTTTTTTATGAGACGCGTTTGAATGCCTTAAATGCCAGCGATAAACTGAACAAATGTTTTTGAAAATATATTTTCAAAGAGAGCCAACCCGCAAAAAAAAACTACACACACACATTGAGATGCTTGTGCATATGTATGCGAGAGATTATGTGTAGAAATAACAAAAATAAATTGTTATTTTTCTCACTAAGAGAGAGCTAAAAGTATTTAAGCCGCAAAAACCAACATTTAATCTGAATTCAAAGTCAGATCTAATAATAATTTATAACGCACCAAAGCGAATCAATTAAATCATTCAATATTTTTGACACACGACGCATACGAAGAAAAAGAAAAAAAGAATTTTCTTAAATGCAAAAGTAAAAGAATTATTTTGAATATTCTACGTTTTTGTTCTCATCTCCCGTTCGCTTTTATAAATTGCTTAAAAATAAACTTTTGTGTGGGTGTTGCACAAAAGCATCGAGAAATTGAATGAAATATTTGAAAGCACAACAACAACAACGACAAGAATATAGCAAAATGTGAAAAAGTACGAAAAATATAAATGATATGCTGAGGTGAAAGAGTGTTGTTAAGAAATGAAATTAATTTGAAAATCACAAAAAGAAAATAAAAAATCTAACAAATCAAGATATATATATATATGTATGCCTGACATGTGAATATTAATCGCAGACATCATCGAAAGGATTAAATTGAAATTAAATGTTGTTAAGTACTAAAACTACCCTCGCACTTTTTGCTTTGCTGTTGGTGGGGCATTTTCATTTTCGTCTCACCTGAGCAAAAACTGACAAACTGAATAAAAACAAATGATTTAATTTTGCAGGCCAAACATCAAGAATATCCATATACATATATATATACTATGTATATAGTAATAAAAATCAAACATTTATGCACAAAAAACGTATTAATAATAAAGCATTGGCATTAAATTTGTGGATGGCACATTTAACATGGCGCCATTAAAAATTGCCACAGGCATAAATAATGTTTATGTTCATATATATATATATATATTATATAGATATATAAATCCCAGAGAACAGACAGCTGAATTTGTTGTTAGGCTACACACACACACACACATACAAGACACACACACGTACATATATAATTTCCAAAAATTTGTTTATTTGAAAGTCTGCCCCAAAAAGCAAACATGATAACAACAACATTCCGTAAAAATGCGAGAAATACTTAAAAAAAAAAAAGAAAAACCAAAATAAAAATTAAGCAGCAATTAAAATCAACAGAAAACAAAAAAAACAACAAGAAAATTATGAAAAATCTTTTCTTCACATTTGTTCTATTGAAAATTCTTTAGTAAAAGCAAAAAGACATGTAGAGAATGATATAGTTTTACACATTAACAGCTTGAAGATATAGTTTTAGATATCAAATTGTTGAAAAAATTAGCCAAATATTATTTGACAGAATTCTTCAATACATATGAACTTATTATATACCCTATAAAGTGAATAACAATATAAGGACATTCTTTCTTTCAGACAAGAAACGATAGCAAATCAATGAGAGTTAACTTTTCTTATTGATTTTGGCATCTTAAACACAAAAAACTATAGTTTTAAGCTAAGACAGATTTTCAACATGTTTCTCATCTGAAACTACTTTCCGTCTCCTTTTAAATATATAATTTTTTATCTCCGACTTATTATCTGTTGAGTGTTCTAAACCTTTTTGAAGTTCAACTTTAGCTTTTAAAAATTATTTTTAAAAAAAGAATCAAACAAGAAATCAGACGATTTTGCATGAGATCTTCGGAAAGAAAGGGTATTTAGGCATTGGCTTGTTGTATTGGTCAGGCAGGGGGCAAACCTGTGTGTGCTGCCAAGGGGGGATGGTGGCAAAGAAAACATCGTTTTATTTCGATTAATTCTATCATTCTGTTGTATCGTCGATTTTGTTGGTGTTGTTGCCTTATTGCGAGGGTGTAGCGTAGCGTAGAGACACACAAACCGAAAGAGAAAAGAAACGAAGAAAAAACCAAAACATGCAAACGAACGAAACGAACTGCAGACGTAAACGACCTTCACAATTAGCAAGATATATGTATATATGTATGTATGTATAGGAGAGTATATGCAACAGAGCAAAAGATATCTGTATATGCACAAATTCTCATCACAGGAAAGGAAATCGACATGAAAAAACAACAACAACAACAAAAAATTGCACCTAGAAGAAACTGAGAGTATGTACGTGTATATAAATTATATGCTCAGGTAATTTAATTTATTAAGCACAACATAAAACTTGCGTAAAGAAGAAAAGAAAAGAAAATGTGCGAGAGAAGTGTTACAAAGTAGTTGAATTTATGGCAACAAAATTTTGGTATATATATTTATTTTATGCTTACAAATTTCCTTTTCTTTGAATTCAAATACTTTTGTGCATGCCTTTCAAAAATATTAACAAAAAAAATAAAACTATATCTGTGATTGGATTTTCCGACTTGTCAATCAACAGAATCGAAAGTTGATCATCTGATGTGCAATAGGAATTTTAATTTCGGGTTTTTCCGACTTTTACAGCAAAGGTATTCAATCAAAATGTAAACATTTATAACAAAAAGTTAAGATAAGGAAAGCAAATCGAAACCAATAACGTTAACTGTTTGTGTAACGGTTACGGCAACGATTTTCAATCGGTTATTAGCGGCAAACGGTTATAGTTTGCGTTTTGAATCTTTGTTGAAAGAAACAAGAAACAAGGTTACGCTAATGGTTTGTGAAACGTGTCGGATTCTTTTTAAAGGCTAAGGGTTACACTATCTTATTTCAGTCGGTTAAAAACTGTAACAGTTTACGGTTTGAATTTTTGATTGAATTTCCTTTGCTTGATACCACAATGTAGAATAGAAAACCAGGAAAACAAACCGAAAGGAGTATCGTTTTCGGTAACGGTTTGTGTAATGTGTCGGATTCTTGTAAGCGGTTAACGGTTAAGGTAACTCATTTCATTCGGTTAAAATAAAATAATGATTGAATTGGTTTGTGTAATACCAAAACGTATATATCTATTGTTGATATCTAATCGGTACATTGATATAGCTTATCAACTCATCATTTTTAACTGACCTTAACAATTACAATTATTTGACGACTTTTTATTTGTGTCTGTAATATTACGTTAATTTATTTTTTTTATCACCACAAATTATGTAGGCATATACTATATAGATATTTTGAAGCAGATTATTGGTCTTGGTCATTTTTGAAGGTTGACTATTTGAAGTATCAATGCATTGACCGGAAATCTTGTTGTCTCGTTCATGTCACAAAAAAATAACACACAAATAAATTAATAAATATATGAAAGAAAAACACAAAAAAAAGTACACATAATATATGGCAGCAGCAACTCTTCTTAGTGCCCCCTTCGAACCCCCTCTTAATGTACAATTAAGACATTCAATTCTGAACGAAAAGAAAACATACGGATGGATATCTCTACTCGTACGCCGAAGACAATGCGTAGAAGAACAACTAGAAAGAAAAGTAAAATAAAAACTAGATAACGCTGCTAAAAAGTATACACTATCCCATAATGCAAAACATGGAAAACAACTTTCACTTTGTATTGAAAGAACGGTTAAGAAAATAAAATAAAATAATATAAAATAAACTGAGAAAAAAACAATCCAAAATGTGTATAAGTATTAAATGAAATATTATAAATCAAATGCAGAGACATGAAATGAAATGGAAACAACACGCAAAAATGGAACGAAAATAATTTAATTTTATTTTTTCATTTTCCATTTTCCATTTTTCTATTTTCTGTGTATTGCCTATTTGTTGTCGTTGTTGTTGTTGTTCGTTGTTGTTGTTTTTGGTTCGCCCGCTGCTTGCCAATAATTTGAAGAGGCGTTTTGCGGAATTTTCTGCAGACGTCAGGCCTTGACTGACGTCATTAGCGTAAATTTCACATAATTTGTAGGGGGAATAGAAGACAGAAGAAACATACTTCTCCTCTCCCCTCTTCCTGCTCTTCATCTACTGTCACTTGAATATATATGTTGACCGAGAATAAAAACCATAATACTTACCACATCCAAAACATTAATTAGGGCATTACTTTTGCCCTATAAACAGGGGATTATAAATATGTAATCAGGAGTGTAACGCATGAAAAGCAGACGTTTCGTAAAGGGTTCTTGATTGTTTGATTCTCTAGTTGAAAAGTTATCTTGATGAAACTAAGATAAGATCAGCTGGTTTGCAAGGGTATTTGGTCTTCGGTATAGTTGACTTAGCGCCGATTTTTGGATATTTCTTTAAATATTTAGTTTCTTACCGATTCTTTGGCTCTTTCATAAATGTGCAAATAATCAAAGCGGAGTCAAAGGCAACAACAACAACAACAACAAAACTGAGTTGTTATTTTTAGACACTGTTCATTTGGGCGTGAATATAAAAAATAAATAAATGTCAACCAGCACAAAAAAAAATGGGGGAAGGCGGATGTCGTAGCAGGTTGGTGGGGGGAAGGGGGGTGGGGCGGTATGGCCAGGTGGGGCCTGCTTATCGCCATTGACAAGTCTGGGAAATAATAAAACGACAGCGATAAGCCGCCAAATGGCAAACGTTGTCGAAACAATTGCAAAATGTTTTGCACGCAGTTCAAAACTATCAACTTTAAACACACATACATACAAACACATATATATATATACAAATGGCACGAGTGTGTTTTTCTGTTTGTAAATATGCAGGGAATTTCCCGCAATAATAGCAACAAAGAGAGCGAGAGCAATGACAACAAGCAGCAAAAACACGACGCATATAAACAAAGAAAGACGTTAAAATGGAAGCAGCAAAAAAAACACAAACAACACTTTATAACAGAGGCAAAAGCAAAAGGTTTTTACATCGAATAGAGATGACATTTGCGCAAATTATTGGTTCTTCTGCACTATGAGTTGCGATGAATGGCAGTGTCACAAAAATAACCCAATATTTTCAATATGTTCCCATTATTGTCCAGTTGTTTACCCTTCGAAACTGTTTTCTCGATAATCTGCACATGTGGCTGTTATTTAATCTGATTGAACTTTATTAAAAAATACGAAGTACGTCACAAGTGTGTCTACATATATCGTATCCAATCAAAGATCATTTCTAAAAGCAGTTGCCACCTGTGCGAGTCGAAAAAAAAAACAGCAACAATGACGGCCATTGATAAAAGACATGTTGAAAACTTTGGCACATGTGTATGTACATAGAAAATCAATATTAGCACATTAAGATTAGAAATTATGTGGAAAAAAATAACAAAATATAACACACACACACACATGTACGTATATTAAAATATTTTGTATGAGAATTAAGGCCATTATGGCAAAAAGGCAATGGAACGGATTCGTCGCGTTTCCAAGCCCAGGCCCTCTTATCATTTGGCAATGGGCGGGGGCGGAAATATTTATATAAAAATACCAACAAACATGCAAACATACATACATACATCAAATGTACGTGCACATAAAAGCACTCGCACACACATACTTGGTCGCCATCAAGTGCGAGAGAGACACGTAGAGCGACACAACAGCGGCGACGCTGCTTGCTGTATTAACGGCAAAAAAAAAAAAACGGCGACAACAACAAAGATAAAAACCAGCCAGATCGCCTGTGTGTAAGTAAGAGAGGGAGAGAGCAAGCGCATAAAACAGGTGACATTGGCAGCAGCGCTACGCAATAATAGATAAAAAATACATAATTCAAATAAAATGTAAAATGTCAGCAGAGTTAACAAATTACACGAACACGGCTAACAAAATAAGAAAATTAATGCATAGCCAGTTTGTACTGGCACACACAGGTACGCATACACACACACACCCATTCACACACTGATTCAGATTTATGAGCGGGGGTTGGGCAGACGCAACTTGTTGCGTGTGTTTAACTTATAATCGTTTTACCATTTTTACATACTATTATTCAATTTATTTAATTTTCACTTACCAAATAATTGAGAAACACTGCTAGAAATATGCGCCTTTCTTTACCGTATTTGCTGTGTTTATTGTTCAGCACTTTTGCGATTGCATCAACTTGTGATATTTTCACTTTTTCTTTTTTCTGAACGTTTCGTAGCACTTGGCTGTGTTTTCACTAATGGTTTACACTTAGTGCAAAACGCACTTGCACTCGTTTGCCCGATTTTTTTATTTGCGTTGCACGATGCGTTGTATATATTTATTGATATTTAACAATATTTATTTTGATTTTTCGTTCGATTTTTACGCGATCCGATTGATCCGCGAACTGTGTGGCAAATGAAACAGCTGATTAACTTATAACAGTGACTAAAAACTTACAGTTTGCCAAACTGTTAATAACAGTTTGTGGTATTTAATTTAATTTGTTGATATACCTGCCGTTTTTTATTTGTTTTATTACTACAAAATATGAATAACATTTATTGAAAGCCACATTGTTTGACATGTTGACAATTAAAAGAAATACTTTGGCTTAATCTTAAAAGTGATCGCCATTATCATAGCAGTGTCATTAGAGTACAAGGCTGTTATTTAACATAATCGATAAGAGAATGTTTGCGCAAAAAAAGTGGCAACGTTGCTGCCGTTGATAAATATCCACAATTTCATTCGATACACTAAGCAAAATCGACAACAGTACACAACAAGTGAAATATTTAAAACAATTAGATAAACGTTTAATAAGAAAATATAAAGTTTACTTATTTATCTCACATTTGAGTTCAGGATAAAGAAAAGATGTTAAACCAAACCTTACCATAAATATTATTCAGAAAATGTTCAACTATTTTTAAATATACATTCGCAGATGTAAACAAAGAATTTGGACCTAAATCAGTCCAAACAGATAATAAAATACTGGCATAATAAGAGCCGCTTTTGCACTGGAAATTCCGGTCACGCCCACAATCAGCTTAAAGACGCCAAAGAAGAAAATCAACTGAAGCGCCACATGGAGACCCAAAAGACTGTTGAAATAAAATAAATGATAATTTAGTAAGCAAGATAATTCCATCGAATAATCGATAATTACTAACATTTTATCTTTGCGACGCGCCTTCTCCAGATTCTTTGGCGATTCCTTGCTCAGATATTGACGCACTCCACGAATCGTGTTGGCAAAATATTCATCCCATGTCAGCTCTCCAATGTCAATGATGAACTTCTTCTTGTCCACGGGATTTAATGATTTTGATAGCGCTAATAGGCGTTTGCTATCGAAATGCCATTCAGTAAATATGAAACGTTCCAAAGTGGTCAACGAGTTCCAAACATTTTTGTGCAAACGCATCAGACTACACAAAGACAAAGTTAAACATTAATAAACAATATTGTGCAGCTTAAGAGGTTCAACTGATGACGCACATTGGCCTGCCACCGGAAGCTTTGGTCACTAAGTCCAAGAAGAAACCGGGTATAAAGTGGAAAAGTATAGCGCCCAATCGGAACAGCATCAGACTCTTCACCAGACGCAAGTTGGGATACCAGACGGCGCTATTCAATGGATAATCATGCAAGTAGCCATTGATCTTGTCTGCCAAGAACTCAAAACGGAATGGTTTATACGTGCTTGATGTCAAATGGAAGATCTGCAAATCAGCCGGACGATCTCCGTTCTTTACTCTGCAATAACATTGAAAGCTTAGTAAATACTCTGAAAACACTGTTAAAGAACGTACTTGAGCGAATTGACATAGTAGCCAGTTGCTATAATGCCATTGACCACCACATCGATGGGTATGTAATCCATGATAATAGTAGGATCCAGCGGCAAACGACGCAAAATACCCTTTGAAGCGCCCATAAAGAAGCCCTGTGGTCCGTTCTTCGAGATGGTCCAACCGGGCAAGGGTTCCTTCCAAGCGGCCGTTACTGCAAATTCATATTACATTTGAAATCCAACTTTCAGCACAGCAATCTTTCGTAAACTTACTCATGCTGGGACGGACGATGCCACAGGGGAATTGGGTGACCACCTTGGCTACCTCATGCTCCGCCAGATGCTTGGTGAAAGTGTACGTATTGGGATGATCCTTGAGCAATCTATAAAATGTTACTACTTAAGTAAATAACTTTTGTTAATTACAGTCATGGAACTCACTTGGGTTCCAATGCTTTGAGCGCCTCATCGTTGAGCGTTTCGGCGAGTTGAATGATCTTCTCTGGATCATCTGGGGAAGGATAGAGTTTCTCCTCCACCTCGGTGATGTAGGCATTCACATAAGCACTGGACACATGCACCAGGGCATCCAGATGACGCAGTTGCTTGCACAACTCGACAACACGACGAGTGCCCCTCAAGTTAATGTTTGTTGTCTCTTTGAGAGATTGGAAAAAGTCCAACGTGGCAGCCGAGTGGAAGACCACATTGGCATTTTCAATGAGCGTCTCGCGATCCTTGGCCGAAATGCCCAAATGCTCCAGACCGACATCACCCTCGATGGGCACAATCTTGGACATGCGCGACTCCAACCCCAGCTCCTTGAATCGATCAAACACCGAGTTCTTCTTCAGCTCCTCGAGGCGCTCTTGCACACTCTTGCCCTTCTTGGCACGCATCAGCAAATACAGGGTGCCCACATTGGGCACATCTCGCAGCATTTTCTCAACGATAGTGACGCCCACAAAACCAGTGGCGCCCGTAATGAATACATTGCGTCCCGCATAGAAATCTGTGATGGGTGTGCTATATGTGTGTGTGGGTTAAATCAAATGCTTTTTAGTGACTTTGTTTATGTAACTATTTCTTTTTATTCATTAACAGATATATGTTGTATAAGTTGATCAACTTTCCCTACTCTTAGCTCGAATGTCTCGCTTGTGCACTTTGATTGTAACGAAGACAAAAAAATAACAAAGGGAAAAAAAGATAGAAAGAGATTTGTATTCACATTTCACCTAATGCAAAGCCACAAACCAGTTTCGAAAACCTACTACGTAAGTATGTACTTGTTAGTTACACAAACTAGTCTTAACCTAACGACTATTCGCAGGTGACCCTTGAAAGTATTCTAATGAGCTCCGCGGGTGTACTATTGATTTGGCATAAAAAAGGTGTTTAGTTAGTGCTTTAACTGTTTGAGATACAGTTTGAGTGCGCAAACACTTGAGACTAAGTGGAAATTTGTTTTAACTTATCATCACTCAAACTGGTAAGTACAGTGAAACTAGGCTAACTTGAACTTAAGAGATTAAGGCACGTTTGTTGCTTTTATCCAGCGGTCGGCGAACCGGAATTTGGAATATATTTTGAATTTTCTACTCTATTGCCCTTTTTTTTTTGCTCCTCGTTATGGGATAATTCTGTATATATTTCAGCATTTTCTCTTCTGTTGACCATTTTTTTGTCACTGTGGGGTAATGGCAATTTACACAACAATATTTCGGTGTAATGCCAAAATTATTTTGGGGTATTGTGTCGACCAATTTTTGTACCCTGTGGGGTAATGTCAAGTTTGAGGAAAAAAAAGTTGGGGTAATGATTCAAAAAGTTCGCCGACCCCTGCTTTTATTTAAAGATCTGTTAGTTAAACAATACTTTGATTAATCGAGTTAAAAATGTGTCTGTTAATCATTTTATTTTCTCAGCTTCTTTCATACGATAAATAATTACTTTGATTAATGTTAAGTAGCAAAAAATAGTACATAAAATTGAAGTTAACCGGTTACCTTTATCTGTATACTAACTTGCAACTACATTTCCAGCAACTCAATTCGTTTTATCGATAGTATATCGTTACTATATAATTTATCGTGCAGAGACAAGTGAGCAAAAAAGTTGCATATGTTTTAAGCCACACGCAACAGCAATTTAAATTGGTTAACTTTATAAGTTCAGTTATATATGTTAGCCCTAATGATGCGTGAGTCGTCTCCAAATTGAAGCTGGTCATGGCAAATGATTTTATAATGTTTCGTGCGTAACACGACAACTTTTTTCTTAAAGTTTTTATATGTATTGCCTTTTGAGCAGACAAATGGCATTTTGATGTCTTCGTTTGAAAGATTTGTTATGTCTGCGCAATAATAATACCAAACAACAACAACAACTACAGGAGATTAGCTGATCGTTCAATCGATGATCAAGTTATGCAAGTGCAATTTGCTTATCTTAGTCAAAGTCATAGCTGCAAAGCTGCAACAAAACTTCAGTTTACAGTTAGAGCTGAAAGCTTTCACTTTGCACAAACAAAATCCATTTATGAGTTGAACCAAAACAAAATTCACCACGCACACATACATACATTTAAATTTTTTGCATAGTTTTGTTGTTGTGTTTATTAATTTGCAAATTAAAATTGCCACGCAAAGACAGTTGGAACTTTTTTTTTTCTTTGTTGCTGTGATTATTAAATCGTAAATTGTCTTTTTATCTTTCGAGTGTTTTCAGCGTTATGCGCTGCTGTGATTAGATTTTGTATTATCTTTTCAAAGGTTAACTCTTTTAAGTTTCGTTCGCATCCAACGAAGTGAAACGCTTTATCTGTTAGTCATTAATTGTGGATTTGTGAAACAAGTGTTGGCATTTTAGCTTTATATAGCAAAAAAAAATAACGGGTCATTCAAGACATTTTAATTGATTTTTGTTGAAACTACCTCAACAATTTATGTGTTGGGCTCACTTTGTCATATAATTTTGTGTAACTCTAAAAAAAGCCAGACTTTTTGTGACCTTGCCGGAACTGTGTATTATTGGACGGACATGATTGAACTTGTAAAGGGACATTGAGATTGCCACGTTGAAGTTTTCCAGTTATTGCTGTTTTGCTTATATATTAACGCCTTCAACTTGAACTTGTAAACCCGTTTACTGATACTAAGACGGCCCTACAATTAACGTCATTTGCAAAAGCGCAGCAACTAAATAAACATAATAAATATTTAACAATATGTGCATATTATTTAAAATTGCACAGGGCAAAGTTTCGATTGGCGTATACAAATTGCAAATGCCGACAATAATTAAAGTTTTAATTTTCCTTACGCGTTTTGAAATATATAAACATAATAATTAACAGTCGTTCTGTGACGAAGTGTTGAATATAACCGTGAATTGCATGACATAAGCATTCAACTAGTACTACAAACACAAATGTTGGAGAGTTTTCGTAACTTCATCAACACTCTCTTCTTTTTTTTTCTCACACATCTTGTGTTGTTGTTTTTTTTTTTGGCATGCTCTGTACTTTGCACCGCATGAATGTCTTAAATTATATCAAGCGATGCTGCGCAGATAAAAGCAACAACAACAACAAACCAAAAAAGCGGTCAAACTGGAGACAAATATTATGGTTTGGTAATCCTATTGTGCAGTTTATGCCCAAATTTGCTTACCTGGCCATTGTAACTCTGAGCAGCTGTTGATTTAATGTTTAAATGTGTTTTCTTTAGTTTGCAAGAACGAAACCAAAAATTTCTCTTTTTTTTAACCTCAGCTTCTTTAATTTATTTTTTCGTTGCTTCCTCTCTTTCACTTGCTTGTTTGTTTTATCGCTGCTGCGGTAGTAAACAATATGCACAACCACATCCACATATACATATATGTTTGGGTATTTATTTACATGTATTTGTGAACAGTTACGTTGCTTTGTGCTTGTTAGAAAACTTGATTGGTTTTTGGTTAGCGTGCGCTCACAACACACACAACTTGCACGTTTGCCGGCCGAAGCGAAACTGTTTCATCAATTCTCCAACAGAGCATCAAAACACACTGTTCGGCTAACGCGCGCTCTCTCTCTCTCTCTCTTTGAGTTGGTGAGGTTTTCTTGTCGCGGAACTTCAACTTTCAGCGATTGCCATCATCGTGAGCATCTTGCTCATGATCAGCTTTTCTGTTAACCAACTGAACAGTGGCGCTACATTCATTTTGGGCTCTGTTTGTATTAGCCGTGACATGAATCTATGACATACTTAATGCTTATTTCATTTTGACTAACGGTTAAACTCTCCGCTTCAATAAGAGAGACCAGCTGTCTTAGGCACATTGAAACAGAATACTCTTGCAGCTTTGATTCTATAAGACCGATTGGTGTTTATTGCAATCACAGACCACACCCCATTTGGGGTAATTTACCCCGGTTTCTCGACCACTTTTGTATGGAAACAAATAAGGTTGATGCATTGGCTAAATCAACCTCTAAAAATAATGTGGCGTATACATACTTTTAGGCAGATCGCTTATTCTTCCAAATTCAATTGGTGCGACATTACAATAATAAAAAGGATAAAATTTGTAAGGAGGACCCTTCTTATTGTTGTTGCAACTTTAAATACCAAAAACAATACTTTTTACTCACAAAAGTTTAATTTAAACCCAATTTTGGGTAATTTACCCAGGTTCCCCGACCTGGTTCCTGATATAATAAGTAGCGCTTTTTATTATTTCTTTGAAATAAAAAACAAATAAAAAGTACAACCATTCACATTTACTTAACATTTAAATTTGTCATATTTATTTCATTAATAGTTATATAGTTAATATTTAATCGTTTACATTTATGTATATACTTCTTTCGTAATTTACAAGTGCACAAACATTTGACTATTTGACTATAAACCAGGACTATTTGTTTATATGTATATGTGTATGTATGTATAAGTGACTACGATTTGAGCCAAGTTTTGGGCTTAATTGCATTGCTGTTTCTTCAATAGATTCATTTATAAAGAAGTTTAAAAAGTTGACTTTGTTGAACTTAAAGTAAAAATACATGATATACCCGATGAAGTTTTGTGAATTTTTGGGTTGAGTGGAAGTGAAAGTTGTTGAAAATATTGCACAATATAGGCGTTCCGAAGAATCTTCTTCTTTCTTCATAGCCAAACAAGGAAACCCCAAATGAGCAGGGTCAACGTAAAACCAATTTGGAAGCCCAGAAAAGGTGTCAGAACAACATAGAGAATTCCAAAGATCGCTGCAAAGCCAGCATAGTGGAGAACATTGAAGCTGTAAAGTAATTAAAAAAGTAATTCAATAGGTAATTGACTTGGTAAGTGACTTTGGTGGTATAACTTACACCTTCCAGTAGTTGCGATGCCATTCTGTTGTAACCGCCGATTCCTTGAAATAGAAACGACGAATTCCGATCAGAACACGATCAATAAACTCCGACCAATCACAGCGACTGGCATCAAAGTTATAACGCTTGCGATCACTCTCATGAATCATCGAGGAAACTCTCAGAGCGTTCTTCATTGAATAGCGAAAGTCCTTGTCGAGGAAGTAATCAAAAGCTTTGGTGCCATTCTGGAACACACGCATATACTCATACGCGCTGGAGAGAGTGAGAGAGAAAAAATCAATGTCAAAACGTTATAATAATAAACATGTGTGTCGAGAGTTTGATCTTACGTGTGCTGTGGCATACCAATGCCAAAGAGTTTCTCGGGTATATAGAAAATCATGGCGGGCAGCAGATGAAACAGATAGAAGAAGAGATTATAGCGCCAGCCATTGCGCAACTTTGTCGATGGTTTCCACACGAAACTATTAGGCGGATGACGTTCGACGCTGTTATTGATTATGTTGCAGAACTGGGCCAGATTCAATGGATTCACCTCACCCGATGTGCAGTGTATTATCTCTGGCTGTTCGAGATGACATGTGCCAACATACCAGCCCATGACTAGAGAACTGTTGATCACATAGTCGCAGGGTATTATGTCAATTATGGCGTTTGCACTCCCCGACATCGTGCGAAAGATGCCCTTGACAAAGCCGGCCAAAAAGCCCAAATGCCCAGAGTTTGCATTGCCCACCCAGCCCTTACACGGATGCTCCAGTGTGCCATAAACTGTAAAGGAAATAAATTCGTTTTAATCATTAAGATCAATGTTCAATGCGTCGCCAACGTGCTCTTATTGCAACACTCTCAATGCTCTCAGTGCGGCGAATTCAAATAACAAAGAGAAGTTGTCAGTGTTGCCAGTTTAGCGTATTAAAGGCATACACAAAATCAGCTTGTTCGTATAGAAAAAACTCACCAATTGATGGCCTAACTATGGCTGCCGGCAGACCGGTCATCTCTGCCATAAGTAGATTCTCGGACAGATTCTTGGTAAACGTATATGTATTGGGGTGATCCTTGAGAAAGCTTTTGCACTTTTGCTGTGTAAAATCGATCCATTCCTCATCATTCTCAGCCATCTTCATCATCTCGTACGGATCGAACTGTGACTTGTACACATCCTCAGTGATCAAACCTCGATTATTGCTATTACAAAACGCCGTCGAGCAGTAAATATAAGCTGACAACTGTTTCAGCTGTTTGGCCAACTCTATGGTGCGCATTGTGCCCGTCAAATTCGTAAAGATCGCCGTGCGTAGCGGCGAATTGAATCTTATTGTCGCCGCACTGTGATAGATCACGTTCACACGCTCAATCAGCTCCTGCAGCAGCTCATTGCTAAATCCAAAGTTCGGCTCGGTCAGTTCACCCACCACAGGCACCACCTTGGCCAGCATTTTCTCATTGTACTTCTGGAAGATCTGTAGGTAAGTGCAAATAAATCAGATTAAGATATATTTGATAAGTGTTAGTTGTTGTTCGATGTTGCTGCAGCCATGGTGAAATTAATAAGCTGTGAAGTGCTTAAACGTTAAAGAGAGCAGCGACCAAGAGAGAGCTTAGAAAGCTCTCTCTCATCCATCATGGCTGCATGCATTCACAATAGGACATCTAATCGATATCTCACTTTAATAATATTTAATTGATATTTTATCGTCACAAAGTCTTCAAAAATTATTGTAATATATAAACTAATAGGAGTTTCTTTTATTGTTATAACTTTCGTGACATTACCCTCTCTGAGGGCTATTAAAAAAAGATACGCTATTAAAAAAGCGTTTAAATTGTTATAATGACGGAAGAGAGTATAAACATATGTACTTATGTATGGTAATAGTTGGCACTACAAAGAGCCGCTAGAAAGGCAGAGCGGAAGACACTTTACTTTCGAAAAAATTAACGCACCCATTAAGACGGATCGTAACTGTACTTAAATAATGACCAATTTAAGTTTAGGAAATGAGTCACAGCCGTTTTTGTTTTATTATTTTAGAGGTATGTCTACTTTTGAACTACACAAAGAAGACATATCTATACTTAAAAGCTTTCCAACTCAATCATATTTACTCACCGGTTTTTTGAGCAATCGACTAATACGCTCGTTGGGATCAAAGTTGCGCTTGCCTCGGACCAGGACATAGATGGTGCCAATGTCTGGATGTGTGTCCAGCAATGCCTCAATTAGCACCGTGCCCAAAAATCCCGTACCGCCCGTCACAAAGATATTCTTCTTGGCAAAGAACTCGGGTATGGTAAGAGCCGTGCTTAGCTGGCGTTGGCTGGAATGCGGCGCTTCAGTTGCAGCTTTATGGATGCCAATCTTGCCATTGCTCAGATTAGTACTATTCCCGTTAGTGCCGCCATGCTCCGTTACAACGGCCATGGTGTAGGGCTCTAGGTTTGTGGGTGGCGCCAACTTGCTGCTGGATCTGTTAACGTTTTAAGAAGCTGCAATAAAGAAAATCCAATAACAAATAAGTTGAAAGTTGAGACCAGAAAACTATCGTAAAGGCTAAGGTTAAGTTAAGTTTTAAGTTAAGTAGAAACAAAAACACCTATTTGAACATTTTCTCTCAAATCTGTTCAAAACAGCTAGCCATGATTGCTCTGATGCTTTCAGTTGTTGTAGCTGTTTAGTTCATTCGACATAATTAATATTTGACTAGCTACAAACTCGGAATTCAGATCACAAAATTTCCGTCAGAATTTTTTGGTTTTTGGATTTTATTTGGAGAACAAAAATTCTATTCCAATAAAAAAATTTTTTTTTGGGCATTTTTGGTTTCTATTGTAAAAAAAAATTTTTTGTTTTAAAATGAATTTGGCAAAGAGTATGAGGCATTGTGTGCGGCTGCTACGACTAGGTGGCATGACGCAAGTTCGCCCGATCGGCGTGCGTAACTATAGTGCAGATGATAATGATGGTATTGGATGGACACAGAAGGAAAGAGATTATGAATCATTGTCAGATACTAGCCCCTTTCACCCAAGTGGACAGAGTGAAACGAAGAAGACCGAATCGTTTCGGCGAAACTGCGCCCATGCCGCTTTGGATCATATGCGACGACAGGACGAAATCATCATGAACAATAAGCGACGCTGGGAGCAGCGTTCCATGCCCAAATCAATCGTCCACGCACACGACTTGGTCGGTAGGCATGGAAAGGGCAAGCAACGACAGGCTGGTCAGGACAATCAGGACGCCGAGAAGTACAGTCGCAGACGTCGCCAACAGCGTCAAACTGAGATCAGACGTAATGCGAAGGAGTTGAAGGAGTCCCGCAAGGGTTACGATTTGCCAAAATCCGAGATACAGGAGCAGGAATGGGAGGTGGTGACGCCCGAAACCTACGAACCCAAATTTGATCGGAAGGATGAGTCACAGTATTGGCACTCATGGCCAAGGTGTTCGGATAATCGAAATAAGGATATGAACGAGGAGTTGGAGGATGAGGAACCCACAAAGGGTTACACCACATCGCAAGCTGACAAGTATGGGAAACCCAAGCTACCCCATGATGGCAGTAGTGTGCGCCGCTTTCAAACCGATTCCCAGCAGCGGGCCCCAAGAGTAGCACCACCCAATTCGAATTGTCGTCCAACCGTTGTGAAATCACAGGGGGGTCGCCGCCTCAATAGCATGGAGAAGCAAGTTTTAGCCAAGGAAAGGCCAAATTTTGATGCGGAATTAACCCCCAAATACAATGCTCGCAAGTACAAACTGATTCGGCCATCAATCTTCAAGCGTTTGGCGCAAAAGCAGGCGTTAAAGAACTTGGAACCGCCACATCATCCGATAAAACCTAAGTCGAAACGTCGACGTAATCCCATCGACTGCTTCTCTAATGTGCTGGCCGTGAACACGCAGTATACCCCACAAAGCGAGTATACAGGGTATAGCCGACAAACTGTCAGCGAAATGTGGAAAAGCTATGTTTCGAGTCGCAATCCGTGGTCAGCGCCTGCCCAGAAAATTACAAAAGAACAATAAAAGGAAGATTTTAGAATGAAGCACGTTAAAATTTTACGAACAAAACTGAGGCGATTAAAATAGTTAAAATATATTTGTATTTTTCGCCGTTCTCGATACCTGAATTATTATTGCAAATCGAACTTTGTCAAATGTTCAAAGAGAATTCCCCTTATGGTTGTGACAACGGGATTTCCAAAGGGTATTTATGTGTTGCCCTAATAAAATCCTTGGGTATATTTCTTGGCTAAGCACATCACAAACCATCATCTTCTCAGTAAAATTGCATTAAATACTAACCACAAGGGATTTATGTATTGAAATTTGAATTTCTAACAGTGTATTATAGCTATGTTGTTTGCCTTGACTCGTATGCGATTAACAATTGATTTGCGCAGCCCTTTTTCAACAAATTACTAAACTTTGTGGCCAATTACGCGAATAAGTTGTGTGTTGCATCTGTATGTAAGATACGAAATCATGCTCAACAATTTTGTGGTTGCCTAAGGTCCCAGTTAGTGTATTGTAACACTCACACACACATACACTCTCAAACACAAAAGAGAAGCTGCTTTTGAGATTAATTTGTCGATCATTTTCAGTTGTATTTGTGTCAAGGCCGCGTCGAAGAGTAACAAAAAAATGTGTATATAATTTGAAATTTGTTTGATGCTTTATAAATTTGAAATATTGATTTTGCATTATTATGTGTATACACTTGCAAAAGGGTATTTGAGTTATGCAATGAAGTGTGTACCATAATTAATGAGATTCTGATCCCTTGAAAGGGTATTTAAATCGCGTTGTGATTGAGTTATCACAATACAGCTTTTATGTCTTTATTTCCGATCTGAACGGTCAGGGCTAGTTTGATTTCTTTTTTGTTTTAACAATATGCTTCACAAAAAAACAGCCAAATTTATTTTATTATTTTTTTTTTCTTTGCATATTGCCGCTAATTGGGCATGTGTTGCATTTTATTTGCTTTTTTAAGGTTTTTTGGTTTTTGTTTTTTGCGTAATTGCGGTTTTTTAATTTAATTAGCTAACGGATTTCAAAGGGGGCGGCGCTTAACTAAAAGATTTGGAAACAACTCGAAAACAGCCTTCGCTTACGTTTTAATTTTCACACATACGAAATAAAAAATGAAAATGCGTTCGATTGTTGGCTAATTGACAAAATTATGACTTGGCTATTTCGCTCTTTTCCTTTCAAGGCAAAAGCCAACAAGTGTGTGTGTGGTTTTTGACATTGAGAATTATGTAAGAGCTCTGTGTTTGATTTTGAAATGCATTCAACTCTGTTTGATATCTCGATAGGCGCAAGAATGCCGCATCAAAGTACCGAAAAGCTATCAAACCAAATCCAAAACAAGTCACAGAAACTGGTTTTTTCCAATACGGACTAGGTCTTGGCTGTATCAGCATCAAATTTCGAATCTAACCCAAGACCAAAACCAAAAACCGATCAGTATTCGCTATTGTTAAACGATTTCTTGTGTTTTAAGGTCAATGAACTTGTGCACATGCCGTTTGACTTAACATAAAAACATAAAACATAGTTTGAAATTCTCAAAAAAACACAAAAAAAAATGGCGCACGTGCCACAATGTATTATAGTTGTGCTAATTATTGATGGATTAACACCAATAAAACAAACATTATTTAAATATTCTTCGGAATACGAAACATTTGTGAATATTTATTGAGATTCAAGATTTATCGAAATTAAAAGAAATTTCAGTATTTGTGAGATTTATATGGTAAAAACCATATTGATTTAAAAAAATATTTAAGAATAGATGAGATTTTTTTGGATTGTATTTGGATTGATTGAAGAAATACTCAGGATAAATGAGATATTATAATTGTAATATTGAATTGACGTCATAGTAGGATTGGTTGAGAAAATAATGGGCGTAAGATAGACTTGCGTTAAGTACAGATACAAATTATTTAATCAAGTACGTTCTTACTCAGATCAACAAAATGCTAGACCGATAAACTTTCAAGTAAGATTTTTTTGATCTTATTTTACAAGTTTACAAAATAAATTGTAATTTTTCATCATCATATTGGAATCATTTGAGAAACATTAATTTTTAAATCATAAATTTTTCTCCAATTTGTATTTTATTTTTATTTTCGCCCGTACTTTTATAACGTGAATACATAAATGCTGATTAAGTGGGTTATTAAAAAGGGTAATAACCCAATAATAGTTGTGCACGTGTGCATAAAATACGTTAACAATTTTGTAAATTGTTTTCTTGTTACGTTAACGTTGTCTTTATTCCAAGCTGTAATTACTTAACTTGGAAGGGCGACAATGAAGTGCTTTTGGGTTTTTTGCGGTTTGAGGTTTATTTTTTCGCAATAATTTCGAACGATGCGAATTCCAATTACAAACAATTTCATTTTTGCAAAATCTTTTGTGTCTCTGATACATTAAGTTTTCTAAAAAGAGAATCAAAAACCTTGGGTTACATCTCTCAGAACTTAAGCACACAATCATGGAGATGTAACTTTAGTATTGAGAAAGAGTTTTGATTCTGAAATATATAGAATATAGAGAAATTGATGTTACTTAAAAACTCATCAGAATCGTCGCATTTTTTATTCATTTGTCACCAAAGGAAAACAAAGCGCAATCAAGCGTAGGAATTTACATATATACTTATACAAGTTTAAATGCATCTGCCCATAAATATATTCATACGTCAAAAATGAATCTACAATAATAATAACCATCCATATACGTTGAGATTAAAGCCCATGCGTCTGGGCAAAATGCTATTATGTATTCAAAATTTTGCATAATTTGCCAAAGTTTTGCGTTTCGTTTGCTAATTTTGTACAAGCCAAAAGTGACAGAGACACACATAGAGAGAGACAGAGCTACACGGAGAAAGAGAGAGTTTTGAAAATTCGCTGAGCATATTTGACTTTGAGTTAACATCACGTATACGTATATATATATATATATATATATATCTTTGAGAGCGCTAAATCGTTTATGCATATTAAATCTTTTGAAATCTTTCTTTCGAGTTACATACATATATTTTGCTTGTTAAGCTATTTGACCTATTTCGTAACAACAACAAAAATCGTTTGCAAAGGGCTTGCAAAAAAACGAACAAAATTATGTTGTGACGAATTTGAAATATTTTTTTTGAACTTTCTATTTTATGATGCACAAAAGAGCTAAATTGAAACCATTGTCGTAGATCTTATATATATAGTATATATATATATGTGTGTGTATATATCGATCTTTTAAGCTTCCGGCCTGGCAACACAATGTGTAACAAAATTTAAGCTTTGTTTATAATGCGCGGCATGCTTTAAGCTGAACTTGATAGCCGTTTTTGGGTTTGCGATATGCAAATCATATATATATATTTGCTATATAGACACATGTGTATATATATATATATATTTATAGTGCGTATTAAGTGCGAGCTACTGCGATTCACAATGCTCGAATGTCGCACTTTTTTTGTTGTTTTGTTTTGTTTTTTTGGGGCTGGGCATTAGCATATTGTTGTTGTTGTCGTCAATGTGTCTCTCAATGGACCTTAACATTGAAAAACGACAGCTGTGTGCTGTCGACGATGTCGCTTGACGGGGTTCAATCAAATTGGTGTTGTTGTTGTTGTTGCTGTTAACGCTTTCAATGTCGCGTGCAAATAAATAGATTTTTTCTTTCTGGTTTTGCTTAGCCTAATCAAAAGACTTAGACAACGAACTTGTCGTGCCTAATTGTATCCGCAAAAAAAAACCAAAAAATACAAAAATTAAATATGTAGAAATACTGGGTGTGAATTAACAGAAGTTTTTGTTGTGTGCTTGTTACTCGAGCAAATTGAGTTTTGTTGTTCAAAGAAATTAGATAGAAATAAAAAAAACAAATAATATTTTTTAATGGACAAACTTTGTTTTTTGGGGTTTTTTTGTTTTTCTTGACTCGAACCGGTTTCGGTGGCCATTGGGCTAAAATGATATAAATCATTAAAAAATATACAACAACAAAATTGGCCACGCTGTCGAAAAATGACGACACACAAAAATAGTTTTTTCTTTTTGGTGCTGCGCAGGCGAAAAATAAATAAAATAAACCCAAAAACCGAAACCTTCAAATAAGTATAAAAAAAAAACAAAAAACGCAACGCCAATGAATTTTCCAGCAAGAGCGCGTAAGAAAAACAAACTTACTCAGCAAAGCGCGAAAAAAAACTTTGCACACAAAGACACACACACACACACACACAAAGACACACCTGTCGCAAAACACAAACAACATTTGAGTAAAAAAATAAATATAAGTTGCTTTTGGAGCCAATAAGTGAAAAGGCAGCGTGTCAATAAAGATAGAGATAGAGAGAGGAGCTAATAGATAAGCCAACAAAAAACATAAGCTGAAATTAGTTCAATAGTTTTTCAAATAGTTTGTGCGGCAGATGTAAATAGTTAGTTAGTTGTTGTTCGCTTTCATCAGAGCTGGCTTCCGTTTTTTACTTTTGTTTAGTTTGTTTGGCAATCAATTCTTGACTCGATTGTTCCAGACATTTATTTGGCAAGAGACACAAAACACACACACCACACACACAGAAAGTTCACTTTTTAACACTTAACGGTATTTAACAACAAAAACTAACCAAAAATATATGTATTTAGATATATATTTGTATTTGGATTCAATCCAAAATGAAACAGCAGCAGCAACAACAATTTTCAAATACGTTGAATGCGGAGGTGCAAAGAAATGTTGCTGCCAATGCCGACGCACGCTCAACTCGAACTGAAACCGAAACCGAAACTGAAAAACTGACTAACCGACAAACGCGGAGCGCGCAAAAAAAAAAAAACCAAAACCAAAAAAAAATGAGGAAATTTTAAATACCCGCCAGGCAAGCAGCAAAAAACACAATAGCAACAACAACAAAATGCAAAGACAAAAACCACGTAATGAAAATCGGAACACTAAATAATCAGTCAAAAGAGCGAAAGCAAGAGAGAGGCAGAGGCAGCGAGAGAGAGAGAGAGCCAACAAAGTTAAATGTAAAGTCAGCTCAAATATTGAGAGCTTTGAGCAACAACAACAACAACAAGAAAGTACCGCTAAGCAACGCGCTCGAAAACAGTTTTTTTTTTGGCTAACTCTAAGTCGTCTCATGTTGTTGCAGACGCATATTTTTTAGAGATCTAAGATTTGAGCTTTGAGTGAATCTTACATTTTGAGAAAGAGCGATAGAGAGAGAGGGAGAGAGAAAACTTTTGTCATAACTCAAATCAATCTTGTATTGTATTACTAAACCATTTAAATGCAAAACAAAATTTTTTTTATTGGAAAATAATATTAATAATAATGATGAATTACATGCAAGAAACTTGTGAAATATATACAAAAGATTTATTAATAAAAGAAAACACTGAGAAAAATAAAAGTAAATTTAATAAAATTTAAAAGTTTAATGTTCAAAAACTATCTTACCATTTCACTATTTTTATATCTTAACTCTGCTTATAGACTTTCCTTACTTGTCTAACAAACTCTTAGTTCAAATTATTCTCTGCACCTTATATTATTGTTTACTGTGTAGTTATCGGCATTTTTGCTCTCGTATGGAACTGTTCTGGTCAGCAGTTTTAAATGAGGTTTTTTGCTTCGAAAAACAAAATCATATAACAAAATATAGATATATATATATATATATATATATATATATATATATGTGTATATGAATTTAGAACTGCTTTCGAAACTGGCGCAATGTGGCGAGGCCAATTCTGTGAACGCCTGCAGTTTAACATTAAAGCCGTTATTCTAGACGTTTTCTTGGTAATTGGTGTCAATGAATTGAATTTTGTACGAGTCTATGAAATAAAAACTAATTGCAGTTATTTGTTTAACGTAAGCAATTATTTTTTGATCGATATCAACATATTAATATATATCAAAATAATTCGATTGCTTTGCACTCGACCCACAAAAATGAAAGAAACATATATTAAGGTATATAAAGGCCCACATATGGTGGTAAAGCAAAAAAAACCTGCCTAACAAAGGTTACACAAATAAAATACGTATAGGCGTATACTGCTATTATTATGATCTTTGGCCGAAATCCGCACAAAAGAAATGAACAAAAAATAAATAGAAAAAAATATGTGGCAGTAATTTGTGCGACACGCAAAAGAAAGAAAGTGTGTGAGTGTGCGAGTGTGTGAGTGTGCGTGTGTGTAGGTGGGTTAGTTACAGTTATAAATGAGTGTAAGTTAGTGGGTGTTATTTAGTGGGTTGAAAGTGTTTGTTTGAGTCCGCAGTTCGACATGCATACTATGCATATATATTGTATTGGTAGTCTGAGATGAAAGATGAAGTAACACGCTTGAGAGTTTAACGAATATTATAGAAAAGATTTCTATGAAAAATGGATCGATTAATCCATGGAAGCCATATGATATTAATGATTGATGTTAACAACTTGAGTTTACTAAGGAAAATGCGAAACTTGTTTACTTATTTCTATTTTAGCGGAAGTGTTAGAAGTCTATATGAAAAACTAAAGCCAACGATGAATAATAGCGGTTTATCGATATTTATCGATTGTTAATCTTTATGGAGATGCTACAGAAAGAACTTTTCCTTAATATTCAGTAAGAATTGTATTTTTTACTAGGTAACATCATATATTTCATAAATTAATACTAAACCTCTGCATGTGAATATTTCTGTATTCAAAAATGTTAATTAAGCAAACTTTACGTCAATCGACTTTTCAA
The DNA here is from genome assembly GCA_035044465.1 of Scaptomyza tumidula. Taxonomy (NCBI): domain Eukaryota; kingdom Metazoa; phylum Arthropoda; class Insecta; order Diptera; family Drosophilidae; genus Scaptomyza; species Scaptomyza tumidula. The sequence goes on from JAWNNW010000444.1 coordinate 18,516,390, forward strand.
TTGTTTTCCTTTTGAGTGAGCAACTACTAAATTAAAAAAACTTTCCGTTATTATTGTTAGACAGAATTATTAATCTTATTACTTATTATTCGTAGCTATTAGAAAATAATTTCTTGACTTTTATTGACTTCAGAAGCAATTCGAAAATGTGTATATGTGTAGGTATACTGCGGTTGTACTTTATTGATTCGTAATAACATATGTAACTAATAGTAATAACAGCCAATTAAAAACGTGTGTTATGCACTTTTATTGCTTCAAAAGGGGTTAATAACAGTTCAAATAGTTGAAATGACTCAACTGTTATCAACTTTAAAACCACTTGAACACGGTTCATTGTAGTTCATTGTCGCAGCACTAAAAACCTAGATCTTAAACTACATCCTGCTCTTCTTGATCAGATTCAGATCTGACCTGTTGGCCATATATATAATTAACATTAATTTACATTTGAGTGGCAATTTCGAAAACTGCATTTTAATTAAAACAAAACAAAACAAACACACAAAAAAATCCCAACAGCAACACAAAGACTCTAGTCACCCGGCACTTGTTGGTTAACAGTTTTTTTGTGCTAAACAGGCCCAAGTTGACTTTAGCCCAGTCACGTTTCACGTTTGCAGCTTGCTATTCGATCTACCGCTGAGAGCAACAGAGACATAGTGACAAAAAGAGGGAGAGAGAGGAGGGACGGGCGCGAGCTCACGTCATTATTGAAGACGTTGCGACGTCACACAGTGCGCATGAGTAATGAGTTTAGTTTTTTGTATTATTATACATTGAAAACGTAATAAATGTGTCAAGTAAACAGGGTATAATGGTTTTGTTGAAACTTATGAAACACGCATCTTTTAAGTCATAAGTTTTGTTTAATTTATCGATAACTCTTTGTTTTTCTTTCGATGTACAAATCAAGCTTACTTTGAAGTTGATATATGACTGAAATTTTCAAGAAATAGTTAGTTGGCATGTTCTATGAAATAATATCAAATTGCTTTGAACTTTTTAATGAGATTACTTCAAAAAAACACGGAGATAATTCGATAGACTTGAAATGGTTATGACTTTTGATATGGATATGGAGACTACAGTAGAAAGCATCCTCCAGTCGAGTTTTCTTGACAAGAGCAATTGGTCTTTAATATTTTTTCCCCTTATAAATATGCAGTTTTTTTAACAATAATATTGCGATCGATTAATAATTAACACTTAATTAATCAAATGATATTTATTGCAAAGCTACTTTAATTTTAGAAGATTTTTTTCTTAACTTTCCAACTTTACGTTCTTAGTTTACAGGGTAGCTCAACAGTACTTACTCAATGCTTTTCTCTTTCTCATACATTTTTATTGTGTTGTTTGCTTGGCTTTGCCTTTGTTTTAACTAAATGAAAATTGATTATTATGCATGAGTGTGGAGTTTTGAGATACTCGAAAAGTCAGATGCGATGACAATGCACTTATTCAAACTAGACAAATGCATACAATTTTGGGGGACGACCTTCGTTTCGATTTTTTTTGTCCAAATAAATATTTAAACGTGTCGACGAAGGCTGGCAAAACAACTTGTTGACTTAACACACCAAAAAGCTGACAGATAAAGAGATTAATTGAAATTGATGATCGAGTTACGTTTATTTTTAAACTCGGCGCGGATTTTTGCTGTCATCGTTCAAAAGCTGTTGATATGGCAACGCTGCTGCAGCAGCTGATTGGCAACGCCATTGCCGTTGACAATATTTGAAACTTAGCATGCGCCAAACCTATATATATATTTAACGTTCTATTTTGAGTACTAGATAGTTTGAACGAACAAATTTGTTTGCGGGCCAAAAAAAAAAGAAAACGACAAATCTATTTTTCTCTCTTTCTCTCATCTCGCGTATAAGTTTTGACACTCGCGCTCGCTCGAAGAAGAACAAGAAGAAGAAGAAGAACGCATGCGCTGGCAGCAAGAAAAAAAGTGACTTTCATTCAATAGGAAAAACCTCAGCGAATGGTGGTGGAAAAGCAAAACAACAACAACAATAATAGGGTGCATAATCTAAAACTCACCACCAACGAAGGGTGCGAAAAGAGGGTGGTGCTCCTTGTGTGTGTTTGTGTGTTTGGCTCGCGCAGTCGCCACAAACATTCCACCTCCATATCTTCCTCACCCCCCCACCCCACCGTTGCCTTCGCTAACTTGGTGAAATTTTTTATTGTGTGTGTTCTGGCTGGCGGCCCGGTTTTGCAGGCCCAGTTAGTTGCCTGTCGCCAGTCGCTAGTCGAGCATTTCGAGCTGTGCTGCTCTCAAGCAACCAAAAACCATAAACAAAAAAAAAAAAAAAATTAAAATAGAATCACACAACAAACTCGCGTCTTCTGTTCTTCACCCCTCACAAAGAAGCCCCTTCCCCTACTTGATTGGCCTGGCTACAATTCGCGTCGCGTGTGAAATTTGTGCATATGTGTGTGTGTTATGTGTGTGTGAGTGTGTAAGTGTGCGCAAATAGCACAAGAAAAAAAATCAAAGAAGAAGCGAAACCAACAAAAAAAAAAAAGTTCAATTTAGTTCAGCTCAGCTCAGCAGCAGGCGCAGCATCCAGGCATCCGACGTTTCCAACCTCACATTTTATTTGTGCCGGTATGTACAACGCCCGTTTTAAACAAACCTCCCCCCCTGAACACCCTTGTCGTATGCACTTAAATGGTATTTATAGTGCATATAACAAAGTATAAATTATTATATTTTGCCCAGTTTTGTTTGTCAGCCAGAGAAACTTATTTTTAGAGCCTGCGAGACACCTTTGCAGCACGCCCCACAAACACACACACACATAGAGGGAGAATGAGAGAGCGAGAGAGAGAGGGTTATGAGAATGTATGTCGCTGGGGTCTTATTTTCTTCTTTCTTTTTTTTATTATCTCATCGACAATGCCGATGTCGCTATTGGAAACGGCGGCGGTCGTAAAAAAATTTAGCGCAAAAATCCCACATTTCCTGCTGCTTGTTTCCGCAAACACAAAGAGAGAGAGTGTGAGAGAGAGAGAGAGAGCGAGCGTAAGAGAGCGCAATTATGAATACGAAGAGGAAGAAGAAGAGCGAGCGCAGTCAGCAGCCAACAACAGCAGCAGCAGCAGCTTCTTTGCCAGTGTTGCTGTGCGACTTATTGTCAAACACTGCCAAAAAGTATGTGACAGCGAATAGGTTGAAAAAAAATACTTTTTGTAACAGCATTTGAATCAAGCGCGCTCCCAATACAGAACACTCAGATTATATCAACAATTAACTTATCGACTGATTAAAGATAAGATTAGATAATGGCTGTGCTTAAATCAATATACAGCAGATAGCAGAAGTAGTCGAATGTGTATTTATATTATATAACAAGCTGCTTGATTTGTTCTTCTTTTTCCTTTCTGTGCCACCCTTGGCGGCGCGCACAAAAGCCGGCAGCAAAGGTTTGCAAAAATGTAGCAGCAAGAATAGTAGTAAGTAATAGTAGTAGTAAGTGAGAGCGAGCTACTTAGTGTCCGTGTGGGTGTATAACTGTATATGTGTGTGTGTGTTGGTGAGAGCACGCGCGCGTGTGAAAAATCTTACAACCCAAAGGAGCAGTAAAACAGAATACTACAACAAAAAAAAAAAAAAAAGAAAGAAGAATGAAATAAAAACGAACATTTACCCAATTGATTTTCAAGGCGCTTGACGTTTTGTCCAAAAAAAACCAAATAAAAGAATACATAAATTTAAGTAGTGGCATAAATATTAATTAAATAATATTGTGTGTGTGTGTGTTAGTGTTAGTGAAATATGTGTGCAAAAAATGTTTGACAAATGTTTGGGCAATGCCTTGAGAGCAATAGTTGGGCGCACTGTCTCTATGGCTATTGCATAAAAAAAATGTGTGAGTACGCCAGGGGCAAGGGAAGCAATCCTAACGACTACCCCTTTGCCTCCCCCTTTGCTCGTCACAACAACAAAATGCGACCCAAAGACCTAGCGACCGCATTTCATATCGACTGCAAAAGAAACAACCTAAAAAGTATGCTACATTATGCATCCAGCGATTTGTTGTTATTGATTAAGTGCTGTTGTTGTTGGTAACATGTTTAAATTACAATCAGATGATGAACATCATCAGCTGCAGCTGCCTCTCCCTCTCTCTTTCACTCTCTCGCTCTCTCTCTTGTTCTCTCTAAACGTGTAACGAGGCGATAACATTTCAAGTGCATTATGTCATTTTCATTCTTCTTTTTTTGTTGTTCTTGTTGTCTACCTGCCAGCGTGTGTGTTAGTGTGTGTTAGTGTATATGTGTGTGTGTGCCCGTCGAGGACGAGGACACAGAGCACTCGTCTCTGTGTCTTTCGGTCTGTCTGTCAACAGGGCGCCATTTAATGCCGTAACTTTGTGTAATTAAAAAAAACAGAGAAAAGCGCAGATGGTGGTGGTGTGTATGTGTGTGTGTGTGTGTGGGGGGGGGGGATGTTAATGTGTGTGTTATTAATATATATGTACACAACAGAAACAAAACTTGTAATTTCCGCCCGCTCGGCAACTAGCAACTGAAATTGAAATTTCCGCTTTTGGGCAAAACTGAAGCGTCATCATATAACAATTTAAGGAACCTGACCACACTTACACACAAACTAACACGTGTTTGTATGTGTGTGTGTGTGTGTTTGTGTGTGTGCTTGTTGGGGCAACGCTTGACGCTTGGGTGACTGTGGCATCACAGAAAAAGGGTCACAGCATGTGGGAAGCTCTCAAGTGACCCGTATCATATACATCTATATATTTGTGTGTGTGAGTGGCATAGAAAATTGGCAAAGCATAAATATGTGTCAACAGGGAGCTGCCAAGCAACATGCTTACTAGTTTGAATACTTTTGGCAGTTCGGTGTATAATATATTACTAACAATTACGCCAAAATATTTTTGCTTTCCCCATAGCGGTTCCTCGACCGCTGTTGGTATGGAAACAAATAAGGTTGATGCATTGGCTAAATTAACCTCTAAAAATAATGTGGCGTATACATACTTTTAGGCAGATCGCTTATTCTTCCATACTCAATTGGTGCGACATTACAATAAAAAAAGGATACAATTTGTAAGGAGGTCCCCTTCTTATTGTTGTAGCACCTTAAAACACCAAAAAAAAATTATAATAACGGCAGTTTTTCTAGGAACTTGAATTATTGCATACAGCATAGGCCGTAAATATATGTACTTTTTACTCAAAAGTACACAAAAGTTTAATTTTTACCCCCAAAAATTGAATTTGAACCCCATTTGGGGTAATTTACCCCGGTTTCCCGAGCGCTGGCTTAGCAAGTGAAAAATAAGCGAAACACACCTTTTGCATACACACTGTAGAGAATTCAATTGACTAAGCAAACTACACACAGCGAGAGTGTTTTTTTTCAGCTGGCCGATTTCCGTTTGCAAATTCAATTAACAACTTAAATATTAACCAATAGATTAGCAGAAAGACGGGTTTTTGCATTGGGCATGTGTCCGTCCGTCTGTCTATCCGTTTGTTCGTCTGCCTATCTCCGGTTTGACTATTACAGAGCGTTGAGAATTTGCTTAACTTTTGGGCACGTCGTCCTTCAATTGGGCAAACATGATTCATGTTTTTTGAGGTGTGACTTGCTCTGAGTTTTAAATTATTTATAGTTGTTGTTGTTTACATGGCACATCAGCTTCAATGTTCAAGAATCCTCCTCGCCTGCCTGCGTTCATCTCTGCCTTTCGTCTGCTCTCAAGTTTCTCTGAAGTGTTGTTGTGTTGTCAAATAAGCCATATGCAATTGTAGGCCGTCAATTGGTTACAAGAGCAGCAGTAAAAAAACAACAATGTACAAAACAAGTGAGAGTGCTTAAGTCGAGAGAGAGAACAACAGAGTTGGACTTAGAGATACTCTGTAATCAAGTCATCGATTTTTACGGATAACGATGAATAGTTTTATTTTGCTAAATAAGATGCTTCACATTCAACACAACACATTACCTATCATAATCAATCTTCAGTATTTATGTTATCGATTTTTATCGATAACGATGAATAGTTTTATTTTGCTTAATAAGAATACTTCACATTCAATACAACACATTACCTGTCATTATCAATCTTCTTCATTTATGTTATCGATTTTTATCGATAAACGTACAAAGTTCAAGTTATTGGTCTAACCTTTAAGGTTGTCTTTAACTTAGATTTTCCCAACTTTACAAAACACTTTCAACATTTTTTTAATAAAGTGCAGTAGTCGATTATTATTTACCTTGTTGGTTGAAATAAACGTTGACAGATCTTACATAAAAGTTTACACTGGGTCATTTACTTTGTGGGTTACTGCGAATGTGCTGGAGGGTTCAACAAATAAGCTTCGAGCCTAACTGCAATAATCACTTAATGGTTGATATGTCAACTGACAAATATTTGGGAACAAATAATGAATAACTAATAAAATAAATATTGATTACTTTTCGCGTCTTAGAATGTCAAATAGGTATACTACATCAACAAGAATTTCAAATAGCAGATGATCAAACAAATATTGAAATGTTATCGATTCTCGAGTCGTATCACTTATCTAAGCCTCATTTAACACGCAGGTTTGTTTGTAAGCTTCAGTAAGTACGATATTCTTTATCACTGTTAATTTGATTCTGTTATCGAATCTTGCACATCTCTAATTGCTGCTGTCTATCGATCATTTGCAGAGCTTTGTGGTTCATTCAACTGTTTAAAGCTTGTTCATTGCGTATAGCTGCACCCACATACATAAGTATATGTATGTGTGCCATGATTTTTAATTAGACAGCAACAATAATTTTGTTGGCCAACAGCGAAACCGTTAGCCAAGTGCAGAAAGCATAGCTCATATGTATGTTTATGTGCTTGTGTTGTACTTTGACCTCTTTAGCAGTGCGTCTTGGTCAATGTCAGTGGCTTGGGCTTGGGCTGGGGCTTTAATAGACTTGGACGGGTCTTTACGGTTGCCTCGCGGATTGAATTTCTTTGAGGTTCAGGTTCAGGTTTTTCCTCGCACTCTCTCAACAAAAACAACAACATAATATTTCCACTACTCGTTTTTCACAGTTCTTTTGCGGCTTTTTCAATTAAAGCTTGTTGCATGCCACCATCGTTTACGTGTCTCTCTCGCTTGCGCTCGCGCTCGCCCTCTCGCTCTCTCAACCCAACCCAATCCAATCCTACCCAACACGCCCCACCGCTTGTCGCATGGCTTTCTTTTGTGCGCTTTGTGGCTGCCTTTCTTGCTCGCAGCTGCTGCCGAAACTGACGCTGGCTGCTCGCTGCCGAAGCTGGCAGCTGACGCTGCATAAAGTCTTTCACTTCTTTGGCATCCAAGTTTAGTTCAGTTCCAGCCGGCGTACGTAGCGCACACGCGTGTCTTGCGAGATCGACAGACGACGAAAAGTACAAACAGAAAACATAACGAAACGAATTACAATTATCCATAACCGATAGCACGATAAGCGGAGCATAGAACGCAGCGCTCTCTCTCTCGTGTGTGTGTGTTTGTGTTCGTTCGTTCGTGTGTTGATTCTCTTTCACTCTCTTTTTCCGTTTCGTTCGCATTGTTCGATTTCTTTGCGCATGCGCGCAGCGTTCCCGACGACGACGACGACGACGACAAAGAAATAAAATAAAATACCACACGCACGCGCTCTCTCTCTCTTTCTTTCGCTATCTCTCTGTGGATCTGCCGTCTTTGTCGCGCCGCGCAAAAGTGAAAATATTTGGAGAAATTTCTTGAGCAGAATTTCAGTTGCCCAAGTTTTTTAGTGTGTCAGCATTTTAAATGAGTAAACCAAGCAACAACAACCAATAAAAAAAAAAAGATTCCAAAATATAATTTTTTGATTAAGTGCTCAATTTTCAAATATCAATTCAACGAAAGTGTTTCTCAAAAAAAAAATCAGAGTTATTTTTCGCGAATGTCATTGACCCAAATCTTTGCGGAACCCAGCAATAATTAGCCAACAATAACAACTTTGAATAGTTGTTGTACCATCATCGGCAACATAATTATCATCATCAACATCATCATCATCGCATCGATTGCGATTCCGCATCTTCAACATCGGACTTCAGAGTTGGGCGTTAATTTTGTTTGTGGTTGCTCTTACCTTATTACTGACAAGTAAGTGTAAAAGGCCGCCTGCGTGGCTAAAAATAAGCAAACGGCGGCAAATATTTAAACATTTTTTTTTTTTTGAGCTACAGTAGGGCGGAAGGGAGAAGCGTGAAGGGAGAGGAAGGGAAGTTGGGGAAAATTATGCAACGTTGACGTAATATTTAGTCTAAAACTAAAGACGTGAAAGTTGGTTAAAAAAAAAAAAAAAAACAGAAACAACAAATATTTTTTTTTCGAAACCTTTATAGTTGTTGTTGTTGTTGCTGTTGTATTTGTAATATTAATCATTGCATATTTACAAATAAAATTTGCACACCAACACAGGCACAAACAGATACACACACACACATACCTACAGTTAATAAGAAAATGAAGACGCAGCATAATAAATAAACATGGATCACGGTCAGCTACAGACCGTAGCAGAGATATACACAAAGATACTCAAATATAAAGATACATATTTACACGCACAGATACATCTATAGCAGCGGCTCATTGCAATTCCGTTTCCAAAATATCCAAGTTGCGAAAAAGGTTTTTTTTGCGATTATATATACTCTGTAAACAAAATGAAAGCGGGAAGATAAGAGCATATGTATCATGCGTAATAAAAACTATGCTACACAGAGCAAAAATCTAAGTAATTCGTTCTGAAAACTACTTTTTTTAAGTAATGTAAATCAAGTCAATCTCAATGCAAGCAGAGTTTTATTTGACTTAAAGTATTATTTGACTTAAAAAGTGATTTACTAAATAAAGGTTGAGTTTAAAAAAGTTTAAGTCAAGTTTCACTTGGTTAAAGTAGAGTTTAACTTAATTTAAATCGAACTTCCTCTTTTAAGAAGAGTTTCACTTGATTAAGGTAGGGTTTTGTTTGATTTAAGCAAAGGTTTAAGTGATTTAAGTTCAGTTTAACATAATTGAAGTAGAGTTTTACTTGATTATGAAAGTGTTATGCTTCATAAGAGGAGCTATGTGTAATTTCTTCTTGATTTGAGTGGAGTTTTACTTAGTTAAAGTATTGTTTTCGGGATAGAGCTGACTAGGTTTAGGTTGATTTTATTTCATGCTTAAACAATTTGCACTTAATCAAAGTATTTAAAATTATTATGAGCATTTCCTTACATGAAGAATGTATTGTACAGTTTGTTGGAACATGACTTTTTCGCTCTGTGTAGGATGTGTACATTTGTAAATCTGTTTGCAGGGTATCTTCCAGTGCAGCTTAGATTTTTATTCCAGGGTAGTCTTGTTTTATGTGTCTGTTGTTTTGTTGTCGTCGGAGGCTGTATGTTTATTACAATTACAACAATTTGAATATGCCTTAAGCTACATATATGCACACATATATACACGTATATGTAAATATATATATATTGTACAATGTCTGTCAATCTGGCTCATCAAGCCAGCGACCGCATTGACCCACTTTTGTTGTTGTTGTTGTTATATCCCCAGCGCATGCGCAAATGCAGTCAAAAATTCCGGTGGGTTTTTCCCTTGCTTAACTTGGCCTTAACTTGGCAATCTCAATTCAAGAAATATTTATATATACATTATATACAATATATGCCACTCGATTTCATTGACTATTTCTATTGGATTACGTGCAATGAATTTTAAAGGTTTGATTTTTTGTCAAAATTTCTTTTTTTTTTTCGTTGGCTTCAGTCTCCAAGCACTTTCGCATTTATCGAATCGAATAGATTGGATATGGTATATATATCGTATTCTTAACTGCACTCAGTCTCAGCCATTTTGAATAGCTACCGGTTTGTTTTTAAATGGGTTGGCAGCAATTCAAGCGACCCAATTGGAATATTTTATGGCCCAGTTATTGCCACTGTGACGCACTTTAGGCCTTAACAGAATCTTACTAAGCTTCCCTATAGTTTTTTCTATAGCTTATTACAAACGTTACATAAGTTGTTTTTAAAGAATAATTGCTTAATTGTTTATTATTGTCACTATATAAAGAAACTTAAATCTATTCCACAACGGTTTTGGCAATGTTTTTTATAGTTTCTTTGTCTTATTGTCATTTTTTTACATCTCTTTTCTTGTCCTTTAATCAACTTGTTTAAATATTTGTCCCTCAAAAATCAAATGTGGATTTATTTTTTTATATTTTTATTTTTTTCGCACAGTTTTTACTTCGCATTCTTAGCTTTTTTTGAAATAAATCAACTAGGATTATGAATATATAATGAGAATCATATGAGGTCCAGAAATGTTCCATATTCATCTATTCCTTCAAGTTATATTTTTTGTCATTCTATTCTCATGAACATAGTTTACGAATAATATTTTATATACTATGATATGTTACAAAAATCTTTAACATCTTTTTCGTTTAGTGTTATCAATTTGTTCATAGATCTTACAATAAAATATGACAATCCCATAAGGCCGTATACCTTATCAGGCACTGCCTCCAAATCTTCTCTTTCATAAAAATTCCTTCGTTCCTCTCGCGCCACTCTCCTATCCTCTATATCAATCAAACTCACGTGCTCAACACACAAAATTCATAAATCATAATTTTAGTAAAAATTGCAACGCAATTTCAAACATCAACAACAACAACAACAAAATGAGCGAGACAGCTCGTGTACAAGCAACAATAATAACAAATTTAAATATGTTATATATTTTAGTTAATTAGTGCAAAGCTTGACAAATCTTAATTGAGACTCGAGACACATATTGTTCTTAGCATTTAAGTCTTAGCTCATGGTATTGTACTTGGGCCTGGGCTAAAAATAAAACCTATATAAATTCTAATTGTGAAATTATTTAATAGCTAAAAAATTTTTTAATGCCTGAGGTCGTCAGCTGAGCTTTTCAATTGATGGAAATTGTGATTGGCCGAGGATGAGGTAGAACGGGGAGACGGGGTGGCGGGGTGGCGGGCCCCTACTATACACACTTAAATTTAACTTTTTTTTATGCTGTAAACTGCTGCTGAGCGCTGAGACCAGCTTTGTTTGTTAATCAAAAACGCAAAAACGCAACAACAAAAAAAAAAGAAGGCAAATTATGAGCACGAAGAGAGCGAGGGCGAGGTGGATGGGTGACAGGAGGGGGTGGATTAGCTCAGATTTATTCAATTACACACAAAGCATAGATAACTTACGATAACTGTTGTGTGTAAAAAGAGAGTGGATATTCGGGGGGCTGGCTTGGGTTGGGGGACGAGACACTCGTCTCGACTGTAAAAAAAAGGTTCAATAGTAGTAGAGAGAGAGAATAGAGGGCACAGACCCATTATGATGTTGATGATGATGCAGCATCCGCTCGGGAACTTTTACACACACACACACACGAACATACAAACATACCAATAGAGATTTACATATTTGTGTTGTTGCTGCCCCATTGTCGAAAAGTGAAAATATTTTTATTATTTGAACTTTCGTTTGTTCGCTTTGAGAAATGAATTAAAAAAAAAAATTACAAAAATTGCTAAAACAAATAAAGTTAAGCACTTTAGAATAAGATACACAAAATACACTTCCGCAATACCCAAACACAATAAGGTCTCTGAAAAGTTCTTCCGAACCTACAAAGCATAGCTGACAATGCAATCAGAAAGCTACATTAAATGTATTGCAACGAAATTTTTATACACTTTACGGAAAAGAAAGGAAAAATGCTTCTTTAATGCCGCCTCGAAACTGGTAAATGCTGCTTTAACAAATTATAATTTTACATTGACATTTGCATTTAAGACCAATTAAAAACACTTTCTAATGTAAACAAAGTACAAATGTATGAATAACATTAGTTTAGTCTCAATGTTAGTTCAATTCACGTGTACTTAAACGTTTTGCCGCAGACTAAAGATCGATAGAATGCAACATTGATTTATTTATGGCGCCGGAAATGTTGTCAATTATTCTTTGTTTAACTTGATAAGTTTATCTAAACAAGTTTGAAACTACTTTGCTTAACTTTGCATTAGCCAATTTAATATAATCTAAAACCTACTTTGTTACTAGATTACTAATAAATGCATTTGGCAATTACGCAAATTCAATGCATATATTTAAAAAATATTGTAAGCTGAAAATTAGCTTATCACTTATTCAAAGGAAACTTTGTTTTTGAATATCTATTTGAATATCTAATGATTGAACTTTAAGCTATTACTTTGATCGAAAGGGAGGTTACAGACCCATTGAGCAAGTGTTTATTGTCTGCATTTTGCCAAGGGTATTGGCCTAAAACGTAGACATAGTAGTAGTAATGGACACATAGAGAAAGACGAACGAAGAGATACAAAAAAACAAAAAACCAAGGCGAGTTGTTGTTGCTGCTGCTGTCGAAGTCGAAGTCGATGACGATGACGCTGACGATGATGATATGCGGCACGATTATAGGAAATGGGTCAGACAATACACACATACACATACACAACAACAACCGCAAGACAGTAACAGTGTAACTACCTTGTCAAGGCAGGTTGAATGTTTACCGTTTAACAGCAACACACACACACACACACACATAAACATTTCTACACATCGGTGCAGTTACACAGAGATTCGGGTCTTCATGTTTGGTTAACACGCGCAGAGGCGTGGTTCAGGTTGTTCATTAGTTGTTATTGTTGGTGGTGCAGTTTGTTGTAGTGGTTGTGAAGTCTCTTTGCTTAGGCGCGCGAATTTTTAAGCGACATAGAGCAAGACCAAGAGATGGTAAGAGGGTGTGAGAGAGAGAGAGATAGGGGAAGCAAAATCATACGATGTAAGAAAAAAAAAGAAGTTGATTTTCAAGAAATTTCACTTTAGAATGAGCAAAGAAGAAGCGACAGCAGCATCAGCAGCAGCAGCAGACGCTGAAGAAGTGGCTGACGAAAAACTGGATTTTGCCTGTGGGAAGCTCCATTGATAAATTTACAGTTACGTGATGCGAGTGTAGAGATGTTAGTTGAGAGATGAGCAAGCGAAGAGCAAAGATGAGAGAGCAAAGCCAATGCACGATTGTCATCAGCCAAAGTTTTGTGTTTAAACTTTAATTATAGTTCGTTTGATGGCCTTTTACACGAAAGAGAAGAAGTAGAAAAGAAAAAAATAAATAAAAATAACAGCGGATATGATTCGATAATATCGCAAGAGGCAAAAGATACAAAAAAAAAGCGTTGTGCCAATTTCGTCCAACATTTTAACACATTTCTTAACAACAAATAAAATGCTGTGTCAGTGAAAGAGATTTTTTTTTTTCGTTGGTTGTTGTTGTTGTTGGTAATACCAATGACCAAAATATATATAACAACAATATGAAAATTAAAATCTCTGCTCTCCTTGGTCTGGCTCTCTGGAAATAGATTTTTGCTGTACGCCAAATGAAAACGAAAGTTTCGAAACGAAAAAAAATTAACAAAATTTAAATAAAAAACCAAAAAAAAACAGTAACAACAACAACAACAACGAGCATATTGCGGAATTTAGATATTTTAAAAGTGAAAGCCATGGATATATATACATACATATGCTTGGGCTGGCCCTAAAACTTTTCGACTTGAATCTTTCTTATTTTTTTGAGACGCATTTCAAATACTTCCCGCTCAACAAAATGCCATCACACATTAGATGGCAACAAAAAATGGCATCATTAAACACAGTTCCTGTGTTCAAAGTTCAATATTTGTGCAATGTTTAATTTGAATTTCACATTGTTGTTGATTTTTCATTTGTTGTCGCCTTTTTTTTTTCTTTCTGGTAATTAGCAAACAACACAATAACGGCAGTAATTTCCCCATTCGTTTTGGGTACAAAGGTTTCCCCTCGGCCAGGTGGTTGGGAAATGGGGAAGTGTATTAAATGTTCCCACTGATGCTGTTTACTTGAACCCTGATCGATATATATATATATATGCATATATATAGTATTTGTACATTTGATACCCTTTTCTCATATAGGGTGTGTCTTTACAAACAGGGTTTTAGAAAGGGTTAACTCTAACAGTTCTTACGAAATTGTTCATTTTCTGTTTGAGCTTTAAGACAAACAGATAAAAATAATAAAAAACAACAAACACTTAGCTAAATTTGCATATGCCATTGTTTTTGCTGTTCATTCAACGTTTTACAACTTAAACTTAGCGAGAATATGACGTTTATTTGATTTATTAAAGTCAATAAAAGGATTGCCTTTTACTTTTGGGTAGAGCATTTAAGTTTCGTTTAAAAAGTTCTTAACCTAAGGAATTAAATTATACTAAAGGGAATTTTTAATGAGCTTTTGAAGCTGATCATTTGCCTATGCATGCGTCCTGTCTGTGTGAAAAGCTTCTCGATTTATTCTTTTACAGCGCATATTTAAGAACCAGTTAAGCTGGTTCAAGTTTGTATGTATGTGTGTGTTTCCGTCTGTGTTTAAGCTGTTTCCCGTCTGTAGATGTGCGAAAATATGTCTCTGTCAAACGTATAATCTAAACTCTCCGCACATTAGATGCTGACATTTAAATATAGTATGCCCGGTGACACTTGGCCGAGTGCGCATTCGTTAACGGTCATCGATAACGACAGCAAGTGGCAAGCAGCAATAGCAATTAGTTTACTTTATTGGATGAATGCCTTAAACCTCTATTGTCCGGTCAATTGAGCGCGTGAGTATGTGTGTTTAAGTGTTTGTGATTCCTAATAGGATATTTGTAATCTGCAATGGCAACGTGTGTTTTTGGTAGTTTACTCAATTGGCTGAATGACTTTAACCCAGTACTAATTAAGCGGCTTAAAGACTTTTGCATATTGCTGTCTGTTCTATTGTTCTATTGTGTTTGAGTGTTTGTGATTCCTAATAGGATATTAGCAAGTGTCATTCGATTCAGACGTCATTGCATTCGAAGGACAACAGATCGACGTCACGAAAACGAAATATTTGGCATGAATTTAAGTGTTTTTTGTTTTTTTTTTTGTTTTGGGGAGCTTCCTCACGCACACAAGCCGCACACAAGCCGAAGGCAACTATTTTTAGGGTAGCACATGCTCCTCGTATGTCATTTTGATAGATGGACAGATAGACGGCAACAAAGGCAAAGGCAAAGGCAGCGTTTTCGACTGCCTGACTGAATGTCTCTCTGTGTGTTTTTGATGTGGGTTCTTTATATCTGTTAACCCACCTTTGGCCTTAGCCTACTCAATTTTTTGGTTACAATCTGTTGAAAGTATTTTTTGAATGTTTTTGGCTTGTCAGTTAATTGAAATCTGTGTGAATTTCGAAAATCAATTAATATTATTTATTTAAAAACTGAAATCTGCTTGTCAACCTACTTAAAGTTTGTGCTAAATATAATTGATTAACATGTGTTCATTGTCTTAGGTGAGAAGTAAAAGTGAAAAGTGTTTTGTTGTATATAAAAAAATAAAATTGAAACTTGCTAATTAAAACCGTCAATACACGAGAATTTAGAAAAACAAATTAGGTCTTCTTAAATTCTTTAAATCATTATCATACAAGATGTTTATCAATTTATCGATGGAAAGAATATACAATTTTTTTTATAGCTATACTTATAGTATTTGATAAGTTTGATTCATCCAATTTAATTTCTTCTGATTTTTATCACCTCTTATCCATCAATTTCTTAACCAAATACTAATGTTATCTACCTGTTTTCTGGTTTCTATTACAGCCAAGCAACACATACAAACTTAGCAGCGATTTAAGCTTCGGGCATCACTTCCAACAACACGCACAATAACAAGTAGCTTAAAGGAATCCAATAAACAGGACATTCTGGCTCCTGTGAACACTTTCTTCATCTTCCTCTACATACAATCATACTGTGTCTACACATTTTCTTGGCAACTGGCAGCAACATCAAAAACACAACAATAAACCATATAAATATGCTCAACGGCAACGACGGCAACAAACAGTTTCAACAAAATTCGTTGAAATTTCAAATATATTAAATAGTTAGCAACAAAGCAGAGAAGCCAATTTATAGCAGTAGAAAGTGTGTGTTCCGAGAAAGACAAGAAAAAAATACTTCCCAACAAGAAAACACTTCCAAAAAAAAAATCAAGCGAAACGCAACTTGAAACAATAACGCACTACAACTTTATTTTTTTTGTAGCTCGAGAAGCAAATTGAAAGCGCACACATATGATATAATAAAAACTGCTTCCTAACGTTTAAATATTAAGTGAAAAGAGAGAGAGAATAAATAACAAAACAACATTAATAATACGTAACGGCAATAAAAGAACGCAACGAACATGTCACACGCCGTCGCCAACAAAACAGATACGGAAAACTGCATCAGCAGCAAGAACAACATTAACAGCCTCAAACAGTCGCCACAGCCCGCACAGCAACCGCACAGCAGCAGCAGCACCAGCAATAACAACAGCAGCAACAATAACAACATCATCCTCAGTAGCAACAGCAACAATAACAAGAACCATAGCAGCGATGCAGCATTTTCTTTACTGAACGGCAGCCATTCATCGCAGCATCAGCGCACCAGCAATGGACTCTATACGGCTGTCAGCAACTATGCCAGTGGCAGCAGCAGCGGAAGTGGTTCCGGCAATGCCGCACCACCACCATCGAATCCAGCAGCGTCAGCAACAGCAGCTAGTGCCTCGGGTCTCAATGCAGCGCTGCTCAGTGGAGCGCCGGCAACAGCGTTTCCCATCAATGGTACTCTGCAATCACTGTACGATCGTTATACGGTCGATGATACTAGTTATGTGCCCATCGGACAGTTCTATGCGGGACGAAGTGTGTTCATAACGGGCGGTACTGGATTTATGGGCAAGGTAAGTGTGTTATCAATCAATCTTTCAATCGTTGAAGTTTTGAAGTAAATAAGCAAACGGATATGTTATCGATTAATCGAAAAATACATAAAATAGGAGATATTAAGTAAAAAATTAAAGTGAACAGTAATGAGGTTGACTAAAAGCGCAAATCGCAATGTTGTTAAGTAAAAGATAAAAAAAATATTAGCGATTTTTCAATTTATCGTTTAACGATTTGACTCGTTTTGAACTGCAACCAACCAATTTGTGTTGGCTAATTTCATGGTGCCACAGCAAGTACAAAAATGACGCATACGCCACGTGTTCGTGGTAAATGCAAATTTATTTTAACTGCTTTTTTCGTGGAGTGTTAAAGTTTCGATTAAACAAGCTTGAAATAAGGTTGTTGGATCAAATATGGTTTTAAGTAAAAATTAAACAACTCGTGACCAGACTTTTGACATAAGAAAGAAGCAGAAGAGAGCCTGAAGCGCATTTCAGTTAGAAAAGATAGAGAAAAAGTAAGAAAGTCAAAATAACAGAGTTTTTTAAAAGTGCATCTTTAACTCGGCGTGCTGCTGTTGACTCATCGTTCTGGCATGTCTAGTGCACACTTACTCTTACATATACTAAACTCACACACACTTACAAAAGCTCACTACACACACACGTACACGTACACACACATAACAGCTCTAATTGTTTTACATACACAAAAAAAAACTTTGACTCGTGGCCCAACTTTTGTACAGTGAAACAAACTTTAACGCAAAATTCTGTACACAACATATAAAAAAGCAACATTAAGTTTGTTTATTGTATACAAAAAACAAAAAAACAACCTTAAATGAAGTTTTCTTTACTTTTATTACCATTTCTTTTTGGAAACACAAAACTCGCATTCCTTTTCACATGCTCTCAGTGTGTAATATGTCCTCCGGCTGTTGTGCCAATTTTTAGTCATTGTTTTCCATATGTATGTGAGTGTGTGTTTAACTATGTGTGTGTGTGTATGTGTGCAAACTTGCATGCCTCCTGCCTGCGTCATTATGACATGTAATCGCTGGCGTCGGCGCCGCTTGGACTGCTTCTCAAAATTGCACAGTGTGGCAAAGGTTATTTGTATTCACAACTGCTATCGATTTTAGTAATACAAAGTCTCGGTAGTCGCAGCCACAGTAATTTACATGTCATAACCATGCACTACCTGAACGTCATAACAGGATACGCCCAACTATCAAAGCAAGAACCTCAACCGAACACCCCGCTTGTCAACATAATTATTGTCAGACTGTAATTTACATTGGTGACAATTTTCATATCGTTGTGCTTTCGGGCGTGTCACAGCAAAGAGAGAAAGAGCTGCGTGCATTGCTTCCTTCCTTCCTGTCAATGCCCTTCGCACACACACAATAAACAAACACCCACACACCCCCTCACTTGTCGTGCTGTATTGATAACCACTCGATTTACGCTTAACCAATACGTTTGAAGTCGTTTGTCTGCTCACTTGAACTGCTTCGGACAAGTCAATAAGTAATTGGGGGGCATGGGCAGTGTGATTCGGACAGTTAACTGCCTGATTGGTTGACCGTAATTAAATAGTTTATGGCCTAGAAGAATGTGTTGTATTTGTATTCGTGATTGGGCAAGAGAACTTAACAGTAAACATGAACTCTGATATGGAATCTCGTTCTCTTATTGTTATGCAGTATTTATACGTCTATATATATTTTCTATATTTAGGTTTTGGTGGAGAAATTGCTGCGCTCGTGTCCGGATATAAGAAATATATATCTGTTGATACGACCGAAACGTGGCCAGGAGGTATCGGCGCGTCTCACGGAACTCCTTAATGCACCGGTAACTAGTCCCCCGTAACGACCTTATTTTACTCCTTACTAATTCATCAATCGTTGCCAACTATAGCTTTTCGAATCATTGCGTCAGGAGAAGCCCAAGGAATTGAGCAAAGTCATACCCATATCCGGTGATATAACATCCGAGAAGCTGGGCATCTCAGAGAGCGATCAGGTTGGTTGGATGAAACGTTAACTTTTGTTGAACTTATATTCATACTCTTTTCCTCATCTACAGACCCTACTTTGTCGCAACGTTTCCATTGTATTTCATTCAGCTGCCACTGTGAAATTCGATGAGAAGCTCAAGCTGTCAGTCACAATCAATATGCTGGGCACGAAACGTTTGGTCGAGCTCTGTCATCGCATGATGTCCCTAGACGTAAGTAGCTTATAAAGAATCTTTAGAACCAAACTAAAGTATTTAATTCTTTTGGCAGGCACTTATACATGTATCCACTGCCTATTGCAATTGCGATAGAACCGATGTCTCAGAGGTTATCTATGCACCACCCTATAATCCCGATGATATCATCTCACTAATCAATTGGCTTCCGGAGGACATACTCGATCAGGTGAGTTCCAGCTTAGTTGTGGTTGTTTAGATTACTTCAACATACTTCGTACTTTTGTTCTTTGTAGCTGACACCTCGACTCATTGGCAAGCGTCCCAATACGTATACATTTACAAAAGCCTTAGCGGAGCATATGTTACTTAAGGAGGCTGGCAATCTTCCTGTTGCCATTGTGAGACCCTCAATTGGTAGGTTTGAATATCCAGAGTTATTTGTATTGCTGTAATTTTGGACTGATGATTCGATATTGAACACCGTGAAATGGGTTAGGAAGCTAAACTTAAAAGAAATCAATTTAACCCAAGATCGAATACTAAATGAATCGCATTGATAACGTTATCTGTATTCTTACCTTTTTTGCAGTGACTGCCAGCCTGAATGAGCCTTTTGCCGGTTGGGTGGATAATTTTAATGGCCCAACGGGTATAGTCTCGGCGCTGGCCAAGGGCATGTTCCACTCAATGATGTGCGAAAAGAACTATGTGGCCGATATGGTACCTGTCGATATTGTGATTAATCTAATGATTGCCGCCGCCTGGCGTACAGCGACGCGCAAATCCAATAACTTACTCATCTACAATTGTTGTACCGGTCAACGCAATCCAATCGTATGGGATGAGTTTGTCAAACATGCCATGTGCAGCGTACGCAAACATCCCTTGGGTATGTCGTATTAACAAACAACTTTTCAACGAACTTAGTTAAAAAACCGTTTATTTTTATTTCGTTTCCCGTAGAGGGCGTTCTGTGGTATCCAACGGGCGACCTGCGCATGAATCGTCCAATGAATACGCTAAATTGTATATTTAAACATTTTTTACCAGCCTACATACTGGATGGAGTGGCGCGCATCATGGGCAGAAAGCCATTGTAAGTAGTGAGCTTTTACACACGCATCGAGCGAAGCTTAGAGCTCATTATGGTTAGCAGCTTCACACTTGTACTAATGCAAAATGCTTTCTTTCTTTTGTTTTACAGTGTTGTCAATGTACAAAATAAAATTGCCAAAGCTGTTGAATGCTTAGAATACTTTGCCACACGCCAATGGCGTTTCAAAGACGATAATGTGAATGCTCTGCTGCTTACGCTCAGTCCAAAGGATCGTGAGATTTTTGTGTTCGATGTGCGTAACATTAACTGGGATAAATACGTGGAACGTTACGTTTTGGGCTTCAGGGAGTTTTTGTTCAAACAGCGACCCGAATCGTTGCCCGCAAGCAGAAAGCGTATGGTCAGGTGTGTAAAACAACAACAACAACAAATAACGAATGACCACAATCACAGTTTGTTAACGATATGTATCTTTTTATTTGACAGACTTTACTATCTGCATCAGCTGGTTAAAGTCGTTCTTGTGTTGATCACTTGGCGTTTTCTTATGGCACGTTCGAAGCGATTGAATAATATGTGGAGCGCTTTTCTGGAAAATGTGCTCAAAATCGCGCGTTTGATACCATTTTTGTAATTATTATCCGGCACAGTTCTCTGATGGCCGAGACAAACAAACAAACAACAACAACAGCATATATCTTGTCTGGTGATGTTCTTCATATATTATTTTTTTTGCAATTTCTAAATGCTTTAAACATGGCGTACATTTTTAGAGGTTTTTAGCAAAATAATTATAATCATATTTTTTTATATATGTTAAACGAGTAAAAACAAAAAAAACAACCACGAAAACAAAGTGAATTAACAAACAACAACAAATTTGCAAATTATACACACAAGTATATATAATGTGTATAGATATATATATATATATATTATTGTCGGCTGTCAGGTGTTATGACGCAATTGTGCAATTTTTGAGATACTTTTAATATGCCTCTCTCCAGGGTGTCGGTCGGTCGGTCAGTTTTCTCACTCTCGTTTAGCGTCGACGTTGAGTTGAAAGACGTAATTTTTGTAAATTTTGTGCAGTCAACTAAGTAAAAAAAATTAACAACTATAATACAATTAATAATAATAATAATATAAAAAGTAAATAAATTTATATATATACAAATAAAATATTCCACCTTCGTAAAAACTCTTGAGATGACGATAAGAATTCGTACTAAATTTATTATGGGATATATATACATATATAAATAGTAAACATAAACTATGTCAAAGATAATGAAAGCAATTTTGCAGTAATTAGTAAATCCGAAATTCTTTTGCAAGAAAAAAAAAAACAAAAACAAAAACCAAACTATTTAAACAAAAGCAAACAAATTGATTAGAGACAAAAAAAAAAAAACAACAAATCAAAACACTATAAAAATGGCTTGTTATTGCTTTAAATTACATAAAAGTAACGTAAACTATGCTAATTAATTAATTATAAATATTATTACTAGTTTTAACAATTTTTACAATTACAATTAAGTTTTCAATTTATATATTACAAACAAACAAACAAAAAAAAAAAACATATACGAAAAAATATACAAAAATTAATCAAAAAACATACAATTTATAATATATACAAAATGCAATTTATGTATATGTAAATTATGAAACAAAAAACACAAATATATGGCGAGAAAAACAAATGAAACAAAAAAAAAAACAAACGAATAAATAATTAAACAAACAAATTATATTTATATATATAGTATACATATACGAACATCAGACATAATTTCTTAGCATTTGCAGCCTAAAAACGCGAACAAATTATATATTTAACTGAGCGAAGTTTTTGACATGACATTGTATACACAATTAGCGAAACATCATAACTAAATTTATAAATTAAAATCAGATTCAAAATTATAGCAAAATTGATACACACAAAACATATAGTAAGAACATTCCATCCAGTTAGTAGCAAAAGAAAAAACAAAAACAGAAAAAAATAGGAGCA
The DNA here is from genome assembly GCA_035044465.1 of Scaptomyza tumidula. Lineage (NCBI taxonomy): Eukaryota > Metazoa > Arthropoda > Insecta > Diptera > Drosophilidae > Scaptomyza > Scaptomyza tumidula. The sequence goes on from JAWNNW010000444.1 coordinate 18,538,587, forward strand.
TTCAATTCGACTAGTTACATACACATTCAAATTGTCTGCGCCATTTCCCAAGACATATTTCGTGCAATTAATACTTTTATGTTATGCCTAGAATTTATTATATATTTTATTATTTAAAAGATTATCTCTATACACATACGTTTTTTGTAAATTGCAGCGCATCAATAAAAAAAAAATACAAAAACAAAACAAAACAAATACACTTCCAAAATAATGACAGAAAAAGAAAAACAAAATTTAGAAACAAAAAATCTTGACTTTATTCTTGTTTTATTTTTTCATAATTTCTTTTGATAAAAATATATATAAATTAGAGCCTAGTGAAAATATAAACTATGATAATTAATAAAAAAAAAAACAAGAAATGGAAAAAATATACAACAAATTGTAAAACGCTATTCTTACGGTTTTAGTTCTTATTGGCATGCAAATAAATTGAATTTAGTAATTTTTCATTAGAAAAGAAAGAAGATGAAGATGAGAAGTGACAAAGAACAAAAAAACTAAAGAAAAAATGATTAAATAAAAAACCATTAAGGAAATTGTAAAAAATATCCGTGCGTTTTTCTTAGTGGGAAAAGATAAAAAACATTCTTTTTTTTTTACACATGAATTCTCATTTATTATTATTTTATTTTTCACTTCAGGTTCACAATTTATGCGCTTACACGCTACCATCTTTTAAATTGGCTTTTACTTTGTCTCTCATGATTTTTGTAATATATATCTTTTTTTGTAATTTTGTTTTTTTGTTTTGTTTACGAGCTTGTGAGATGTTTGCGCTGTGATTATGGTATTTAAAAAGAGTTTCTATATTCTTTGCCAAAGATCAAAACAAAGGACAAAACCAATTATGTTCCATACTAAAAAATTACATTTGTATTAATGCGAATATATTACATATATCGAAGTTCTGTTTGTGTTTTCTCAATTAAATTGGTACACAAACAATCTGTCTTAAGGGCATTGATTTGGAGACGTAAAGAGTCTTTGTATTTCAAGCACATTTTGAACACATATTAAGAAACATATAGCGCGAGTTGGTTTATATATTTGTTGTTTGCTTCAAAGATTTTCAAAGAACCTTTCTTTCTTGAATATGCTTTTTGCGAAATATGTAAGTTTAAGTTAATACTAAATGGACTCTTTTTCTGTTGAGAATAATCAGCTTTTATTTTGTTTTTCACTCATTTCAATTTGTCTCTTTTCAATTTGCCCCCCTTTTTTTAACGCATTTCTGTCGTCTGTCGATCCCAAACCTCACATTTCAACTTACAAAATGTTGTTCTAGTCTTTACGTTTCTGTTTTTTCTTCTTGTTCATTATGTTTTTTGTTTTCGTTTTGCTTGAAATGTAACAAAATAATTTTTACCATTTAAATGAAAACCTTTCAATTTTTATTTTGCATTATAATTATAATATTTGTTTTATAGCTAGAGCTAATTTTTTGCGCTTATGTATTTATTTTTTATTTTTTTTACTTGTTTGCATTCAAATTGAATTCGCCATTTAAGTATATAAAAAATACTATTTATTGTTTTTTTTATATACTTATAATTCACTTAAATAATAATAAGTAATTCTTTCATTTTGATAGTATTTGTATATTTGTATTTAATTTTTTTTGGTTTCTTTTTGTTGTTGTTTTTTTTTTGTAAATTTCGTTGCGATATTTTATTGTTGAGCAATGAAGTGTATCCAAAACTACTGATATTGGGTTCACTGCATTAAAAAAAAAAAAGAATTTGGATTAAAAAAAATATTTCCTACTACCTTTAAGCATATATGTATATGTGTTCTCTCTGGTCTGGTCAGCAGTGGATGGTTGGCAAAAAAAAACATTGAACTAAAATACTGCAAAAAGTACCAAAATTTTGTTTATTCTTAGATCAAATGAACTGCTCGCCAACATTTACCATATATGTATGTATGTGTATGTGTAAGAGATAAATATGTAACTTTTGTGTTCAGGTTCTGGACTTAGGTACACAAGGTGAGTCATATCAGGGTACAATGTGGATATTGATGTGGAACGTAAGCAGTTTGTTTGTATGGATTAATACCATTTTGCGGTTGAAGATGCTTATAAGTTTGTATGTGCAATTTTGGCCCATCCACTACAACCACAAAAACTAAAAGAAATAAAAACAGTTCTTGAATACAAATGAATATACAAATATTCTCTTACATTTTACGCATATTTTTTTCCGGTTTGTATTTTTTTTTTGTGGGGGGTGTTTTTTTTTCTGAGACGCCCTTAAAACATGCCTCGGCACAACCATAATAGATACACATATAAGTTAAGTACATAGTATAAATGTTACTCTTTATAAATACGCACACATATACATATAGAAGTATGTATATGTGTGTTCATGTCGTGCTTGAGTGTTTCTTTTCATCGCAAAGAAATTATGCCAAATCAATCGCATTTTGAGCAAAAATGTAAGTTTTAAAGTTAAAGTTATACAGTTTCATTCATTTTTAAGCTGTGGATGTTGAAATACTATATATATTTGAAAGCATCTTTTAATGTTTTTTTTTTGGTTTTTTTTTTGGGTTTTCTTTGTGAATTAATGTGGAGCATATTTATTTGTTTAATTTTTGTTTTGTAACGTCTCTTAGATGTTTAAATATACTACTATGCAATTTACATATTCGAATAATGTGTATTCAAATTTCGCATAAACATATATATATGGCTAGATATATTATGTATATATGTTTGTATGTGTTTTTTCCTTCCTTATATATGCATGTGCATCATATACATATATAGCTCGAGACTTGTATATAAGCAAAACATATACATACATATACACACATGTGTTATCCATTATTAATATTATTATTTTTATTTAAATACGTGCTATCACACATAAGTGTACATATATATGTCAGTTATATTACGTACACATATGCATTTTTTGGCAGTCTTAAACAAATACACTCAACATGCTTACATATAATATACATATAAATGTTTTTCGATTTCGTTAATATTTGTAATATTTTTTTGCTAATATTGGGAGCTCAAAAATAGCCCGCATTTTGATCACCCGATATTTGGCAAGTTTATTTTGATAGTTATATGTTTGTTTCTGTTTTTTATTCTTATTTAAAAACAGCATTGTATATTTTAGCAAGTAGTTTTTTTTGGTTTTGTTTTTCGTTTTTCTTAAATATAATTAAGAATTCCATTTACTTTTTTATTATTTTTTTTTTGTTGTATATATATTTAATGCCATGTGTATATATATTTTTATAAAAATTATATAATTTAAAGCTTGTTTGTTACGTCTCAACTAAATGTAAACAATTTGAATAACCAGCTCTTGACCTTTGATCTTGCAATTTAACACATGCAGAAACAACATATATACTTTTTTTTTTATTATTATTTTTCTTCCTCTTAATTATTTTAAACAAATGCGAGTTGCACAATTAAAGCTGTTGCTACTCTCAATTATTTTTTGGGTCACTTTGGTTTGGTCAACTCAAAAATTTGAAAATATATATTTATATATTTATTTTACACATTCTTATTGTATTTTTTTTTGTAATTTAAGTTTTCAAATCAACAGAATTCAGCCCGGAAAAGAAAAAGAAAAAAGAAATACAAACGCGTGTTTTTTTTTCCCAAAAATTGGTTAATGCTAATTTTTTTTGTTCGTTTTGTTTTTCAAACATACAACTGAATTTTCATAAAAATCACCCTGTAAATTGTAGTTTTTCTGTTTTTTTTTTCTGCTTCTCAATAATCAATATTACTTTTAATGTCTGTTTATATATTTGATTTACATGCTACATTTGGCTTAGATATAATATTCTGTACGCTACGACGGAAGCTTTTATTTACAGGTCAAATCCAGAAACACAAATAATTCACAACAAAAGAATCCAATTAAATATAATGTACACAATATTTGAGTGTTAATGCTCATTGCATTCAATAACAAAAACAAAGAAAATTAAATTAAATTAAAAAATTATTTAAAAAATGACTATGCGTTGGTACATTTTTTGTTGTTTATCGCTTTTGAATATAAATATAAAATAGAGAAATTTGAATTTCTTTTGGTTATCTTTTAGGAATATTGTTTAGCATTTCAGTCATCGGCTTAAAACATAAAATTAATTGCAATTAAAAAAAAAACAAACAAAAAAAAAATTTAAAAACAAACTGAAGATTTAAATATACTTATATACAACCTCTCGCATTTGGCAAAACTAATTATTTTTGGCTTACAAAAACTAAACTAAACTAATTTTCAACTAATTTCTTTCGTAATTTATAATTTGTAGCTATGTTTTTTTTTGCGCTTTGAGCATACAAATTTTGTATTTTTCAATTATAAATTACAAATACAATTTTTGTGAACATCTTTCTCACTCGATTTAAATATTCTCAAACAAACATTGTGACACTGACATTTAGCATATATCGATATTTATCGATCAATTGGGCTCTGTTGCTGTTACAGCCGCAGACACCCTGTAGAGCCAGCTAAGAAATAGACAGACACCCTGTGTGTGCTTGTGTATTTTAACAACTGATTTCGGAATGATTGTTGTTGTCCTTGTAACGCTCCGCATAACCTTGAATGGTAAAGGGAGAATCATTCGCGCCTGTCACCGCCGATGCGGATGTCTCTCCATTGATAATGATTCCATTGCCGGTTGGTAGCGTGCCATTCATCTTGCTGGTGTCCCGCTCTTGATCACACTTCAGTTGGACCTGGACATTCGCATAGGATTGCTTGGCATTGGCATTGGGCGCAACAATCGATCCGTTGGCTGCAACCACACCTCCATTGGTTAGACCCTTTGTTAGTGCTGATGGATCGAGCGTGATTCCGTCCAGCTGCGAAGCAAAGGACAATGGCGGTTGTATTGTCGTCGGCGTCGGCTGTGGCGTATCCAAGCTGATCAGTTTCGCCTCATCATGCGTGGGCGTTGGCAAAATGGGCGTGGCTGGCGCTATAGCTGCTTGCAGATTACGTTGAGAATCGCCACTGGTGGCCATGGTGGTGATGGAGCTGGAACTCAACAGCGGCTGATCGCTCTTCGAATTAGGTAAAATAAACGAAGTTTCCCAACAGTCGCCGTTGGGTAGACCCGCGCCAGCAGCAGCGCCATCTAGCTGATCCGTTAGCATTGGCTTGGGTGCGGCGGGTGAGGTGACAGCGGGTGGAGTGCAAGCAGAGTTTTGTTGATGCTGTGTCGAGGGCGCATACGAAGCTCCAATGCCACCCGAATGCACTGAACCATTGCCAGGCAACGGCACGAGATAATCAGGGACTGCTAGACAAAATTCATCGCCATTGGGTGGACGAATGACAGTTTCGTCCCGTTCGGATGCAGTGGGGCCCAGTATATTAGGCAGCGGGGCATTCATAATGCTTGGATCCTGCGTGCAGGCGGTTAGATGCTCCAGCAGACTTGTAAATGTGGGTCGATCCTCGGGTGTGGGATTCCAGCAGTCGGCCATGACCTTATAGATGGCCACAGGACACTCAGTGGGCGAACCCAGACGTCCACCGCGAACGACCAGCTCCATGACCTGAGTGTTATGCTGACCGGGATAGGGTGAGCGACCCAAACTGAACACTTCCCATAGCAGTATGCCAAAGGACCATACATCCGTCTTCGAAGTGAATATGCCATCGAGGAAGGCCTCCGGTGGCATCCACTTAATTGGCAGCATCGCCTTGCCACCCTTGCGATAGTAGTCCGATCTATAGATATCCCGGGACATGCCAAAGTCAGCTATCTTTACCACCCGACCGGGACCCTTGCTGCTCAGCAGACAGTTACGCGCGGCAATGTCGCGATGAATGAAACGCTTGCTCTCCATATAGCGGCAACCCTTGGCCACATCCAGAGCACAGAACAGCAGGTCCTTCATGGCCAACAACGAGGGTCTCTCCGGTGTATTGCGATTTTCGCGCAGAAACTTTTGCAGATCACCGCCAGCAAGTAGTTCTAGGACAATGTAATAGGGTTGCCGATCGAAGCAGACGCCAATTAGATGCACCATATTCGGATGATTGAATTTAGCCATTATAGCAGCCTCCTTCAAGAAATCCTCCTCCTTCTCCCGCTTCGGATCCTCACGCAGTGTTTTAACAGCAACAGGCATTTCCACTGCATCGCCATCACGATGACGATAGAGCGCCAGGTAAACTTCGCCAAATGCTCCTTTGCCCAAGGCACTGTGGAAAAAATGAAGGCAGTTGATTTAATGATCAGTGGAAGCTAAGACTTGTAACGACTTTTTGTAATGGTAAAATGCTGCTAACAACTCACTTCACCAGCTGGAGACTCTCGCGTGCCACTTGCGGCAGACTGTTGACATCGATGTGACCATTTAGAATGCCATCGCAGCCATAGTTGGGATTAAAGTTGTTCAAGTTGGAATCGTCAATGTTGTGGCGCAAGCGACTAAGCTGCAGATCCTGCTCTACGAGCATCGTGTGGCGCAGCTTGGCTTGCTTCTTGCGTTGATAGCGATTATCTTTTGAACGAATTAAAAATTGAACCTTCCGATATTGTTATAGTGATTCCAATATACTCACATAGCATAAAGATGAGCGCTGCGATGCAAATGAAGAGTATTGCCAGTGAGATCATCAGAACAGTTACCAGATACTGGAAGGAGGATTTTCCCGCTTCCTCCTGTCGTTCGCAAGCTGTGTTGTTGTCCCGCTTTAGACTCCAGCCATCTGGACAGATGCAACGCACCTTTGACCTAAACTCATCCAATGCCACACAACGATAATCGCAACCACAACCCTCAATAGCTGGAATGATAATAATGGCACCTGCACCACTGCTAGAACCCGCAAAGATTTCGCTTGCATCTCGCAGACTGCGACTTGCGCTGATGTAGGAGGTGCCACCCTCGCCATTGGACTCGTTGAGGTACACATCTCCGCCCGCATAGCCGCCACCACCACCACCAGTATTACAACCACCGCCGCCGCCACCGAAACCACCTTGGCCATGACGGTGCACAGTGGTGCCATTATCCGCCAGTTCCACATAGCAAGAGTGTCCGCCACGACCGCCTTGAAGAAGTGCAGCTCCGTAGGTGGGACTCAGTGCCTGATCCTCCTTGGCACGCCAACCACCACCGGGTCCAGCTGTCTTCTTGTTCAACGGTTCACCATTAATCTGCCCACTCTCCGGCGGCTGCATTGGCTTTGCCTTTTGGCCATGCTGAAAGTCCTCGTCGATGTATTGGCCAATGCCCAGACCACCGCCACCACCAGCTACGAGAAGAGGTACTGCCTCATTCTTGGCCTGATTTAGCAGAAAGACAAAGGAGCCACCACCTCCACCACCAGCTCCGTTCTCAATGTAAATGTTCTTCACCATATCTTGCTTGTTGCGGAAACTGTACTGTCCCAGGTCCAGGTCGTGCTCAGTGCCACAGCCAGGTTCCTTGTGAGCGCCCATTGTTTTAATGCAGGCATTTTCACCCTGCTGACCGACTAGAAAATAAAGTTCCTCGTTTTTTAACAGTTCTAGCACCGCCACAGCTACTGAACCACGGGAGCTGCCAACGCCACCCGATCCAAGGCCACCACCAGCACCCTTGGCAATGATGCTGCAATGAAAAAACGTCCAAGTTAAGATAAGAGAAAAGAAAAAGAATGGTTAACTTACGTATAGTGTCCTTCATTGGGAACCTTCCACTTCTGCATGCCTTTGTAGGTGCTTTGATCCTCGACGACGTGCACTTCTCGAAGAACATGACTTTGATTCTGCTCCCTGTAAGCATTTTCACATTGCGACTGGGTCGGTCCTATCATACCTCTCGTATCGCATGTTGTTAGTTCTAGATCTGTTATAGGAAAAGATATTGATAGTGCAATATAATTAAAAATTATGTAAATCTCACACTTACAGTTTGTATGTTCAAAGTCTAGATGTGAGGGACTCTTAAGATTCTGTCTAACGTCCCAATAGTTGTATCCGTTTAGATGTTCCTCAGGTATGTTTAGACCGAAGCACTCGGGACTCAAAGAGAAGTCATCGACAGCGACATCCGAGAAGATACGCATGCCCATGCGAGCCTCAAACTGTAGATAATATCTGCAAGAAATTGTTATGTTAAAAGGGGTCCTTAGGAAACCGATAAAATGTGTTTCCTACTTGGAGGTAATGTTGGGCAGCACATATTCAGCTCGCAACCAATCGCTGCCCTGATTCTTGGTGCTCCACCAAAGTGTCGTGGTTATATTCTCCTTCTCCTTCATTTCCACAACGGAGAGATTAATGCTGCCCGGATTCTTGCCAAACTGATGGATGTAAAAACGCACCACACAAGAATTTCGATACGGTGAATCAGGATTTCCATGCACTGACGGAGGTGGATTAAAAGTCTTGCTCAACATGATGGCATTGCTAGCGAACCCAATAATCGAGTTCTTTTCCGTATTGTTAATGTGTTGATTCATATTGACAAGCATGTAATATCCGCCAGTAGAGTTCAACAGGTGCTGCTGTGTGTGATCGCCATCGGGTCCAGTGTCATGAGTTGGCGAGGAGCCAGTGTGCCTTGACCAGGTCAACGTTGTCTTTCCCGAATCGCGCCAGCCGCACCAATCCTCCTCAAAGTCACATCGGCCACCAAATGGTATTTTATCTGTACGTTATAAGAGATGAAACATTTAGGATGAGAGAGGAAATAGAGAGGGTCAAGAAACACACCGCATGATTGCTGCTCATCTTCGGCATCGTCACAGTCTCGGGTAATGTCACAAATCCTTGGCAGGGGAATACAAACGGGCACCTTGTTCATCATGCATTTCACCTGCGAGGTACTGCACTTCTCCGACTTGGTGCCCTCGGGAAAACAGTTGACCATACGTAGGTTGTCGAGAGCTACATGTGCCTTCTGCCCCGCCTTTAAGTCGGGCACAATTTCGAAGACTAAGCGAAAGTCGCGAGAGATGCGACCAAGGCGAAATAGTTTGTGTGTCCATTGGCGAAAGTTGTCACCCTGTATTTCGGCAGGCACCCAACTACTCTCCTGTGGATGCAGTGGCTCTACAACCACACGCGACAACCCATGACTCATATCGCTCTGATGCATGAACACTTCAAGGACGCACTTTTCCAGCGTAGTGCTGAACGAGGGTGAAGTAAGATTCAATTGCTTTGTCGTAGGTAGCACTCGAGCGTACAAGAAATGTCCATTAGCATCATCTATGTTATCAGCCACGGGACCGGGTAGTAGACCAGTCATATTCTTCAAGGCCAGCTCCGTACCGCTGATCACTTGAAAACCATCCGTAAGATGTTCGGTCCACTCCCAAGCACAGGGTGTCTCAAAGTTACACTTAACGCCCAGCAAATCTTCTATTTCTGTTGACGGTGTCGATTCTGTATGTGCTGCATAGGTGTTCTGTTTAAGGGAAAGGATTTAATAACGAGGAACATGTTAGAGAGTGATTGTAACTCACCGGTCTAGGGTCTGAATCTCGAATCCGATCCTTGATCTGCTGTATGGGATCTAGTTGCTCGCCATCGCCATCCACACCCTCTAGGTTGCCATGGGTCACACCACCATGGGGGTCATCAGCCTGATTGAGGCTCTTTTTGAGCTTGAGCAGCTCACTGATGGAGTTCTTGCGCGGATACGATCTCATTGGTTGTGTATCTCGTCCAGCATAGAGTGGAGGAAACCGTGTAGAATATGGACCAGTAGCTGGATTCGCTGTCATCGCAGCAGCTCCTGTCGGCTGACGCAATTTCTCCCCATAGCGATCCGCCGAACCAATGCCGCCCAAGCCATCGATCTTGCCAATTGTGGAGGTGGCCGAGTAAGAGGCATAGCCCGTACTGCTGCCAGAGATGCCACCACCTGGACCACCCACCGATGGCTTCATTAGCTCCTTGCGCAGCGACTCCATGCCTCGCTGACCATTTCCACGCTCAGGCCGTGGCAATCCACCGGCTCCCACCTGTGCGAGATTGTGTCGACGACGTGTATCCCGACGACTGCCAGGCGGTGGCTTCGACCCAAAAGTTCCTCCTCCTCCTCCTGCGCCCGGGCCACCTGACGTCTCCCCCTCATAGTCGTCATAGACGTGGACGGGTTGCGCACCCAGGCCGGGTAATGTGGGCAGCGGCAGTGGCAGCGGCTGGGGCTGCTCGTGCAGTCGACCGTTGCGCAACTGTTTCCCTTGCCCCTGATAGTTGTAGTTGTTGTTATTGTTGTTGTTGTTGATGTTGCCGTTGCCGTTGTAGTTGCTCTGATGCTGTGACATAGGCAGCGCATTAAACGTATGATTGAGGAGTGGACGCTGCGCGGATGCCAAACTGCTCAGCTGCAGCTGGAGGAGCAGGCGGAGCAGCAGCAGCACCAATTGGTGTTGTAGCATGCTGATGAGAGCAAGCAATTACTCTCTCTCCCTTAATAAATAACGTACGTATGTTATTCTTCTTCCTATTTGTACTTTATGTTCCTTAAACTACTACTGCTAATGTTGGATATAACTTTCTGTCTACAGATTTTAACTTTTTGCTGATTTGGAACGCTGAGCGCTGGGCAAATGAAACGCGCATTTAAAGTTCTTCAAATGCAGGCAGCACATTGCTAATGTGTGTGTAGGCTTTCAGTGTGTGAGTGTGTGTGTGGGAGTCCTTTTCTCTGCGCTTTGTTGTAAAGTTGATTTGTTAGCTTTGTGGCTGTTGTTGTTGTTGAGCGACAATCTGTTGATAAAAGAGGAGTAAGAGTTAGTATGTAAATAAATAACGCTTAATGACTTTTGACTTTTAATATGTGCTATAGGATATACAGTAGACACTCGATAAGTAAAACGACTGATAGGTAGACCGTATCAAAGATATAAAGATTTTCGGTAACGAGTAAAAGTGAGGCTGTTGCTGTTGCTTAAGATGCAGGGTTGAAATTAGGCTTTTTTTAAAAGTGCCAACACACGGACCTAGGTCCGAATTCCTAGTTGATGTTTTAATTCTTGAATCTTTCTTTGAACTGTCCGTTAAGTTTGAGTTCACACTGTATGTGCATACCGTTACATGTGCCCACGTTTTGACATTTTCGTAAACAGCTTCAAGCCCTTTGCGCTTTATTGTTGTTAATCCTACATCCTGCCGTTGCTATTGTAGTATGTTCCTCCACCTCCATTTGTTTCGTATCACCTTCGCGCGATACAAAACAATCAAAAGTGAAAAACGCAATCAGCCCCCGCAATTCCATGCATCGCAGCCAGACCTTGAAGGATTCGATAGATGCATCGAATTACATCAAATTTATAAGAGACTTTTGTAAAAATGACAAAATGCACTTAGGTTGTAAGCCGTAAGCCTTCTGGCCGCAAGCATTGAATACTCGAAAAGTCGAACAAGGAAAATGCAATAAAGTCTCTGAAATAGAAATGCCCTCCCTTTACCATGTGCCACTCATGGTCAACAAAGAAGTCAACAAAGCTGCTCCACATCTATTGGGCCAAAAATCGATGGTTGAATTTTTAGTTTGTTTGACATTTTAACACAGAGTGTAGCTTGCAAATTCTCTCTTACAATGATAAATCCGTTAATTGTCATGGTAGAGGGGGTGTAGACGAAGGGACGCTGGAAGGTTTCCTTGTCTTCTTCAATTAAATTAATTTAATATAAATGTCATTGTATGTGGGAGTATTCAAAAACCATTTCTAATGAAAATTTCATACAAAGAGTTTCTTGGTATTTCGACAAAGGTTATTCTATTTCCCTTAGAAGCTTATTATGTTTTTGTAGTGCATTTTATTTTATTGCTAACCTTACACTCTTGCAAGTAGAAAGAGCAGCTAAATGTAACCTAGCTAAATGTAACACTTTAAGCCTCAAAGTAATCGATGCAGATAAATACAAAAAACAATTTTTTGAAAGCCTAATTGTGTTGAAACATATCAAAAATGCATTTGCGATACAAATTCTAAGCAGCTGGAATGCAAGCTTTAATCAAATAGGTTGGCAACAGTGATTTGATTGGCAAAAATTGCAATATGCGACAACATTTGTCACAATCCTTGTCAGTTCTTGGCATTATATACTGAACTCGATTGATTTCACTTCTCATTCATACATATGTATTAAAAATCCTAGAGTGAAGAGCTCTCCAGAGATGTGCAAATTGCTTTTAGGTAGCTCGAGTAGAAATTTCGACGATTTGCGATTTCAAATTATATAGATTATGACATCGAAAAACTAGTAAATAAAAATTCGAATAAAGTGAATTATATCTTCTTATTTGCTACTCGTTACAAAACAAACAATTCCTACACACATCATATCTGGGGCGTCATATAATTTCACTTTTAACATTTAACACACATACACACAATCGTATATTTATATATATATAGTTTTCCCCTTGCAGTCTTTTCAAATGAGTGCCATAAGAAATAGGCACAAGTGCATTTATTGTATTTGAAATTGAAATTCTTTTTCATCTCTTTATTTTTATTTTTTTCGGGGCATCATCTTGTTGCACATACATACATATGTACATACTCTCAGAGATATTCGTTTTGTGTTGTTACTGCCTCTATGGGCTAACTGTTGTCCCTCGTTTGTCTTTAATCGTTGCTTTTAGCGAGGCAAACACTGAAATAGAGAAATGCGAATAAGTTGGGAAATTTTTTTGGTGGTTGCCGGAAAATCTGCACAAAAAATGAAACAACGAATTTTAACTCGCTATTCATGTGAGTGTGTATAACTCTCTAGCGCTCTCTTGCTCTATGTCTCTCTCGCTCTCTATCTCTCCCCATCTCTCTCAGTATTTGTGTGTGTGTGTGTGTGTAACTTCATAGTACGCTAAGTATGCTATACAAAATGGCTGCCGCAGTTGTACAACCAGCAGCAGCAGCATCACAATACGAAAACACCAACAAAACAAAATCGTAAATACACACACAAATGTTGCAATCACACACACACACACACACATACACATATGAACGTACATCTATCGTAAAATAAAAGCGAAATGTGCATAGAACAGTGCTAAGGGGAGGTTGCGGAGAATTAAAAGCAGCGAGCAACGCCACGCAACGCGTCTCAACTCGGCTCCGTTACACGGCGCGTATACGCAATCTAAAACAAGTATTTCCACAGCGAGTGCAAAACGGAAACGCAATTGAAGCTGAAAGTTAAACTGAGAGAGGGAGAGACAGGGAGAGAAAGAGCCTAGAAGCAGCAAAAAAAACTTCCACTAGCTAACTAGCCAAAGCAGGACCGGGCAAAAAAAAAATAATAAGGAACCTAACTACACAGAGAAAATAGAAAAAATTAAGTTAATCAGAAAAGAAAGCGATCTAATAACGTATTCCTTGTTATGAACGTAACTTAGTAAGAATCATATCTAAAAGGCAGCCATTTGTTTTTCTCAGCGTACTTTTGAACAGCTGTGGAAGGGAAGGGGAATAATATGGTTGTTTTTGCTAGTTAGAGTCCTGGGTTCAAAATACGTAAAAGTGCTGCAGATGACTAGGGAGAGGGTACAAAAAAAAAAAATGATGCTGATGCTAGTGATGCTGTCAAGTGGTACAGGAGAGATTATCAAGGCAGGGAGCCAAACAGGAACTGCAGCAATATGTCAATGTGTGTGTGTAGGATGAACCCTACCCACTACCTTCCGTTTCAGTGTTTCTTTATTATACGGAGCAAGCATTTAGTTGGATGCAGCGTCAGTTTATCTGAAGCCACTTGGCGCAGAATTCGCGGAAAATACCATTCGAGCGCATATTGCAGCAGCAATAAAAAGCAATTAAATGCATGGGGGAAGCTTTGCTATTTGTGTGTAATACCAGCTAAAAACAGGTAAAGCACCAATTAAATTTTCCTGGAAATTCTGGTTGTTTATAGACGATAAGTTCTTAATCTGTCATCACAAAATTAATGAGTTCCTGATTTGTAAGTTGACTTTAATGCAATTCGTATTGCAGATTCAAAAATTATCATTATTCTCAGATTGATGTTTTACTTCAATCATTTATTCAGAAAGACTTCAGCTCAAAATTAGCAATATGAATTCCGCTTAAATGCAAAGCTTTCGACACATTTAAAATTCAATTCAGGCGAAACTACTAATAATGCCCATTCGAGTGAATTGCAGAAATGGTAATCAATAGCTTATGTGTTGTTGCTGCTGCTAATCCCAACCTCAACTTTGCAAGTTAATAACTGTTTCCGACTAACAGAAATAGCTTTTAGAAATGGCGTATTAGTGTATTACCTGGAAAAATGGCCACTAAATTTGCTTACATGCTGTCAAGGTTGCTATTAACCAACGCATCACTTGGCAAATTCGAGGAATTTGCAAAACCGCTATTTGCTATTGCAAAATTCGTAGGAAAACTGATTAAGCATAAACATGGTTGCCTCTCTCACACACACAGTATGTATGTGTGCACACATATGTATGTGTATTTATTGGCTTACATTTTCTTAGAGGCTTAACATTTGTTACCACTAACTAAGCAGTTACTTAGTATCAAATTATAAAAGACAAAATTAAATTATTATTAAAACCAAAAACGAAACTGTTGCAAGGGAAAAAGTAAGAGGAAGCTTAAAAAACACACTGTACGTGTGTGTGTGTGTGTGTGTGTGTGTGAGCGTATTTTGCAGATACATACAGAGCGGTAACAAGAACAACAACAACGACGAGTTGAGGCTGCGTCAACGTCGCAAATGTTGCGCTGCCTGCTGGTATTTTTGGGGGTGGTGCTTTCATTTTTTTGAGGGTGGTGCTCTGTTTGTGTCTCTGCTCCGGACTATCACCAGCCCCAATGCGAAACGCAGCGCACAGTTTTCGTTGTCAGCGTCGGCTGCTGTGCGCAGGATACACACACACACACACACAAACACACACACACGTATGTAGAGAGACGTTCGCTATACTAATGGCGCAGACAAATTGTTTTGCGTATCTTACAGATACACAGTTAGAGGCGCTAAAAAAGATACTACACATTACACACACACACACTCCTACAACCGCACACACACACACACACATACATAGTATTCAAAATTTTTCTTAGCACAAAATTTTTCCTTCGTTTTCAATCTCATCAACCTTTTTTCACAATTTCTTTTGACATTTCGTTTTTTTCCACCAAGTGTCTTATGTTGTGTGTGTATCTCATAAAAAAAAAGATGTACACATATATATATTTCAATTACCATAACGCGCACATTTTGGCCAAATTCAATAGCTTAGTTATTGTAAAAATTTTAATCCGTGCTGTTAATAAGTTTCAAAATTATGTATCGATAGAAAAAACGCACAGAAAAACACTTTTTATAAGTTCACAGAAATTTTTGCTGGTTGAAAAATTTTTCTTCGTTCTAGCGCTGCTGCTCTTGTGTTGTGTTGTTGTTGTGTAGCAAGTAAGCAGTCGGGCAGAGTGTGTTTGTTGTTTTGTCTGTATCCGTATCTGTTTTAACGGGAGGATACTTGCGCGCTCGACGCTCGGCAAACGATGACTGAAATTGGGAAATTCTCGGGCAGCATCAGTTCAGGCATCAGGCATCAGTTCAGCATCCAAAGTCCACTTGCCCCAGAGGCAACAACAAAGCAAAGCACACGACAACGACGATGTGGATACTCGTTTGCGTTCGCCTTGCATCGCGTCGCGTCGGGGCGCAGGTTAAACGAATATCCTGCGCCTGAAATCGAGCTCTATATCTGTGTGTGTGTTTGTGTGTGCAAAGCAAGAAAAAAGAGGATATTTTTCTGTACTCGCTGGCAAACGCAGAAACTCTCGCTGCTTAAGTAATGGCGGCAAAAGCTGTTGCTGTTTTCGTGCCAAATTGTAAGGGAGACGGTGTCGGCAGCTGGCTCAGTGGCGCACTCTGTTGGTCGGCGTTTTTTTCTTCTTTTTTTTTTGGTTTTGATGGGGTGGAAATTAATGCAAACTGCTGCTGCTGGAAATTTAATTTAGCTGCTACTCTGTCTCCGGCTGCTGCTGTGCGCTGCAATACGCTCAAGTGCAAGTGGGCCCAAAGGCCTGTCCCTGTCGTCTCCAATACACAAACACACATACATGTATAGTATATATATCTCATCTTCAACTTAATGCTATTGGCTTCCCTTTCACTCTCTCTTGCTTTCGTTTCGTTTCGTTTCGTCTTGCATCTTGGGTCTAGGCGCTTGTGTCTGTAATTTCATCTAATCAGTTGCACGGATGCGGCATAAACGCATTTATCATCCGCAACAACGAGTAGCAGCAGAAGCTCATGACTCGAGCACTTGGTTTAATCTGTGGCTTGTTGCTGCTTCCTCCTTAAAATAAACTGAGCGAAGCGGATAAAGCGGTTGCAACATCCTGTTGCTACCGTTAACTGTTACTACTTTTTCCTACTTGTTCATTTCGCATTTGATTGATTTGGCGGTTTATTGAGTTCAAATTGAGAGATGATATGCCTCGTTTACTGTAATCCAAACTGCGTTCTTTTGTGCTTTGCAAGTAGTTTGAAGAGAGTCAGATGTTAAGGTTTTTTCACAACAATAAACAAGTAACTAGGAGATACTCTAAGATCCCTTGATCTTAAGTTCTTCTACTTCTACACCTCTGCATACTTTGACTTTATTTGCCATGACATAGGAGAGTTTGTATTTATAGCTTATGAAGTCTCTAAGATAGTTGACTCAAGAATATGTATACTTTATGGTGTCGGAGATGCTTTTTGATAACGTGGGTTGAGAAAGTAACTAGGAACAGGAAACTGATCAGGATATTTAAGATAACATCCAATTATTTTAAAGATAACTTATTTTTAGCATAGTTAGTATCTCAAATTGACGATAAAATAGTCTTTTTGAGGTGCTGTGAACAGATTTTTTACAGCAATTTGTTTGTAATGAAATTTTGAAGTCTATTCAAATCGTTGACAACATTCCAATCGTTATGTAAAATCTTTTGAATGTCACTGCACTAAATTGTTTTATTATTCCCAAAATGGTTCTTGGTTGTTGATAACAAATTTATAGAATTGTTCAAATTGAATAATCCATTTTCGATACGCACAATTAAAATCGAAATGCAAAAAAGAAATTAGCTATCATTAGAGAGGTTCCATTAGCACGAAAAATATATACAAACTTACACACAACGCAAAAAACTAGAAATTTCAAATGGCACAGCGATAAGTCAAAATGCAAAAGCATCATCTAAAACAACAACAACAACAACGATCACAGCAAACGGAAGTCACAGATATATATAAATATATATATATATACATAGCTACATGTTCGAGTATATTTATATATAACCACGCAGATATATGTACATACTATATAAGAATATATATATGGTGCCCACACAAATATATTTAGTGAGAGGCAGAAAAGAACTGCGAGACGACGTCAAAGACCGATCGCAAGGGAACTTTGTTGTTGTAAGAATTTTCTCCCTGTTTTCCGTTTGGTTTATTCACTTATTTTGTGTGGCTCTTGCGAAAATTGTGTACGGCAGTAAACGGGGCCGTAAAATGTTTAGAGGCTGCTGCATAAATTGCATATACACGTATATGTAAGTATAAGTATGAGAAGTGCAAATTTTAAAGACGTGCGTGTATCTCGTGGATACAGTGTAGCTGACAAAAATAACACGCTTATTTATAAAAAGATACACAACTTGAGGAAATGTAATGAGCGGCGGGATGCTCGAGAGGAAGGTAGGATAGGGAGGGGTTAACTCACAGCGGCATATGACGCGTGCCAGCCACGCGTACCCTTCAACAATCCGTGTATCTGCGTTTCACTTAATGTATCTGCAGCTGTAGCTGAAGCTGTAGCTGTATGTTTGTATCTGTAAATCTTGCTGCTTGCAATTTCAATTCAATTATTGTCACTTAAATCCGCGCACGTAGCTCAATAGCATCACACCGCACACACAGATAGAAAATTGTGACGAAAAATCTGTGTGTGTAAAAGTATTGTATCTTGTATCTGCTTGCAACGCAAGCAACGAAACTGAACTGAGAGACGCGACCGTCGATGGGCAACTGAGGAGACAACTTTGTCATCGCAGCAGCCACACACAGATCGTGTCCAAAAAAAAACAAATCCCAATCGTTGGTTTTTCTTCTTGTTGCTCAGAGATTTATTTATACTCATTTTTCTCACGACCGCTCCTTGACTCTTTCTGTGTGTGTCTTCCTCTACTCTCTCCCTTTCTCTCTCTCTCTCTCTCTCTCTCTTACTCTCGCTTATTAGTCTGGCGTCTGTTGGGTTTATTTGTTTGTTTATTTTTTCTTACTGGCGTCGCATCAAGTGGTTTGCAACACAATTGACTTGTGACGCACACACACGCACGCACACACAGACAGCGGGTGTGCCACTTGAACACACATTTTATTATCCTTGCTGCTGTCTTACGTTTTTTTTTTCTACCTGCCCCAGACACAGCCACAGACACTAATCAAATATTTAAAAGGCCTGCGATCAAAGCATGTGCAAATAAGAAGATTTATGCTGCTGTTGCAACTGTTGCAGTCGCAGTCTCTTGAGCTATTTTTAACTGCCTGCGACTGTAATTAATGAGCTGTTGCATTTCTTGCTATCTGCTGCACAACTCACCCCTCTCCCCGCCCTAGGCTTTGCTCTCTGCTCTGCCAACTGTCGTATCCAGCGTCTGCAAGCGGAAGTGTGCATCACCAAGAGATCAACATTATTGACAGTGGGACAAATAGTGCTAAGAATTGTGCACAAGTCAAGGCCAAAGGTCCCTTTTATAAAGTAATTTTCAATTTTTCTTCTTTTTTAATTAATGTTATTGATATTTATATAATAATAATTATATTTATAATATTATAATTTATTATTTTTTAATAACTGTTTGTGTTAGAATTTGCTTATTGGAACAGACGAAAGAATTGGCTGTTCTCCTATGAAGCCAAAGTAACAAAGCGAAAACTCCATTAAAGAACTCTCAAAGATTTTTCTTCACTATTGATACAATTAAACTAGCTTTTGTTTTCAAATGTAAAATATAATTAAGTACTATTTTTTTTCTTGCAATAAGCAGACTTTCAATGCCACTGAAACCAACTGTATCTTATTTTGAAACATTTTTAATAAATAAAATTTCAACTAATTAACACCCACTGTGCACAGTGATAATAATTTTTTGACGGTGTCAAACTCAAGTGGATTGCGTTTGTTAACAATATGTTTGTTTATTTGTTAAGGTTTTGCACCCCTGGATCTTAATGTGCGGTTATCGTTTTTCGATTCCCTTGAACGATACCAACTTTGAGCTGCGCCCGATGATGGCGCCATAAGGCACTAGAAAAAATTCGGAGCGCATGTCAAGTGGCTGCTTGGTCCTGTTCCTTCGTATGTTTGTGTGTGTGTTTCTCAACTGTCAACTGTCAGATTTGTTGGGCATTGTTTACGTTTGTGGCGTCATTTTTGCTAGCACCTGCGCACTGTCAACATAAACAAAAAGACGAGACGATACGAGTGCTCGCAACCGCAGCCTGTCCCATGGAATGCAAACAAGTGGCTGTGTGTCCTGGTCACGAGCACGCGACTAACTGTTGCCCCGCGCGGCAAGTAGGGAAAAAGGGAGTTGGTCGAAGGGGGGATGGGGGGAAAGCGGGGAGGGGGGGTTCCCCCGTCCAATGCTTAAATGCTTATTATCGATTGATGCTGGACATGCGCAATGCAGTGACATATCGAAAAGGAAACTCCTTTTGATGTAGACACAATAATTACCGAGTCCAACACTGAAAAATCCCACGTACGCTTATGATATCCTTTGCCTCGGCAGAACGTTCCCGTGCTTCGTGTGAAACGGTTCACAATTTTCGCCAGTGCGTCGCCTGTCTGTGTGTTATTGTTAGTCGAGATAGAAAAAAAAGAGAAAAAGAGATACAAAAAGAATAAAGCAAGAATTATAAATAAAAAGTAGTCGCTTGTTTATTTCTCATCATTTGTAGTCGCATTTTAAACACACAAACAAACAAAACGTACATAAATGTGCTTCTTTGCACATGAAATCAGTTAGATAGATAGATATATAATAAAGTGTGTGTATATGTGAAGGAGTGTGTGTGCCTTACATTCTTTGGTTTTTGGTTGCTTACCACGCACAAACACACATAGAAACACCCACACACACACACACGCACACGCAAACTCACACATACGCATTTGTGAAAAGTGAAAGTGACGCCCTGAAACAGCAGAAAAGGAGGAAGAAAAACTTAAAGCAAACTCGCTTTGGCTCCATATATATATATATATATATATAAAGCTTAGATTAAATACATCTGCACAGCGCTTAGCAAAGTAATTTTAATCCTCAAATTTTGCCAGCTATTCTCAAAGCATTTATTTTTCCGTAAAACCAATTTAAATCCACACGCAGCTTTCGACCTCGCTCTCGTCCTCGCCCTCGCCCTCGTCCTCGTCCTCGTCCTCGTAATTTATGCGTGGCACATACAAACTTTTTGCACACACCCACACACACAACGCGCAGACCACCCACCAAAAAGAACAAGCACCAACCCACTTTTTTCTACGCATGCTGTAAATTCAATAACGTAATATATGTTTTTTATCTCACTCATTTTTTGTAATAATTGCATATGTAAATTGATCACGGCCTTGTAAACAATTTTTCTACGTATGCTTTTTTGATAAGCCCCAAACATATTTGCAGTCAAAATGATATAATACTAAGTTCGTTAGCGGATGTCGCAATCCGTTGAAGAGGCAACCCGCAAATAGTTTTCGAACCTGGGGCCAGAAATCAAATTCAACTTGCAACAGGTAAGTAAAAGTTTACAGTGTGTCATATATAATTTTGGTTATGCATTCGGAATGTTTTTTCAAAATTAATATTTTACTTAAAATAATTGCCAAATATTCAGAGGACTCTGATCAATATGGTAAAAATTGATAGCAAACATATGTTTTAATACAACTATTACAAGACTCAGGTAAAAACATTTTCCAAATTTCAAATTATTTCCTCCTTTTCTTTTTGTTAATTAGTTTTATTTTTTTCTGGCCAATTGTAAATGATGCATGTTTAATTTTGACACCAGGATGAACTTTCCTTTGTGTAACCCTGAAAGTATGCAACAGTCTGTGGTCTATGACGTTAAAAAGTGAAAGCAAACCACTCTCGCCTCCCACGCATTGCCCCCGTACACATAGCCCCTTCTCCAACGACTGACTGTACCATTTATCAATGTAGTTGTTGTCGAGCACAATTGAAGCTGATGTTGTTGTTGTTACTTTGTTCCCGTTGTTGATGTGATCCTTGTGTCATGGCCCTGCCGCGCCATTGTAAATGTAATTTATTTTCCTTTGCTCCGTTCAAGGACAAACCTATATGTACAGGTGCTCCACGCACGGTTGGCCACAGACTTTTGAAAGGAGACACACATACAAACAGATGGAACAGACAGACAAACAGAACAGAACAGAACAGCGAACCAGAGCAAACACAACATAGCCAAGCTACAGGGATGCTATTTTTTTGTGGCACTCTTTGTGTCGTAGCTGATGTTGGTCCATCTGTGTTGGTGTGTGTGTGTGTGCCTGAATTACAATTTAATTACTTTCAGAGTCCTTGCGGGACTAAAAGGATCAACGGGACAACCTCCATTGAGCTTGTATATATGTATACAGAGATATTTATAGCACACACTTCTTTTCAATTAAGTGGCACGCAACAGCACGTTAAGCCCCCTTGGCTTAAAACCGAACCGCGGCGATCCATAAAATCTTCTTGTTGACGTTCGCGTAGATACGTCCCCTGACACTCCTAGACACACACCACAATCCCCACTTTGACTAGAGAAAAATGAACGCGCTTAAAAATGTCAAGCTGTCTTTGTGTGTGTCATTGCAGTAAACCCAAATGCCCGAGGCATTGATACTACTCGGTATGGCTGACGCAGAGCCGGATTTATCAACGTTCGAGAATAAAACAGGACTTGCAGAGGACATGAAGTTCCTGGCCTCCATGCCTGAGCTGTGTGACGTTACCTTCCTCGTGGGCGACACCCGTGAACCCGTCTGTGCCGTAAAGGTAAGCGTGTTTCAGTGTGTGGGTAAAGTGTGTCCACGTGTTGAAATCAGGTCACTGCGTAATCGACGCAGCATCAAACTCATTGCCACCTCTTTCACCTTTCTCCTCTTCTCTCTTGTTACACAGGCTGTGCTTTCGTCGCGTTCCCGCGTATTCGCCAAAATGCTATATGCTGCACCATCACCGCAACGGAAGCGGGAGACAACCACCAAGGAGAACAAGTTGCGACTCTTCCTCAAACGTTCCTCAGAGCCGTTGCTCAATTTACAGAATGCGGCACAACAGGTTCGTATTGCAAATCGATTCAATGCAAGAGGGTTGTCTGCACTTCTACACAATCAACTGTAAATGCCAATGTTATTGTCTTTATCTATGTATGTATGTGTATGTGAGTGTGTGTATGACTGAGTGTATGTGTGTGGGCGTGTTTGTTGGCTGAGACACCCTATGCATACATATAAGTTAACAAGTTTGAGTTGTCAATCAAATTGGTATTTAGAACAACTACTTTATAATTTCTGTACATTTTTTACTGTATATATATATACACAAACATTACATGTTACAAACGAAAAAAACTAAACCATTTTTTTATTAATATCTATGTCATTTTTTCGTGCATTCTCTGTTGTGACTCCAACTCCTAACCATCCAACACATACTACTATATCAAAACAATATTATTAACCTATAATAATAGAGAACCGGTTTCACCCAACAATTAGCACCGATACCCGAGGTAAACGCTTCAAAAACCCAAAGCGACATTAACTCTATTGTGTCTTGTGTCTAGTGTATGTGTATGTGTATGTGTATGTGTATTCATATATGTGTGCCTCTCATAATTGATATTGCTAAGTTACTAATAATCTTTATACTTAAAAGTGCATCAACATTTATCTATGTGTATAAGTTGATTATTGTACTGCGTTCTAATGATTAACTTTCTGAAATGATTCAGTTCTATATTTTCACAAAAGCTTAGCTTATTCCCTTAACTTTTCCTTTTGCACATAATAAAACTAAGTTGATATAACTTTAAGTAAATTTGTGAAACTAAAACTAAAGCTATCCAGCTTCGTCTTTGAAGCACATAATCCCTTCTATAACTTTTATTTTTACATTCTCTAGTAAAAGTATTCGATGTTTTGTGCTTAGCAAGATGAGTTTTAGATATAGCTATTCCCTTTAGAAATTATTTGCTAACCTCTTCTTTATATGACTTAATAGCCATCTGGTCAACAGCATCAGACGCTAATCATTGAGGAATTTGAACCTGATGTCTTCCGTCAGCTTATCGAGTACATTCACACGGGCTGTGTGACCCTTCAACCACGCACCTTGTTAGGTAAGTCATGCTTACAATACACCTTGGAGATATTTTGACATTCTTTGCCATTTTTGCCAACAGGCGTCATGAATGCTGCTGATTATTATGGGCTAGAGGAACTGCGACGCGCCTGTGCTGGCTTTGTCCAGTGCTGCATCAATGTGGACACAGTTTGCGCTTTGCTGGCATCCGCTGAGCGTTATATACAATACAAGTGCACCAAGACGCTGGTGCAGAAGGTTCTCGAGTTTGTCGACGAGCACGGGAACGAGGTTTTGAATCTGGGCAGCTTCACTCTACTACCGCAGCACGTGGTACGTTTGATTCTTGCACGGGAGGAGCTAAGGGCCGATGAGTTTACTAAATTCCAAGCGGCGCTCATGTGGAGCAAAAAGTATTATGATAACAATCCGGTAAGTCTTAATGAGAAAATCACAAAAAAGTGTCTTACACATGTTTTTCAATCCCTCTTCTATTTAGAATATTGACATCAAGGAGATCTTGGGCACATTTTGTGAGTACATACAGTTCCATAAGATACCTGCGAATGTGCTGATGCGAGAGATACACCCATTAAATCTTGTGCCGTATGCGATAATAATGAATGCTCTGGCTTACCAGGTGGGTTGTGTGCTTGATCGTCCTGCGCTGTTATTGCTTTTTGGTGTGTTAACTCAGTATTCATTCATGCTGCATCATTTCTATCTCCATCAATCTGTCTGGTCTTTCAATCTGTGTACTGTTTGTCCAACTATCCATCTATCCATCTGTCGCCTATCGCCTATCGCCACCCATGCTATCCATCCTGTTGTCCCCCTTTATGTCTGATTCTACAAATTACAGGCAGACCCAGAAAGCATCGACCCCGGAAAGCTGTCTCCCAACTCTAGCCGAGTAAGACGTGCCCGTCAAAACCAGGGCAGATCGATGTCCGTGCAGAGCTCCCTAGATCCGTACGGCTCCAACACCACGCTCAGCTCCAGCGGCAGCAGCGATCCCGCCAGTGGACCGCACCACAGCAACTAACATAAGTTGAACGACCCCTCCTCCTCCACGTCCCAACACCATCGCCACCGCCACCACCACCAGTCCCTGCCCAAGATCCGCAAGGCCAAATCGCAGTCCTTTCGCACGCGTCGCAGTCCTTCCGAGCGTCGCAGCCCCAACACCGTCGCACCCCTTCTCACCCTCAACACCAACGCTGCCAACGGTGGCGAGAAGAAGCGAAGTCCACTGACACCAAAGAGTCCAGTGCTGCCGCTCTCGCAACCAGAGAGCAAAAGCCCGGGCAGCAGCTCACAGAAGACTCCGACAACGCTCTCCCGTCAGGGCACCCTGCGTGCCTCAAGTCGCCGCAAGAACAGCGGGCAGCTTAACATCTCGCTAAGTGCCCAGAATCAGGGTCGACGTAGTCCGGTGGGTCACAGCGATCGTAGCCCGCAGGGTCGTCGCAGTCCGCTCTTTCCCAGCAGCAGCAGCGGTCTGCGTTCGCCCAATGAGCTTCCCAGTCCGACGGCTCGCAGCCCGACCGGAGATTCCCAACGAAAGAGTCCGACGTTCAGCATACAGACACAGGAACGTCGCTCTCCGCTCGGTGCCGTTGCACCTTCGGACTTCAGCTGCCAGGCTGGCCCATCGGGCTCAAGACGTAGTCCAACCACCACTGTGCATGTCCAGGATATGGCCACCGAGCCAGAAGAGACTGGATTTATTGGTCTGAAACGTCCGTCGATTAGTCTCTTTACGCCAATCTATTTTGCCAGTGAGAAGCGTAGTCCAATGGGTGTTATACCACCAATTCTTGTGTCAAATCCCGCCGAGACTTACAAAAGTGCCGAGCGTGAACGTGAGGCCGCCGAGGCAGCTGCCCGTGAACGTGAGAAGGAGGCAGCCCAGACGCAGCCGCAGCCGGAGAAGAAGAGCGTTATGCGTGAGATACTCGCCTTTGTGAGGAAACCCTCCAAGCACATCTCGACGCGTACCAATCGTTTTGCCAATGCATTTACACGTGCCGAATCGGGATCTTCTAGTGGCCCGCTTATACGCCAGAGCACATTCTCTGCCAGCCCGGCTGCCTCGTCGACAGCTGCTAAGAGTGCCGTACAGAAGCAAATGTCCGAAGTGGGCTTCGAGCCAAAGATGTCGTTGAAATTCGCACACTATACGAAAATGTCCCTGAAACTACGTCGCCTGGCACGTCGCGAGGAGGAGGAGAAACAGGAGAAGCAGCAACAATCGGCAGCTGGTTCGAAGCGTGCAAGTGCGGACTCCACACTGGATCAGGTAGGTGGTACAGCAGCAGCCCAACAGGAGGAGGAACCGCCATTCGAGCTGGCGAATGTGCACTTTGAGAAGGTAGGTGAGTCCTATATCAAGCATGAGCGACTACGCGAACTGGTCGAGCCCGAATTGGAGCACGACACCAAGGAGAAATATAAGGAGATTGACAATGATAATGATAACGATATGGAGCCGGAACAAACAGATGCTGCAATGGCACAGTTCGTCGAGGAGGTAACCAATTCACTGAAAGTAGTCGCACTCAATGGCGATAATAACGGCAATCTACCCGCTGTGCATCACTTCACACGTCGCTCCGAGAGTCGAGAGCCCATTGAACCGCGCATCAGTGAGGAACGGGAGTCCGACTCCAATGACCTGATTCTTCCCGAAGAGCTGCGTGCAGAGTTGGTAGACATGTTGAAGGCCTACGCACCAGAGCCAGTTTATGTTAATCTGCAGGCGCTGCGGCGTGAAATCGACGAGGCCGAGGCGGTCGCCCGTGCCGTTTCAGATGCAGCTGCTGCGGTGGTGGCTGCCGAAGCTGCTGCCGCTGCTGCCACCGCTGCTGCGGCTGCCGCTGCTGCTTCTGCTGCAGCTGCTGCTGCTGCTACTGTGTTACCGACAGCACCAGAGAAGCTACCGCTGCAGTGTCCTACTATTGAGTTTGAGCCGCCGTCACGTCGCTCGTCCTTCGATCCGCCCCGCTCGCCGTTCCTCGAACAGCTGCGCAGTCCGGGCGTCGATACCGAGACCGATCTCATTAATCTGCAGCGACTTGATTCGGGCGGCGATAGTTTTGAGCTAGCCGATGGGGATCGGAAGTCGAGTCGTGCCGAGTCCAGTTTCGATTGTCCCTATTCATCGCGCGACACCAGCTTCGATGTGTCCATATCGCGCTATCAGTCCACAAGCTATGATGATCAGACCTCAAGCTTTGAGATAGTCGACACTGATGATCGTCGTCGTCATATCGATTTGCGCAAGAGCTCCATTGAACTTGTCGATGCGGAGACCTTTCAGCGTTCGGGTTCTTCCTGTGGACGGAAATCCTCTCTGGAGACCCATTTCGATTATACACCTTCAGAGACGAGTGGTGTAACGCCCGCCCGTTCTCCTAACTTCCCCACAACAATGACTAAGAAACAGAAAGCGGAACACTTTCGCCAGCTGCACATCTCGCCCTTCAGTGCCTTCTCGCGGGCACGCAGCCCGCTCTCGCAGCAAACCTCCTCCAACTACAGTTCGCGCGATAGCTACGACTCCAGCTCCAGCTATCCGCATGGTCACGAGCCGCAGCGCTGTCCCTATGCTGATCCAAGCAAGAAGCATTTCCCCCTTACGATTAAACAGCGTGAGGAGGAGGTCAAGACCTTCCTTTGCACCGACGTGCGTTGTGCCTCCATTTTCGAGCCACGGCCGAGTTCCGTGCTCACTCAACAGCTCTCCACGGGCTCAATGTCGACGCCCTCGGCCTCGGGTTATGCAAATCCGCCACGAATACCTAGCGTTGTGGGTACACCCAACAACAATGTGGCTGCTAACACTACTGTAGGTGTTGTACCGCATCCGAATGCTACGCTTGGTTCCTGCGGCTTTTCCAGTGGTAGTGAATTTGAACCACCCTCTCCCCGTCGAGCTGCCAGTGCCTCCCCCAAGCATACGTTTACCTTCCGCATCGTGATGAAGAAGGTGGACAGCTCGCCGGAGGCACTGTGTCCGGAACGACATCGATCCCGTATCATCGATCGGTATCGTAGGCGGGATAGTCGACGAAAGCGCATCCACGATGCCGGCAAGAGTTTCTAAATCAAAAGAAGAAAATATACGCACACTTAAAAATGAGAAACCTCTAATCAAAAATCAAAGCAAACCTCATTTTTTATTGAATTACTGTATGTCCCAGATCGAATATAATCGCTCTTAATAAATAGACATACAATTTTGGACAATCTCAGTGTTAATATTCTATCCAAGGGTTTTTCTATATTAATGTTTACACAATAGTATGTCTCAATTAATCGTAAGTTGTCTCAAAATCACAAGAACTCAATACGAACATCAAACTTAATAAAATGGTTCTGGTTTTTAGGCCGTTTCAAAAAAAAAAGAAAGCATAATTCAATGTTAAGTATTTTAAAGTAAAATCTGTCTTTGGCTTAAGCCAAAGTTAATATACCCTAATAAATAAACTAAGATATAGGAAGATACTTATTTAGGTTAAGGCAAATCATTTTCATATTTTAGAATAGTTTTCTTCACTTCATCTTCAAGGATAGTTACGATTGTGTAAAGTAAAGAAATTTTATTCATGATTGTAAGGTACAAACTGAAATTGTACAGACATGAAATCAAATCTTGTTCGATTTTTTGCGACAAAAAGATGGAAAAACAAAACAAAAAACAAAAATATTCTAAAGATCTACAAATATATGTGAAACAATAATTCCTCCCACGATTTACCTGATTACTTATTAAACAATAGAAAGCAAAACATTTATATGCATATACGATATATGATAAACATAATATATTTGATGATAAATGTATAATACAAAAATGTTGATAACTAAATGTTGTAATGTTTGTTGCATATTTTAAACAAATATTACGGATATTTGCGCATTTTATGTGGTTCCTGTTATATAGATATATTATATATTACAAATTTTTGATGGACTAGCGTTATTTATAATATTAAAACAGAACAAAACAAAACATTAGTTAAGTATAAATGATCAATTCTATAAGTACATTAATTGAAAACATGCGGCTATTGCAAGAAACAATGTTTTTTGCTTATATTTAAGACTTAAAAAAAAGAATCTGACAAAATTTAAATATGCACATATATATTCTACATATGTGAATGTAAATATAAAGCTGGATTTGGGGCCGTACTTAAATCTTAAAAGAAAAAAACTTCTGTGCCGAATAAAAACAAAATTTAAGAGAGAAGAAATTATTGTATTCAAAGGCAAAGATCTTAAGAAACAAGAAAATGTTTAAAATTAATATTTCATGTTGCTAAGCAGTTTTTTGGACTCCGTGTTTTGTTTGTTACATATTTAAGCAATCTATGTGGTGTCTAAAGATCATAAGTTATCAACTATTTATCATTCTGTCATCATAATTTATTTAAGTATGTAAGAAAAACTAAATATATCAACATTTTACAGGTATTTACGCATATTAAGCATTTAATTATAGTTATGATATTGATATACACATTATTATACTACATTATATACATTAATGTATTTACACGACGACAACAACAACAACAACATGAGCCACATATGTATTGTAGTATGTATCTGATTGTATATCCATTTATAATTGGTATACGATTTATTCGATTGACTAACATGAATGCAAGTAGTTGAAATGTTGCTATTTTGATTTGTAGTTGCTTGTTTTTGACTAAAACGTAAACTTAAACTAAAAACCAATCTAAACAACAACGCTTAACACATTTCATAGTTACCAAAAGCGAAACAATTTTTTGATTTGCCTGCGAATGCCAAAAACGGAGTAAGAAAATGAAGTATTTAACAAAAGCACACAACTACAAATTTCTTAAAAAAAAAATCCAAATATGCGACTTTCTTCTATTTACAGAATTGTTTTCTAGCGGATTTCTTGCACCAGATCACCAAGTTCAAATTGGATATGGAATACATGTTGTATGCTCAGCCGTCGCCCAATTGCATTTTTCGAACAAACCAAATAGCTATTAAATATACTACTATATTGTGAAACACTTGTTGTTCAGTTCAAGATTAAATTGTCAATCAATGTCCATGTTCATACTTCCAGTTAAAGTTTTTTGAGAGCCATACGAGTTCTACATATATAGTTCAAGTTGATATTTATATTCTTTGTACTGTTGCGTCGTGTCGTTTACCGTTACAGTTATCGAACTATCCAATAAGTATTCTATTGTATATGTTATATATGTATGTGTATTTGAGGGCGCAACACTCGTTTAGCCAAAAAAAATATTATACTTTGTGTGCGTTTTATTGTATTATTGACAAACAAATAAATTCCAAATCAATGTCGTTATTTGAATTCAATTTAAAGACTCTTTCAATCTTTACAGTCTTGCATCTGTGTGAAGAGCGAGAACTCCATCAAAGTCATCTGCATTAATGTTAATATAGCCATAACCATTATTATCAACATTTACCGACTTTCCTGTGCATGAGCCATCAACCAGATTGCCAGAGATGACATCACAGTATGTGCCAGCTGGCAGACAAGTTTTCAGATTCTCCGACAAATTGTACAGATTGTTGTTGAAGGCAACGAAACCCTTGTTGCCGCGGCAGAAGGCGATCTGATTGTCACCATTATCCCACCAGTTGTTCATCGAGGTGCCGCGAACGGTGTTCTTGAATCCGACCATGTTGTAGATCTGGCGCCAGCGATGCTCGCAGATCCAGCCATTGATGCAGGCACCCTCTGAATTGAATTCAGGTGAGATGATACGCTCACTGCTGTCCTGAGGAGGTGCCTGATCGCGATCGTCGAAGCCAAAGGAGCTCATCACCTGACTGATGCCATAGGGGAAGGCCAAATGGAAGGCGGTGGCCATTTTGTATTGTCTGGGAGACTTGTAGTTCAACTCCTGGCCACCATCACGCTGATTGTCATGATTGTCAACAAAGGTAAGTGCCTGGTCGGAGGGAAGGAAGCCCCAGCTCTCGCCCCAGCTTTGCAGCCACTTCAGAGCATTGTTGCCGCGGAAAGCCTTGCCAATCTCCTCTGAGAAACGGAACTCGGTGACAGCGCCTAGGCCAGTGTACTCATTGCGAGAGACGGTCTCATGGCCATGATCGATGACCTCCTGGTAGATGAAGGGACGAGCGCCATTGGGAAAACCATGATCGGTATTCAGATTGCGCATGCTATCAAAGATAGCCTTAAGAAGAAGAAACAGCCTGTTTAGATATGAAAGAGTTTAAAAAAGCTATTTGAATTACCTGCAAATCATCAGCGGCCATGTGCTTGGCGGCATCCACACGGAAACCGGCGACACCAAGGGTAATCATATGATCCAAAGTTTCCACAAGCTGTTTGCGCACATAATCGCTGCCCTGATCCAAATCCTTAAGTCCAACTAGTTCGCATTGCTGCACCTGGAAGCGATTGTTCCAGTCAAAGATCTCACAGCTGGGATGGAAATCCTTTGCGGTATATGGAACAGCAGGGAACGACTTGCTGCGGGGTTCGGCAACAGAGCCACCAGTACCATGGGCAGTGCCATCAAAGTCACCTGACATATGATTGAGCAGAACATCCACATAGATACGTACTCCAACATCATTGCAACGACGCACCATGGAAGCAAACTCCAACTCATTACCGGAACGGGTAATCAGCTTGTAGGAGATGGGTTGATAGCGTTCCCACCACGGACGACCCGCGGATATGATGTTCTCGGCCGCGGGACTGACCTGGACGCCAGCGTAGCCATTTGGAGCGAGGAAATCCTCACACTCCTTTGCAATATCATTCCATTTCCACTCAAACAGATGCACAATGGTATTGCGACTGCCCCACCATTGTGGATTGTGCTGGGCCAGAGCCAAAGTGGCCAACAGACAGACTAACGTGAAACGAAGCATGTCCAAGAACTAATACTATCTACGACGACACGCTTCGTTTTTATAGTGGGGTGTACCGCATTATCTTATCAGCTCTTCACTTGGGATTTGTTTAAGGGGCTTCGTGTGGTGCCAATTTACTGCCAGTGGCGATTGGGCGATTTATGAATTTATGGCCACAACCAGCTGTCGTGTTGACCTATGTTAATGTGAAGTGAATAGAACAATCAACATCAAGATCTTTGCGTTACTCATGGGTAAATGACAGTTGCTTCTCAGCTGCTTCATGACAGTTGCTTCTCAAAAATACTCAATTGACATTTTGATTTACAATTAATTAAAACTAAGACAATTAATTCGCAACAACATAGTCGAAAAGCAAATACCCTTCACGAACCAATAATTTTACTCAACGTTTAACGTTTGAATTAAAGTTGTATCGATATAACTGAGCGCTAAATATTGCGATGTATCAAAGCGAAAACCACTGGCATGCCGATATATCGATACAAAACGGGCCACTAACAATCGGTTGCCGCTAAAACCCAAACGCGTTTGTGTAAATTTATAAAATGTGCTATTTTGTGTTAAATGCGTTAGTTTCTTAATATAAATTGTTGTAAATTGTCAACCGAAGTTGTGTAAGCAAAAGGCAAATAAGGGCAGCTGTTGCTTTCGCTGTTAAACGTGTTTTTAATAGTTCCAAAGTTGAATCGCTCTGAAATGACGCGATGTGCGTGAAATGTTGCTAAGATAGGCAAGATGTTGCAAACATAATATAAATGTTGCGGAGTAAAATGCAATGTTGCAAAGGTAAGGAAATTAAGTGAATATTTAAATGTTTTTACTAAATATGTTGCTAAAGAGTATTTTAAGTTCGAATCGTCGACTTTTTTTTTATAATCTGTTTATTTAAAACTTGTAATTTATGGTTGATGTTCACAGTGCTTATCAATAAAGCACTTATTAGTTACGACCTGAGATATAGAAAACCGATTTCGGCTGAACGCTATTTTCGTCACCTGGCCAAGCAAAGTTCGGACGTCGATGCGTGGCTTGCACCCTTTGTCTAGCTCGGCATTCCTGTACATAATTTCGGCGCAGTATCACCGTAAAGTAGAAGATAACCTCAACAACTGATAACATGCTCATGCCCACAAACAGGCTAAAGGCGCTGCCCAGATTTGCTGGCAAGAATATTTGAATTGATTAAACAACAATGGGCTATCGATAAATTAACTTACAGACTAGGGTGACCATATTGGTAAGAAGATCCACACGCACACGTCGATAAACTTGCGAGTTGACAAATATGTGAACGATGGCATCATTGTGCTCGATTTCATTGCTGAAAAGAATAACGGTTGAGTTCCTTGGAGATAATAATATAAATCTTCAGAGCACTTACTAGAACGGGTCCATAACGGGCATGTCTAGCCTTAAAGGAAAGTGGGATACCTGAACATCGTAATCAAAGTGCTCACAGGTTAAGGGACACTTGCATTGCGACTTTTTCTTGCGTGTTATAATTTCCGCTATGAAAAGTGAAGTTTTTTTACTTAAAAGAATCTTATCCTTCGATAAAATACCTACGAAAATTATCTACCAGACATGGTATATCCCGAAAGGTGCAAACACGATCCTTGGTACGATTAAACTCAAAGAAATAGGTGTGACACTTGCATATTTTAACCATATTGTTGGCACGACAATTGAGCTCGCAATTCGGGTAAACATAGTCGGGAAAGAAACTTAGCTTAAACTCTTTTGGAAATACGCAATTCCTTTCCTCAATAGTGAGAGCCTTGACCGCCTCCGAACAGAAAGTTTCGACAACTCGCAACGCCGCAAAAGCTTCCGTGTTTAGACCGAGAAACTTGATATTGGCATGAGCACTGGGAAAGGCATCTGTCTCCTGGATGAGCATCTTAAATCCATGCGAATAAGATTTCAGTGAATCGTAATTCTCATCTTTGTAGCGCAGTATCAATGACAGACCATTATCTATCCCGCCAGCAGCCGATTGAGCCGTAAAGTTTACACTAAGAAGGTTAAGACTGTGTTATTTGGAAGAATAAAAGGAGTAGAATTAGTCAACCCACCCAAGTTGGCGCAGGTTGAAAGAGCAGCAGTGACCAAAGAATGTTTGTGAAAGTTGAAACAATCTCGAGCAGTCCATAATATCACCTTGATATCGACAACGATGTAGAATATCATTGCAATCCCATCGTAGACGGTCAACAAACTGTATCATTGTCAGGTTATTATTCAGCAGAGCGGACTCCATCATCTCAATCTCTTGGGAAGTGAAACGCGAATCATCCAACATGAAACCACTAAAAATGTACAAATGATCCAGAATATCCGAAACTCGAACGTTTTCGGGTAACTTGCTAACAAATTTAAAGAAAACCTTGAAGTGAAGTGAAGGCAGATAAAGTTACTGTCTACCTACAGTGTATCGAGGAATGCACGGGACTTATCCATGTTGAACAACACCTCCGGACAGATAGTGATGGGTGGAAAGAAGATTTTACTAACTGGCGTATGATCGCTCTCCACATTCATACGCGTTGGACTACTCCGGTAGTCCGAATAGAAGGTTTGCGTCATTACAATAGCACAAGTGAACATTACCAGCGATATTAGGATCCACACAACGTGCACAATGCGATTTGTATCCTTGTCCCGGATATACTTCAAACCATGTATACTACTCGTGGCACAAAAATCACTCCAGGTTCGCTTAAATGCTCCTTGCAAGGGAGATATCTTTAGATCGATTTGTTCCGCAGTAAGTTCTTCTTCGTGACCCATTGTTAGACTTGTATAAAACTTCGACTTGCTTGTCCTTTATATACATTGTATGCTCTTTAAATGGGCGTGGCAAACGGGTGTTTGACAGTCAAACAACTGTTTATTAATTTCGAATTAATGTTTTGGGCCATGGCACGAGACATATTAAAGCTGTTTAGCTGGCGAGCACCTTTAACAGACCTTAATGTCTTCATTAGGCTTTGATGCAGTTGTGAAACTTGTGAATAATTGAATGTTTCCAACATTAATTTAATAAATTTTGGCTTTTAGCATATAGAAATTTTATTTTGCAAACTTCTCGTATCTTGTTTGCATATTGTACATTACGTATGTTTTAAATAGTAAAAAATAAACATTTACTTATATAGTTTTCATGGATTAACAGTGTTATATCTTAATTTACTTCAATTGTATTGACATAAGATAAAGAACAAAAAAAACTCTATACTCTTTGCTATCACAATAAGAAACTACACATTTGAAATGGTAGACAATTGAATACCCTTTCTGCAGGCACGGACAAAATATTGTGGACTATGTTTAAACTTCATAATGTGACCCTACGAATTTGTGCTCTGGTCTTATGAATGTTTATTGTTTGTTATATATATGTGTATATTTCGTTTAGGAGTCGTGAGGCTGCAGGGCAAATGCTAATAAGCTAATAACAATTTTTGGCTTATAACTAATAATGAACTAAAACAAGGTCTAAAACTAAATTGTGTGTAGTGTAGTGTAACTACTTGCTAGACTCGCTGGCTGTTATAGCTAGCGGTGTGGGATTGCCATTGCTTAGCCTTGCAGGTGGAGTTGAGTCCTGATTGGTGCTCGTCGCCAGCGCAGGTTTCCGCTCATCGTTGTCGGGGTTATCCCAAGCCTGTCGCACACCGGAGCCGCAGATGTTGTAGAATGTGCCGCAAATGATGTACACAAAGGCGGCAATGAAGAACACAATCTGCCACTGACCCATGGTGGGCTACAGAACAAAAGAAGAATCGATTAAATAATGATTTCAAGATGGACCAAAGGTCAATGTTGACTACCTTATTATTGATCAGATTGCCGGCTGCGATGGGTGCTAGAAGACCCGCCAAATTCGCTAAGCAATTCGTGATGGCCATTAGGAAGCCGGCAAATCGTGGCGTCAGGTCCAGATGATTGATCTTAAAGCCGGAATAGATGCCACCATTGAAGCCAACGCCAATTGTGAGAATAGCCAAAGTCAGTGCACGATCGCAGCCCGTGTAAGAAGCGGCTATTAGCGCCAGACCTGGGCCATACTGGCCAATACTGTTGATGATCTTTCTCGTTGCTGTCAGTGAGAAACGCTTTGAGCTGATCATCCAATCTGCAATCACCGAAATGAACATGGAGAACAGCCACATGGCCAGGTAGGGCAGGGCGCTGAGCAGACCGTTGGACTTCAGAGAGAAACGAAGTACTTGCTTCATGTAGGTTGGCAACTCTGTCATTAGCGTCTCGTAGCCATAATTGTGACCCATGTGAGCGAACAGAATTGCGTAGAAAGGCAACGATTTGAAGATGGACTTGAATGGAATTGGTGGACTCTAAAGGAAGAAAGAGAGATAAGCATTATCTTCCTGCTTGGGGATTCTAAAAAATTTCCTTTACTCACCTTAATCACATCTGTACCCCAGAGCGAATCGTTAATATAACGCTTCTCGCGCTCATCGATGCGCGGATGTGTTGAAGGATCCTCAAAGACCAGAATGAGGAAAGCAATCGACCACAAAGTACCAACAATGCCAAACACATAGAAGATTGATGGCCAGCCGCCCGAGAAACCATATTCCGCCAACAATCCAGACAATGGCATTGAGATAATCGTTCCAAATTGAGCGCCTGCATAGACAGCTGCACCCATGCGAGAGCGTTCATTCGGAGGGATCCACTTGGCCAGCATGGCATGAGTGCAGGGCACAATGGGACCCTCGCCTAAACCCTGAATGAAACGAACAGCGCAGAGACCATAGACGCCACCCTCACGTGCTGCCACAGGCACCAGGAAGGCAAAAACCGAATTAACGAGCATGCCCCAGCCAAGGAAACGCATAGCGCCATATTTCTTGGCCAAAATGCCAAATGGAATCTGGGTAATCACATAGCCATAGAAGAACGATGACAGAATATAACCCTGCAAACTGGAACTCCAGATAAATTCGCCATCCTCGCCATTGTCCTGCAAGAAATAAAAGATTAGTATTTTGCTCAAAAAAAAAGAGTTTCTTCACGTTCTGATAACTTACCACTTCCAATTCACGATCACCGCACTCATCGTCAAGAATCTCCTCACCTTTCTGAATCGCCGTGTGGTTGACCATTGCGACAATTGCGACAGACATATTCGTGCGCATCACATAGGCATTGGCCATGCCCAGAAAGAGCATGAATGTGACAAAATAGCGGGTGGTAGCCCAACCTGCAAAGAGCAAAGGGTAAAACTTATATGTAGTACACACGTGTGCAAAGAGAACGTTCAAATGTGGATCATGTTTTAATTACGTCTAATTAAACCGTAACAGTTTGTCGACATTAATTTGCGCTGAAGGTCTTAAAGCGGAAATGACTTAATAGCCAAAAAGATTCATGCATAATAGATACTACATAACGCAACGAGGTCAAATTCATAAGAAGTGATAAGACTAAATGAGATAAGTATCGTAGTAGTCTCTAACGGTTTATTCAGTTGCATATTCAATTCTGCGATCAGATAAGATTATACTTATGTAC
The DNA here is from genome assembly GCA_035044465.1 of Scaptomyza tumidula. Taxonomy (NCBI): domain Eukaryota; kingdom Metazoa; phylum Arthropoda; class Insecta; order Diptera; family Drosophilidae; genus Scaptomyza; species Scaptomyza tumidula. Next base: position 18,575,453 of record JAWNNW010000444.1, read on the forward strand.
ATATAAACGACTCAATAACACAAACTGTACCTGCAGAGACTGCTGGACCGTAGTTTTAATTGCGTCACGTTTCTGGTTTTTTTTGTTTTTGCCTCGGTTCAAATCTATTTCTAGAACCCAATAGAGACATAATTTTCAATTGTTATTGTTTATTCTCTTTATTTAAAGCACACATAACTATAATTGTTTGTTGATTTTGCAGTGTCATTCGACGACAACTCGGGCACAACACGTGATATACTTAAGGTATTGGGTGTGGAAATTGCAAGTCGTTTAAAAGTAACGTGTCAAAAGTTACTTAAAGGCTATTAGTTAGGTCTGTGTTTCACTTAAACGCAACTGTATCTTTACAAACATTTTGTTCGCAAGTCATTATGTCATTCTGTTTGGAGTTTGAACTTTTCGCAAAACCAATTAGCTCAACTGACCGGCATCTTTTATGTTTTGCTTTAATCTTGAATCGTTCTTGTTTTGGGAAAAAGTTCAGCTATAACTGAGCTTTAGAATTGCTGATTTGAAGTATTTGTATACGTTTGCTTTTTCTTTCTTTGTTTGTGCGCACGCAGCGTGAAATCGCGCGATTTGCCTGCCTCGTTCACCTCCCTCTTATTTGCACATGTTGCACCATCAATTTATGTATTGTTATTGCTGCTGTTATTGTTTTTTATGCGTCAACAGCACGTGTTTGTCTCGTGTAAGCATGCCTCAACTTTTTCTCGATGCTTCGAATAGCATCTATAAATATTACGCATACGCAATGGGTGTTGAGTCAATTAATAAAGAAATATCGTAAAGAAGAACGTTAAAGGGCTTATCAAAATCCAGATCACAACCATTATTTCACATATACCCATTACAATACCCTTAAAAGATTGTTTCTTCTTACCCCTTGGCCTATCTCGATGTTTGTTTTGATCCCAGACAAGAACATGTCCATCGCGATGGCGATGATTTAGTTTGCTGCGTCGAAAGGGCATTTTGAATGTCTGCTTTTCGAGTTGTTGATATTAATAAATAAAATATTAACTTAAATAAATTCAAAACAAATTCGAGTCAGCTAAGAAAATGATAAGTTTCTTGCTGCTGTAACTATTATTGTTGTGGATGAATTTTTGTTGCTTCACTTTGACTTTTTGCGCACTCGTTTAAACCATTTCATTTTCTATCTTTGGTATAGGCCGGGCCAAGGCATATCGCGGATCAGAATTTATTACGAACTGTATACTTTATTATAACGATTATAGCTTGTGTTGCTCTCGACGTTTTATTCACGACTGAGCTGCCTTAATATCCAAATCCCAAAATGAAGGTCTGGGATATATTGATGATATAGCTTTTAGCTGTTTGCTCTTGCCTGTTGGCGCTTCTGTGGCAACTGAGCGACAACTGTTGCGCGTTTCTGGCTATATGCTTAATACTTAAAACTGTTCGAAGCGCCTGCGCTGCAGAGTGTAATAGAGAGAGAGAGAGAGCATGTGCTCTTGCGATTACATCAACTTGTGCTGTTGGTCATAAATACATAAAAACTGATTCATCATCGGCTGTGCTTGAACCTATGCCGATTGATGTCAATTGCTGGTTAATACTATATGCGAATATTATAAATACAAGCAGTTCTATAAATAATACCTTTTTAAAAGCATCTCGTGACTGGCGGCACATGAGGCAAACACTTTCAGGCAAATACACTAGCAGACTTTGGAACTAAGCAACAACAACTATATTATAATTTTTATTAACGAGAAAAATGTTTCGAGTAAATGCTGAAACCATAGAAATTTGAGCCCCTCGCAGAAGTCAGGCGCCATTTGGGCATCCAGAATGGCATCGAATGAGGCAGGCGGGAAGAAGGTTCGCGTTTTGGTCACACGTTGTTCGCTAAGTGCTGCTAACTGAACCGCACAGTTCTCTGCCCATGCATCCCCCCGCGCTCGATCCCTCGCTCTTTATGTGTTTATTAATTCAGCAATTATAGTTATTATTCAATCGGATTGCACATTGCATTGTCAGTTGCTTGCTAATTTGGAGAAAAGCACGAAATGAATCTGGCACAGTCTAAACGTACAATAGAACCGGAGAGATGATCAATAAACTATTTGTAACAGCGAATTCTATCGTTCTTACAATTTGCATCTACTTTTTATATAAGACGCACTTAATGATAAAGTCGATGTATCTTCTACCTACCCTATACAGGCACGGTTCTACAGTACGAACACATACATACAAATAAACAATAGTCATAAAGCTTCGTAATCATCACATGTGGCTATCGAAGTCTCGAGTCGGTCTCAACAAGCAGACGAGAAAAACGTTGCCGGCGTTCGTTGTTGTTATGTGGGCACGTGCTTGTCGCCTGATACTCGGCTCGGCTCGCGACAATCGAACAAGTTGAAAGAGAGAAAAGAACTGAGAGAGAGCCGTTCACGTCAATTGACTGAGGTAAGCTTCAAGAACTGACGTAGCGTAATAGAACTTTGACTGTGTAGCATAAATTTAGTTAGAAAGAAGAGAGGCGCGAACAGAAACGGAGAGGGTGAGAGAGAGAAAAAACCTTGACACGCGATTTGTGTGTTAGGGCAAATAGTTTATTTTTTTGGCAAAGCCTCAAATGGAAATATATTGTTGGCAGGTACAGTCAAGCCAAGCGCAATGAGCAATTAGTCAAAAACCCACCACAACAAGCATTATAAATATAGCAGCTGCATTTGTTCTATTTCCGTTGCAAAACCTGAACAAACAAAAGCAACAGCCATTATTTAATTACTGTCATTAGTCGCCAGCAGCACGTGAATCATGATATCATTCATCATCATTCACAAGTGAAAAACTTCACAAAAAGCTCTGAAAAGCTGTCAAGTGTAAAGTGGTTTGTGCGCAAGCTAAAAAAGTGTTGACTGCTTTTAGGGTGCGCGTTAAAATAGGCCCGTCCACTGAAGTACTAGAAAGCGTAAGGCGATCACGTAATATGAATATATATACAATATATGAATAGGTTGCTTATCGTAGGTTTATCTGATGTGTTATTGATTCTCTCAGATAGTTAAAACGATTATGTGAGAATACAAAATGGAATGTGTCGAGAATAAATATTTTCTGGTGTTTTTATGATATGTACTCCACTTGTTAGTGTGCAAAAGGTGTTTTCTATAACTATTATTGTTTTAGTTATTGAGGGGTTTTTACTGATTAAAATGCCATTAGATTCGTGGAAGTCGCGATGGGGCATTGTCAGGTGCAAAAGAGTTGGGCAAATAATATAACATACATAGAGATACATTTGCAAATTGTTTACAGGCCAAACTGACTAGCAGCTCTTTGTGGGGCCAAAACAAAGCGTTAAGGTTGAGGTTGGTTAACTGTCGATGATGTCATAAAATCTAACCGAACTGCTCCTATTTGCGCATCATATATATGTATCATAGCTTTGGGTTGTTTCCGTTTTGGAAAACAATCAAATTGTTCTAATCGTCATGTCTCTATACATGTATGCCTCCCCCTCTGCGCAGGTGTGTCTGTGTTTCGATCGCAACTTATTTCATTCAATTTCGCGCTCTGTGCTATTTACGGCATTGTCAAATTGACGTGAAAGTATAGTATGTAAAAAAAAATTACATGCGCATTTTAGTCTGACATGAGTAATTTGTTTGGCAAAAAGTTTACAATATTATCGCCAGTGTATAAACCTAAACCATTAAGTGTTCTCCCTTCCCCTCCCTTAGTCGTTAGCTATATATATATACGTGACAGCTCACGACTAACTCACATTATATATTCGCTTGATCTCAAAAAAGCAGCAATTTTTTAATTTAACTGCTCAGACACAATAACTGAAGCTGTAAATTGCATTACAAAAGACGCACAGCTCGTTAGAATTGAACAAGTTTACGAATTGTAATACTATATGGCATATAGTATTGTAATACTATCCAGTATCTCCTGTTGTGTGTGGGTGAAAGCGAAAAGTCGCGTGTGAAAATTAACGCTCATTTGCCAACTATAGCGCATATTTTCACATCAATTAGTAATTAGTGCAACTACTCATAATCAATAAACACGAATACGAATACGAACGTAATCGTAAATGTTGGCATACCAGAAAATGAAAATTGATTTAAATCAGACGAAAATATGCAATGTCAGTGTCGGGGCCAAAAGCTCGCGACATTTAACAAAAAATTTGTCAAATTGCCAGATGCCCCAAAAATGTGCCTTAAAATGCCCTGTGGAATATAGTTTAAAGAGCTTGTACGTTTTTAAAAGTAGTGAAAAGAATAATGAACGAGTTCACTCAACTTTTATATACTCTCATACAAGGGTGCCACGGAAATCGATTTCACGGTGCCACAGAACCCGATTAGTTTAGTGCGGCGCAAATACATCACAGCTAATATCTGTTCCGCCACAGAAAAGTTAGTCACCTTCGTTGATATGTCAGATACTTTCTTCATTGGGTATCTTTCTATGCAATCACAGCCAACCAAACTCACTTTTGCACATTGCATAGCTTAGCTAATAGGCGCTGCAGCAGCACCCTGTTGTTGTTTACATTTCACTTTTCTTGCAAAAGTGATCGCTTTGAGATCGCTTAGGAATGCCAAGGTACTTGACACTGACTGCAAAAATTTCCTCGGTATCTGTTTCTGATCTTGACCTTAACACTGGTACGATTGTACGGTTGTAAACGTAACGAAAGTCTGTATATGAATTGAGCTTGAAAACTAGTTTTTAATTTATTGTTGTTGTTGCTGCCGTTGTTTTTACTTAATATTCATTTGCATAGCCACTCAAACACGTATGCACATTTTTCATGTTCGTTGATTTTTTTTGGCAATGCGTTGCCGGTAACCGGTTTTGAAGTGTTAAGACAAAAATGTCTAGCAAGGAACTAGACCCATAAACTGTGTCAAGTGATCTGATCTCAACTATTCTCGAGTTTTTTTTGGCAAAGTAGGAAACCAAACTACAAACCGTAAACAGCTGAGTTGAGTTGAGTTGAATTTTTGTGTCAATAAACTGTTCACGTATTCAATTCGGATAACGTTTCGGTAACCAAAATCCTCCACTTCCTCTTTACTCTCCACCGCCTCAAATTAATTGCAAATTTGGCTCACGCGTTGGCGACAACAACAGCTATAAAAAAAATCATAATAAAGAGCTTCTCTCTTTTGTATTAATTTGTTTGTTTATTTAAAAATAATTTTATTTGATTCAATGCAAAGGAAATATAATCAGAGACATCGCACATAACAAATAACTTCCGTTTCGGCGGGGATTATGCCTGGAGAGGTTGTCTCCGAGTGTTTGATCACCGCATTATTTAAATCAAGTGGAATTAGTTGAAGCAGAGAGAAGCTTAACCTAATTGAATCAGCGACAAGTGCGCTAAATTCCACTTATAAAGTTTTTTTCTATTTCTTTTGTTAATTTTTATTTCTTGGAAAATGTCTGACTTTGGCGAAAAATCGTGAGACATCGAAGTAGGCGAGAATACTATATATAGTATGTATTAATTAAAAACAAAAAACTAGTTAATTTATATAACAAATGACAAAGGCCTGACAAAACTTAACTTTTGTACATATGTGATCAGAAGGGACTTTTTTTCTATTTAAGACTAGAAATGTTTTACAATTTACATTATTGATGAGCTTGGGGATAATAAATGTTGTATAAGATTCACTGAAAATAATTGCTCTACTGTTTCATTTGAGCTTACGATAAATCAAGCATGTTTTTAATATCTCGTCATGTTCAAAATCGAAATTCTTAAGCATTTCTATACTCGTCATTGAACCTTTCGAAAAACATTTGCTAAGAACTTATGCTTTAGCCGTGTAGTTTTAGCTAATCTTAGCTGTTTATCAAATGCTTAAGCTTTTTCGATTATAATCGAAACTGATTATATAAAGCTATAATCTACGATTATCGGCAGTTCCTAGCTCGTGGTGTGAAATATTGTTCTCAACATGGCATTACGTACTTTAGATAATGCCATAATCTTAATTTATTATTTACACATTGATTTCTAGTAAAAAAAAAAAATAAAAACTTACCCAATTGTGGCTTTTCGGGCTCCTTTTCGGAAAGCGCTTGTGCGGTCATTTTGTGTGTGTAGAGTTTTTTTTTTTTTTTTTAAATAAATAATCAATGATAGTTTATGACAGTCTTTTTTTTTTTTTTGCTTGCGCTTTGTTGTGGATTACACTCGGTGTTGCATAAGAATCAGTCGAGAATTTCGCAAAACAAAATATAATAAGTAGAAATAGTTAAGTTAATAACTTTTGGGCTTGAAGCACGTCGCTTGGCGGTTTTTAAGACATTTTCGTCACCAGCGTTTGTTGTTGTTGTTTTGTTTATTGCGGCTTATTTAACTGCTCGATCGTTGCAATATCGCGTTGCCGCACGTTGGACAGCTTTAAATGTTCTGAACGATTAACGGCAAGACGCGTTGCTTTTAAATAAGCTGTTACCGGAGACTGCAACACTTGTTGTTGTTGTTGCTCAGCTTGTTTGGGGCAGAGAGACTCAGAGACTGAGACAGCAAGCAACTACGTCTGTTTGCACGATTAATTTGTTTCTTTGTTTGTTTGTTGTCTCAAGAGAGCTGAGAGAGTGAGATTAAGATATGGATTTGTATCTGCGCAGGCGTCTCGGCTTCCGAATTGATTCGTCAGATCAGACACGTTAATCTTCTGTAAGCAAATCAGAGCAAACATAACAATTAGTACGATATATATTTTTAGCAAATTTATCTCTGCTCTTAATAATTGTTCAGGTAAACACGTTTTCTGGACTCACGAGTTTTTATCTTCTACGCACGTTTCCAAAGTTAAAATTATTTGCAAACATTTATCGATGAGTTGACAAAAAATTAAATAAAGATATAGATTATTAAAGTGTGGGTGTTTATAAACTGATTAATCTACGATTGTATAGTTTGCTATTTTATAAGTGGTGTACAGTTTCGCACACGATTTCGTAGCTGTTTTTGGCATTGCTCGTCAAACTGTTTCAATATTTGTTTAGCGAGAAATTTACATAATTATTTGTTGTAGCTCCAATTTGTTAAATGCGATCGAGAAAACTTTTAGCTCATTAGCCTCAACTGTTTGTTATACGCTTTCCGTTGCAAAAGGTTTCTTACTTTCGGGTCTAATCTGTTGATGATGTAATTTGTTTTTAGTTACAAAGCATTTCTTTGTTTGCTGATCAAAACACCAAACAAAAAAACCAAACTGGTTACGATTTTGCACAACATAATTATTTGTATTATTATTATTCGAATACTGCTTCTGTTTCTGCTGAAATAAATTTCAATTACGCATATGCATATTGTAAATATTTTTTGTTTTTTTTTGCGAGCGGAATTTTTAAGTGTTTGGTGTTTTTTGTTTTCTTTATTGCGCGTCACTCCAACACCGAAATTCAATTTAGAAAGTTACGCAAAACAAATGCGGCTGAAGTTTTTTTTATTTTTTTTTTCTGGCTTAAAAATCCTGACCTGTTGTTGGACTTTTTTCTCCACCTCGTCGTTGTGGGTGCCCGGTATGGTTGTTTTCTGAGAATATTTGCTATAATTATATGCTGTTTTTGGCTTAACAGGTAGATAAATTTTGGCTTCGCTTGGTGCTTGATCAAATTGCTTAATCATTGTAAAAAATATTATACATTTATTTTCGATTTATTTGATTAAAAGTACCCATTTTTTTCACGGTTTTGGGTTATTAACTTTTATTGTTAACGCTTTTCTGTTTGCAGTCGATCTTCAGCAAATTGTGAAAAATAAATGTCAATTTGAATGAATTTGCACTTATTTTGGCACGTTTTAAAAGATGGTGATCAGCTTGTTATAAGAGAGGACCTTGAGAATCCAACAATTCACTAGGGAATCACTAGTTCCTTCACTACTTTGTTTAATTACTTTTTCATACAAGAACCTCTTTATAACTAAGTTAAATGTTGTAAAAGTTTCGTTCAACTCTTTAAAAATGTGTTTTTGTGCTTGAGTAAAACAATATTTACAAATACCTTAATTTCTTAGTCTCTTAAAATTTAAGACAATTAACACATTTGGCTCTGATATTAAGTTGTGAAGGTCAACTTGCTTCATTTTGAAAACGAATAACTCAGTTCAATTATTAACTTTTATTCCGAAAGGCGTTGATACACTAATTAGTTTGGGTTGCAATATTTGAAATGGGGATCCGTTTTGAAATGTGTAGGTTAGTGTAATTATTTATATAAATGAAAAAAAGCAACAGGTAAAGCACACGACTTGTAAATGAGCCCTTGATTTGCATCAGACAACAGGTCGCGGCTTTAATAGAAATGAAAACGGGTTAAAGATAAAAAACTTAGGGGTTAGAAAAGCAAACGAACTGCATATTTAATTGCGAAACAAGTTAACAAGCAAGTAAAAATACGACATCAAAGTACATAGGGAAAACACATTGTAGGGTTTATAGACGGCAACTGTATTGGCTTACTAAATCGATTATCTGAGGTATATTAAAAGAGTGTTAAAAGATATTTATGGGCAATTGAAAAATTAGTTTGTTAAGCTAAAGCGTGTGCCTAATGTATCTCAAGTTTGTATTTATGACGGAAATATCATAAATGTTTATTGATTTCAATATTGTTATAAACTGATTACTGTTGACCAGGCCCCAAATGCGAGACCTTGACAGATTTATAGACGCTTTAGCAATCGGTGATCAGAATACATTTATTTTCTTCGAAATAATATCATTATTATAAGTAATTGAATGTTGTCAAGGTTCGTACTATCAAATGGCCGTAAATTAAGTACTGGTTATCTAATGCCCAGAATCAGATTGACGTACTCGAATTCAAGATTAAACATAACAATAGGTATGTGCAACGGATGTACGAACTCTAAGTTTTCCTAGGCAACAAACGAATAAATAGCTTTTATAATTATAATCTGACTACGTTCATCTACATTTCTTGCAGATTCCTAGTTTAATCGCCAAACTTCTCATTACGCATTACTACCACCAAAAATTTCCTAAGAGTATTGTTCTATTATTGAAGCCATAAAGTCGTGGGCAATAAATGATTTATGGGAGAGTTATTGCTTTCGTGCTTGTCTAATTATAAAATCATCAAGTTTTAGTACAACCTCATAAACGGGGCTCTTCACTTTTTCTGCTTTCTGCTTTTCTGCTGCGTCAAGTTGCGTCAGTAAGACTGTCAATAACCGTTAGGCACTTATGGCTTACACTTAACAAAATTTTCCACATGTGCCTCATCACGATAAACACATATAATAAACATTTCACGTGCAACAGTTTCGCTATCTTTTGTTAAACTTTAATTGAAATCTCTATTTTATTTTAATGATCGTAATTTATTTTAATTTTTGATTTTTCTCACGATTTTTGCACAAAGCGAACTTTTTCTCATCTGTCGCTAGTTTTTGAAGTTCAAGTTCCAGGCGAGAGAGGAAGTCAGAGAGAGAGAGAAAGATACACGACAACATCAACAACAACAGCACACATTCGTTATGCCCGAGTGGCTCTTGATGCTCTCCATTGTCGATTGTCGATTATATGTTGAGTGTTGATTGTGCGAGTACTCGTTGTTGTTGTAGTTGTTGTTGTTGTTGGTGGTGGTGGTGGGATCTTATGCGTCTTGTGTGTGTACAGTGGGAAGAAACTGTTGTGACTTTGGAGTGTGAGTACTATTTGATTAGCTTATCGACTTGTTAACATTTTCTATAAGCTTCAGTGCACTTATGTATGTGCATTGAAAGGCTGGCGCATTTTTGCACTTGAGTTGGACTTGTGACCTAAAGCTATTTCAGTTAATTTCATTTTCAGACTGTGCACCACTTGTATATGTAGCCAAGAGCTTTAAATTGGCCTAAAGGAATCAATCTCAAATCGTCTAATGAGTATTTAATCAGATCCTTCACAAAGAGAGCACTTCAAGCTGGCCATGTAAAGCTGCTTTTGTTAATTTGCATAAAATAAGTGAATTTTCAATTAAGAAACTCACTCACCTTAAAATTAAACTAATTTAAAACCAAGTTTAACAGCTGTTTTAGAATTCTTTTCATTATTTTTGTCCGTTTTAAGCGAAGGCAATGACAAAAACAGAGAGTGCGAAACAAAAGTGTGTAACGAAAACAAATTTGCATGCTAGCAAATGTTAATTGTTTCTTTTCTTCTCAATAACATATGTTTCACTTTTCCATTCCTTATAAACATACACTCACAATTAAAGTTTTCCAAATAGCTTTTAGATATTTTAGTTGCGATCGATTTTCACCACGCGTAAACTTTCTTATTTGCCGGCTTTGTTTTGGAAGCTGCTGCTGCTGTTAACACACTGAGTGCTCTGTTAATTAAGAGCTGTTGCTGCTGCGTCAAGCTCTGGCACTGTAATGACTTACTACCTGAGCTAATTGAACGTTTTTATAATTCTGTTTGTGTTGTGTGTGTTTTGTCAGTCAATCGCATTAAACCGAAACACAGGCGAAGGTGGAAGGCAGGCTATCATAAAAACAAAAAAGAAATATGTATATATAAATACGAAGTTACGTTGCTCTGCTTGATTCATCAGCGGAGCCGAACTCAAAGCCGAACGCGCTTCGTGTGCGATAGCGGGTTATGGTGATAATGAGAAACGTTTATTGTTTATTCGCGCTATAAACTATTAAATGATGTTTTAAGTGCCTGCAACAATTGCTGCTTACAACAACAATATCAACACATTTAATGACAGGTGAAGCTTTTACTATCACCATTACGACGTTTCACTGCTGCTGCTGCGGTTGTCTCTGTCTTTGACTTTAACTGCAGCTTCTTGCACGTGAGATTCATTACGTTATGTTATTATGCTCTGCATTTGTCTAGCACTCATCGCGCGCGTTTTGCAAATTTTGTGAACTGAGCTCTAATTGATACTATGGCGAATAAACAAAAACAACTGAAGCTGAACCGGTTGACGCTCTCTGCGCTTTCAGTACCTGCATAATGCAAGCTTAAACCGCCGTTAGCCTTTTCCAAAGCACTCTCTCAAACTCACTTGTGTGCTGTCACGTTCTCAAACTGTACTGCGTGTCTGCAGTCGCTGCTAAGCTGTTAAGGAGTGCTGTAATGGGTGTGAAAAGAGTTAAAGTAATGCAAAGTGTGTTTACAAATTTTCATAGTTGAGTCAATGATGCTGCTATAGTGTTATTGCAGCAAATTATGTTGCGCTTTCGATTTCGCTCATTCCACGACATGAAACTGTGCAAGCTAAGCTTAAGAGCGAAGCCCAACCGGTTAACGCTCTCAATAAGCAAGCGCACTCTCTCGCTCTCGCGCTCATTCATTTTGTTCCTTGCTGTCACGTGTCCAAAAGTACATTCTGGAGACTGCCTGCCTGCAGTCAGTGAGCAGCTGTGAAAGAGCAGTTAACTGCGTATACAATGATCGTGTGTGACGAAGTGAAGATTGAGCAATAACCGAAACATCGTGTACAATATTAACAAGTTAACTGTAAACGTCGTAATAACACAGTTACATATATCTGTTGTTGTCATCTTATCGGGCATGTAAACTTCTTGCCGCTTATTGAGCCATGAACCATGATGTAAGTGTAATATACTAGACCTTTGGTATTTAGTGTTGATTGATGCCATAACTAAACGTGGACAGATAAGCCGAAACGTTAACGTTTGCGTTAACCGGAACGTTAGTTACCATACTGATTTCTGCACTATAAAAAGTAGTAGCAAGCAGTTTTAACAATTTAACCCTTGATTTGGCCTTTATGAATGATAATGAGTCGGTGAGTGTCACATGATTTACTTTATGGCTTAACTTTACAATCAGCCAGGCAACAAAGTTCTGGCTATATCGATGGCTATCGCTGCGATTATTTGACAACTTCAAGTACCGGTCTACTCAATGGGAAATAACACTGAAAACCAATTAGATTTGATGCCCGCTGCTTAAAGCGCCAGCTAAACTTGAGAGTATAATATAGTATACAATATATATAATTTAATAACTTAACTAAATCAATGTGGACATTATCGCTTAGCATAATCACAAGGTATTCATTATTAAGTCAACTTATGTTTGGACTTTAAAAACTATTGGGAAACATTTTCTTAGGACATTTCTTCACAAGTTCATATGTTCTACGAAAAGCTGACTTATGGACTTATCTGTGTCAATAGACGATAAGTTTATTTTGCTTTAACCGACGGATAAGGACTACCTTCTATCTTCACTTACTTGATGACGCCATTGAATAATCTATTCCAATGTAGGTTCAAGTATTACTTACGCACGTGGAGCTGTAGGCGAGTGAGGATGGCCTAAAAATATATAATTTTTATTTTGAATTGGTTTCATCGCACACATATCATAGATAGTGCAATATATGGGGCCTGTCGTTTGACGCAATCAATTTGCGGTGGGTGTGTGTCAGTATTCGATGTTGTTTTAATATCAATCTTGTCCAAAAAACAAAGCCCTGTGCAATGCGCAATACTCCACAATTCACATGGATGAGGCGGGAGTAAGGTTATCATTTACAGATTTCTATCCACCTTTGATTGCCTTCCACTTATCGCTGAGGTACTTAACGAAAGAAATCAAGTATGAAGCAAAACAATAACTTAAAAGTTGTTGTGTTTCTCGAAATACTAGTTTTATTTTAGGCCATACTATTGCAATAGTTTTTAACTCTCAAGTAGCTGATATTACAATCTTAAGACAAGTAAAATTGGCAAATGATCGCACAATTACATCACACGGGGAAATATTTATAGAAATGTTTTGACATTCGTTAGCTCAACTTACGTAGATTTATAGGGCTGCTTAGAGAAATGATTTTATAGACAAAAATAAATGCATTATCTGGTATTGATAAAGTTCAAATTATGAAAGCAATAAACATACATAAAAAAAAGACAAACTAATTGATATAAATCAGTGCAGAGCTATAATGCTGCTGATAACCAATAATGATAATAACCATGATGATGATGATGATGATGATTAGTGCTAATATTGGTATAACGACTAGGCCAAACATGTCATATTGTTGGCATTAGAGCAACTATTCTGTTCATAAATGTCGCTGTGTATTAATTGAATGACACTCGGTTTTTGGTCTGGCCCCAAGAGGCGTTGTTGGTTGATAAGGAACGTGTTGTTGATCGGCCGAGTGAAACGATCACGTTCACGTGAAGTGCACGCCGTACGTTCCAGATAGCACAAGGAATGGCAACAGGCAAAAATGGCAAAGGCAAACACAACAACAGCAATTAAGCCATCAGCGAAAAGTGTTGCTCATATTGGTGTATAAATATTGCTTATCTGATGAATTATATCTAGCCGGGTAATAAAATTCCCCTTTCACCTCTTCCTGCACCAGCTGTGATTATTTGTTATTTGTATTTGCTCCACCACACACTCATCTGAATACACTTTACGACATTTCTAAACAATTTCAAAACGTTCAAAACGCTATCTTAAATATGCATAGCAGTTGCAAACAAGAAACTTGCATAGATACATATTAAAAATCATCAAATATATTTAGAGTGAGGCATAATAAAGTTTCAATTACTCATACGCCAAGTTGCCCTAGTTGAATTTCATTTGGCAGCTGAAAGTATGCAAAAGTTATTTTACTAACAAGTTTGAACTTCAACTCTCATTTCAGACACAAATAAATTTTCAAAGCAACAACAAGCTCGAAAACTATTTCAAAAATACGAAAAGATTTTAAATTGTTTATGTAAATCGTACACAATGCCTTGCAGCGTTTCCAATTTTGAATCTGGCTCGAATCGCTATCGCCCCAATGTGCGCATTGGCAATTGGTTTGAAGACAATTGTCTCGAGGAGGTATGTTTTACCCTTCAAAGAACCAATATACGATTCCTAATCCTCTACTTATTACAGGACAAAATGGCCAGCTTTCGTAAGATGCGTGACCGTGGCGAATTGCTTGTGGAGAAGGCTCGCAAACTGTTTGATAACTTTCAGAAGGAGGTGCAACTGGCAGCACCAAAGCATGATATAATGATTGGTGCCACGATCCAGTTGATGCCCATCTATATGAATATACTCGATATGGATACATCGGATTTGCATCCGGCTCTCTCGGTGGTCATCAATGAGCATGCAATACGCACAAGTCAGACAATCAATGAGGATTGCGAGCTTACTGTTGCCCCATCGACGCGTCCTTGTGTCCGCAACTCCTTTCGCATTGTGAGCGGAGATGATCATGATCGCACCGGAGAGAAGTTGAAGTATGGACAGCGTTTTCGCTTAGAGTGCGTCGAGTCTCAAGATGATCCCATTCTAGTGTATAGCGCTCCAAAACTTACAAATCTTTCCCAGTCAATCAATTCGACCTTCAATTCACAGAAATATGGTGAAATCAATATACCCTTAGGTCTTGTTCATCGCAGCGTAAGAAATCTAGAACGATTATCACTTACTTATTGATTGACCAACTACCTTATTACTTGCAGAAAATCCTGTGTCCCGATGGTGATATTCCATCGGCATTTACCAACTGGTTTTGCATGCATGTCGATCCCAAAAAGCGCTTTGAGAGCGAAGGCGAAACTTTGCCTGTAAGTAATAAATAACTTGTAAGCTATAGCTTTATCTAATTGGTTTCCCTTTTCAGAGCAATGCACCTTTAGTTATTGTTCATGCAGCTACCAATCGCAATCTGGCCGCTGAAAATGTTGTCACCCAAACGCTTTTTGGTCCCGAGTTTTTGGTTTCCTGCCAGATCTATCGCAATGTCTTTAAGCGTGAAATCTGGAAGAACGTTTGGATGATTAGCAATGGCCATCACACAATCGCCCATTAAATTTAAATAGTTTCCTATTTTTCCTTTTGTTAATAGTCCACACTTTGCTTTTGCTTTTATGCCTTGTCAAAAAACTTAAGGGCAATAAACTTTTGTGTGAATTTGATTTATATTTTTCTCATGATCGAAAGGCGATCGATAATCGCTGCTCAGGACCTGCCATCGGCTTAAATTCAGACAAGCGGCCAATCTCATGCGAAGCCGTGACTTTCTGATAGATTTTCCGCGAGTCTTCGACTTGATTAATTTTGGGCCACTTCTGTTCGCCTGGTAATGGAGGCTGTTTTGCTTAATGCAATCAAAAATCGGTTGGCACCTACAGCGACTGTCGATCTTTCTTAGTTTGCTTTTCAAGTAAATTGCTTGGTTTTTGGTTGATTTTGGGCCGCAAGTACCAGGCGAGCAGAAGTCAGCAACAAGTAACTTATTCTAAATGCAAAAAAATACAGCATACTTTTACTCCGTTCAGATATAAAAATATGATATTTTGCTTAGCATACTTTTACTGCATATCAGAAATACAAATAGTATTGCCTACTTTTAGGTGCGCATTAGAAAAAAAATAAAAATCAGCTACTTGCTGTCGACTTCTGCTCGCCTGGTACTTTCGGCCCAAAATTAACTAAAAATCAACCAAAAACGAACCAATCCACTTGAAAAGCAAACTAAAAAAAACGACAGGCGCTGTAGATGCCAAGCAATTTTTGATTGAGTTCAACGAAATTGCTAAAAAAAAATGTGCATAGCGCTGATAAGCCCGAATGAGGTTGCCAAATCTGAGTTACTATTTTGAAGTATTTTATTGCTAATAGAATGGAAACATAAGTACCAAGTATAACCTATTTTTACCTTCTAACTATGTTGCAGGGTCATTAAACAAAATTCACGAATGGAAGTGGGTCAGTTTAGCACCCCCGTTAAGCTATACTGATAAGGCTAGCTTATGCTACAACGATTCATTGACTATAAAAAGAGCAGGCAAAGCATAAATTTAACACAAACCAACTTCAGCTTGAACTCCTGCAATGTCTGCAGTCTACTCTTCCTTGCTTTTCGTACTGCTCGCCGTCGTTGGCGGTGATCTTGTCCAGGCTGAGGATGATACTCGCATCATTGGCGGACAGTTTGCGTCGCCTGGACAATTTCCGCATCAGGTTTCGCTACAGCTAAATGGACGTCATCATTGCGGAGGATCCTTGATATCAGACACAATGATTGTTACAGCAGCTCACTGCACCCGGGGACAGAGTCCAAGTCAAATGAAGGCGATCGTTGGCACCAGCGATTTGAGTGCTAGAAATGGTCAAACCGTTGGCATCTCGCAGCTTATCATACATCCGCAATACAATCCACAGAGCCAGGACTTTGACATGTCACTCATACGACTTAGTAGTCCTGTGAAATTGGGCGGTGCCGTCCAAACGATTCCGCTGTCGGATGCGGATGCCAACTATGCGGCAGACACTTTGGCAACCATTAGCGGCTACGGGGCCATCAACCAGAATCTCCAGCTGCCGAATCGATTGAAATTTGCCCAGGTGCAGCTCTGGAGTCGCGACTACTGCAATTCCCAGAACATACCTGGCCTCACGGATCGCATGGTCTGTGCAGGACATCCCAGTGGACAAGTTAGCTCGTGCCAGGGTGATTCGGGTGGACCGCTGACCGTTGATGGCAAACTGTTTGGTGTTGTCTCCTGGGGATTTGGCTGCGGAGCCAAGGGACGCCCCGCGATGTACACGTATGTGGGTGCTCTAAGGTCCTGGATCAAGCAGAATGCAAATGTTTAGGGTTGACAATATGATAACTTAACTTAATTGAGGAAACAATTCAACTATGCCGTTTATACAATCAAATAAAAGCACTTTAAAAGTCTATAAGAAGAAATGTTTATCCTTTGCTTCAATTTTTGTTACTTAAGGGAAATTTAGCCAATGCAACAACCGAAATTGTTGTACTGCATTTTGCATATCTTATCTCACACAACAACCATTAATATAGAATAACTCGTAAGGTGACCGTATTTTTCTTTGACAACAGAACTGATAAATGGCATTTGGTACACGAAGTGTTTAAGTTTATTTTGCAACTTGATTTGTGTATGTTCTTGTACAACTTGTGCTATTGCTTAATTATACTAGTACATTCCACTACACGCTTAGGTTATTATCGTAGTATTCATTATCAAAAATTTTCTTGACCACGTTTTATGGCTTTTGGTTTTGTACGCTAAATTTAAATTGTGTGCCATCGAATGCAAATCAAACATGTCATGTAAACTATATATATCTTGATATATGTAAGTATGTACGTGTAAGTATGCATATATTAGTGGGTATAGCCAACGATATTATTATGTCATGTTTGATTATTTACATATGCGTATACGAATACATATATAAAATGTTTACACTTTATAAGATATTTACACAGTCCTTCTGATTTTGTGACTTATGTTAAACCCATTTGTGCATGGGATACAAAACAATTACATAGTAGTATAGGTTAACATATATATGCAGTGTATGTATGTATGTAAAAAGTAGAAGGCACTATTGCATATTTGCTTCTTATGTTTTTAAGTACTCTATATATTATAGTTGCTCTCTAGCTCTTTAGTGATATCGTTAGGTCTGATTGAACTGATGATAAACATACAGAGGCTATCTACTAATCGACTACAGCTACAGCTACATACTACAAGCTGGATTTTGTCTAACAAACAGGATATGTTGTCCTTGTTGAGTTTTTAATCATAACATAAAATGCACAAAAGTTTCTTTTTACTTTCTATTTTACACCTATAAGTAAACCTCTTTAAAAATAATTTGGCATAGGTTACACTCCACTTGAATTTTTAAAGACTTGATATCGAAAAAACTTCACACAAAAAAATTCAACAAGTCAACTTATAATGAAAACAAAATAAATTAAACGTAACTGATGTTAAGTACATACAGTTGCAGGCAATTAGGAATGATATATATGGGGAGAGGGGCAAGGGGAAAGAGGGAAAAATCACCAAATGCTTTCCAAAGAAAAACTACATCAACAATAGACTTACAAACTTACAAACTATAAACATATTTGGAACGCGACTTTTGCAAAGTCATTGTAGATGTGTGTCAGGAGAAGAGTTCATAAATATTAATATTTAGTATACATACTAAGCATACATATAGAAAAGAATATATCTATATTATCAAACACAGAAAGACACACACACATCACATACAAAAGTTTGCCTCGAATAAAATTGTGCTAACATGATTTTGTGTTACATTTAAATGCAAAAATTGCGCTACGACTTTACCAGTTGTTAAGCCCAACAGTTTGGGCTGACAACTCTAATGCGATAATTATATATAGTATGTATATATATATACGCTTATATGTATGTGTTAGAAAACTTAAGATCTACTGTACAACAGTCGTTCATTTCATTTTTAAATTTTTTTTTTTCGTATTTTGTGCGCTTAAAGTTAAAGTTCATCGATTTGATGTTTCATATTGAAATGTATAAAATGCAATACATATAAATATTGTTAACGTGTATGTGTGTGTGATTGTGTTAATGCTTCAGTTAAAAGCCATGGCAAACACTTTTTTTCTTTTTGCTACCTTGCCTATTGCACAACTCTCGTGGGCCGTGTTTAAAACGCTTCTTATCAAATATGATTAACAACTAATTCGACTACTTCTTGATGCTGTCGCTGCTAATGCCTTGTATTCATAATGCTTGCTTTGGATGCCGCCTCCTCCCTGGCAAAAAGTAAGCTTCCCTTTGCATAGAAGTAGCCTCACAATTTGCTGCTATCGTAGTTCTCTAGCAGCCAATGTTGACGCAAATGTGAAGCATCGCATTCCTCCATAATCAGTTTGTCCTTGTTCTCATTTATGGCCAAACATTTGCCGGATGAGCCATGATGCAGCAGCTTAGTGCCTTCGCGATATGTCCAGAACTGAAACAGAATAAATCAATCATAATGATAAGCATAAAGTTAAGTACTACTCACCTGATTACCCTTGGAACCGTGGCAGCCAAAGAGTATCACATCCTTGCCAGCATAATCCAGACACGCCTGATCGCGACGTATTTCACCCGCCTTGCTCAGCATCCAGTACTGAATGAAAAATATTAATATTAATACAAATTCGTGGCAGCAGAAGCAAGTGAAATTATTGCATATAACATTTTAGCCAAATAGCCAGCATTATTTAGTACAATATTTAATATTAAATTAAATGCCAAAAAAGCTGCTACAAGTCCAATGAGTCGCTATTTATGTATATATGTATGTTTGTGTATGTGTGTTTGTCTGTGGTCTTAGCCCATTATTATTTATAATTTAAGCCAGCCAGCCAGACCAACTAGCCTGCTTTGTTGCTTTGTTCTGTTCCTGCTTGGCCGCTATTTTGCTGTGTTACCATTTCCGTATCCGCTCGCTCGCTTGTTGTTGATGTTGACCATTTTAGCAGTTTTGTTTTTGTTTATTGTGTTTTGTTGCATGCAACACAGAAGCACACACTCATTTAAAAATGTTGCAAACATTATTTTTAAATGCTGACGTTTGTTTAAGACCTCGCCAAAAACAAAAATGGCTTTAGCTTAATTTAAAAACTGTATAAAAAAACAACTTGTTTTTGTTCTGATTTAAATATAGTTTAAAGAGTATCTAATCATTTTAAGTGGAACAAACTAAAGAGTTCTTTAACTCTTCGTTTAAAATACCTGCAAGGCAACCTTTAATCGTTAGCAGTTTTATCATTATTTCCATCCCTTTTGAAAATTTTCATAACTAAATAACACACAGACTTTTAAGCTGACATTTTCAATGTGCTATACCCCCGCTTTACCCCTTCTTCCTACCTTTCCTTTCTCTGTACTTTCATCAGCACTTTCTATATTTGCATTAAACATTTTTACTCGCTTACAGCTGCCCTTGTCCTGCTTGCCCCAAACACACACACACACACACATACGTCCTTCGTTTGCTTGGTTTACATTTGCATTTCGCCTTTCTCATCTTTATTGCCATGGCTTCTCCCTTTGGTTTCACATTTTTTTCTTCCGCTTGATGCGTGTTACATTTTTAATTATGTGTGTGTATCTTTTTCATTTAAGTTTAACGCGGTTTTTCTCTTCTTTTGCTTTTTGCTTTTTGTTTTGGTTGTTTTGTATCTCCTGTAGCTTGTGCAATTTTTTAATATGCGCCTGCAGCTATTTTTTTGCACTGTTTACCAAATTTGTGTGCTGCGAATATTATTTTTTTTTTAGCTCAAGCCTGAAATGAAAACTTTTTCATTATATTGAGCGGTTTTTTTTTCTGCGGACTGGGACAGAAACTGAGACAGATCCTTTGACGTGGTATATAGTCAAACGAATGACGGCTGCACATCCTGCTCTTCGCCCCCTTTTTCTGGTTCTTATGTTTTATGGTTATATCTGTTTGTTGTTGGTATGTGCGAAATTAAAAACGCTGCTTATTTCACTCAGTCGCAGTTTTTTCCACATCTGACTCGCCTTTGAATACCATTTTTGTTAGGGTTGTTAAATGGGACATTTATTTTATATTTTAATGGTTTTTTAAACAGTTTTATTTTTAAGTTTGATATGCTTTAAAACTGTAGTTGTGAAAAGATTTTTGAGTAAGCAGCTTTTTTGACTAGGAAATATTTGAAGATAACTTAAAGTTTAATCTGCTCTCATTCGTTTTAAGTTGTTTTCCTTTGGAATTTGATTTGTTTTTGTATACTTTAATAGAGTATCTTTAAGTCACGCTCTCCTCTCAAAGTACCTACTTTGTGACGTTTTGTTTCATTTAACACAATGAGGTAAGGCCTGGGAGGAGTGCTGTAGGGCTAGGGCTAGCACACTGGGGGCGTTTTAGGCGTGGCAAAAAAAGCAGCCGACTGGCGATTTTTCGTGCAAGCGAACGAGGAACGAGGTCAACACTTTCCATTTAATGTTAAATCCACACAGACAACAAACACCCACACACACACACACAATGAAGCCGCTAGGCAGAAGACCACAACATGTATCTATTTGTGTGTCTCTGTTTGTATATTTGTTTAGTTCATTCGTATGCCGTTTTTGTTGTCGAAAATGCTTGTTATTGAATGTTCGTAAAATTGTCACAGTTCTTTTTTTTTGTTGCAGTTATTGTTGGTGATGTTGTTCGTGTTTATAGTGCAAAACATGCCCGGCAAGCAAGCAAAATGCAATGGAAATGATTTATCATATTTACGTCATTTTATTTATGATTGCATTTTAATTAATTTTGCAACGTAGCATAAATCTCATCGGTGTAATGGTCTAGGTATGTGTGTGTTTGTTGTGTCTATGTGTTTGTATGTATTTAATGTCCTGTTGTTATTTTGGTCAATGGTTCATTCTTTTCGGCAACAATGAATATTTATAACACACATTTGTTATACGATAAATACTTTTTACTTATATGCTATGGCTTAAGGTTAAATAATATGCGACAAGAGTTTTCAATGGAAACGTAACAAAAATCAACAACAAACAGCAACATTATTTTTGGTTTTGTTTTTTTTTTTAATCCACAAACTCCGTGAAATTAGTGCTCAAAACCGCAGGAATATCAAAAAATCGGTTTGTTATTCAATAAATATATGTATATACGAGGCACGAGTTCCAAAAAATAGTTTTACCAAGATCCCACGGCAAGAACCGAAACAACGGAGTTGGGGAAGGGAAGTTAACAACAAAAATCAAAGTTAGAAGATTCAAAACACTTAAAGGTACTTGAAGAAACGCGAAGGAACTAAGAAAGTGCTCAGAACCAATTTTTTTTCATCTTTTTCAAGAGTTCGAAAGTCTTAAGTGTAAAAAAAATAGTGAAAGTCAGTCAGATACTAAGCAAAATACATATTAAAAAGTTAAAGGAAATACAGAAAAAAATAATAAAATAAATGCATACAAAATACAAATTAATAAACAAAAATACATTTAAGCCTTAGTCACAAATCAATCAAGCAAATAATATTTAAGCATAAGATTTAGGTAGTGTATTTGTTGATCTAAAAAGAATATATTGTCAATTGGTTAATCAAAAGCAAGCAGTTTTACTATAAAAGCGAAAGCTTGACAAAAGGCAAGCACTTTTGAAGGCAAGAGTTCCCCAAAACCATGTGATGAATAGCCCCACGCAAGCAGGCGGCGGCGGCGGCAAAAAGGGCGAGGAGAACGAGATGGGAGAGAGAGAGAGAGAGTGATGGGATAGGATACCTGATGTCCTCCTTGGCCATGGCATTCGTAGACACCGACAGGAGATTCGTCCTCGCTCTTGAGCATGGCATCGAGGCACATGTTTGTATTGATGCTTCTTATCTGCAAATTAAGTTCGATTCAACAACGTCAAATGGCACACAGTGTGAGAATGAATACAAGCGAAATTAAAAGAGAGAGAAAGAGCGACACAAAACAAGGCACAATAACAAATAAGATTAGAAATTTCGAGCAGCGGGCAACTGTTAAATGTTATCGTTATCGCTGCTCTAGTTTTTAGATTTAAACCCACAAGTTTGTCATTAGTCAAATTAGTTGTTAGGGGTAGAAACTAAACAGGCTCGTAAATATTATATATATATACAGGATATATCCTTTATAACGGTTTTGTGCTTCAACGGAGTTTGTGGCGGTCGCAGTGCTGTTAGCTGTTGGCTGTTGTTCGTTGTTTTCGTTATTGATTGTTGGTTGTGGTAACAAACCTGATTGCCACCTTGCTTGTGGCAAGGATATAAACCAACAGCCTTCTTCAGATTACGTTTGCCCGACGGCGAGTCCAAGCAGGTGCGACCGCCATAACCTAAATTCCTCATCTGCGAAATGGGAAAATATTATGTGTGTGTTGTTTTACGGGTTATAACCATAAAATGGCATATTAATCGGTTAGTTGTGGGTGTTTTGGGCTTTTGGGTAGAACATTCCTGAAGACCCCAGGCACACACAAACATTTGTGGAGGGGGGCGGAGCTGGGTAAGTGAGTGGAGGGGGTCCAATAGCTTAGGTAAAGCCACTTTCCACACATGCCACATGCTGCACATACTGCTGTGCATGTGCTCGTTTGGTTTAAACATGCAACACGTGCAACTTACCTCGCCATTCGCCACTGCATCGCCGGGTATAAACAGTTCCGGATATATGGTGTCCAGATACCATTGAAACGATTTACATTGCAAATCTTCGCTGTGAACAAGTGAAGGAAAATGGTTAGACAAGATTAAGATAAGGATATGGGTGTTATGTCAATTAGAGTTGGTTTTTAGCAACGATACGAGACAATGAAAATTGGAGTGCAAGTTGTCTTATTAAACATTTTCGATAAATATCGATAACAACAAAATCTTGAATTTTCATAAAGTAAGACTAGGCTCACCCAACTACACCGTTCGCACTTAATTTCTTTTCTGTTTTCTTTGCGTACTTACCGGAGCTTCTTGCGTTCACTGACATTACCGAAATCACCTTTGTCCATGCCAATGCGCTGATAATAATACTTGGAGTAATCATCCATCCAGACTTCGGCCAGACGAACTGAATTCTTTTTGAGCACATTTACGCCCGTACGCCACTGCAAAGGAAAGACAAGAAAAAAAGAGGTAAACACTAAGAATGAGATTATTATTTACATTAGCAACAACTCTGGCTGCAATTGGCAAAGCCAACAGTGACAACAATAACAACAACAACGAATCAGCAGCAGCGACCCCAAAAGTCAACGAAAATATTTGGCAAACAAACAATTCGTACCTTAAACAATGAAGTCGAATCAGAGCAACTTCTACCGCCCCCAAAAGGGTTGGTAGGGTGGTGGGTTAAAACCAGCCAGCCTAATTACCTGAATGACTCGGTTTACGTCATGTGTACCAACAACTTCTGCTGGTTGTCCACTTGCTGCTGCTGTTGCTATTGCTTTTGTAGCTAGTTTCACTATTGCTGGTTGCTATTTGTGGTTGTTCTCTGCGGCCATCTATCTTTGTCTCCCCAACCCCCTGACACGGCCCTCTCATGCATTGCCTCTGCCGCTCTTTCGCGTCATGTTTGCCAACTGTGTATTGTTCTTGTTTATGCGTTTCACTGTACAAGTGTGTGTGCGAATGTGTGTCTGTTCATGTTGTCCTTGCCAGCTTTTGCGAGGCTTGTGGCTAAGGCTAATGTAAGGCTCGTGGTGGCAGTAGATGGCGAAATTTAAGGTACTTAGGGTAGACAAAACGGAAAGGATCTTCACTGCACTTAAACAGAGTGCATTGCTTTTGTTATCAATAAATTATCAAAAATGAAGAATAATGTTTTGGTTACATATGAAAATCAATTAATTATGCAACAGTGTTGTATTCGTTATTGCCTTAAACTCGGTAACCCATAACATTACTTAAGCCTTTGATAAATAATCGAATTGCAGAATAGGTAAGCTATTTTCACACACAGTTTTGGTAAGTTGACTATTAATCATAGAACATTTACATAATCTTCATTATGAATCGATTGTACTCATTTCGATATACAACTGATTATAAAATAGAACTTATACTGAATGAAGCTCAACTTTTTCCATTTATCGATAAAGTCGCATGGACTTCTGCCAAATGACATCTAAAAGTTGTTCCTATGAATAAAACATGCGAGCTGATGAAGCGCCTTAATGGCTTATTTGGTCAGCTCTTAAAGCGCGCAGCAGCTCATCTAAAATGGGTTTTTGGCACTAGTTAGGTGCATGTGGCAGGCAGGTACGAGTTGTATCTATACAGTTCGTTGCAACTTAATGCAGCAGCTGCCTCGCCTAGCATACATAGACATGGAGATAGAGAGAAACAAGAGCCATTTCGCCATTGACATACACGACAGTTGCCAAACTTTTGTCAAGCGTAAACCGTTGATAATTGAGGCAGCATCCCAAAGACAGAAACACACACACAAACACACAAACATTACCACAACGTACGCACACATGTACGTGCGGCATTGTTGGGGCATTTGTGGTGCTTGCTGCTAGTTGCGTGTTTATGTACCCGAAGCTTCTAAGGCTGCTGTTTCTGTGGCTGTCCGTGCGTACAGAGAGGGAAAGATGGGGACGCACGCAATTGGGACACTGTTGACCAAACACGAGAGCCTCGGGCAGCCCACACATACACACACACACACACATGAGAGCAAACACGCAAGGTTTCCTTTGCAAAGTTTTAAATTATCCAAATGATTTTGGCAACCCGGGGGAGCCGTAATGAGCACTAAGTGAAAAAACGTTTACCTTGTAGGGGGAACGCTTGCGAAAGATGTGTCCCACATGGGAGCAGGGCACGATTTCGAGAGTGCCGCCACACATCCAGGTCTTGAAGGACAGCTCCAGATTCTCGCCACCCCAGATGTCAAAGCCCGAATCGTAGGTGCCCAAACGTTCAAAGAACTTGCGGTCAATCGAAAATAGGCCGCCAGCCATTGTGGGTGAATAGACTGGCTCCGCTGAGCTCTGCAAATAGAGAAAAGAAGAAAGTCAATAAAATTTTATACCAACAAGGGGAAAATGAAGTGTACAAACATGGTTGGTCTTAAATGTTTTAGTGTTTTGTGGTTAATTAAAATTGCAATATAATACGAATAATTTGACTAATTGAAAGTTTTCACACCTCATTTTCGGTCTCTCTCTCAAATGGCTGACAACTTCGAGGTAAACTTTGATCCCTACCTCTCTTTCTCTCACATACTTTACTCCACTCATACTTTCAAGTGTGTTTCTTGGCCTCCCAAAAACTTTGGTTGGTTGCCTTTCTGAGTATACATTCAACAGCTTCCAAAAACACTTTAGGCTACAATTTCATTTAGTACACATTTTCCTTATGCTTCTCTCTCTCTCTGTTTCTATGTCTACGCCTGTCTCTATCTACCTTTCCACACACAAATTTAGCTTTGTTATTTAATATATTTTGTGTGTTTGTGCTACTTATTTGCTTTGGCTCTGGTTTTGCAGGACCTTACATTTTGGACTCCTTACTTTCCCGACTCCCTCTGTCTGTCTGTCTGCCTGCCTTTCCGGCTGGACCACGTCTTGTGGCACATTTTGCATTTAATTGGAGAATTGCATTTCATTTTCATTGCTATTTAATTACAATTTTTGCAGCTGCTGGCTACAGCATTGAATTTAATTTCATACAGAATAATTAAAAATAAATAAGCATTTTTTTTTCGGTACATTTCTCTGTTAACTGTTTGCTATCAAATTAATGTGTTGTAAACAAACTGTTAAAGGTTTAATAAATACACAAGTTGAAAATTCGTATGGCATTATTATAACAATATATGCCACTGACGAGCATGTCTTTCAACTTCAAAAATATGCAAATCAAATGGAATGTTACGTATACGCAATGTGGCATAAACCAAGAATAACACAGATGGATAAGAGAAATGCAAATTAACGCACAAAGAATATGTACAAGCAAAACCTGGCCTGTCAGAAGGAAACATTTACATCTTTTAAAATTAAGTTTGTTGCAAGTCGAAGATGAAGATACTCTTTGAAGTAGAGGTAAAGTATGGGTGTGTAACATATCATAAGCTTAGAGAATCTCTGAGAATCTTCAGTAAATCTATCAACTAGTTTGGGTATTATCCAGTTTCGAATAAGGAGCGAAAGGCAACAGTATAAAAATGTTTCGATTTAAGAGTGCGTAAAAAAACAAGCATAAGAAATGAAATTGTCACTGACTGACAAGTCTGGGGAGCTGTCAGCTAAAGAGTGCCTGCACCAAAAGGGGTGGCAATGGGAATGGGGATGGGGATCATGTCTTGGCTTAACAACAAAGAATATGTATAACTATGTATGTGTGTGTTACTTTAAGTCAAAGAGCAAGAATAGAACAAAATGCCAAGCAGTGCCAGCAAACACATAAAAATGAAAAGAAGCAAAAGGAAACAAAACAAAAGCAAGACAAGAAAACATGCAAGCTAACATAACAACAAACAGAGTGAAATCTCCAAACGCGACAAGTGCCATTGTGTTTTGGGAGAGAGCAACAGAGCGAGCGCAAGGAGCGTCATGGCCAGGCCGGAATGCCAGACGGATGTCAGATAGTCAGGAAAGGAAAGGAAGGGTGGTAGGTAAGGTAGGCGAGGGCATGGGGCAGGAACGAAGGGGTGCTATAGCTTTTTGCCTTTGGCGGCCGTTGGCAAATTCGCAGTGTGACATTTAATAAACGTTGCTGGCGCAACACAACAATGAATACGAGACGGGAATTGGGAAGCGGAAGTTAAAGAGGGGGTTAAAAAAACAACAATGTGTGTGTGTGTGTGATAGGAAAAAGCAGCGGCTGGATGCAGCAAGAGGGCGGCCATTCTTACTGTATATACACAACAACTACAACGTATGAATATATATATTTTTTGCATTTTTCCAAGCCGGAAATGACAGAACAAATAGCAAAAGTGAAAAGCAGAGTAAGTGCGAGTGCGTACGTAAAAGGATTTTATTTCTATAGTTGCGTTATTTATGTTTTTCTTCCTTTTTTTATAATACGAAAAATGTTTGTATTAATATTGTTTCGCTTCTTTTTTTTGTTTTGGTTTGTTTCGCAACTGAGAAAAGCGGAAATGGAAGTAAAAACCAAAATAAGTTTCTTGTGAAAATAAACTGAAATGGAAATAAAATGCAGAGCTGAATAAATAAATAAACACCAACCAAGATGAGGAACGAACGTTGCAGTTGCACAGTGGCAGAGTTGCCATTTGCCCGTTTTGTGTGCAAATAAAGTCGTGCAACTTTTTCGCTTGTTGTTTTTGTTGATGTTCTGGTTTCCCTGGCTTTCCTGGTTCTTTTGGACGTTGACGTTTTCATATAAGGCAGCTTAAATGATTCAACAGCAGATAAATATGGCCACTTTTATTCAGAGTTAAAGTCCTTGCCTCTTAACCCGTTTGCGTGTGTTTGTGTGTGTGTGTGTCTGTGTGTCTGTTTAAGGCAATAACAAACGAATCATGGCGCAGTTTCAGTTCCGTGGCATACAAAATAAGCTTGTTTCGAGTAGCAACAGTAAAGAAGTTGATCCCCATAAAACTTATGCCGGCTCAAAAAAGCTTAAGCCGCTTTTTTCGTTCTGCATTGAGATGAATTTTTACTTGATTTACAAACCAATCAATCAGTTCGTTATTCTGCAGATACTTATAGAGAAAAACCTTTTAAACTCAACTCCACAAGCAATCGACAAGAGATTTTAAACTTAAGTGTTGAAGATGTAAGCCGAAGATAAGGTTGCCCAATTGATACCCTAACTGTTTTACTTGTTGCTTTTATATACCTTGAGGGATATGGAAAAGTAAAGCTTAACTTGCATTTCACTTTCCTGAGTAAGAATCTTTTTATAAACCTTATAAGGGTTTTATGAAATTTATTTTGTGCAGTTCCTTGGACCTGATAACAAGAATATACCTAAGCCTTTTCAACGACCTCAATAAGAAATGAAGCTGACAAACAACTTAAGCTAAAATCAGGAAAAAATATATTTTTTCAAAGTACATAATTCGCATTTGACATAGATTTGACATTTTATCTAATACCCTACTTATGCCCGACCATGTAGAAAAAAAAGGATCGCATCTTAAGTGCTTTCACATTTCTCACATGCTTTGGGGCCTTCAATGCGATAGCGAAACGAGACCGAGCCAAGCCGAGCCTATTTAGATATCAAATAAATCTAGTGGCATTTATAATGCTGCGGATGGGTGACACCAATTTTGGTTTTGTTGTTGTTGTTGCGTGCTGCTGAAATGTTGAGTCCCTTTTTGGCTGCCAAAGCCCATTCGTCAAGTGTAGCACGAATGAGAGAGCTTAAGCTGAGAATTCCACTCAAAAGAAATTCCCTCTCTTCCTTCCTTTATCCGCCTTCATCGCAAATTAAGCAGGCGAGGCGAAAAACACTGAAAGTGGCCCAGTTGTGAAAAGACACCGCAGGAAGCAAAGTGTTTGTCTGTGTGTGTGTGCGAGTGTGTGTGTGTTATAGAAATAATGTGCTAACCTGAGGTCTCCCACAAACACACACACACACACACAGCAACACGCAGCTAAAGCAACAAGATGAGAAGAAGCGAAACACAGCCACATTAATATCAAATAAAACAGTCAAGAAAGTCGGCGTGGGGCGAGAGAAAAATATGCCCGGGAATATCGTAAATGTCAGCGTCCCATTATGTGGCTAGAGGAAACAGCCTAAAGGGTGGGCGTAGCACACACACAAGAGACATACATTTGTATTTACATAGAAGAGAAGACGCGAGAGGAGAGGGCGGACGGAAGGAAGGATGCGTGGAACAAACGCTGCTTGACATAATGTAAAGTTGACTTTTGACAAGTGCTCGCTGACACGCCCCGCTTCTCGCCCCGCCCACTCAACATGTGTGTGTGGTATGTTGGCAAACTTGAGCGAGAGACAGTTTTGATGCCTCTTTGCATTCGCATTTGCATCAAGTAAGAGGCAAGAGCGCTTAAAAAGCTGCTTGCAGTATACAAAAAAAAAAGTTATAAGTTGCACACACAAGTTTTAAGAAGAACTCAAGATCTCTACGGAAGAAAAATATTCTTCAAGTTTCTTTTCTTGTGCTACAAATTTGGGTTATTGCCTGATGTTGAAGTCGGCACCGCTTAACGCAAACTTAAAGTGAGACAAGTTTTTTTAAAAGCGTAAATTAAAATGTTAAATGTAGCACACACGCACATCTAGACCAACTACGTTGGCCGGCAACAAAGAAGCACAAATGTTACATGAAACGCATCAAATTAGCATAAAAAGTTGTTGGCTGCTTTGGTGATTTTGCTTTGATTACCGGTTCAGTGGACCGTTAGCGAGTGCTTAACGTTCCGACACACAGAAACACAGAAACAGGAGCACCAACAGGAGAAGCAGTCAAAGTAGGAGAATCCAACACAAAACCATAACCCAAAGCTAAACCTAAACAGCAGATAGCAAACCAACAGCAGGCGAATTCATCTCCGCAATCTGTTGTTCGGCTCTATAGAGGATAACTGGGGCGTAGTTCCAAGGGGGATTGACAAAGTGAAGTTAAAGCAAATGAAATTAAAGCAAACTTAAAATATGACTATTAAATTCAGTTTATTGTACATTTTGTAGTATTTTGTGTAACATTTAACTCGAGTTTTTAGACCTTCAAGGGATTTCTTTAGTCGTAAACGTTGTGTTAATGTTCTCATGAATTTTTAAATATCATTTTATAAACCGTTTATTGTACTTAGCACAAAAAAAAGTTTCTAGCTTTTGTTTTTCGAATGAAATGCCCCTTTTGGGCCACTGCACTGGCAGATCATAAAACGCAGCAGAGATTTGCGCGCATGGAAAAACTTTTGAAGGGATTTTTTTACACGCAGCGCGTCCTGAAAGTGCAATAAAAGTAAAGTGCAACGCTGCGTATTAAGCAGTAAAATGCTCGCACGTGCAAAACACACCAACTATATATATATATACAGACAGAGACAAACAGAGATAGAGATAGAGATAGCGAAAGTGAGAGGAGAACTAACAATTTTATGAAAATTAAAATGAAAACGTTGCACAGCTTTTAAGCTGCCTTATAACCTTGTCTGCCTGCCTGCCTGCCTCTGGCAACTTTTTACTAAATAACATCATCAAAAATAGCGACAGCATCATGTTGCCTGAAGCGGAAACGAAACTGAGACTGAGACTGGTACAGACAGGAAATGGGCAAGGTCGCTGCTTACTTAGCCGCTTATTTAATTTGTCGCGCTGCTCTTCAACTTTCGAGAATGTTGAAGGGATGGGGCAGGGGGTCTTATGTCCCGCTGGACAAAAAATAATTACCATAGAAGTGACACAATTAAAAGAGGGGGAAAGTGACGCTTCTATGCGCACGTGCATATGATGTCCATCCGAGTGGTTCTTCCATATTCTCATTCTGAACGTGTTCTTTCTCCAACACCATTTGCCATCCCCAACCCCCTGCCCATTTTGGTATCCGTTGTCAAGCAATGGCTTTTCGAAAATTAAGTTTTTCGGTTATGCGAGACGCGCACTCAATTTGCATGCAAGATGGCGGGGTAGAACGAGTTACGGAAACTGCCTTAAAGTACGTGCTCATTTCTAGTTTATGACGCGCATAATGATAACTAAGAACGAGAACGAAAACCCCGCCACCATAAGCACCAAATCATCAATTACAACAACTTTGGCCAACAAAAATGAATGTAAGCTTGTTAGGTTTTCGAGACTTCTTGTTATTGGCAAAGATCCAACTTGACGACCATTGCAATAACTTGCCGAAATGGACGAACTGATATATCCTACTTTAGCTAGAACTTTTCAACAGTAATTTCAAAAACATCCTTCGTAGAATTTGGTAAATCAAAGTGCCTAAGACTAGAAGAAATCAAGCACCTAACCAAAACGCTTTGCTATCACAAAATGCCTAAAAGCACAACTCGAGAGTTGAGTTTCGGAATTGGAGAACTAGGCAGAATGAGCCACTGGCAATGGCTGCTCCTGAACGTTTTATGTATATGTGTGTGCATTGCTGGCCAATTATTAATGGTGACCTAAAGGCAGACGCGTCCATTCGGCAATCCAAGGCAAGCAAACATACACACACGCACACACACACAAAGTTGCTATGATAATGATGATGGGAGTGATGATTATGAATGTGGCTGATGATGGTAATGTGGTCTTTGCAACTTTGAGCTGCCTGACGTGGCAGGCAAAAATGCTGCATCTACATATACATATCCATATATATAGTCATCTATCTGCATGTCATGCTCCAAGTGTAACAAAGAGGAAGGAAAATAGAGAGGGAGGGGGAGGGGGGGGGAGCGGAGGGTAGCTGCTCTTTTGGGAGCTCGCCATAATGTTGTCTGCCATGCACAAAATATCGGTTGCGAAAATTGCTTAAAAATGAACCAACTGCTGGCAGTTGATGGATGGGCTCACAAAGTGGGGCCACTTCCGATGCCGCCGTGCCGCGCCACAACCCTCCCCTTCCTTCCTCTATCCCTCCCTCAATAGGGGATGGAGGGTCTGGGTGTTTGGTTTGGTTTTGCGAGTTAAAGTGCAGACCTTAAAAATTTCATATCTACTTTTGGTAGTTTACTGCTGTTTTTCTTTTTTCTATCAACGTCTTTCTCCTGCTGTTGCCCTTTTCTTTCTTATTTCCATAGCCATTTCTCATGCATTTTTCCGAGCACACACACATACTTATTGTGATATACTCGTATGTACAGAGAGTTTTATACCCGTACCCCACCACAAAGAATGTGACAGACTAAAGAATGCGTCTTCTGAAAAACATATAGACATGGATGGATGGATGGATTATACGAACGTGTAGCTATATTCTAATTAAAGCACACGAGTTGTTTAAAGTACCAAGAACAACGAATGCTAGAAAAATATGAGAAATTAAACAAATGCAACTTTAAAAAACATTGCTTTGTGTGGCAAAAGCAAATTAAATGGAATGAATCTTTGCTTTTTGATGAATTTTGTGGTTTGGATTTGTGTTAACCAAGTCAAAGCTTATGCAGAAATCCCTCAACGCTTTGAGATCAACGTAAAACTTAAGAGAATAAAATTGAAGAGGTATTAGAGCAAGGAAACAACTAACTGAAACTGTTCGCAATTCAACTACTAAAATACTATTTTAACTACGGAAAGCTACTTAAACTGAGAATATATTCTTTATTCTACAGTTTTAAGCACGCGCTAATTTATACGTTTAATGTGAGAAAGTTTAGGAAACTTTTCCCTCCTTTAAGTAATCTCAAAGAAGTTCGGGTATTTAATAGTCAAGCATTTCTTAAACTTATTTAAATGCTTGTTGCTTGTGTTTTGTGGGTCTTGCTTCTATTTTTGTACTGCTCTGCTTTGCTGTTGTCGAGTATGTTGTGCATTTTTACGAGCACTTTTTAATAAATCATGCGCCACGTAAGCTGACTTTCATGCACCAGCAAAAAAATGAAAAGGAAAAGGCATCTGTGTGTGTGTGTGTTTGCGATGGGGTGTTGCCCCCGCTTCTCTTCTCACGGTTGAGTGAGTGATTTGCATATGTTGCTGTTGATGCTGTACCAGCTGCAAAAAATGGGCGAAAGCACACACAAATCACTTTGGGGCAACTGCCACGCCTACAACCCTTCTAGTCCAGTCCAGTCCAGTCCAGCTCAGTTCAGTCGAGTCGCCGAAATGGTCGAAGTGGTCGTTAGCCACGCGCATCGCATCGCAAATATGCATGGATGTAGATGAATGCAAACATAGTTTCTGTTCACAGTCTCGCTCTATCCTCTTTCTCTTCCTCTTCCTCGTTCTCGTCCTCATATTGCATTGGGTGTAAATTAATACACTTGCGAGCTGTTGGGATTGCAGCGTGATCTTGTTATTGTACCCCAAGTACGGTACGCCTCCTCCTTCCCCCTCTCTCTCTCTCTGTGTTGTCATTGTTGTGGTTTTATTTGGCGGTGCAACAACAGCAACAACAGCACCAACAGCTGCGGGCTGCCAACAAGGTTTTTCGAGTGTTTTCCCTGCTCAGCTTAATATGCAAAGTTATGAGCGGGTTTTGGCCATGGTTTACTCGAATCCCTTGCATCTCCTGCAGCCGGTTATCGTCGCTATGCATTAAAATCCTTCACACTCCACGCTCTTCAGCACGCTCCTCTAACAACTTTACTCCGTGGGCAGTTTGTGCTTAGAGATGTGAGCGTGCTTATAAATTTTGTATTTAACTTCGATAGCAGCAACTTGATCCACCCGCAAATCGTTTGCATTCGCCTCACGCAACCATCTCTAGGGCAGCAACATCAAGTGCCAGTTAAGCGCATTAAATTGGCGGCCATTTTATAATTTTCGAATAACATAATTTCGCCATTATTAACGGACGCCGAGCGCTCAAGAGCCCGCAGGGGCAACCAACAACAGCAACAACCAGAAGAGTCGCCCTGTGTTGCTCCACTTGTGACTTATTATAAAAATGTGCTGCATACTTTCAAGCGGAAGGTGAAAATAATGCCACAGATTTTGTGCGCTGTTTGAGGGCCCATTGTTGTACAACCTTAAAAATACTATAAAAAAAAAGCCTAAAAATGAGTAACGGCAGTTTGGTTAGGCGGTATATTAAAGTCAGTGCATAACATTTGAACAGGTCGAATAAATAAATTCACGTAAAAATATTACACAGGGACAAAAATAACACATAAAATTGGTCTGAATCACAAATAAACGAAAATTCATTCTATGAATAAAAAGGTATAAGTAAAAACAATAACATTAACAAGTTTTTTAATTATTCTCAACCAATATTTAGGGTAAAAGTTGACTTATTTCTCTCCATGTACATTTACAGAGGTATAAGAAAAAGGTTTCCCATTTGAACTTTTCACATTTGCCGAGCAGCTACTCAAGAACAAGAGTGCGTATGTATTTATGTTGTACTCATTTTGACTGCTTTTGCCCTGCCCTCCCCCATCGACCATCCCGCAAACCAACACAGACACCACCAACCCGTCAACTCGTTACAACATTTCAATTAAAAGTTAAACTGCATGTAATTCAACCGAAAAATTAAAAGTAATAACGTTTCATGCTGCGCTCGACTTGGCTCAAATTAATTTTCAAAATATATCAAAAAGAAACACCCAGAAAAATGCCCAAAAGCGAAAAAAGGTTAGCCAACCCTTTTGTTGGCTGCCCTAGACCCCAAACTGACTTGCCATTAATTAACAAAAAAAAAAAATCACAAAAAAAACCAGCTTAAAATTCTGCAAAAGTTAAAAGCTGTGCAACGTTTCAATGGAAATTGCAGAAAAGGAGCAAAACGGTTGAACAGGAAGTTGCCGTTGAACAGAGAGTTTTTTTCTCGGGTATCGGTTTACGTTTTTGGGGTTTTCATTTCGCAACTTCTATTCAATTTACAGCGCTAGCCTTTAGCTAATTCGAGCCTATTGTGTTTCTGTTCTGTAGCTCGTGCGTGGGATTGACCTAATCATTGTTACGCTTATTACATAAAAAGAGCGAAGAAAAGAAAAAGTTCGTAGCAGATGTTAACCTTGCTATATTTTCGCTTATGTAAATTGCACACAGCCAACGGCAATTTCAATTAGCCGCCCACTAAAATTAGCTTTAATTTAGCAATGAAAGCGACGCGCCACAAAAAAGGTGATAATTGCTTTGTGCTACAAGCAAAAATGTATATAGATAGATATTAAAGCGTTTAAAATGTAACAAAAATACACAATTAGATATGCAAACTAATGGAAAAGCGAACTAAATGATTGCAAAAACTTTCAAAAGCAATGTGTGACAAAAATAAACAACAATCAGCAGTGGTAAACAATACAAAATCGACATCGACAACAAACATTTTATGCAAAATAATTCGCTTCGGAAACGGGCAGTTCAGTTCAGTACAGTTCGATTCACAGTTCTGAAGCCTAGTTCTCTATGTTTCGTTTGTGCTCATGTGTCCGATTGTGCGTGCCAAAGAGATAAGGGTCGAATTGGGTTCAACTGCTGTCTGCTATCTCGCTCAGACGCACACGGACAATAGGCATGACCAATGAATACATAAATAGCTACAAAGCAACAGGCCAGCAGCCAAAAAAAAGAAGTAAATAAATGAAAACTGATGGCTGGCAGAATGAAAATGATAGCCAGAAACAAAGAGTTTGCCAAAAAGAAAAAAAGAATCGAAAAGCAATTGTGCAAAAGAAAAAAAACTACACACAGAGAGGCTCAAGAAAGACCCGAAAAGATGATGAAGGAAAGAACCTTTCCAGCATCCACTGATAACAAAAGTCTTCTAACAGAGACAGCAAATCAGTCAAATCCAAAAAAAACGTTGACATGGTAAACAGGTATAGTAAGAAGAAAACAAACATACTTCATTAAAAGTTTATAGCTAAAAATTTTTGCCAGCTGGCGACGTTGATTAAATTGTTTACAATACGTTTACAGTGCCTACTGTTTAAGTGTGATGTGACTGGTTTTAAGAAAGATTTGGATTGAAAAGGGCTCGAAAAAATGTATTAAGCTTTAGTTGATAACTCAAATCAATATATGTCTTACTTTTATGTAATCATTCAAATGAAAAAGTCATATGGTTTTATCTATTGCACATATCAATAGCGCACTGTATTTACTTAAGACTCATAACTAAGGTTCTTTTTGTCTATTAATCGTTGTTTACGCCTTGATGCTGCTTTGTTTATCAACTCACGCTTTACTCAAGCGAACAACAACAAGCATCTCACAACCTTCGCACTAGCAGCTTCGCTTCGATCGAAGCTTCGATCCGCACGAATATTCAGTTTCAAGTCGTCGGTCAAGCGGCAAACACAAACTTTTTTTTTGTCATCTTCGAATATTCAGGGTGTGAGAGAGAGATAATGAAAACTTTGGCATTACTTTTACTGGTATGCCTAACGTCGGCTGGTGTTCTGGCCGGCAAGGTGGGTCAACAGCAGGTGGGACCACAAAGACATTTGGTTTGCTACTATGACTCGTCAAGTTTCGTCAAGGAAGGTGAGTGCGACAACGAATAGACAGATAGACAGACAGACAGAGACAAATGTGCTTACGTAATCCCCTAGAGAAACAGAGAGTGGGCGACACACACTTGATTATTGAGAAGCCAAAGAAACTGAACAAAAAATCTGTGTGTCTGCGTTAATAGTGTAGTGTAGTGTGAGTTTGGACTTGGAAACAAGAGTGCGGCTTATCAGCGATTTCTGGAAATTAGGTTTAGCTCGTTTGTTTGTTGTTATTTGTCTCGAGATGGCGATAACGCGTACAGTGCCAAGAACAATTATTTAAATCCACGAATACACTGAGCGAAAAAATTGACATTCAAGATTGTGTGAGGTTAGAAAAGTTAACTTGAAATAAATATTAATAATGCTAGGGGATTTTCGTAAAGCAATCTCTGAATCAAGCAACTCATTAATACAATTCTTTCCCCTTTTAAGGTCTTGGTAAACTGGTCATTGATGAACTCGAACCCGCTCTTCAATTCTGTGATTATTTGATCTATGGTTATGCGGGCATTGAGCGTGGTTCATTCAAGGCTGTGAGTTTGAATCAGCAGCTGGATTTGGATCTGGGCAAGGGTCTGTACCGCACGGTGACCCGTTTGAAGCGCAAGTATCCCAATCTGCGTATACTCCTGAGCATTGGCGGTGACAAGGACATTGAGACGGGCGAGGATGCCAAGGATTTGCCTAACAAATATTTGGAGCTGCTTGAGAACCCTGCGGGTCGCAGTAGGTTCGTCAATACGGCTTACTCGCTGGTGAAGACCTATGGTTTTGATGGCTTGGACATTGCCTGGCAGTTCCCCAAGAACAAACCCAAGAAGGTGCACAGTGGTTTGGGTAGCATTTGGAAGGGTTTCAAGAAGGTCTTCAGTGGTGATGCCATTGTCGATGAACGATCCGAGGAGCACAAGGAACAATTTACAGCTCTGCTGCGAGATATCAAGAATGAACTCCGTAGGGATAATCTTCTTCTCTCCACAACCGTGTTGCCCAACGTGAACTCTTCACGTAAGTTTTTATCTCCAAAGGAAACTTCAACTGACTAAGCGAAGATTCGTTTTACTTTCTCTTAGTTTTCTTTGATGTGCCCGCTGTGATCAACTACTTGGACTTTGTCAACTTGGCCGCTTTTGACTTCTTTACCCCTGAGCGCAATCCTGAGGTTGCGGATTACTCGGCACCCACTTATGCATTAAGCGAACGCAATCCCGAGTTCAATGTGGATGCTCAGGTCAGGCATTGGCTGCGTAAAGACTGCCCGGCTAGCAAGATCAATGTAGGCGTGGCCACCTATGGCCGACCCTGGAAACTTTCTGAGGATTCGGGTAATACAGGATTGCCCCCACTTTCCCATGTGGTGGATGAGGCACCAGTAGGTGCCAATACTCAGCAGCATGGCATCTACAGTTGGCCCGAGGTCTGCGCCCTGTTGCCTAATCAGAACAATGCTTATTCAAAGGGTGCCAATGCCCCGCTGACCAAGGTCGCTGATCCCGCCAAGAGATTCGGTTCGTATGCTTATCGTCCGGCTGACAAGAAGGGTGACAATGGTATCTGGGTGAGCTTCGAGGATCCAGATACAGCTGCCGACAAGGCTGGCTACGTGCGCACAAACAATTTGGGCGGTGTGGCTCTATTCGATTTGTCCTATGACGATTTCCGAGGTCTTTGCACCCACGACAAGTATCCCATACTGAGGGCTGTCAAATATCGTTTGTCTAACTAAAAACTATTTTAATTGACCTCGAGTTCTTCTCTCGACAACTTTTGTAATTGACTTTTAAGAGCAATAAATGTTTCATGTGTCTAAACGGATCGAAAGTTTGCCTTAAGGGGAATTTTCAGAGAAAGTTATGTTTGTTAATTTGTTTTTCATGGCAAAAAAAAAAAGATAGGATTAAATCAAGGCAGATAGCTAGAACCACAATATTCAATGTGTGTTCTATTTCTAAGTTTGACTTCCTAGTTCCCTTCCTTTAATTGGGATAAACATAAATTGATCTTATATGTTATTTTTACTGTGTTCCATGATGGATGCCTAAATCCAATTGACTTTGACATAAAAAACATAGTCGGCTTAAGCATTAAAGATGGCAACACAATAACTTATCCACTGACGTTCTATTCCTATCCCCATTCTCCTACCCGCAAACCTGTCGAACAGGAAGCTTCTGTAAATTGACTGCGCAACATTTCTCATTGAGGCGGTTGTGTGTAGAAGGCAGAAAATTTCGCATACGCAGCTTATACTACACACACACAAACGCACACATAAAACACTCGAAAAGCAACGAGGCAAAAATGCTCTAGCTGTCATGTTATATGCACGATTTGAGAACGATAACAACAACTGCTACGTTAAAAATGGTAAAAAGGCTCTCAAAACGCACGCATAGGCAATCCGAATGGAATAAACGTAAAGCGAGCAAGAAACGAAATAAAACGTGCATTATATGTGTGTGTGTTTGTGTAGCGTATTAGAAACCATTTACCTATCCACACAGGCCCCATTACAAATGCACATACATAAGGATAAGCAAAGACGACGACAAGAGCCAAACAATTTTTATAGCTAAACTTTACCTTTTATTTCTCTGTCTGTGTGTGTGTGTGTAGATTTCAACATCAACAACACCTAAATTGGTGTGCGCCTGTGTGTGTGTGCCAGTTGCAGACTCGTTTCTCATTCTCCGTTTGCCACGAATAAAAGTCTATGGATTCTATGCTTTACCATATATATATATATATTCATTCTCTTTCTATGTATATTTAAATGCTTGGCCGAACATTGCGTATGAGTGTTAAAGCCCTCATCTCTGTGGCACATTCCGTATACGTGGCGTATAAGCCTGAGTTCGTTTTCAAATAATTGGATTAGTATTTGTATGCCCAACACACATACACATACACACACACAGGCAGTTAAGCCAAGCGCATTTACCACTCGAAACATTTTCACGCGTTTTGTTTTTGTCGGTTTGGGTTTTTATGGAACTCCTGTTGTTGTTTTAGTTAGTTTGTTTTTCGACCGTGTGTAGTTTTCCTTTGGGTTATTTGAGATTTTTGCGGGCAATGTTTTTTCAACGTGTGTTTGTGTGTTGGTTTGTCTGGCTTTGCGCAACAACTACATACAAGAACAACAAACAACAAACGCGTGCGGATTAGTTGGCTGCTTCGAGCATTTTTATTTTTTTTATTCAGATGCCGGAAGCATCGACCGAATGAGTTTTTTTTATATGCTATAAAAATTACGAATTTTTCAAAAAAGGGAAACTACTATTCCTGCAGTTGAAATGCATTTTTTTTTTATATTTGTCGACTCTGAATTTGAAAGCCATTTGTTGCGCCCAAAAGTATGCTTTAGAAATAAAAAAAAAATCGAGCGCAAAGGTAAACAAAACTGGTAGTAGGAAAAGCGAAATCCAGCAATAGAACAAGTCAACAAGAAGGTAAGTAAGCAAAGTGCAGAAGGTAAGCTGCTAAGACGGAGAAAATTGTGCATTAAACAAATTGAATTGGCAAAGTGCAAAGCAATCAGAAGGATTTGCAAAAATTATGAATGCATATTGAAAAAAATTATATTACATAAATTTGTTGGCCAACTTTTATTAGCATATTAAATTAGGGCAAGAAAAAGTTCTCTTACCGAACTGGAGTAAAAAGTGATTTATCAAATTGAAAGCAAAAAACGAAATATTGCAGATTTATGTGTGTTTAATATTATTTTGCCAAAGATGCGCATAGAAAAAGTTAAGAAAGATAGTTTATGGCAAAAGTTTTAAGCCAAGATTTGATGGCATAAAAACAATTTAAAAGCTCGTTCAGTTTTCTACTTAAAAGAAAATCGCAAATAATTTTCTTCAACTGAAAAACAAGCATAAAACACAGCTTAAATCAACTTGTGAAAGCAGTTTAAAGGAACTCTCAAACATGACACAGTCGAAGCATGTTTAAAGGTTAAAGAAACGAAAGCACGTGGCAGGTTGCAGGTGCCATATGGCATGTAGCATGTGGCATGTGCTGTCAGGTGTGTCAACCAACGAAAAGAATGGCAATAAAAATATTAAAGAAATCAGCGTCGCAAAAAAGAAAAGGTTCTCAACTTGCCACAAAAAGCATGATTCACGCTGCGTCTCAATGTTTAAATATTATTTACGAGTCGAGCGAGGCATTAAAGACATCTCAAGAGCATTCACGAAATTCGTTGATTTAGTGAAACTTAAGCCAGCGGCAAGCACAAATGCGATGGTTAAACTTGAACATTTTGCTGATTTGTTGGCGGTTGTTGGTTTGTTGTGTGTTGTTTCGGTTTTGTGGGCAGCCAAGCGAATTGGCAGCTGCCAAGTTTAATGCCAAATCCATTAGCCGTTGGCTGTGTGCGTCACTCACGTGTAATCAGCTGCCTTTCGCATTCATACCTCAACAACAGACACATAAATACACTTTGCGCTTTTCAAACATATCGATTCGTGAACAACAACAACAACAAGAAACAAAACCCAAAACACAAACACAACTAACGCAACTTTTGCGTTGTAGAGAGAGAGAGAGAGGAAGCGAAATATGTATTTTTGATACTTGTTGTGCAATTGTTGTTGCAAGGAGTTGAGCTAACTTTTGGACAGCAAAAGTTGAGAGCAGTGGCTTTAAGACTGTCAACAGCTGCAGAGAGAGGTAGAAAACGGTAGTAGCTGATTTAGCTAGGATCTAAGCTACAGCTGCTCCTGCTTAGAGTACAAGAACATTACATAAGCAGGCAGAGAGAATTTAATGTGTGTACCACTTTTAGTAGTTCTGACGGCTCCTACTACTACTAGTAGTACTAAAAGGCTTTTCAATTTATATGCCGCAACGGAAACTTTCCAACAGTCGTTGATTGCATTCTCACATTTTCCTCTTCCTTTGCGCCATGATTTTTCTAACACATCTTTTACTTCTCGCCTCTCTTTCTCTCTCACACACAGGCCATTATCTTCACACACACAGACAGAAAGACACTGGCACACACATATGTGACAACATTTATGGCTTATTCTCGTTATTTTCGTCGTCGTCGTTGCCGTTGTCGTTGTAGTGCCGGCAAATTGCCAATGGTGGTGGTGCTCAGGAAATGCTTTACTTGATTTAGCTGCTAAGTGCAGCTGCAGGCAATGAAAATGAAAATGTTTATATCCTTATTCCTCTCTCTCAAACCTGCCCCTCCTCCCTTGAGTCATCCTACCATCTCCATTTTTCAACATTCAGCTGTGGCATGGATTTTTCGGCAACAATATTCTCATAAATTCTCTTGGCGCTTGTAAAAACAATTATGCCAGATATTTACGCCGCAAAAGGCGACGACGTTGCATGTGCAACTGCAACAACAGCATCCGCAGCAGCAACAGCAGCACTCGTCGAGAATTTGCTGTTAACAATTTTTGGCTTTTAATTGCAGTTCCGCGTCCTTTGACACAGTCAGCAACAACATCCTTTCCCCTCCTGGCAACCCTCTTTAGCGTTCTTTGCTCATGTTATTTTTGATTCGGTTAAACGCGGCGTATGCGTTATATCGCTTACATGCTCTTCTGTTGTATCCATATCCGGCAGCACTCAAAAGACAAATGTTTGTAATTAAGAATGAAAGCGTTGTGGTTTAATTAAAATGTTCCGAGCCAAACAAATTGAGGCTAAAAGAGCAAACAAAATGCTTCTGCAGGTTGCAATTGAATAGTTTGTATGAGTGCGAAGGGCGAAGGAAGAGTGAAGATGAGGAGTATGTTGAACGCTTGTTTAAATTGTGGGGATGCCACAAATATAAGATTTTTTGGCCATTGAGAGAAACAAGTTGCAAACCATTCAAAAGGCACAAAATGTACGAATTGTTTTCCATATTTTTTGTGTGGCAGCAAACTATAATTGCAGGATTCAAAGCCTGTGGGGAGAGCTCTTGAATGTGAACAAATATTTAAACAGGGTTTCGGATTCGGATTTATGCTTAAAGATATTCGTGCTCTGCTTTTGGCAGCTTTCCATAAAAGGCATTAAAAAAAAACTGAGGTAAATAGAATTTAATTTTAAGTCTGTTGTAAAATAGCACAGACACGAAAATTTGTTCAAATGTTGCAAAACTTTGTTAAGCTTTTGTGAGCAAAACAAGTTTTTAGTTTTTATGGTTGGGAATTTATATTGAAAATTAACATAAAGCAACTACAACACAATCGACTGCATCAATATTCAAATTATGGAACATAAAGTTTATGGTTTTCCCTAATCGAAAGATTATCTACAAATATAACTTGTTTTGTGTGTGTCGAGATAATGCCTTTTGTATGCTGATTTTGTATTGATGATTTAACTGTGTTTGGAGTTCCATATAATATTTATGTGTAGCATGCATTGAGTTGGTTTAGTTTACCGTAACAAATTTTGATTCTCTTCTCATGTTTTTGGTTGCGAATTCAAATAAAAAAATTCATATTTTCATGGAATTAAAAAATGTTTTGACTCTTTATATTGAAAAGGTTTGTGTTCTGAGATTTTTTTTGAGTTTTTCAAATACGCTTTGATGCCAGAAATAAACATGGTGAATAGAAAATATATTATTTGAAGCAAAAACTCAACCAAATCATATATCACAAAAGCTCTAACTATGCGCTATAGTGTGTGTGTGTATCTTTCAATTGTGTATGTGTGTGTTAGCTTTAATAGCTACATACATATATCATAAATTGCAAACATTCGCATGCGGCAGTCACGTGCGAGCATTTGAAGCGGTTTTATGTATATTCTCGTTGTGTGCGTGCATTTTGCAAAACGAAA
Source organism: Scaptomyza tumidula (assembly GCA_035044465.1). Taxonomy (NCBI): domain Eukaryota; kingdom Metazoa; phylum Arthropoda; class Insecta; order Diptera; family Drosophilidae; genus Scaptomyza; species Scaptomyza tumidula. The sequence continues at coordinate 18,618,682 of JAWNNW010000444.1, forward strand.
TTTTAGCCGGAATACCTTATAAAGGGTTTGTGGGGTTAGTTTTGCTAACCAAACAATACACACACACATACACACACACTAAGAGCTATATAATGGCTTGTGTGGTGCTTAAACACACACACACACACACACACATCGCACCACACACATAAGGCCGCCCAACCGTTAAGCTGGCCACATTTGAACTGTTTGAAAATTTCGATGTGGTCGCTGCATGCTGTTAGCTTGGTTTGCGGCAAAACCCAACCGTTCGTTATGATCATAAATGGTGGCAGCAGGAGGTGAAGGGTCGAAAAGTAAAGGCCCCTACTTTAATAATAATACCAATAAACTTGGACTTACGGTATGACGTTTCTTCTCTCGTTCCGGCACCGCATGCCAGCTAAATTGTAAATTCCAATCGAAACCACCAACGTTTACGCCACTCGAGTCGCGGTAATGAAACTCCAGCGTTGTATCATCGATAACATCGATAACGGGACACACAACTGTTGTCGAATTGCGCGCTATGCGATCCAAAAGTGGTTCCAACCAACCTGCGAGAGAGAAAAAGACAATAGAATTCAGATTATGTTTTTGTGGATATAAATTAAATGTTTGAAAGAGCTTAGACTTGATAAAATCGATAACTTGGTGAGCCAAAAACAAGTATTGCTTCTATAAATTGGTTTAGTTTTATCAAAGTTATTGAAACAGTTTGAAAACAAGCAAGGCAAATAGTTGTTCTTGCTAGATATAAGCTAAATCAATAAATACTCTTGCAATTATGATTTATTTTTTGATCTTAGTGCTTTTTCGCAGTGGCATCTGCCATTTTTGCTACTGGCCATGCCCATCTATCATATCAAAATGAAAATACCGAAAACAGTTTGCTTACAGCGCACAATGCTCTGTGAGTGAAAAGTTTTTCTGGAATGATATTTTTGTCTGTTCTCTCTTAGTTTTCTTTCTGTTTGTCTCTTGGTTATATCGATATCGTGTGCAATAAACAAAATTGATTGTATTTTGTTCGTCCTTCCATCATCATCATTTTGCCTTAGACCTAAATGAAATTCTAGGAGTAACAAGACGAGTGCAAAGCAATCAGCACCATCAACGCTCGAGTGCCGTTTGAAAAATAACAGAAAGAAACAAAACAGAAGATTAAGTGATTTACTAGTTGGCTTTGTTTTATTGCTTCAACATTTTGTTGCCTTTGTCGCTAGGCAGAATGACGACAACGACGACAACGAGGAATCTCATCTTTGGGCTATCAAAAGTAACAGCAAAATTGATAGCCACGTTTAGGACACGCTCGGGATTTGCGAAATGCGCCTAAAGCGACCCAACCAAACAACAAAAATTGGTTACATTTTATTATGTTTGGGCTTTTGTTATTGTGTTTTCATTTGTATTTGAATTTTTCGCTTCTATTTTTCTCCGGCGATTCTATGTTAAATATTTAAATGTATGTGCGTTGGTGTTTGTTTTCCGTCTGGTGCACAATTAAATAATTAATTTACGCGCTAATTCAACGACAACAATGGCCATACACTTCGGCAGTCAATTACATTATATACATATTGTAATTGGCATTATCCCGAATATGCAACATTAGGCATGAGCCAACAAGCTAATTGCACAAATATGTTGCATACTTTTAGGTAGCCAAATTAAATTTACAGTCGAGGTAGGAACTCACCTTCAGCACATTCACAATGTGAATCCAAATAGGTTATAACTGGAGATTTGGCAAACTTGGCGCCCAAAAGACGTGCTCGAATCAAGCCCTCACGTTGTGGTCCACGCACAATCTTAACCATAGGATAGGCTGTGAAATAATCCTCTAGTTGTTTCTTTAGATGTGCTGTGAGATAAAAGAAAGCTAGTTAGTCGTATTTGATTCAAGATTATCTTTAAGCAGCTTACGCATATCGCTGTAATCATCTACCAGGATTATCTCGCCAATCAGTTCTGGCGGCGATCTGTCCAGCACTGAATGCACTGTACGCAACAGGACGGACCATGCCTCATTGTGGAAACAGATGATGACATCTGTCTTGGGCAGATTGTTCAGATAATGTGCCGAGTCCTTGCACCATGCATCACGCGGATCGGGCAGTGAACGATGCACGGATATTAAATCGGAGACGTACTGATTAAAGGCATTCTTTGTCCAGCCATCGTCAACGGCCTTCTTCATGTCCGGTGCCATATCCTTGGGCAGGACTACCGGCTTGCCCATCTCACCGGGATTATCCTCCAATCCATTTGCCGCTGGTGCATCCAAAACGTTTTTATCTGAGGGACAGTAAGAGCGAAAGAGTGATAAGTGAGAGGTGATTGCTTGATTTGGCATACAATTTGAAAAGGAAGTGCAGAAGGATGCTCGAAAGGATGTTGCTTTGTTGTGTATGAAATTTACGACTCACACAGAACAACAACAACAACAGCAACAACATGTGTGAAACGCTGCGCAGATAAATCGCAATGCATTTGGCATGAAAAGTTGTCATCATCAGCGTCGTGCATGAAAAATGCTTCGCCTTGCAAATTTTGCCAGACATGCGTGCACAGTGTGCAGGAAATCAGCAACACATAAAATCAATCATAAAGGAAGTTCGTTTAGTTTAATCGATGATTAAAACATGACTGCTTAATAACGTACAAGAAGAACTTTAAATCGAAATGAAATTGGTTTCAAAAAATTATTTAGTTATGTCACAGTTTTGGTTGATATTCGATTTAGAGAATAATATTTTAATAAACAACTTTAAGTGTTCGTCTATGTACCAGTGTGCTACAGTGCGTATGCATGTTGTCTGTAGCACATCTGGCAAACACGCTCAACGAATTCTGCTTTAGCTTCTTCTTCTTCTTCTTCTGTCCGAATATATGACTCTGTGACTGTATGTATATGTGTGTGCATTATCTTGTTATTTGCATGGAGAAAATATGATTCCGTTCCGGCTGACAGTTGCTGCTTTTTATGAGATTTGTCAGCCAGAAGTGACATTTATTGGCACAGTTCGTATCTCCTCTCTTCCTCTTTCTCTTTTGCTCTTTCTCTTTTTGTAAACGGTTGCCGCACAATGAAAAAACATTTCAATTACCGCAATCATTACAATGAACATAAAAAAAAGAAGTAAAGCCAGTAGCTGCAAAATAAAAAGCCATAATGGCAAAAGAGACCCGACTTTAGACCCACAGTGCACCGAGTTGGCCACATTATTGTGTTGGCTAAGAACCATAGAGGAATCGTAGCCGTAAAGAACCCAAAGAGAGGCCAATCAGTAGGCGATAAATTGTTTTGGTCGCAAAACAAAAGCCATTAAAAATGGTCCCTAGACCAGAAAAGCGGCACAAAAGGCAAAGGATACGCACATAAATTTTATGATTTGTCGTAGTTACAACTTCATTGTGAGGGAGGAATATTCACGCGTGTGCCAAAAGGAGGGGGGCGAGGGAGGGAAGTGTCTTAAAGAGGTCACAGTTGTGGCTTTAGAAAGGACTCTTAGCGACTGCTTTTGTAATGAACTTTTTATTTTGCATGCTGTGCTTGGCCTCCTCTGCGCACACACGCATCATAAAAAAAAACATTGAAAAAAAAAGAAAAGGGGAAGAAGAAGGAGAGGCTCACAGGCGGTCCTTTTCGTTTTTATGTGTTTTATTGATTCACTTATTTATAGCGCTGCGTGAATTGCGGAATGTGGAATGTGTGTTATGGCATATTGGATACTATGAAGGGGAGGCTCGCGTGTTTCTGTTCAACTGTTGCCACCTGAGCACAATCCAATTATAGTATATCGAAACGCAAAGCAAAACCCATTGAAAAATGCTTCTACAGTGAGCGCTTGTTAGTAAGGAAAGATGAATTAAAGAAAGACTAAGTTGGGGCTAGAAAGACCATTATTACTCTAAAGATTTTAAGGAAAAGAACTCAGTTTATGAACCCATATGCATGAAGGATTCCAGTTGATATAACATTTAGCAGCACTTTTGATTATTTTTGGCAAGCGTTCACTGTATTGGCAAACAAAATATAGAGGCAGCGTATGTGTTATCCATCTATATAATTTTCATATCTATCGGCATTTTATGGACATAACCAGAACGAGAGGAAGGAGGGGGAAGGAGACTGAATGGGAAGTGCCTGAGCGTGACAGGAAGCTATAAAGCGCCCGTTGTGCGAAAAGACATAAACAGGGAGAGTCTGTATGTAGGAGGTTAAGGGAGGAGCTATGCCAGAATGTGTGTATTACATATAGACGCACAGACCGACAGACTGTCAGGCAGGGAGAAATATGCCTGGAGGGGGTAGGGGCCTAGCAAACTGCCGTAACAATCTGCCAGTTCTGGCGTGTTTCGACATGAAAACTGAACATAATATGCCAAAGTAGCGTTATTTGCAAAATGAATGCGAATCATGAGATGGGTGTGTGTGGAGATAGAATAGGGAAACAGTGTTTGCCTAAAGGTACAAGGACAATAGACACACACACCCTCTACACACACACACACACCACATACTGGAAAATCTGCGTTATGTTATTTACATGACTGTGGGGATTAGCATTGATTAAAAACGGGCTGCGGACGCGAAAGCAATCAATATACAATCTACACATCTGCAGCAGCAGCAGCAGCGGCAGAAGCAGCTGTTTCTCGAGGCGTTTTATTCCTTGTTTCTTCGAGTTGTGGATATGGGGCGTAAGGGGGCGTGGCATTTCCATTGTATGTACAAAATCATTATCGCTGCTAAATTGTAAGAAAACGAACAACAACAACAACAACAACAGCAAGGCAAGTACGTGAGGTACGAAGGGACAGAGGGACATAAGAGAGGGGTGAGGCAGGCACTGAGACAGGAGAGTCCAGTAGACGAGGCCAAGATCAAGATAGTGAACGTATTAAAGACATGGCCAGCGGGCAGCAGCTTGACTGGATAGACTCAATGACCGACTGACTGGGCTGACTTAACTCAGACTGCACTGTAAGAAATTTTGATAGCAGACCTTACTTAAGATCTTGAGAATCAAGGAGGAGCGTCCTTTAAAAATCCACATTCCAAAATAAACTAATCAAAAGCAGCAGACCTTACTTAAGATCTTGAAAAGGAATTGAAACTTGAGTTTTTTTTACTGTGTGTGATTGAAAGACAGACAAACTGACAGACAGACAGACAGACTGAGTGACTGACTGGGGCTGTTGTGTTGTGTGTTGTGGTGGGATGCTTTTTGTCCTTTTGCTGAGTTGGTTGATGCGTGCGCGCGATAAACGTCGTGTTGGCCACGTCTTTTGGTGGTAAGCGCCCCAAGGCCAGGGCAATAAGTACAACAACACTAATTACCAGCTATGAACACAAGCTGGCAAAGAAGAAGAAGAAGATGACGGTCTCAAAGATACAATATGCAACTAGAAGAAACCATGCCACTTGACTTGTTTCGTCTCGCGAAGAGGCTATGTGTGCGTGGAGTGTTGGTAAACGTTGTAGGCTTGCACACAATTTTAACGCCACAGGGCGATTGCTGCACGACAGGATCAGCAAATAACAACAGCAACAACAACTTGTAGCTTTGCCACCTTTGTTGCAAGAAGATGATGATGAAGCTGGCTGGCTGGCTGCTTGCGCCACAGGGAGATGCAAACATGATATGTGGAATTGCACATACGTGCATTGTGCGGTTATACATATATATATATGTGTTTGTGTGTGTGTGGGTATGTTTGTGTTGGGTGTTTGTGTGTAATGCAGAAATGCAGAATTCCCTTCAAGATGCAATCTTAAAGACGTGTACCACAAGCAACCAAACATCGTCTTGGCCAATAGAATTGCTTTCCCCAACCACTTGTCCCCAGCTACGGCTGACTGCTTCATTGAATTTGGCCAACACACACGCACACACACACACACTTACATACATGTATGCACAAACACGTCAGTCGGACTGTCCGTATGCCAGAACGTCAATCGGTCCATTGAGTAAAATCTCTGGTCGAAAGGGGCCGACGATTGAAGGTTTCTGCCTGATTAGTGTGGCAAGTGTTAGTTGTTGTTGTTGCTGTTGCATTTTTAATATGCTTAATGCGAATGCCTCACATGACAGCAGCATGAGTCGAGTTTTGGTCTCTCTCTCTCTCTCTCGCTCTCGTTGCCACACCCATAGCCCCTTAGTGGAAAATGCTGTTTGGCAACAGTTGCAAAGTTGTTAAGTGCAAATACTCCTGCTCTCCTCCTCCGATTGTTGTTGCCGCCGTTGGCATCTTAAACATTGTTGAAAAAACTTGTTAGAAATTTTCTTAACAATAGCACGAGAGGGTTGAAGGGGGAAGAGTTCTTCTCCCAGCGGCAGTGAAAAGCAAATGTGTGATTATTCGTGCGTTTAGTTCGATTTCTGGCTGGCTGACCTAAAATGCAAAACCTGACCAACAAAGAAAGACGTTAACAAGAGTGTCCAGCAGAAAAGAGAACCAGAAACAAGGTGCGTGGATGTGAACTGAAATGAAGTGCAAATCGACTCACCAAACAGTCAGCAACAGATACAGATACAGATAGACAGACAGACAGACAGAGATTTACAAAAACTGATTACAGACTACAAAAAACAAGTTACGAGGGGAGGAGTTCGTATTTGTATGTGTACGTATGTGTGTGCACTAACTGTGATGGATGGAGCGAGAAATGTGGTTTAATCTGTAACTAATTTCAATACAAATATTAATGTAGCACATTTGTTGCAGTCAGCAAAACGTGGCAGCCACGGCAACAGCTGCAAATTAATTGGCATCACAAAAACATAAAATTGCCACAGATAGAGGATAGAAAAAAGCAGAACAACTTCAAGATAGGGAAGCCAGAAAATGGGCGAGGCTGCGTCTGCTGTGTGATGTGCACATTAATTATGTCAGCGGAACCGAGGAATTTATAGCGATTGCAATGCCTATAAAAAGATATCATTCCCACGTTATGTGGCTGGGTGGAACAAAAAAGCAGATGTTATTCATAGATGGAGATGAAATTTAAACTTAAACTTGCAGTTAAGGTCAAGAAGCTAAAGGTAACGCATTCAAGAACTCAATAACAAATGAAAAAAAGAAAGGAAGTATTAGGAAAACTTTGTTCACTTTTCCAATTGCATCAACAACATATTTTGGCCTTTGGCAATTTGTTATGATTAATCAATGAAGAACAACAAACAAACAGATGACGAAGCAGAATTTCAACATATTACTTAACCTAGTTTGTCTTCAAATTAGTTTGTAGATAGATTGCTGTAGCTACAACAAAATTCGAACACAATTACACATCTCGCTTATCTCATATATCAAAAGCTTTACAATTGACTCAATTTAAGCAAACAGTTTAAAAGTTAACGTTATCATTAATTAGTGCAGTAATTAAAGCCTCGGAATACAAGCAGAGAGATTTCTTTGTGTGTGTGTGTGTGCGTGTGTGAGACGTGGCGCAAGGATATTAAATATTAATTAAAATGTCTGCTTTTGAACTTACCATCTTCTTTGGCCTGTGGCGCCTCTTTCTGAACGTCTTGCTCGATGCGATTGTGGCGTATGGCGTCGTCTACGGCCAGTTGGCCACGTGGTATAATCTTAACTCGCTTGTGCTTGGCTGTTGGTGGCACATCCGCCTCCTGTGGCGCCACATCGCGATCTATCGCATTAAATGCTGCACCATCCTCACCATCTTCACCCGACAACGGACCATTTTTCCGGGCCAATGCAATGGGTTCTCCACCACTACCACCTCCTCCGCCACCTGCCCCACTGTTGATGGTGTTGCTTGCCACACCGTAACCGCTGCCGCCGCTGCTTTCCTGGACAGTGGAACGCCGACGAGTATCGTCCGTATAGATGAGAAAGACAATGCAGAACCAAATGGCCAGCATTAATGCCACCAGCTTAACAATTGTTGTGGAACGACGACGCCAAATGAATGCCATGTCGAATGATGATTGTGTCGTGTCCCTCTCGGAAAGAAAGAATTGCCCTTGTGGTTGGTTAATGGCTTGTGGAAGCACTCGTTGTTGTCGTCGTTGTTGTTGAGTGCTTCGCTTTCGCTTGATTTGGCCCACTCAGCGTATGCGTAACATTAATCAATGTACCTTGATTTATGCGCGAGCCACGAAAAGGAAAACAAAAATTGCGATTCACCTGATTTGCTGCACAATTATTGGGAGGGATTGGGATTGGAACTGTTGATATGTTGTGTCTCGTTGCTGTTACTTTTGGTGTTGTTGTTTGTATCCTTGATGCACATGCCAGCACGTTTGGCTGAAGGACACGTATTTCAATTTGTTGCCATTCCACTTGAAAATGCCTTTTTCCTTGTCGTTTTGCACTCTCTTTCTGCAGTCTGTTGTGGGTGGTGTTCCTCTGTAGTGTAGTTGAGTGTGTGGAATCAGTCTGAAGTTTAACGATATGAAGAAGGAAGCAATGTGAACGACAACGAAATGTCCTTTTTTTGATTTGTGCACCACACACACGTTTTTAGTTAAGTCAATTGAAGCAGTCTTCTCTCCTCTTCGTCTCTGTCTCTTCTGTTTGTGCACTCAGCCTGCAAATGAACCAAAAACAAATGAGAGTAAAGTTCGAGAGAGATTGAATTGAGTTTTGAATTTGCTATAATCTAATCTGCACACGTTTAAGCCATGGTCAAATGGAATCTTCTCTCTCAACGCTTGCAGCATTAAGCCATTAAATTGAAACGCAAATCAAATGATTGCCACACATGAAAAACACTTCAAGAAAAGTTAATATTGATTCTTGAACCTGCATTGCAATGCAATTAAGTTCTTTAACAGCAACAACAACATGCAACTAATATCAATATTATATAATTGCAGCTTCAACGCTCTCTCTTGCTCTTAAGTCTTCAGTCTACCGTGTCTTGAGTACGTTGCCGCCAGGTAAATGACACGCTACTTGAGCGACAGCCGTAGTCTTGCCAATCCCTACTCTCCACCAAGTGGTTTTCTGTTTGTTGTTGCAGTCAAGTGGATGCCCCACAGCGTGATGTTGCGTGCCTGGTTGGCGCATCGGACCAAACCATAATAGACCAACCAACCAGAAATCAGAAGAACAGCAAAAAACTCTTACACACAGAAAAAATATTGCAAACAAAAAGTTCTTTTCTATCTGCATCACTTTCATATTCAGTTTGAATGTTATATGTTATATTAATACCTAAGATTCTTGACCATGTATTTTATGTTAAAGTTCTTTTTACATATTCAGCTTGAGAACAACTTATAAACATTTAGAATGTGTTATGTTAAAAGACTCCACTCTGACCATAATCAGTTTGCTGCTGCAGTTAAAGTTGGCCAACTCGTTTAATGCCCCCCTTTTCGCAGTTGGGAGTCATGACTGGGGTTGGGTCTGGGCCAAGTAATTGAATGCACATGCAGGGAGAGAAAGAGTCAGAAAACACTGCTGGAGAGCCAGGGCCAAGCTTATCAATTAAAAAACGCAGCCATACCATAGAGACAGAGTGCAAGGGGCTGCCCTGCCCAAGCCCCTCTTGTTAAAGCTATGCGAACTATGTGTGCATACAATAAATACAAGTTAATTACTTCTTGTGCCTTTTGTTACGGCTGGTTGGGTTCAAGTGGCATCGGCAACCTGGTAAAAGCAGAGCCACCCCACAAAGCCCCATCCCACTTCCTCTTTCACTTTAGCAATGCCGGCAATTTACTTCTGTAAAGGAAGGGGAAGGGATGTCCTCAGTCAGCTGTAAAAAGTTTTGCAACGCTGACAAAATAGAGCGATTAGAGTTGCCAGCCATCGAGAAAAAAGCTTTGTTGTTGCATGTACATCGAAATGGGTAACAGTTGGCATTTATATGTAGATATATACAGAAACTACAGCTCATCCCAATAAAGTAGTTAAGCATAAAATAAAATGCGACAGTTGTGCTGACAAAGTAAATGCGGTATGCAAAACATTAAATACACTTTAGGATTGAAATGGAAGTTAGGTATTTGGTTTGGTAGACAGGAGAAGTAAGTATGAAACAACTTCTTGACAGATACATCAAGAATATATATATATACTTCGTTAAGTCTTACTCTATACGGCTTGAAAACTTTCCAACACACTTCTAGAGCCCTTTGCAAGTGTATTATTACTGGTTACCATTTTATCTGAATATAAAGTTTTAACATTCATTTATTCGCTACGCTAATCTAATTAGTTCAACTGTTGTCAGCTGCGTGGCATAATCAAGTCAACTTCTCGTCCGTGTCATTTTCAGTTTTCAGTCAAACTACTAACTACCAACTAACTACTTAAATGATAATCGCACAAACACACTCACACAGCCACACAATTGTAGCAAAATCTATAATTAATGGGTTTGCTATGCATTTGCTGAATACGTTTTGCCACCATATTTTTTATTTGTGCACTCAACGAGAGCACTGGCGGCAAAATGACGCCCATCATGTGGGCAGCAGCGGAGTTAGTGGGGGAAGGGGGGGAATCGGGGATCAGGTCAACATTGTTTCGTTTGTTGTTGCCTCAACAATTGAATAAAACACCTGACTCAGCTTCTGTAAGCTGCAGCAGCAGCAGCATTCGAAATTTTCATTCAAATTGATTGTTAATTAAAAATTCGCGGCTGTGCCTCGTGGCGTATGCGCAATTTCAAAAAGTTATATCAATTTCAAACGATGTCATATGCATTTTTGGCCAAATCACAAAATACACATTGCGGTTAAAATATCTTTACAACTTCAATTTCACGTTTCATTTGACACTTTTACAAACTTTTAATGACATTTGCGAGAGAAGTTTGAAAGGTTTTTAGTCGTGTTAATTGAAATGCGGTAATCAGATTTGAGATAAGTAAAGCAATAGCGATAATTTCCAGTTCGTTTTTTAATTATGTCATGGCAACGCGAATTTAATGCTTAAGATAACAGGAAATCTTAGATAAATGTGACAAAGTAATTACAAAATTTTAGATTTTTTTCTGGAGTTTAAAAATAGACATAAAGTTGTGCAAAAGATAGCGATAAGAAGTGTTTAAGATTAAACTTATTTTTAGTTTAGTAAATATTTATTAAATATTTAACTTTCTGTCGATTCAAACAACTTTTTAAGCTTATTTCGTATCATAAATTAAAACTTTAAGCCACAATCTGTTGGCGTAAGAAGCAGTGAATCCAAAAAATGACTAACTAATTATTTTACAAGCAGTTCAGAAACAGTTCAGCTTAATAGTTCTATTTTAGCTGTCTCTTTGTTAAATGAGTTAGTGTTTTCTTGATAGTTAATAGAACGAAACAAAGGATGTCTGACATAAAACTAAAACACGAACTCGAATCATTTTATGATTTGTGCTTATCACAAAACGAAGCAAACTGCAGACAGAAAGAAATGTCTGACAGACTGACTGACAGTAAGACAAAAGTTGAGACGGAAGACACTTGATTAAAAAAAAAGAAATAGAAAGAGATATGCGATGACAGAGCCTCATTCGTAACGCGCTCGATAAGCACAAAATGCCAAGAACAGAAGTACACTGAAAGATATTTAGGTAATCCAGCAATTGATATTAACTATGAAATGGGTTAAAAAATATTTTTTTGAAGTATAATTATGAGTGAAAAACAATCTAGTATTAATAGAATTAAATCTTAATGTAGATTTAAGCATAGAAATAAATAATTTGGAATTTGACTTCAATTTTCTTTACGAGTTTTCTCTGTTCAACTATTTTTCGTTCTCTGTTAGCTTTGTTACCTTCAAATATTTGTTTAACTAAGCTTGAGCGAGAATTTCACCCTGGGGCTGTCTTGTTTAGCTGCCAATCCCCAAGCACAACAAGAACGTCAATTCCTATCCAAACTCTACCATGCCCTTACCCTCTGTCGCCCTCTCTCTTTAACTAATATTCAAGTGCTTCTGCTGCGGTTGTTGCTGTCAGAGTCGTTTGGCGTTTGTGCTTGTTTTGCCTTATCTCATGGCTAATTGACTGATAAGCGCCGCAGCAATTTGTGTGTGCGTTCTTCGTGTCGAGTTAGTTTCGCTGGTGTTTTTGGTTTTATTTTGCCTTCGAGAAGAACAGTGTAAGAAACAGATAAGATAACAATTAATTGAATTGCATGTAAAAGTTTTTGGTTTTTGTTAAGGTATGCCAGTGGCATGCAAATGACCTTAGATAGATGATCCCCCCTTGCCAGTCGATTCACGAACTAAGTATTTCCTTTTCTTTAGCTGCTCGTTTCTCAAAGTCTGCATATATTATTGCTGGCATAATTAGACGCACATTAAACGCAGGGGGGAAGAACAACAATAGAGCAACAAAAAGATTGCCGACAAACTATTTGCAAAGAAATGAGAAAAATGGCAACGAACAGCGTTTGCCATTTAAGCCAAATGAAATATTGCGTAAAGCAACAAAGTCAAAGAATTTTCTTAGAACGAAAACTTCACAGTCGCGCATTTCTTAAGTCTTTTGCAATATTAACTTTTTGCTGATGCTCGAAACCACCCAAAGAAACCCACTTCTTCTGCCTGCCTGCCACACTGATCATTTGTCATTTTCTTACGCAAAAACTTTTGCTGCCAAATGGTAGTAAGGGGTTTGAGGGGCGCGCTGATGCGCATTTTCATGTCTGCCAGTTTATTATGATTATTATTTATGCAGACTTAATCCGCTGTTATTAAAACGCAGCCTCAAGAGCAAGAAGACTAAGAACAAGAAGAACGAGAAGAAGCACTCAAACATTTCATATTCATTTGCATTTTTGGGGGCCAAGAAAACTTTGCTTTTTTTTTTTTGCCAGCCACACGCAAAAATTGCTTAGTTCTTAATGAGTTGCGTGTTGCGCGCCGCGCCGCAATGAAATGAACTTTTCTGCTTCTTCTTCTCGTTCTTCTTGGTGGCAATTAGAATTTTTGGGCAATTTTGTAGAAAGAGGAGATGCAACCTGAGCTAGGCTACAGAACAGATGAGAAGTCTACACTAAGCAAAAAGTTTGCTTGAATAGTATTTGAATGGGAAAAATTCGTCTTTAATAGAGACAAATACCCATATCTGTTATATCTTTGAAACCAAAATAGAAACTACGAGGACAATAAAATCAAAATACAAAAGAAAAGATGAAATCAATCTTAATGCCAAGCGAATTCAATAGAAAAACCCTAACAAAGATATTTGTTTGTGTAGCGTATAAATGGGTTAGAAAATTTTGTGGTCAAATTGGAAACAATGTTGGCACTGATTTTGTATTATGCACCGTGTCAGCGCAAAGGTCAATTCAACTGCGAACGAAAGACGTGCATAAAACCACAAATGATTACGACGATGATGATGATGCATGCATGCTGCAGCATGATGCATGTTGCATGTTGCTGCAGTCAAGATAATGATAATGAAGATGATGCTGCCCGTGCTGCTGCTGGTAGTTTGTAGTGAAAAACGTGTTTCTCTGTGCAGAAGCAGGAAATGTGTTTTAGTCATGAAGACGACGACGACGATGAAGAAAACCGGCAGCTGTGGTAACACGCACATATATACACACACAGAACAGAAGACAGGAGCTGCTGTGCCTCGACTTGGTGCAAAGAAAGTTGCCACGGTGAAAATTTAATCAAAATATTTGCACATCCGCCAAAGTGGAGAAGCGAGAAGGCGACTAGAATTACCAGTACCAGGAGTATATATTCCAGACAACAGGTCTTCTTCACAGTCTGCGATTCCTTTTTGGTTATTTGGTGCAAACCGAACCGAACCGAACCATACCAAACCAGTCAAACCTCATTCGAGGTTGAAACCCAGCAACGAACCAAACCAACTGCATCTTCCATCTTTCCAAACGGGACACGAAATGCTTATTTTGGAGCAAGGCAACTATCAACTTGGGGAATGCTTGTGAACAGTTGCACATTGACAATTATTTACCGTTGGCGTTTAACTGTTTTTTTTTTTCTGTTTCTTCTTTTTGCCATAGCCAAGAGACAACAACCAGCAGCAGCAGCAGCGCCCCAATTTTAGCTACATGCATCCACTCTCAACAATCAAGAAACAACAAACATGCCACACGCATATTTCAGCAGCAGCATAGCCTTCAATTTGCAACACTAAGAGAAAAACAAAACGAAAATTTACTATGACTTCGAAACGTATTATTTTTTTAAGTATATAACATGTGGATTCAACTATTAACACAGTTAAACAGCAGGTAAATTTAAGGTTGAACCATATTTAATCCAACTAAACACGCATATTCAAAAACTTATATTTAATAATAATAATAATAAAAAGAATCAGCAGTTAATCATTTAAAAAAAGCACATCACAGTTTAACTTATTCGTATTTGATGTTAGGACATTAACGAACATAGTTGGATTAACCATAAATATGCTTATTTATACAACGTTTTACCATGAGTCTAAAAGCTGCATTCTGTTCGAAATCTCTCCCTCTTCGCTTCTATCTTTACCTTTAGACACTTATGTATTGATTCATGACTCGAACGAGCGTTAAAATGTAATTAAATGTGTTTTTCTTTTCAGCTTCTTCTACTCCGCACTCCGCACTCTGCACGTACGTTTTTGCTGCTCCTGGATGAAAAATAGAAAGAAAAATTTTCACAACAAATATTTCTTTCTTTTTTGCCGCTTTACGCTACTCATTATTCGACAGGGAGAGAGAGAGAGAGAGCAGAAATAAATTACAGGAAGAGCGGCGCTATTAAATCGCAATTAAATGATTGCACGAAATGTGCGAAAAACATGTTTTTCCCCACTTGAGTTGCTCATCATTTTTTCACATTTCCAGTTGATTAATTGCCGTCCGTAACATTGGAAGGCAAAAAGACTTCATAGAGATCGCAGCTGTTTCTTAATTGGATTGTCTATGCAAAAAGCAAAAAAAAAAAACTCACCAACTCTGGGGGAAAACTCTCTCGCGGAAAACTCGTTAAAAGTTTTGGCAAGTTTATTAAGTTAGTAGCACGCAGGCTGAAAAGTGTGTTTAATTGAAAACGAAAACTGATTAGACCACGCACACAGAGAGAGCGAGAGAGAGAGAGAGAAAAAAAAACTTGGCTTAGTTAGCGCTGATCTAACCTTGGACTTGGCCACAGCTCGTACGCAAGGTCAACACAAAAAATGTTCATGGCCAAAACAGACGCACGTAACCAACCGAACACCGCAGCACCATGAAAATGGCAAAACAGCAAAACGAGAAACGAACCAGAAATCAATTGTAGCAGCATTTGCATATGCATGAATTTTCCACAACAACAGCAATCGGCGAGCAGTTACAGCCAGCTAGCTCCCTTGTTGGCCAGGTCAGTTGATTTGAGTCGATTCGGTTCGGTTCGGTTCGATTCAAGTTGTGTTTAAATTTGTGTGTTGAAGGTGCTCTTTTCTACCTTTTATGGCACCGACCTCAACATTTATTTATTTTGTCTGCTTGCTTGCCGCCGTTTTGAGCATTCATTCGTGTATTTAGAGGCAGGCAACAACAGCAACAACAACTACAACACCAACAGCTCGAGCTTATGTTTTTCCACGTTGCATTTTCTCCATTTTTGCAGTTTGAAGTTGCCTTTGCCTTTGCCTGGACCTTGGCCAACTAACTGACCAACTTTTCTGTTTGGCAAATTGAATAATAAAAAAAAGAATGAAAAACAAATGCGCCAAACTATTTGGCCAAGTTCTGGCCACATCTAATAAATCCCTTCCCAAAAGGCTGTTAGCATTCATTTTATTTATTTAGCTTGCGCTGAGAAAATTAATAATAAAATAAATGTGGCAGGAAGATTGGGTTCATAAACAGTTTAAGATTTAATCAAATGATAGATAGACACAGAAACTTTGCCATGGGATAATCAAGTCAATATAATTCAATGTCGCAAACTCGATTAAATGTGCCAAGACACACACAGGACACACAAAGGACATAAGGCACATGAAAAATGGCAAACGGGATCCGATTTTCATGTGAATATTGTGTGCATGGAGTTGGAAAAATACTTTTAAAGCTCCGCATAAACTATCATCAACGGATTTCAAAGCGTAGACACCGAGAAAAAAAAGGGGCGCAACTGACAGATCCCCTTCCCACCCCTCCGCCCAAGAGCTCTTTTGGCCTCTCCCACAACGGTTCGTGTAATTTTTGTTGGCAACACAAATTATACAAACGGCGAAAGGGGGCAGGGAGACGACGAAAGAGAAATCGAAAAATGTTACGCTTGAAAATTGCCTGTCAAATGACAAAAATGGTTTCATTTTTGTGCCCCTAATGGCAGTTGGTCATTT
Source organism: Scaptomyza tumidula (assembly GCA_035044465.1). Lineage (NCBI taxonomy): Eukaryota > Metazoa > Arthropoda > Insecta > Diptera > Drosophilidae > Scaptomyza > Scaptomyza tumidula. The sequence continues at coordinate 18,634,955 of JAWNNW010000444.1, forward strand.
TTATGACCGGTCACAGCATAAAAATCCAACAAAAAAAATATACAAAAAATCTACGAAAAATAAAAACCTTTTTGTGTTGTACGAGATTAAGCAGACAGCAAGAGGAAGAGGAAGAGGGAAGAGAGAAAGGAAGATAACCGATAACCCCCCCCCCCCCCCCCTCTGCTATAGATATATACATTTATGGGTGGTCTTCCTCTCTCTCTCTCTCTCTCTATCGCTCTTCTCGCTTTTTGAGGTCGGTAATGGATGGAAATCTCACAGTGGGAGCACAAAATGACTTTAGTCTCGATTATGGCTTTGTTTATAAGCTGGGAACTACGCATTTTTAACTATTTGGTGTGAATCTCGAAAGTTTAGAGGTTAAACATATTGTAAGCCAGGCGTTACTACAACAACTGCGACGCATGGCAAATAATACTTTTGAACTTGAACTTGATGAAAGCATTGTTTTTAGGTCAATGCTGATAGCACTCAAGTTAATAGACAATCAAATTTAATATGTAGGTACGAGAAAAGGTTAAACAAAGGCTGATTACCACAGAAATCAAAAATGATTTGGCACATCGCATCAAAATAGAAAGGGAAAACTTTTCAAAACAAGTTACAATTAGTTTTCATATTTGTGTCGCGGTTTTTAAACTTTTTGTAAATCTGTAACAAGCACTCTACAAAATATTTATCACACACCGCACACTTCAAATATATTTCACCCTCGTTATTATTTTTATAGTTTTTGTACTTGTTAAAATACTGCAAATTTCTCATTCCAATGGAGATCGTAAAAGTTGCAATTTCAAGATGTTCTACAAAAAGGGCTTAAAGCGTCTTGAAGCATAAATCGCTTCCACGCAATTGCATTGATTGAGGCGGATAACGAGGTCCTTAGCCACTGAAATATAAACATTGCCCAGCTATTTAATGAAGCATAAAACAAAGCAGCAGCAGGCGGCTTCAGCTTTTACTAGCATTTTGCTTGCTTGGCTTAATAGTTTTGGTTGTTGTTGTTCTCAGCTCGTTATCCTCAATCTGCACCTTGAAGTCGCAAGAAGATAGCCGCTCAGTCTAGGCTCGTATCCAATGGACAGCGAAAGACATAAAACTGTCAAAAACTTGCCTATATAAATCGCTAAACTAAATGCCTTTCATAGTTTAATGTCACCTCGGGGGATTTGAGTCACATACGGGCCAAGATACACACTCACACACACTCACAAACAAACAAAAGAGATCTATAAGTTGCCTTGCCGACCAGAAGCAGACAACGTGTCTCTATCGTTTGAGCCAGCAACAACAACAGCGGCAACTGGTTAGGAACAGGAACAACAAGTTGAGTTGCTTTAGCTATGTGTTAAGTTTTGACACTCCTGTTGAGAAGAATTGAAGGAGAATTAGGGAAAATCGCAACTTAACTATCAAGAAGAAACTTGAAAGATTGTTGAAAGATTATTGTTCAATAAAAAATCTTGAAAATCTTTTCAATTATTCATTCTCTATTATTATTGAGTTCACAATTGATAAGAATCGGTGTTCAGTTTAAGAAGTAACGTTTAATCGATAATATTTATTTGCTAACTAAGCAAAACTATCAAAAACGGATCTTCTCTTTACTGCAAGAGTATGTAGTATTCGTATGTCCATCGCTTAGCTATATTTCTAAGTTGGCTTTGGTGTCCTCGATCCACTTGGTTGTCATTAAGAGGCGCATGAATTATGCAGTAGCCCAAGTGAACTAGTTGCAGTTGTGTCGGGGACATTGGGAGCGAAAGCAAACACGTCCATCCGGACATTGGGACATTGGGAGAAGAAGAAGGGCTCGGGTTTTGTTGTTTTAATTAACTAATTAAGATTTTTCTATGTCGCTTGTCGCTTGCAGCAGTAACAGAGTCGACACAGAGGTAAGCGTGGAATGTTGGCATCATTTGTTGTTGTTGTTGTTGTTGTTATTGCCTGGCCAAGTTGCTAAGGACCCAATTAACCTTTTATGGCCATTTGGCACAATAACGAGGAACGGAACGGAACGACAAGAAGTCGAGAAATCGCGAAAGCGAGTCCAAAACCGCAAAACCAAACCAAAGAGACAATGCCACAGACAAACAATGCTACTCCTCTTGTCTTGGCTTGGGTTGCTTGCAACTGCAACAAGACTAAGATAAAATTGCTGTTGTTGGCCATACTTGGCGCTTATTAGTTGGCCAAAACAATGATCTTGTTTGCTTGCTTTTTTTTCAAGCGCAAGTAGTATCATCATAAATAGCCCAGCTACAAATTGACATTGCAAGCGAAAGAAATTTGTTAAGTTTGACTCACGTTTTGTTATAGCATCCGGTTTTCATTTATACTTTTAGTGATTTATTGCCTACTTACCTATCTTCTGTGCAGCGGCTGCTTATCGACTATTTAGTTATTTGTTTCCATATATATTTCCAGCTAAGTTCTTATCGAGCTTTAATGAAAAGAGACCAAAAGAGCGAATGAGAGCGTGAAAAAAACATAAATTATTAAAACAGGTGAAATATACAACTCGAAAGGGTGATAAGCTATTATTATCATTAGCTGATAATGGCTGCCCGATATAGAGTAGTATTATTATTAATAAACTTTTTCATAATTTATGGCAACAACTATGTATTTGGGCCATATGCACTTCGCTGGCCAAAAAGCAATGCATTATGCCAAACGCATAATTAACAAATTTCATATATATTTTATTATGCAAATTTGTGGCAAATAATTGAATATATTATAATTAACATGTTTTGCAGCGATTTTAGCATAATTATTTATGATGTGTGCAGCAGAAATACATAAATAATTATTTTCTTTCGCCATCATCATATTATTTTGGAGATATTTCTTGCTGAATTAATTTGTGCATTTAGTCCTAGGGGAAACCTATCTTCAAGAGAGTTAGATGTTCAGTGTATTGAAGCTCACTTTTATTATTACATTTTTTTAAGGGGAAACCTATCTTCAAGAGTGTTAGATGTTCAGTGTATTGAAGCTCACTTTTATTATTACATTTTTTTACTCTCTAAACCATTTCCTTTATACTTAGTTACATTATTTATAGGTTTTTTTTTAAGTTGTTCCTATTTCATTTCTCTTGTTGCCGCCGAACCCACTTTGCCTGTCATTATTATTACACCTTTGTTGCCGCCCCCAACCGGTTACGTGTTGGCTTTAATGTGCAACGGCAGCTTCAAGGTACGACGACAACGGCAACTGTAATACTTGGCGCGAGATAAAAATCGCATGACGATATCAACTTTAAAGTGGCCACCAAACAATGTGTGGGTGTAGCTGTTGTCAGTATGTGTGTGTGTGTGTGTGTGGAATGTCTACGTGTTCATGATGACCAACTCAACACAAAACATACACAGACATAAACAACACACACACACAAAACACGTACAACAATCTTTTTTTCAATAACTAATCAGGTTACACTAATTAGCAACGCTAATACGGCTTTGGTTTAGTTCGAAGTTGGGTGTTGTTTTGGGTGTTGAAGTGTTGGGTGTTGGGAGTGTTTAGGCCATTTTGGGTCGAGTGAACTTCAACTGACAGCCAAGAACAAAACAAACAAACAGCAGCAGCAGCAGCAGTGGAATCTATTATATAATTAATAAATGGCCAACCGAAAGATTTGGTTCAATCAAAGCTAATTAATTAGTTTGATTTGAATAGAAATTTGTCTTTTTGCGACACGCACACGCACACACGTACACGCACACACACAGACAGAAAGCATGATAAATTTTGTTGTTGCTATAATTTATTTCTATTTTCGCTCCCAATTGACAGCAATAACATCGAGCTACTGTTGCGTAAAGTGCTTTCAGATCGGACTGTCTTTAAGAGGCTTACAAACTTGACAACGTATTTCGCACGCTTTTGCGCGGCGCCCACCAACAGAGAACAACAACAACAACCACAACAACGAGAATAATAATAAAAGACAACAAAAAGCAGCGACAATGTTGAACAGATTTTCACTCGGGTAGTTCATTAAAAAGTATGTGCGTGTATTGGGAACCCAAAAACCAATAAGCTAAAGCTGCTTACATGAACGATCCACCACAAAAGTGTTTCCTCTCCTTTTGTCAATGTGTACTCTATAAAGGTAGGGTTGTATATACTTGAAACACATTTTGTGAGAGAACATTGTAATAAACCTTAACATTTAAATTAGTGTCGGAACATTTGCATATTAGTTTTGCTTTCCAGATATTAAATCTAAAGCAGCAGCCATCTTTTCAGTTTAAAGATGTGTTTTTCTCTGTCTCTGCAAAAATTTCAATTTATTTGCATAATTTCTTTGCATGTACACACTTTAAATTATTTATTTGTTGTTGTTGTTTTAGTCTCGAGTTTATTTATTTATCACAAATCTTTTGCTTGATGCGAATTAATAAGAAACAGCTCATTTCTATTTTTAAAACGAAATAAATAAATAATTTAATCCGAGTTTCTTTTAAAGTGTATCTAAACTTCATTTAATACCCTACACACACACACACACAACTAAAAGATGAAAGACACTGTATAAAATGTTTTTTGGCTTGGGTCCTAAATGGCGTAAATTGTTTGCTAATGATCGCAAATGATGCTGGTCATAAACACACTTAAATTGTATATAAACAAAATGCCTTTAGGCTTATTTTTTCTGCCCTTTTTTTGTTGCTTGAGTTGTTTGGATAATATGCGTTCGAAAACTGTTGACTTCTTTTGGGTACATTTTGCTTTGCTGAAAGTGTTTCATTCTATTTTATGCCAACTCACAAGCTGCTTGATGCTTAACCACTGATTTCATTTTAATATACTCCTCACTAACCCCTCCTCCCTCTCTCTCTCTCTCTACGTCCCATTCGTAACGTCTTGATTAAGCGCAATTAATAGCTGCAATTGCCTGATTGTAAATCCAATTTATGAGGCCTTTTTGCCACTGATTGGAGTACGATGCATCCACCATGGGATTTCCTTTCGCCCCTTCCACTTAATACACACAGCGGAGTTCGCTTGTCCATCATCATGAACATGAATATCCGCGATGAAGGTCATATGCATATTATTATTAATACTAGTTGCGGTTGTTGAGTATTGATTGCTGCTGCTGTTGTTGGTTGTCATTTTTTTTTTTTTATTTATACGCAATCGCTTCTTTTGAATATTACATACAAATTAACATAGCCGGTTAACCAGTTTTGATATGTGTCTGTCTATATTTCTCTATCTCTGCCTCTTCCTCTTCCTCTCATTCGCTTTTTTTTTTAGCCATTCTACGTAATCGTCATCAGCTGTGAATTTGACTTATGTTTAGCTGTTTAAGCATGTAATTTGCTTGGGAAACCTTTATGGTTATTGATTTAACAACTAAAAAATCGAAAAGTGATTTTATGAGTGTTCAGTTATGAAGCGAGTAACCTTTTAAAAGTCTTAAGTGTATTATTAGAAAACATTTACCTTCAAAGCAGTGCGAAGAAGGAAAAGTTGAAGAACATAATAGCAAAGTAGCTTGAGAAAAATATTATTTAAATTTCACAGTAACTCATAGAAATTCTTTTTCTACATTAGATTTTTATGTACCACAAAATAGTTTATTGAATTATTCAAAACAACCTGTTTTCTTTTTGGATAAAAATAGATCGCAACCCAATTTAAGATGCATGTTTGTTCATTCCACTTAAAATGTTCTCGTGCTCGGAAAAAGCGATAAAAATTGCCACATTCGAACTAGACGGAAATGTAAACAAACCGAAATTCTTGGCCAAAATATTTGTGTGGCCGAAAATGCAACAGCTCAAATGCTTAGTCGAAAACACAAAGCAAAATACCTGCAACAATTTGTCTTGCATTAAGACCAACACAGCCAGATAAATAAAGATTTAGAGACCTTTTGGCTTAAATACTTTTTTGGCCACAATCTCTCTCTCTCTCACATGCTTATCGATTGATGCTGTGTGTGTTTGGAATTCCGCCGTGTTGTTGCAAAGAATTTAATTACAAAACGATAAAAGGTTGTCAGGACAATGGGTTCACGGAAAATGGCAACAAAAAAATGCTTTGCAATAATTTTGGGGTCAGGGAGAGAGAGGGTGAGAAGAGGAAAGGTAACAAATATGCGAATTATTTGCACAAGTACACAACGGTGTTGTTGGTGAGGCGAAAGGCGAAGTCTGACAATACAAATACTACAAAATACCAATTTCAGATCTCAACTGCTGGTGCTTGTGTCCAGGTATCTAAAAGACGCAAAGAAGGGGCGAAGAAGGCGAAGGTCTGGACAAGTTGCCCGGTGCAGTCGTGTCAGCATCCGGGGAATGCAACAACTTTGCGAGAAGTCTTTGGCTGCTGCTGTTGATGCTGCTGCTGCAGAAATTGCAAATCATGCAATTTGTGAGCACTTCGAATGCAATCAGCCAAACTGTTTGATTTATGATCATTTCGCAGTTTTGCGCTGTTTTCAGCTTTGCGAGTTTGCACTAATTTATCAAATCACAAAAAGCTCAAGCTGAACACACAAAAGCCTGACTCAACATTAAAATTAATCATAGTAGAAAAGGAAGAGTCGAGAGAAGAAGAGTTGACTCCAGTCGAGTGGAGATGAGATGAGATGAGATGAGATGAGTTGGTAGACCGACTACAAAAGTCATTACAATCAATAACTCAAATCGATTGCAGGAGTCAGTCGTGAGTTTTCAAAGACAACGAGAAGTCAAGAGTCCATGTCTCGACCTCGGCGCTGCATAAAACAAGTAATTATACACACAGCGAGATAGGACGATAGGTTAGGGAATAATTTCACTCAGCGCCATTTGGGATGCTGGAGTTGCAGCCCAGTTTCCTGCCTGGAGTCTGGCTTTAACTTCTGCTTCTTCTCTTGCTCCTCTTAACACAACATTTGTGATAAACGAGCAGCGAGGCAGATGAGGCATCCTCTTTGTTTCGGACGCTGATTTGTGGCTAGTTTCGTTGGCAACAACTTTATTATTAAATATTCATGACTACACTGGGGAAAATAGCAGAGAATCTTAGTGTTCAACTACGAAACATTTTCTATCATTAGGTGAACAAATTAGTTCAGTTTGGTTTTGTGTGTTGATAGCAGTCAGTCAGATAATAAGCAAATAGGTATTTGATCTTAAACTAAAGAAAACACTGAGGAAGTTTATATAGAGATATCATTCCAAATAAAGTAGGGTCTTGAAGTTATCTGAATTTTCTTTAAGTGTAGCCCGTTTTTTGTATCAGGTACTGGAGTTTTGCAGCTAATTGCATAAAGCGATACGTTGAGAGGCATCTCAGTTTGTAATTTTATTTGTTACAACTTCGAAAATTAGCATGAATTTGCTAATTAGCAGCGATTGTAAAAGTTTCAACAACAACAAGAAACGCTGGCAGGCATTCTCTCTATCTCTCTCTATCTCTCTTTCTCTAACCAACTTGGCTGTCAACTTGGCCACTTACAAAGTCATGTGTGTAAGTATGCAAGTGTATTCATACAAGTTTCAGTCCGAGTGCGAGTGTATGAGTGTGTGTGTGAGTGTGTGAGTGCGACCCACTCGTTTCAAAGTCAGCTTCAAACTCGTATCTCAAGAATGCGTCGTACGCATAAGTATCTGTATGTGTGAGCACATATGCATAAACATTAGATACATTTCTAGACAAGAAAGCATTTGTAGACGACAGTTGAACTCCGTTCAGTCTTTGCTAACCAGACTCAAAGGAGTAAGGGAAACAGAGTGTTTTGAAATGAATTATATATCAATGATGGCATTAACAAGCTCAGTTTTAACAATTTTATGCATCACACTTATTCATTTTGGGCCTAATGGAGACAGTGAGAACAATTTTAAACTCTTTGCAAGTAAGACAAAAGTATTATTATTTATTACAAAATTGTTTTTTTATGTCCAAGAGTTTGAGGAACAACTTCGAAGCAAGTTGATTACGTAACGAATAGATTAAATACTATCAACGTTTCGAAGAACTTAATTTTACAGATATTTATCGAAATGTCAACTATTGACTGAGTGTCAATTGATTAAACAGTTAAACAGAACGGAAAAAATATTTATACAGTGTGGCTAAACATTGTTAACTTGTTTATGTTTAAAGGGGCCATAAAGAACTATATAATAACCACAAGCCCCAACTGTCATCATTAATGCATGCAAATATTTATGTACACTAATATATGTTTTCAAGTCTCGTTGTACATGAATAATCAACAAATGGCTGTTCAATAATGAATGCATTCAATAACAGCAAATGCTAGTTATGAAAAGAGTTTTAAAGTGGTTGAAAGCGAAGATGCCCTGTAAACCCTATCCCACTAAGTTCGGTGTCATTCTTATCTATAAGCTAGATTATTATTAAGTTTTATGCATGTTTCCATTCCTACAAAATTGCTCAATGATGATATTAGTATGATTTAATATACCCCATCTTAAACATTTTAATGGGCATAATAAATATACGTCCGAGTCTATTTGAACACATTTTATATTGCATGGCATTTGTGCAGCTTGCTGACATTTTATTCTTTATTTTTTGCATTTTTGTTTATACTACTTTATTTCTTCTTTTTTTTTGCCACGAACGCATTTTGTTCAACAAATATTTGCACTTTTTGTAACATGATAAAAACTATTTTGAATTAGATTTTTTTACTGTTTTCGTTATCTCGTTTTTTATGCCCTTTATATTTTGTTATTGCGCCGATTTGTTGGCATTTTGTTTCGCTTACAACTTTTAAACAATGATGGGCATAAATAAACAAACTAAATAATTCCATTTTGAATATGCATATGCGATTGTATTTGTGTGTATTTCCGCTACTGCTGATATATATCAAACCTATATATATATATATATATATATTTAAAATATGAATACGGAGCATTGCGATTACAAACGCGTAACAGCAACGTTTTAAACATTTATTGTTTTTTGGTGGCATTGTTGTTGATAATATCTGGCATATGTATATGACCAGCATATATTGCTGCATATGAAGTTTTGTGTTATACAATCAAAAAGATCGAGGCGCCTCGAGGCATTAACTGTGCTTCAGACTTCAGTCAGTGAAAGTGAAATGGGCAACTGTTGTTCGATGATGCTCCAGCTAATAAGCAAGAAGAAGCTTAAAGAAGAAGACAACAATAATGAAGACTACGGCAAACATTTGTTCAAATTACACGAACAAATTCATTCATTCATTTATTTATTTATTCATTCATTGATGAAGACATTGGCATTGCATAAGTCAAACGCCAAACGCTGCCAAAAAAGTTTTCGCTAATGTTTTTTGACTCACTCGCGAACAAAAACAGCTGCTGGGGAGTAGGAAGAAGGGAGGGCGCATAACATGAGCATTAAGTTAAGGGTTATTATCTACAAAACTTAAGCATAACGCAGAAACACAGGAATTTAAAGCTTTTTACGTGACGGGGCGAGCCAAAAATAGCTTTAGCGAAAACTTTGCGACAAGATTGAGGACATGAAATTAAGTTGTCTGGGATTACTTGAAGTCTTAACTAAGACGAAGCTATCCTTTATGCAAGCAAATTTTCAAGTTTCTGTTGGAGAATATGGTCAAAAAGGGGTTTAACTGTTGTCAATAGAAAAGAATTTGTAAGAATCTACAAGAAAAAGGGACTTGTAAAATAGGTTTGAGTATCAACTTCAAAGCATCAAATGTTTTAGTTGAGCATTATCATATTGTACGAAACTTTAACAAAATATATAGGGGAAAGAAGCAAAAAGAATTATACTTATTTATATTCTTTAAGTATAGAAAACTCAGAAAAAAAATCTAATTTAATAACTTCTTGCTTTTTCCAAAACTTAACTAATAAAGGGATAAAAAGGAAAAACCTTTTTTCTCAATTTTTTCGTTTCACTCTTTCCACTCAAACTGAAGGACTTTTTATTCAGTCTGTTTCCTCTTCAGTTTTTTGCATGCTTTTTACTTTACAAATTTTAAGCATTTCCATAAGCATGAAGCGCATTTTCCCTTTTTTTTTTGCCTATAAAAGTTTTTCAGTTGTTTTTTTTTTTGTTTTCTTCTTTTCCAAGCTATTTTCTTTTATTGTTTATAAACAAATGGTCAAATAAGAGTACTCAGTCTCGTCCGCCGTTGAAATGGCAGCAGCTTGGAAAAACAAAAACTAACCCAAAGCAGGTGTCAGCAACAAACGAAAAACAAACAAAGACAGACGAAGAGTGAAAGAGTGGGTGAAAGAGAACACGGACTTTGGGCTTGAGTAAATAAATAGCTGTAAAGAAAAAAGAGTAGCTCTTCAAAAGGCAATCAGACGGTTGTTCACCTGCAACAACAGACAGACGACGACGACGACGTCGACGACTGAGCGACGCTTTCGACGCGCTTGAAATCGTTTCTTGGTCAAAACCTTTTTGGGCCGTGCCCAGTAGCTGTAGTTCTTGTCGTTGCTGTCATTGCTTCGTTATTTTGGTTAATTTTATAACGTGCCAAGAATATTTTCATATCATAGAATTGACTGGGCGCAGAGGTTGCGGTTGTCTAGATTTGCATAGCTTATTTTCACTTATTTTCGTTTTTTAAGCACTTTTTGATGTTACAGTTTCTTGGGTGTTAAGTTTAGCTCGCTCTCGACCCACATAATCAACCAACAACCTCTTCAACTTCTTCACACATGTGCACACAATGGTTAAAGATCTCCCAAAAAACCCATTGCAGTGCCTAATTACAGCTCAATCAACGAACTGACTGACTGGCTGACGGCAGACAACTATCTTCCAGCTACCAGCAGCTGCAGGGCAACTCTAGTTGGGTTTGTTGGGATTGCCTCAGCTTGGCTTAGGTTACCTAACCAGCAAAAGTTAATGACTTACTGCAACAACAGCAACAGCAACAACAACGGAACCTTAAGCATCGCAAAAGTTTTGCGGCATGCCTTAAATATTTGGCGGCACCTGAATGCATTTTACAAATTTTTATGCGATGCTTGCTGCTGTGGCGGCGACTGCTGCTGTTGCTGCTGTTGCAACATGTGATAAATTGCAGGCATCAACAACACTGTCAATGCACAGCAAAAAATGTGAAATGTGAAATGAGCTGCAGTTTATTGCTTCTTTGTTATTTAATACAATTTTAATTTACTTTCAATTACAATTATCAGTGAATGTAAAAAGAATTTTTGCTTTTTGTTTGCTTGAAACTCAACTTAATTAAAACACTTGCGTATTCTATAAATATATAAAAAATGCAGTGTAAACATTCTCTTAAAAGTTTACCTGTTAAAATGATAAAGAAACATATTTACAATATTTTTTTTCTGTTAATAAAATTTAAATCAAAATTTGTGTTGAGGAACAAAATTTATTTTGTTTTGTGTTTTGTTGGCTGACATTATGTTTTTTGGTTAGCTGACTCATTCTTGCCTGCACCCTGGAAACTGGGAACTGATGAGCAACAGCGAAAGATCAGGGCTCGTTTCGATTCGTTTCGTTAAGCAAAGTATTTAACCATTAACATTTGTAAATGAAAAAATGCCAAAGCCAAAAGGTGAGCCCACGTGAAAGAAGAAGAAGCAGAAGCAACAATTGATGTTGGTTGCTATTTGATGACTTTGCATTCAAGTCAATGCATTTGATGCGTTGCCATTCAATATGCCACACAACAAAGAGCACAAACAATGTATAACTGTGTGTGAGTGTGTGCGTGTTGGTGTTTGTATTAATGATGATGCAACATTAACCATAATTATTGTTATTGTTGTTGTGGCACAGAGCGTCAAAGTTTAACGCCCGAAGGCCGCCACAAACAAACGTTTTTGCAGTTTCTCAATGTTTGTTGCTGCTGGAGTGATTGCTTCTTGGAAAGGGTATAACGAATTTGTCATGAATCTGTTGAGCTTTGGCATTTTACAAAACTTTGTGTACATTGGCATTTAGCAGCCTGACGTGAAGCAAAAGAACAAACGCAAAGAACTAGCTCAAATATGTGTCATCGTTGCGAATGTATCTTATAGATTTTTCGCTCCATCTGTTATTACTATGACTATTTATCACACATATGCTTGGATTAGTTTTGTGGTTTTGGCATATGTTGAAATTTGTTTTTAAACAAGTTCTACACACTTTCACATCTTAGAAACAGTTTTCACTTCCATTAAGCAAATCTCATTTGTTAAAAGCTTTGCAAAAACCCACTCTTCAGACATACAGAAAACAGAAAACAGTGGAATAGATAGAGAGTGTAAAACATCTTCTTTGTGATTATCTTTTTGCAAGCAAGAAGCACACAGAGCGAAAACAAAAAATGCATCAAAATGTCACTAGCACTTTTAGCTCGATTACAATATTCACATTGGAATTTTCCTGAGCTTAGAGTTTGGACAAGTTGGCGCTGTAGCTAAGCTGCGCGGTTACGGTTACGGTTTAATAACCACATTCATTGCTAAAGCCAACAAAAAGCCGCATAAGCATGGATATAGTCATGGTTATAGCCATGTTAAGAGTCACCAAAGAGTCATAAAGTCAGAGTCAAACATAGAGTGCTCGTCGCTCTATGCATGTGGATAATATAAATATTAAATACAAACATAAAAAACTAGTCAAGCGAGCACACAGTGTACAGTGAACATCAAACAAACAAAAAAAAAGGCAATATGCAACAGGTTTGCACACTGGCATTTATCTTTTTTCGCTTGTTGTTGCCTTATTAAATCTTCTGCTTGATAGTTTTTTGATGTTGTTGTTGTTAGCTGCCTGCTGTCTCCGTTTGTTTGTTGCCATATTGTCTGACAACAATGATGATTTGTGACTGAAGGTTAGTTTGCGTCATTAGAGACAGATTCGGATAGAAACAAACGATTAAAATTAAGTGTTATTAATATTTTTTTTTTTTTTGCATAGTGCTTTAACTTTAGTAAGTTCTTACCAACGCACAATGCCAAACCAACCAACAATTGAAAATAAACAACGAAACCTTTTGTCAAAACTTTTATCCTTAGAATTTTTGCTTTGCTTCTGTTGCTGCAGCTGCTTTTTTCTTTATTTCTTTTCTTTTTCACTGTGCTCTTTGATAAGAAGAACAACTAATTCGCATACAATGCACAAAACTTTTTCGGGAAGCTGCCTTTCAGATACACATTTTAGTTCAAGTTTCTCGGTTTCTCTCTCTCTGTCTGTGTTTCTGTTTCTGGTAATTCATTACTTGTTAAGATTCTTCTTATTGCCGGTTGCCGCCTCCTCTCCATTGTAGTGTACACTACACTGCTTATGCTTATCCAAAGTTAAAGAACAATAATTATAACAACAACAACAACGAGGAAGTCGCTGCCTGCCTGCCTGCCTGCTCGTGTGTGTGTATCCGTCAGATATCGCGCCAACTATTTGTATTTGTCGAGTTGTTGTAGTGGTTGTTGCGCTGTTCCCTCATATATATATATTTTATGGCCCCCGTAGCGTAAACAATACAACAAAAAATTCGATGCGATAAGCGTTTTGTTTTTTTAAAATATATACACAAGCAGCTCTTCAACGATACCCAACTACTCAAAACTGACCCAAGGCACATCACGACTGAGAAAGAGAAAAAAAAAAATGGGAACAATATTTCCTTCCCTCCTCTGCATATCCATCGTTGGCAATCACAAAGCGCAACAAGTGGAAATGCGAGAAAACTTCTAAACTTTACGCAATGTTCAAGTTCTTTCATACAAATAAAGGAACACGTGGATATTTGTTTGTTTTGAACGTGAGTTGAAATTAAAAGACAATAGATAAGGTTCTATAAACATTATAGTCACAGTTAGTGAACAGCTATGATGAAAGGTACTTTAGATAGATTACATGTGGTTAGTAACAAGAACAATAACAGAAAAGTTAGCTTAGAACTAGTAGTACAAAATATGCGTAAGTATGTAAGGTATAGATTGCTTCTCGGATTTGAAACTTTTGAAATTTCTTATTTCAAACTGCCTTTGCTTCATTTAAAACTTGTAATTAAAGCAAACTGCCAAAAACATTCGCTTCACTTGACTTTCAGGCAAACCAAAAATAGATTTATCATATTGCATTTTGCTGTTTTTCTATTTTCCTGCCACAACTATCAACAACTATAAATACACACATACATGCATGCATATATGCATAGTCGATCCCTTTTTTAGCCACATTTGGTCAACATTCTTGTATGGGGTTATTTTGGAGCTGACCGGTTGGCTGTCTTTTCCTTTTGGGCTTGCTTGACATGTGCCACAGGCGCTCCAATTTATGGCCAACAACGTTACCAAAGTACTATAAATTGTGGCTGGGCTATTGATTTGTGTTTGTTGTTGTTATTACTATTGTTGTTGTTGTTGTTGTTGTTGTTGTTGTTGTTGATGTTGTTATTGGCTGCGTGTGTTGACGGTTGACAGTTGAGTTACAAGGTCATTATGCGACTGCTGTCTGTTGGTCAGCAATTGGGCGTACGATATAGCCAACAACCAACATCCAACGAACCAACTAACCAACAAGCCAACGAGTTTGTGCGTCATAAGATATGAATGTATCTCATTATTTCTATCTGTATCCGTACGTATAATGTATATCTGCGTGCGTAATTACAGTTAACGTACAAAGCTCGCTCAAAACTTGAATTCATTTCCGCCGCTTAACTAAACCCAACGAAAGCAAAAACTCTTTTGAACAAAAGTGCTTCTATCTTCCAATCTTCAAACAATTTGATTGATGTCTAGCACAACTACACTCAAAGAAAAAACCTAGGTTAGAATGCAATCGCAAAAGTGTTGGTGAAAAAGGATTAAATCATTGCTTGATCGAAGATTCTCTATTAATTTTGTCAAGTGTATGTCTATAAATCTTCGGTTTGACAGGTAGCATATAAAAGGAGACACACAGAAAAACCAAGAAGATGATGATGATGTTGTTCTTGTTGTTAATGATGATCCCTTTGAGCACACAATTGAGCTGTCTTGAGCCCAGTCACAACTCATTGAGCTACACATACAGATACGTATCTTTTTGTTCAATACGCACATTTATTTTGTTGTTGTTTTTGGCATTGTGTAGGTCTATGTCTCTGTCTCGTCTCAGTGTCTGTTTGGGTTTTGCTTGTTGTTGCTCATTTTCCATAGATATTTGCTAGGAGCCCACAATGCTTAGGCGTAGGCTCAAAGTCTTGCTGGGCTGCTGGCTACTGATGGGCTCAATTAGTAACAGAAATTGTCCAAATATTTGAGCTACTTAATTTTTGGGACACTTCGATGTGTATGTGTGTCTCTCTCTCTCTGAATATGAGATCTGATAACGAGACGAGAAACTTGAGAAACTGGGAAACTGGATGTGGATGTGGGTCGTTCGATTCGACTGGGTTTAAGTTTTATGGACAGGCCATAAGCCAAATGTGTTGCGCTTTCACCATCCATACACAAAACTGCAAGAAGAGCTGCAGAAGCTGCTGCGGCTGCTGCTGCTGGCACCAAAGATACAAGATACACACAACACAAAATCAACAACAGACACAACAAGAAATGCAGATACGAAATGCTGACAGCTATTTAATCGAAGTAGCCGACACGAAATACGAAATACGCCGCTGCATTGGACAAAGTGAAAACTGCAAAATGCTCAAGCGGATGACAAATACAGAGGGTACACAATAAAAGCGACGCTATACAAAATTAGAAAATTAGATATGAAACTCATAAGAAACAAGTAAAAGTTAGCGAAGTTTATCTACAAAAATAAATGTATATTATTTTCTTATTTGTATTTTTTCTATAATAAATAATTTTTTAAAAATCTACGAAACCAGTTTTTTTCTTAAAAATCTTCAAGTTCAAGTTAAGTAGACCTTTCTCAATGCATTGGGTACCCAAAAACTTCCCCACCAAAATGTAAAGAGTTCTATTTTATGATGACTCACTGTATAATGCACTTGATATGCTTCGTTGTTGTTGTTGTTTGATGATGTCTCTTGGCCGACATTTGTATTATTTTTGGTAAGTACTTGTAATGCCAAAGCGCTAAGAGATGAAGTTTCAGTTTCAGTTGCAGAGCTCAAAACTCTGAGAGATGACTGCCGCATTCCGAAAGAGATGCAAGTCCCAAAAAAAAATACTTAAAAAACAAACACATAAAAAAAAAATGAAGAGAGCCAAAGACTGTATGCCTATGGACTTGTATAAATCGCTGTTAATGTTGTTGTTCTTCAGCTTGTTGTTGTTGTTGTTCTTGTGGTTTTGGTGCAGAGGAACCAGTTTGGTTTGAATTTTATGTGTATTTGGTTGAAAATTTACGAGTTTGGCGAATAAACCAGGCAAAGAATTCAATGAACTCGTCTTCACTTCTGCCTTCCAAGCCAGTATTGAGTTGAGACCAACAAACATGAAAATATACACAAACACACACATACATACGTAACTATACATATACACATGTATTTTAAACGTTTACACAGTAATGCACATGTTTATATATTTATACGAAGTTGTATATAATACACTTGGAAAAGAATAGAAAAGTTTAAAACTCCTTGAGAAGAGATATCAAATATCAACTACGTTTTAATGAAGTCTCAAAACTCAGGCATAAAGGATGGTTTTTTGTCTTGGTCACTTTAAGTTAGATTTTGACTTTAAGTAATTAAGTTCTTTAATGAAATCTTAGAAAGTTTAACATTCATTTACGATTCTCAAACTCTTTTTAGGGTGAACTCATAATATAGAATTGTTTTTTCGATTGAATTAAATTGAAGTGTGTTGAAAACCAACTCGAAATGCTCATAACTGTATCATCTGACTAACTATTTTCAATTACTAAGTCACTTAAGAACCTTTAATCAATAACAAAAATCTATACTCTTTCTCAAAGTGTATATGTATATATATATATGTATATGTTAACACATTTAAATGGAGGCCTATTTGGTGCCCGCAGGCTCCTAGTTATGCAAATGCAAAATGCCTCAGCTACGTCTTCTTCTGCTCCCGCTTCAGTTGGTGGCCACCCGCTGCAGCAACAAGGCCAGAAATTGCTTTCGAATTGGTTTACCAACAAATTCTTGCACATTAACTTGGCGCAGCATGTTGCCAATTCGTGTTGTTGTTGTTCACTTGTGTAGCTGCAGGTTGCACCAACATTTGTCTTGTCATTGCATTTGTAGATCCTTCTGTGGCACAACACAAACACACAAACACACACACACACATACCCCGCCTGTGTCTACGCCCCTTTTCCATCCTATTGTGTCTTAAAATCTTGGCAATTAGCTGCAGCCGCTGGCGGATTTCCACTTTGTTCATTTGGCCAGAATATTTGCAGTTTGCCAGCTAGCTGCTTTGGCTTCTTCTGTTTCTTCTTTTTTTTTCTCTTTCCAACACACACACACACACACACAACACACATTTTTTTTCAATCGTGCACACAGTTTTATTTGGGGCTCACTATAGCAGCGGTTCTGACCAAGTTATAATTAAAGTGAACAGACACCCTGCAAGCCAATTTATGGCCCAAAAGAGTTAGCTTTGGGGTATTTAAGTATTAATTGCCATAATTTAATGCCGTTTAAATGAAAAGATGCCAACAACAAATAAGCAAGAAGAAACAAGAACAAGTTGAATTAACTAATCACAATTAGTCAAACTACAAACTACTCTCTCTCTCTCTCTCTCTCTGAGAGAAACTTTAAGTGTTGGGTTGGGAAAGTTAAATATTTGGTTTAAAAATTAAATTTCTAATTTAAACTTTAACAAAAATGTAATAATTACTTTTAAAAGCGAAGAAACGATACAAAATATTGATAGTTAGAATCCGATAAGCTTAAAAAGTTTTCTGTAAAGCTGTAAAGGATCTTAATATATCGATAAGGCACACGTTTTGGTATCGATAAGATAGTTCCCAAAGGGATACTAACTTCATTGTAATAAAAGACATTTAAGTTAAGATTGAGAACCAGAACTTTTAGCTTTTACATAAAACAATCGAAAAAGAACACTGCTTGTTATCGATAATTTATCAAACATGACAATCAACAAATTCTACAAACGTATCAACTACAAAAGCACACAGTGCCACTATTTACAATGTTCACATACTTTTGTTGGCCACTGTTAAGCCAAGAAGGCAAAAACAGGCACAAACCCGATAACAGACCCATCTTCTCAAGTTACGCAAAAGTTCTTACACAACAAGTTGTAGTAGTTGAAGACACACACAGGTTAAGGTTAAGTCTTGCATTCACAACTGGGCGTATGGTTGAATTCACTGTACTACAATCGGACACTACGTGCCGTAAGTAACTGACCCCCGTCTCAGCTCAAAGCCCAACAACACAGCTGTCAGTTGCAGTCGTTTCCGCTTTGAGCTGCCATTCTCAATGTCTTCCAAGTTATTCAATGTGCCAACTACAGTTTCACACACAGATGAACACAATCACACACACACACACACTGACAAACGTGCTTAATGTTTTGGGATGACATTTAACTAGAGACCAGAGAATGCGACAAAACTGAAACCCGATAGACATATGTTTTATCTGTATATTGTATATTATAAGAATTCCTCTCCCTGAAAGTTGCAATCAAGTATTGCAAAAACGTGTTAAATACTAATTAAACAATTAATACAAAGTAGTATAACAGTTAACAGCTGTTTCAAAACGTGAAAACGTGAGAAAGATTAACACAGGAAAACATGAAAATAAAAATCATTTTGGTTGATTTTTCGTCACATGTTTGTGAGCTAAGAATTCGAAAGACATAAATCAAAGCCGGATGAATCTGAATGATTGTGTTGTAAGAGAGGGAAAGATTAATTATTGAAATTAACATAATTGGCAACATCTTAAACTTTTACTCGCCCCCCCGCAAGCTCCTCCAGCTCCTCCTCTTTGCAGCTTTTTTTTCTTTTGCGGAACCAACGAACATTTATAATTAAATTTAATTACCATTGCGGACTGCGTATTAATGATGCAAAGTACCAAAGACCACAAGCCCCAAAACATACAGGTCGAAACCCAAAAGGCGGCCTTTGAAACCCCTGCGAAACCGTCTTCCCCTGCAAACCCTCCACCCTACTACTACTCTCCCTACTGTAACCCGTTTTACAAGTGAGCAAATTAAGCGAATGTTGAATGTTTAATAAATAAATAAATAAAAACAAGAAGTGTTAATTCTAAGATTAAGAATAATTTCTTTTGAAGAAATATTCCTAAAATTTAGTTTCATCATCAGAAATATCTTTTCAAGTTGTTCACACAGCTTCCCATCCCCATTTATTACAAATAGCTAACAGCTAATAAAAAATATTGAATTCTTTTGAGTTTTTCCTAATTGCTTTTGTACAAATATCTCTTTGATATTTTATTTTTTTGTTTTTTGTTTGTTTGGCGTTAAGAAAACGATATTGTTAGAAGTTTTTATTATCGTTTTCCTTTGCATCCATGGAAATTTCTTCCCTCTCCCTCTAGCTATGAATTAGAAAATATTTTAATGGCATTGTTTTGTTTTGCCTGCTTCTTTTCCTTATAATGTATCTGTATCTGTATCTGTTTCTGGTTATTTGCTTAACTTCTGCCTATTGAAATACGCGCGCAATTCGCGTTCCAAATTTATGCATATCAAAATATTTATTGTTCATTTTATTTCGTTTGCTTTGAGTTTTTCCCCGTTTTCTTTTTTTTTTTTAGTTTTTTTTGTTTAATATTCAAAAAATTCGCCTAATTATTTGACTTATTTATTTGTTTTTCTGTTTTATTTGTTTCTTCCCTTTTGCGCTTGCACTTCACTTGATTAAGTGACTAGGACACAGAGAAGAACAGAGAAAGAGAGAGTCAGAGGAGAGTGGAGCAAGGGAAAGAGGGGCAAATAGATTGTCCGCACTTTTTTTTTTGATGCGCAATTCACTTTGATTTATTTTGCATATTTTGATTTATGTTTTCTAATTTCGCTCGTCTTGGAAAACCCACTTAAGAGTACAAGAGAGGACAGAAGAAAGAGCTGTTTAACAGAGAAAGGTAGACTAAAACAAGTAAGAAGGCTCTAGTCGAGATATCCCGACTAGACGATACCCTGATCCCTATACTTTACGCGTACAGTCAGTGCTTGCAAGTATATGTGTGTGTGTGTGTACGCGCATACTGCATAGTGCATACAAAACCTCAATGTCCCATATCTCCGGTGTTTATTATCCGATTTCGATAAAAATTTCACAGATTGTCATTATTTTGTTTTATAATTCAAATTGCATCTCAAAGTTTTCCAAATTCAAGATTTTTTTGTTATCGATCCCATGTGTATATCGGAAACGGGAAGAGTTATCGAAAATCGGAAACAAACTTGTACTGCCTAGGGATTAGGCGAGCTTAAGTTCCAAATCTGGAGTCTCTAGCTCTTATAGTCTCTGAGATCGACGCGTTCATACATACGGACAGACAGACAGACAGACGGACAGACGGACAGACGGACAGACGGACAGACGGACAGACGGACATGGCTATATCGACTCGGCTTTCGATGCTGATCAAGAATATATATACTTTATAGGGTCGGAGATGCTTCCTTCTACCTGTTACATACTTTTGCACAACTTCATTATACCCTTTTTTCCCATTTTTAATGGGATCAGGGTATAAAAAACGAGAGGCACACTTAATAATATTAATCAACTCATGGACTTTTACTTGTTGGCATATAAATTGGACAGGTTTCAGCAACAGCAAACATCAGGTGGAAATCGGAGAGGAGTTAAAAGAAAAAAATGGTATGCAAAATGTGACACCTTGCAACACGTGAAACAGGACGAACAAACAGTAAAAGAGGGCGGCAAAGTTACAAAGGTTATGTGAGAAAGTAAATACGGTTCGAGAGAGCAAAAAATAAAGATGAGAATCGACAGAATACAGTACGCAACAAAGAAAGGTTTGAAAGGAATGAAGTTCAAGTTAAGTGTTGTGGGATGTTGATTTGAGGAGAAATAAGTTTCCAATAGGAACATTTTGACCTTTTTTTTGTCACATCCATAAAGTCGTAAACGAACTGTATCATTTATTTATCACCGTAGCTGTGCCCAATTTGTCTTATCTTAAAACTATATTATAGGGAAAACACTGAAACCGTTGTGATATACTTAAGAAACCGATTCAATAGCCAATAGCCAAAAACGAATGTTTTCACTTTTTCCCTCCACAGAAACGTTCAACGAAGTTCGTAACCTGAACATATCATCTAGCTACCTAGATATAATATCTATCATGATCTGATATTCTAGTTTATTCAAGTATTAATTATGCAGATTAATGAAAACTAAATGCTAGCCTAATTAGCGTATTATAAAAAAGACAAGAGTCTCTTATTAATATACATATATACTTGACTCCTCACTTTCCGCCTTCTCCCCCTCCTCCTCCGACACAACCACACGAGAATGTATGTCAACTAACGGTTTTGTGGTGCTCTCTCATGAATTTTGGCCCTGTGTTAATTAATAAAAAAAATTTTGGTAGCCCAATTTAAGGCCAGTTCCGAATAGCAAAAATTGTCGAAAGCACGCAAAACCCAAACAACCGGCAACAAAAAAAATCAAACACACAAACACACACACACACACACACACTGTGAGTAAGAGATAGAAATACTGAGACAGGGTTGCATTTGGGAAGGGTGGCAGGCTGGCAGGCTGGGCTGCTGCCATGGCAAACACAAAGGCAAAAACAAAGAGGCGAAAAAATCAAATGAATCTTTATTGATTTTTTAGGTTTTTTGCCGGCCGCAAACAACAACAACAAAGTCAAGGAAGCGGCAAATAAAAGCAATTTGCAAGCACAAAAAAATGAAACAAAACAAAAGCAAAGCAGAGACAAAACAAAAAAAAACAAAATAAAAACGAAGGCATGCAAAAACAATGTCAATGCACGCCAAAAAGAAAAAACGCAGAAGAAGCAGAAGACGAAGAAAGACAGACACAACAGAACAGAAGACACGCAATAGCAAGCAAGTAAGGGAGGGGGGATGGAGTGTGGGCCTATGCAGTGCTGTAAATGTCAGCTCGAGTTAGCGGAGCCACGCGGAACACGCAACAACAAAACCAAAAATATATAAAAACTTTTTGTTGTTGTGGAGAGCGCCAGGCAACAACAAAAATTCAAAGCAGACAGCAGCAGGTGCCGCTGTTGTTGTTGCGTTTGGGTTCTATGCCAACCGTTTCGTTGCGCATCAGACATATCGGTCTGACTGTCTGTCTGTCTGTTGCTTAGCTCCTTGGTCGCGTGGCATCAAGACACTTGACGTTTATTTCGTACTGACTTACCTCTCGCTTACTCCGCTGCTAACACTGCTGCTGCTGCTGCTGCTGTGACCGTTGCTTTGATTTTGCTGTCAAAACGTGCGCGTTGCGAGGATTAACATGAACGAACTTTTAATCGACCGAGTTGCGACTACTTCTTCTTCTTCTACAAACTACAAAAACACTCAACAACACTTTGCCAACAACAAAAACAAACACTGAGGCGGCAATGCACAGTTTTATTTTTATATAAAGCAGACCAAAATTCGCTTAACTTGTGAATATAGTATTATGTATGTATTTTTTATGTAATTTATGCTTATTATATTATTATTATTTTTATACCAAATTTGCATTTATTTTTTCACACAAACACGAAACAAAATTCACAGCTGACTGTGATTTTTTTTCTTCTTTTATTTGGTTGTGTTTTAACGCGCCTTCACATACACGAGCGCGAAACAAATACGTATGCACACACGCACAGACACACACACACACTCACACAGCGAAAGACGCACCTGTGTGTGAGAGTTAGGTCCGTTATGTCGTGCGCAAACTGGCGTTAGGAAGAGTGAAATGCAACGTTTCGCCTTTTCGCACGCGCCCCACTTCCAACTGTTTCAACGGCCAAAATTCAACTGAACGCAACGAAACGGTTCGCAGCCAATAGTCTGGTCAGGTCTCTCGTTCGGTCGCATTGTATATTTGCTTTGCTTTGGGCCGGCTAAACCGATGGTTGGCAACGCACACGCAACATGTTGCAACGACGCGCTCGAAGTGTGGGTGTGAGTTGAGTTGAGGGTCTGTGTTTATGATAAGTACTCAGCGATAAAAGGCTGCCGCACCACTCTATGCGGGTATACCTACCCCCCCAACACTACCTCTCCTCCACAATATCTTGCATGCCAAATGTCCCATGACGAATACACCCGCATTGGGCCACAAAAAGGGATTCGTATCTTGAAAAGTAATAACAAAATGTGTATCCAATCGTTAAGCTAAGTGCATAAATATTGTAGTAAATAAGCATATTTCATTTGTATTGCCATTTATCGTTACTTACATATACCCCTTGTCATTAAGCCTGGGTCACGTACACTTAGTGGTAGCCATTAAAAAATAGAGCCACCAAAAATTACGATTATGTCACGAGTACCTATGGAACTTCCTTTTGCTTATCACTTTTGGTGGAAAATTGGTTTGTTTTAAGAGTGGGTTTGGTTTTCCATTACCATTGAAGTACATTAGGATAGGTTAAGTGACCAAAAAAGGTTAATTCTTAATATATTGACCAAAGATTACAACTTAGACAAAGAGCATGACATTAAAATTATTTTAAATTGTCAATTTTACCATTATCTGTTTCATACCAAAATAAAACAAAAAAAACTTCTTTTGTAACCTGTTGTCAAGTGTTGTTTGGCGGCTCGAACCTTGTTTGGCAGCGTCTGCTCATCACTGATACAACATGCGACATGTTCGTAGCCGGCATCCAAGAGCACGGCAACCATGTTGCAACTGAAGCACTTGACGCTGCAATTTTGCACGTGGCGCAGTTGTGTTGTGGTTGCAACCGGGGGCGGTATGTTGTGTGGGTGAAGAGGGTGGGAGAAGATGACAAAAAATTGCGCGCAATTTTTATGACAAAAACATAAAATGTAATGACTGGAAATTATACATGAAACACAGCTGTTTGCAGAATATGTTTTTGAATATAAAAAAAAAATCACAAATAAATTATTTGTTGTTGTTTTTTTTCTGTTTTTTTCAGGTAATATAAAACCAATTTTGAAATTGACTTTAAGTAACAATAAAAAAAAAAAGACAGCTTATAAAGCTGGTTTGCAGTAAATATTTTATTATTATTGTAAACTACCGGAAAACAATAATTAAAATAAAGTTTATGTGCTAATAAATATAAATGTAAATCGCTCGTATTCGTATCTGTTTCTCGCTCTCTCCCTTTCTCTTTTATACTATTGGCAAAAGTTTGTTAGCTGAAAAATTAAATTAACTTTGCAGTTTGTCGAATCGAATTTGATTTTGGCACTTGTCGATTGGCAATTGGCTTGAACTGGCCACAAATTGACAATTTTCGTCGCCATCAAAAAGTGCATTTGGATTGCTCCAATTTCCGATTGCATTCCCCTTAGCCACCCCCCGCCCGTCGCGACCCACAAGCACCGTACAATTCCAACATCATCCACAGTAGTTGCACTTTTCATTTATTTGTTTGCATTTACAATAGCTCCTCCATCTCGGAGTCGAGTCAAGTTGCACAGCTGTGTTTGCTTCTGTCTCTCTCGACCAGTTCAAAACATGATACACTATCTGAGAATCGAAGAGAGTCGATTGCTTTTCAAGCTTGATGTATTCTTAATCACCTTTAATCACCCGTTTGTTGCTCTTCACGTTATCGAACAGATAAAGTGCACTAATGTCTGCTGGGTAAAAGTTTTGCGATAGGATAAATCAACAAGCTTTTAGCATTCGCTGACAAGTTGAAGCGAGTCTCTTGCCATAGTTAATCATATGAATGAATCAACTTATAACTATCAAAACTTTTCGACTCGAATAAGACCAAAGTATCTTGGAATATAATCTACATTTGTGGTTCAAAACTTAAATTTATCAAATAGTTTTCATAGAAACCATTTGAACTTGCTTCGAAAAGTGTATTTTAACGTTCGACTTGCTGGAACTTCAGTTTCTCTCTGTTGTTCTTCTCTATTGCCAACTATTGCAACTGGAAACGAGTTCAAAGTTGTTTTGTTTTTGTTGCACTGTTTGCTGCCATCTATTGATAAACTTCAGTTGGGTTTTCTTTAGTTTTTCGTTCTTTCGTATGCATGAGTATAGCGTATCCCATTTTATTTTAGCAAACACCGCTCTAACGTACTCCTGCCCACTCTTCCCCTGGAGACAAGTGACTGGAATATGTTCTTCGCTTTTGCTCGCGACTTCCAAGTGCAAATGAAGATGCTTCCCAGTTGGCCAAGTTAGCCAAAGTTGGCAAGTAAAACCTCGTTTGACAAGAGTTTCACCCGACCAGAGAAGCTTCATTTGTTTTTGGCGAAACGAAGCGGGGGAGCTGGCTGGCAAGTCATTTCTACTCTTAACTTCATTTGGGTCAAGTCATTTTGGGTTTTTTCAATTATGCGACTTTTCAATTTGACAAGTGGAAAACCGCATCATTAAAGTTAAATGGGTTTGGGCAAATAGCTTTGGCTTCTCGTACAACATATAAAATTCTTTGAATAAGAAACATATTTTTGTTCGTCGGAGATGTTGCTCAAACACACATCGATAAGTTTAAGTTCATAGTAATGGTCTATTTGGTCTATCTATTGATGACTTTGAGTGTCCAAATTTATTTTAATTGCTTCTCCTACAAAGAAACTTCAGATAATACCCTAAATTTATTAGCGATAAGTTATCGATATCAAATAATCGAAGGAAAAATTAATGGTTAAAGCTTACTGGCTTAAATCTGGTTAGTTTTTTCTATTCCATATATCATAAGGCAGAAGGCAACCAGATAAGCATTTTATTCTCTTAACATTCCACCCAACGTTAAATTATCGATTACTTATCACTTCAATAACAGCAAGCTAAGTGCTTAAGTAGTTCATTAGTTCGATAAGAAATGCACCGAAAATATTTCTACCTCGCAACTCGTTTTGCATTTTTGTTTTTTTTTTCCAAAAGTAAAACATGTTTCCCATCGATAATAAAGCTGTGGTCAGTTCTTCAGTTCCTCGCTTCCCCTCCCTTCCACCTTCTTCCGTCTTCTTGCTTCCTGATTTGGCTGCTTCCAATTTGCTGGGCAATTGAAAATGCAATGCACGCCCCGAACAGAATTGAACGAAGCAAAAAAAAAACTCATTTGCAACACTTCACGCAATCCAGGCGATTTCGATTTAGCCAAGATCAAGGGCGATAATAAAGAGCGCGCTCTCTGCGCGTTTCGTGTTGGATTCGTGCCTTGTGTGTTGCGTGCCGCAGTCGCAGAACCGCAAGTTATAAATAGCAACTGGGCAACTGCAACAAACTACTAACTTGGCCTTATCCCAGCTAGCTGATCTTTACGCAGTCGACTACAACTACAACAACAACAACAACATTCCTTTCGACATTTAATTAACGATCGCGATTGCAATCAATGCAACGCAACGCAACTCCCCTCTAACCCAACCACACCTTTTGGCTGGGCTTTAATATGAATGAGCTGAGAAAGGAGTTGGGCGAACGCATTTGGTGGCCAAGTTAACCAAGTTAGCCAAGTTGGCAGTAAAGCTGACAAATACTGTAATTAATTTTAATTGCTGCGATTGGCGCCCGCTTTTTTCCGTCTCATTAAAGCTTTGGACCTTTAGGGCCAACTTGCTTGCACTTTGGCTATCAGAAGTACTTACTCCATATGCTTTAAGCAGATCTTTTGCTTAGGGGAGCATCAACAACAGCAACTAGGTTTTGGTACGTGTTTTTGCACCTAATTGCAGGCGCAACGCCTTTAGAATTGTTTTTTTTTTCATGTTCTTTTGCTTCCTGTGAGTGTTAGAAGCAGATATTCTTGAATGCTTTTTGCCCCATTACAAATGCTTAATGCACAAATAATATTTCTCTGTGTTGAGAAATGTTCTTTGATTTTAGAGGGAAGTTAAAGGGTATATTGAGTGAGAGTATCTATAGAGGTTGGAATTTTCTAACCTTTTCTTTTCTCATCCAGTGAAATATGCAAACGGTGTTACTTTGGATTTGTTGGATTGAATGATCGTCAAACTTCATCTTAACTAACCCGATCACTGAACGTTGTTATACATCTTTCAGTCAGAAATCAAACTAAGTTTGTATTTTTCATGGTTTGTGAGTAGTTTTCTTGTGTTTCACGAAAATCTTCCTATCTCAAACTCAACAATGACTTAACCTCTTACTTTAGCAGTTCTCAAGTCACCGGAGTATAAAATAGTCGCCTAAAGCCAACTGTTATGTGTTTACTAGATTTTTGCTATTGTTACTGTTGCAATGGAGTGGAGCTAGAGCAATAAAATATCTATAAAGAGCACGGATAACAATAACAACAACAGCAAAGCAAAGCAATAACAGCATAACAACAGATGAGCAAGAAGTAAAATCATTGAAAGACATTTCTCAGTTTTGCGAGAGTTTTCGAAGGCATTACTCAAGTGCAATAACAATATAAAATACTTTTAGTGTTCAGTTCATTGAACGTGCACAAATCCAATTAGTTTTTGCCCCTCCACCCACCCTTCCAACTATACTAATACACTCGCATAGAGCAGGCACAGTTAAAGTGCAGATGGCAGTCGCATAAACACACATACACATTCAACCAATATATACAGATGCAAAAAAATAACAATATCGTAGCATACTTTTGAGCGCTACTCAATTTGCCAGTCGCACAACTTCTGATTGCGATTATGTGTGTGCGAGAGTGTGTTAGTATGTGTGTGTGTGTGTGCAAAAAGTTTGACTTGCCTTGGCCATTACTGTATAGTTAATGCTGCATTGCTGAATATTGATTTCAACACTTACAATTCGGAGGCATATTTAATTGCTTCGAATGTGGCCTTTATGATGCTCTTACAAGTAACTAGGGTTACTTTATGTTTATGTATACAACAACTAGAAGAATAAGTTTAAAGAATTCATATAGAACAAACTGATTAAAATTGATGTAAGAAATTTTAACATAAATAATCTATTGTTAGATGGGAATTTTTATAAGAAAACTTGACTTCACAAACAATATTTATTCGCATTATAAAGCTTATAAATATTTTATGTTTATTTATTCATATTTTTAATCGAATTTAACAGCTGAGTTAACTTCACTGCACATTTGTTCAGCAAGCATATTTGAACTTCCTCTTTAAAGTTTATTTCTTGTTTGTGCAAATGAATTTATCAATGAATCCGACTGAATGCATGGCCAATTAAGCGGCTTAATTATGCGGCATATATTTGTATCTATGCATGTGTGCGCATAAAGCCGTAAAAACACAAGAATTATGCTCTAGTAAAAAACAATGAAAAAAAAACCACACAAAAAATAAATATTAATTAAAAGTTCACAGTTTTAAACATATCAATCAATATCATTAAAATAAATTAACAACATGCTTAAATAAGCCACAAAAATCGACCGCAGCCACAATTAACATACAACAACTATTGGCAACAAAAAAACGAAAAATCTATTTTGCAAATCAGACAATTAAGAAACCATAAACACATGCTGCCAAGCATGAAGAACACGGAAGCTAGGCAAATAAATAGCGAACACAAAAACACACTAGAAAAGGAAGAAAAAAATATACCAAAAAACTGGCAGGCAAAAGTTACGTAGCGCAATTTTGAAAAACAGTAAATAAGTCGCGACGGATGCGGATGTGAATGTGAATGCGGATGAGGATAAAACGAAACGAAGCGAAGCAAAGTGTAGCGTAGGAAGGAACGTAGCAAGGAACGAGCGACAGCACAGGACACGTAGCTGGCGCAGAGTCACGAAAGGATTTGCATATGAACAACAGCATACGAAAGAGATAGAGACACTGCGAGCGAGAGAGAAATAACGTATTAGAAAGTAGCACTGGCAGAAAAGGGGTTGCCACAGAAATCACTAGCGATTAAGATTTCAGAACAAGTATTTCAACAATCCGCTAGCGCATTATGGTTAATGGAAAATGGGCTCTGTGGCGGACTTGCATCGATTTTTGTGGGACCTGTTTGTTGATGTTTTCACTTAGTTAACAACTTTGAATCAAACAAAATCTTTGAACTAATTATTTAGTGCGAAAACTGGTCTCACTTAACTATCTTTCATATCTATTTCAAACTTAAATGTTTTTATTGATTTTGTTTCATTCTTTTCATGATGCTTATCGCTTCACTCACTTCTTTTTTCTCTGTGTATCAAGTTAAATATATGTGCAGGCAATGACATGACTTGGCAGCTATTTCTATTTGTGTGTAACACGCTTCCTCCAGACCCAACTCTTCCGCAGCAATCCTTCGCAACCGAATAGATTTTGACAAATGGCACAGACAAGCCAGAGAAGTGGGGATGCGGATACGAAGGGGGGGTCAGGAGCCACGACGTACAGGTGTTTTGCGGTAACAAAAAAAAGTTGGAGTTGAAGCGAGCACGAATCGCGCCAACTGCAGCTGAATGTGACACAAATTTATGACTCTGAATCGAGCTTATTTTATTGAATTGAATATTGCAAGCACACTTTGCGTGTTTGTCGTCCCACCGCCATCGACCATTGACACCCAAATGGTACATAAAACCAGACAGCAACAACAAGAACAAAAAACGTGGCGACAAAAGATAAATTCACTTACGAACGAAGACTTATCCAGAGTGGAAACAAAATAAAAAGACAATATTATGCTTATATTGATGTCAGGCTATAAATGTGAAATGAATTTATGAATTTCATCATTTCAAACATTTTTATAATGAATTTTTATTTATTGGGCTGCTCGGTTGAAGCTTCTTCACAGTTTTAATCAATTTTTGCATCATTTATTCAATTAAGAAACGTTTTATTGAATTGATTGCAATGTTTTCTAATCGCACTTCAAACTCTTGTTGTGTCTTTAAGCCATCAAGATAAATGCACACACACACACACACACACACAACACAACACAACACAACACATTTGTGTAGATTGTTTGGCTTAGTTGTTGCAGGTGGCAATGGAGCTGAGCAGATGGCTAAATGTTGTTGCTGGTGGATACTGCAATCATAATTAGTATCCTTGACATGGGCATGTGTATGATGTGGTGGCGAGGGAGTGAGTTGGAGAGGAATAAAGCTTTGCTTGTGATATATTGGCTCTTGCTCGACTGCTGCGGCCTGTTGCCACATTTCATAGAAGCCAGTAGAAGCAGCAAACGCTTTTGTGGGTACAAAGCACATGAATAATGCCAGGCAATTGCGAAGGACTCGAGCAAAAGCTTCTGGCCCGAGCAGGACATCATCATTAAACTGTAAAAATAGAAACTTGATACCAAAAAAGAAATCCCCCCAAAAAAAGGCTGAACAGCTTAATTACTCTTAAGCTCAGACCTCAATTAAAACCAAACTGGCTAACTGGGAGAGATTGTGTGAAGCAGATAGAGAGAGCGAGAGAGAAAGAGAGAGAGAGCAACTGTGTAAACATTCTCACTTGACCAAAGCAACAGGACAACAATAATAATGATGATGATGATGGCCATAAAACACCTCGGCTAATTTGCGCAAATTGTTTTCAGTTTGCACAACTGACATGCGACTGCTGACTGGTGACTGGTGGGGCAATAGCAAAAAGGGGAGGCGATACAAGAGGGTGGGGATACATTAAGAGTTGAAATGGTGATACAAACAAAGAAGAAGAGGAAGATCAATGATGCTGCAACGAAGCATTTTTGAAAATTGTTAGCACAACAAAATTGGAACTAAGATTAAAACTTCTTCTTAATGTTCGATTCTATTGTATACGATAAATGTAAAGTTTGAAACTTGAACATATTTATGCATGACAAGAATACTTAAAAATCAGATATAAATATTTATAAATTTTCTAAAAAACCGGTTTTAGTTTTAGTAACTTACTAAAGTGTACAATGGAATACAACACAAAAAAGCGATTAATATTTAGTTGTGTAATGGAATTTATAATTCGCTTAAAGTTGACGGCTCTTAAAGAGTTAGGAACAACATGAAGCGAGCAAGATTCATTTATTATTCCAGGCAACGAACAAATGCAGTTTTCAACAAACCCGCCTCTCAAAGTAGGGGGCGGAAGGCTCTTATCGTTCGCCTACACGCCTTGTCTTCACAACTCCCCCCCCCCCCCCACACACTCCACTGATGCCATGATCCATTTAGGAGAGAATTTCCAACGCATCGTGACGCACGTAATCGAAAAACTGAAGCCAGAAAATGTGCAGCAGCAGCAGCTGGTGCCAGTGAACTGGGAAGCTGGTAAGAGGACTTCGGTCTCAGGGCACAAGGATAACGCCAGGATTTACAGTTGCCGAGTTTTTGCCGTGACCATCGCCAGCACATGACGCTAATGGAACCAACAAGCTGCCGGCATCAGATCCTCCTCCTCCGCTCTTAACAACCCCCTCTTATAGTGAAAACGACCAAATCCCTCTACGACCCAAGGCAAGTCGGCTGTCGCAATAAATTTGCAGCGCCAAAGTGATAATGAAAGTGTTTCCTTCCGTTTTTTGGCCAAACTCAGTGCCAAAGGCGAACAACAACACACACACACACAAACACACACAGTGAGAGACCCAGCGAGAAAACAAAAGAGAGTGCAGCAAGAAATGAAAGAAAAAAGGAAAACGTGTCTTCAAATACTCTTTCCATCTTTAACATGAGTTGCTCAATCCAAAAATAAGTTGTGCCTTCGGTTCAGTTAAGTTTGATTGGCAGCAAACAACATAATAAATCATAATAAAAATTTAGACACCTGTCTGTGATTGAAAACCGCAACAAAAATACGTTTTTTTTATCAACTGAACATTTTGATTGATTTGACAATCCGAAAAGTAAGTCAATCAAGATAAAGCCAATACAAATGATTTCAAACCAAACTGTCTGTCAAAGTTGAGAAGCTTTCGAATTGGTAGAACCTCAACTGGCAAACAGTCGACTGGCGGCAATGTGGCGTATGCGCAACGCGCCAAACGTTGCAATGTTTGCAATGTCCACCTGCTCCTCCTCTCCTCCTCTCCACATCCACCCACACGCTACTTGGCTTGTTTATTGTTTTCCGCTTTTGCGAGAAATTCAATTTTCGAGAGCAAACAAACAAACCCAGCAGACAACACACACACACACACACACCGGACTCGACCGTGCATCAAATGAAATGTAAATCTTAGCGAGTTGCATTTCGCTCAAAACGATTTATGCCGCGAGAGTTAGTTCCGTTGCTAGCGGCATTTAATTTGTGCGCTAAACGTTGGTCAGTTGCGTTACAGTTGGCCAACAATTAAAGTTAAACGCACCCAAAAATCCTTTTACTTTACTAGCTGTGCAAAAAAAAAAGGAATGCAGAAAATGCGAATTTTCCGGTTGCAGGACACAGCAAAGGGACTGATAACTAGTTGGTTGAGAGAGCGTGCATGAGGGAGGGTAGAGGAAGAGGAGATGCTGCCGCTTTGGGCTTGAAAGACACTCGCATAATACACAATGAAAAAACTATGACTAACAACATGAGAAACAGATCTTAACAACTTTAAGAAGAACCTAAGATATGAAACAAATATTAATCTCAGACTCAAGTTAAGTAAGGCTTTTTCTCAGTGTAACCATCTCTCAGCTCCCACCTTACCTTTTCCTTACCGTCCCTACTATGCTGCTTTGTTTGCGTGACATTTTTCGCTAGCTGCAACCAAAAGTTGAATACTAGACGCATACGAAGAGGGGCAAACGCGCGCGGTGGCAAACTATGACAAAAGATTGCAGTGCCAAAAGTTTTGGAGCTCTACGTTAATTAATTTTGCATGAGCTTCAAGCTTGAACTCCACCGAGGCCGAGCCCAAGCGGCCAAAAAAGCCAAAAAAAATCCAGAAAAAAATTCAAGTAAGGAAGCTTTTAAGACCGCAGTTTGTAAAGTGCTCAACATGTAAATAGTAAAAGCGCAGCGTGGAAAATGAGAAGAAAATTTAAAGAGGGGAAAGCATAAAGAAAATATTTGTGTTTGTGTGTTTGTGTATACGAAGGGAAATTGGTATGAGCATTAATAATAATAACATCTTTTTGGCAAGCTGAGTCTATTTTGGGAACATTATATCTCTGATTTAAAGTTGAAAACTTTTTAAAGAAAAATTAATTCAAAGTTGGAATTTATTAAAAATAATGTGTAATATTTATTAAGTGAAGAACACAATGTTCAAGATTCAAGTTAAAAATGTTAAAAGTGGATTCAGAATTAAAGAAAAAATTTACTAAATTATTAAAAATCTTATTATTTTTATTCCATATCGTTTAACAGAATATTAGGTTGAAAAATAAGTTAACTATCAATAATATTAATAAGTTTTTGATTTAAAAACTAGATGGTCATCTCTAGATGGTCATCTCCATTAATACAAGCTAGTACCATATCATCAATATTTGGTTTGAAAATATCATCAACCTGCTATAACATTTACAATGTTTTGAAAAGAAAACAAAAGAAAGGCCATCAAACAGAAAAACAAATGAAAAACAAACAGCAAACAACTTTATTTATTATTGTCATCATGCCAACACGTATTTGTTAATAGCATATCATCATGACGATCAGACTCTATCGCTGTCCATTGTAAGTAAAAGTTTTGCTTTAATCTTGTTTTTTTTTGCGAAGCGCCAGGCCAATGATGACCAAAAAGCCAAGTTTATGGGACCGCTGTTTAATTGTAATTTATGCCGTGCAACAAAAACTAAACAAAACAAAACAAACAAAAACTGGTTGTCAACTTTAAAGTAAAAGTCATCTGTGCGCTGTCATTTGGGGGTAAAACTTGCACTTGACTTCATGTGAATGTCATGTGTGCAAAAAAATTAGCTAAAAACAAAATGATTGCAAATCAAATGCAAAACATGATTTTCCACACAAAACTTGCAACTTGCAACAACTGTTTAACCAACAACAACGACTTGCAAGTCTTGAAGTGCATCAAAGTTCAAGAATGTCAAACGTTGTTTGAGTCTCAATATTTTTCTCATTGCTTTTAACCTTCTTCAACATCCTTTTAGCCTCCAACCAACTTGTCTGTTTTGGTTCTTTTGCTTGCTGCAGCTTGAAGGCAAGTTTACCACACACACGATTTTTGGTTACCTACACTTAGAGGAAAATGTGCCTAAGGCTCGGTTTTTGCCCCTTACGTTAAATTTTATAGTGCCGATATCGTCTCAATAAAACGAATTTGAGTTGCTGCATGAGTGGTTAGAATATAGAGAACTGACTAAAAAAAAGGTTTTCGATAGGATAAATCAATTAGCTTTTGTGATTCTTTTGAGGGTTGCAAAACATTAATCGATGCAATACATTCTTAATTTTAAACAGAATTTTTCGACTCGATAAATAAAAGTATTCTTAAGAAGACGGCACCCAAAAAACTATACTCTTTAAGGTCTTTTCACATAAATATTTTTCTCTGAGTGCAAACGAATCTGTGCAAGTTTGCAGCTAGTACATTTTGGCTTAAACCAATTTATAGTTTCGTGTGTGTCTGAAACGATAATATTTTGCAAAAGCTTAAAGCTGATGAACCACAAGGTCGCTACGTGGTTTGGCACTAAAGTGAAATGCAGACTGGACAGCAAAAGAGGCTGAAAAAGCAAACAGGCCAAACAAACCAATCAGACAGGCAGGCAGGCTGGCGGGCAGTTTAGCTAGTAGTTGGGACTTCATCCAGTGAGTTAGGCAAATAACGAAAATTCGTATAGAAAATTTGTAACCTAAGCTCTCTTGCCAAAATGTGGGTCAATCTTAAGCTGACCAAATAAATGGCCAAAACGGATAAAGTGGATCAAGTAGGCGGGCAAGAAGATGATGAAGAGAGAGAGCGAAAGTCGAGACACTTGAAAAGGGTTTTTTTTTGGCCAGTAGCATATTTTGAATAGCTGAGCTAGCTTCTTGCAAGCTTAAAGCATGAATAACCACAAAAGCGTAGCAAGAAAATAGAAGACGGAAAATAGGCAGAAAATAACTAACAGCAGCCATAAAATGGTTAAGATGCTGTTGGCAACCTTTTAATGATTGATTAACAGCATTTGGTATAACTTAATCCATGGAACTTTGCACAGTGTTTTCACTTTGAAAAGTCGAGTTTGAAAAGGGTTTTAAAGTGAGAAATTGTTTGAAATAGTTTAGTTAAGGATTTCTAATTAACAAAATCGTTGAAACAATTTGTTAAAATCCATAATAAATAGATACAGTTTATTTTAAACAACTTTCAAGATAACTTAATTCTGTTATCGCTTAAGTTGAAAGTTAACTTAAGAAAACCTCTTTCTATCTGTCACTTATTTAAACTTAATGTATTACGAAAACTTTAATAACCAATTCAGTAGTTCTGAGAATTCTTTAAACGTTGCAAAGCTAAGCACTTAAAGGGTTTAGTAAAAGAGTTGAACATATTCTGAAGCAAGACACTTGCATATATTATGGTAATTGTAATATTGTTGATTGTTTTTAAAGCCGAGGATCTATTTCATTTAGAGACAGAGACAGAGAGAGAGAAGAAGAGAGAACTAAACAACCAGCAGGCATAGACAAGTATCAACAAATTTATGGTCATGCTGTGTGAAAGAGAAAGCAAGAGAAACTTCTCACTAGCCATTGTCCTGTCAGATTGCTGTTGGTTGTTGTTGCTTGTTGCCGTTGAACATGCAACATGAATATTTCATGAAGGTTCACTTTAAATAAAGTTGTTTGCAACAGTTTTTCTTGTGTTTGCTGTTAAAGCTGATTTTGCATCAATCAATGAGAGCCGACGGATGGTCAAACCATTCCGAATTGAAGTATCCAGTTTGTGTTTTTGGGGGGGAATGCTATTAAAAATTTCATAAAGCGACACACACTTTTTCAACGCCTACCTACAGGCTCGAGGCACAACAAACAATTCACTTTGCTCATTAGCATTAAAGAGCACAAAGAAGAGATGAAAAGCATTAAATGTGTATTCGCAGTGAGGGGGGGGGGGGGGGGGGGGTTCGCATAAAATCATGTTGCAGACAGACAATTTTCTCTTAATTACCAACAGATTCCTAAT
Organism: Scaptomyza tumidula; assembly: GCA_035044465.1. NCBI lineage: Eukaryota > Metazoa > Arthropoda > Insecta > Diptera > Drosophilidae > Scaptomyza > Scaptomyza tumidula. Next base: position 18,671,036 of record JAWNNW010000444.1, read on the forward strand.
GGCCATCATTATCCATTACCTCCCTAACAAAGCTTCAAAGCTCCGCTAAACTCGACCGCTGCGAAAGTCGGAAGTCAACTGCTGGACTCAGGAGTCAGCAGGGGGCGGATGGGGATGGGCATGGGAAGAGCACAGTTTAACGATGCTGTGCAAGAGAACTGGACCCTATTACAGACGCGTCAATTTATGCCACCTGCTTTGAACAAGTTGTAAATGTTTTTCTGTTTCTGTTGCCTGCATTTCAATTTGTTGTTCGTGTTGCGTGTTGATTCGTTTTGTTTCGTTTCGTTTCGGGGTGCATTTAATCAGGCTGAAAACAGTGAGAGGATTATGCAGTTGGGTTCCGTTTGGGATCAGGTCAAGTATGATTGTAAGTGCTTATACAAATTGCAATATATTTTAAGCTGTTTACAAATAAAATGAAGCTGGATGATTAAAGCATTTGTCAATGGAAGACAAGTTAATGCAAGTGTTATATAAAAGATTACAGTTTTATACCGCGAAAAGGGATCGAAAAGTATTTTATAGCCGAGAATTAATATTGTTGAATATTAATCAAGAAGTAATTAATTATATTTGTGGTAAGTTTAAGCTGGTAACAGAGTATTTTATAGTCGCACATGCCCATTTCAAAAGCTCAAGTTTCTCCCTTTAGGTTTTCAATTTGATTTAAAGCTCAATTCTCTTTCGTTCACATTTCGTGCACATTAATCAAAACATAACTCAAACAACGAAAGCCAGAAAACGGCAAATTGAAATACACAAATAAAATTCCGACTTTATTAGCGCGAAAGAGACAACGCGAGTAGAAGAGAGTGTGGAGGGGGAGAGCTCGTGAAAAATTCTGTGCATATTAAAAATTCATTAATGAAAATTTTGTTGTGCGTCGTTTCCTTTTTGTGCCAAGTTTCTACTTGCTTTGAATTTATATTAATGCGCAAATTCATTGGAATTTCTTCTTTTTTTCACCGATATTTGCGTTCAGTTTGATTAAAGTCCTATCGATTCGAGTTTCCCTTTTGGTTTTGTAGCTAATCTACAAATTGAAACGCGCCACATGGCGACAAACTTCATTCAGCAAAATGCAAACACTGGACACGAACACCCCACAGCCCCCCATGATTGGATTTAAGTCCTTAGAAAACCAAACGAACTTAAACAAACACACAGAGACACTTCCGTGTATGTGTGTCTGTGTGTCTCATTTACATATTATGGTCTATTTGAGAAGCAAGAAAGACTCAACAGCAACGTTGTCATTTTGAAGCAATAATGAAAATTGAATTATATGCTTAATGAAAGCATCGCCTCAAAAGTTGCTCCTTCATTTTACATCTTCTTTTTCACTCTGGCAACGCTGATTTACAGTATTTGCTATCGTTGTTGTTGTTGTTGCTGTTGTCATGGTGTTCATGCTGTGCTTATGTAGTACTACATAAATATTTCGGTTGTGCTTTGTTTATGATTGCAATTTGCATTGTATAAATCAAGGCAACCCAGGCAGAGTGAAAGCAAACGAATATTCTATTGTCCTACACGCATCCCCGCTGTCTTAAAATATACGAATTAAAAGCTTTTATCACTGCATTTGTAGCATTAAAATATCCAATTAGCTTAGTTTCATGTACATTGCACAAATTCCAATTAGGAAGCCAGTAAGTTACAATTTCTCCAATTCACAATGAATAATTTGCATAAGCTCTTAACACATACCTCACAATTATATACGAATATCGATATTTCACTTCTACTCGCTCTGCTTGGGCTGTTTGCTATGGCACGTCGTTGGTTGTAGCGGCATTTCAGGCGAATGCAACAGCAAAGCGCACACCAGAAAAATGGCAATTAGCCGCTTGTTTGTTACAATTATCTATCACTCGCAGCGGCTAAGTAACACAATGTGCTTGAGACATGATCCTTGGCAATAATTGCTGTACTGCACACATTAAAAACACACTGCGCGCAACTAATTCTTAAGAATATGAACAGCAAACATTCCGAGCGGTAGAAATTGCACGCACAGAGTTACTTATTACTTCCAAGAACTAACTAATGTTCATCCGCACTTTTGCACTTTGATTACGCACTCCAAAGCCAACATTTTAGATGGTCAACTAAAATGTATCCCGGAAAATCACACTTTATGCGCACTTAGTTTTAAGCGCGTTAATTCACTCGTTGTAATTGTGATCGCGATAACTCTAATGACAACACTTATCGATTTATAATGTTAACATGTAGTCGCTGTTAGCGCCAAAGATTATGTAAATAACCTTTACATAGTCATTGGTTTTAGCATAACATTATAGAGAGGGAGAGCAAACTGCGTTTTGCAAGTCGAAATGAATCAATAATACACTCCAATCAATAATATACTCCAACACCTTGCGTCATCCACCATCATTACGCAATATGAATGCTGTTTGGCAACCACAGCCATTAGTACATTGATAGATGCACTCATTTTGCTCGCAATAATGATAACAGCTCATATACGATGGCATTTCACAGGTAAGCGCTCGTTGAGCCTGTGTCCCGCACAGGGTGTACAGGCTGAGGCACAAGCTTACAGATATAATGAGCGACCTCCACATGACAGCTGTGTTCCTAACAATGAAAAAGCGAGACACCTCTATTTGACTGTACAATTTATGAAATTGTTTATGTACAGTGGTTGTAAGGAAACAAAACAGAAACTTTGTAAAACAAACTTTAATCTTCATATTAATACACATTCAAAGTCGTTCTTTTTAGCGAGCGATCACTATGTGAGCAATCTTCAAGCACTTTTCAAGTGGCACTTCAACTGATCAGTTTCACAGTTGCCTGCCAAGGCGCAAAGATGCAGACGCACTGCAGCAAACGATTCTTCAAGAATGCTGCCTGCGTTAGAAAAGATTCCATCATCCAATTATTAGACCGACATATCTAGTGCCTGGGTGGTGGTCCGCGTGGACGCAACACGCTCTCTAGGAGGTTGGGCCCAGGTTGATTCTTCGGTCTAGGTGTTGGGGTCAGGGAGCGAGTGTGTGGAGGCGCATCCTCCTTCTTGTGAACGGCCGAAGTGGCTGCACGGCGAGCCCGAATCTTCTCCTCCATTACGCTGGGCACCATGAAGCAATTAGACTCCTTGTAGATGGGTTTGCGACGATCGTTCCACGGGAAGGTCCACTGTATGGGTGTAAAGTCACGCCTCCAGGGCTTTCGGGGCTTGAACCAACAATCGGCAGTCCAATCTTCCTCACCGGGTGCATCGTCATCACCGCGCACATAGACGCGCACATAACGCGAGGACATGCGAAAGAGCTGAAGAGCTTCATTGAAGGTCATCTCCAAGGCGGGCGTATCGTTGATCTGGGTGATCTCATCACCAATACGCATGCCGGCACGCTTGGCCAGACCCGTCGGGGAAACATTGACAATGGTCAACGGTTCGAATTGATCGCTGCCACCGCTTACCTCCATGCCCCACATCAGATCGTAGAAGCTCATGATGCAACGATCCGTCTCCAGGGTATAGGTCATCTGTAGCCGGTACTCGACATTATCGAATGCATCCGAATCATACTTCGGCACCCTAATCTTCGAGTCCAACATGATGAAATTTCTTATATGTCGTGTGGAAAACTGACAGCGAGATAATCAAGCAAGCAACTAACTGCGCGTCCTCTTCACACGTTTTTAATGCTTCGATGGTGTTGCACATTTGCTTTTATAGTCGCCGACGCATCCAAGTTGGTTGCCAACATTGCACACACGAGGGGGCCAATGTCAATGTCTTTCGTCGTCTTTCACTTGCCAAGTTAATTGATCGGCGAAGTCGACGAAGACGAAGACGAAGAAATCATCGATTTGCATTTAATTGTGGCTATTTTTACGTTGACATCAACAAAGCGGAAGCTATATCGAGGGTTCTCTATACTATGTATAAGGTTGGGGTGTTAGGTTCCCCTCCAAAGCCAACAAAGGCAACAAATTTGCCGTCATTGAAAGTCAGCCAAGGGAGTCGCATACAAACAGTCATGGGAGTCCAGTCCAGGCCGGTCCGGTCCGGTACAGTCCAGCGAAGCGAGAATCTTTTTCACTTTGTCTGGGTGTTTTGAAGTAAAGTCCAGTTTTCGCACACGCCGCTGAACAGCAAAGGAAAACTCTAGTTAAGAGAGTGATTGACTTGTAGATACCATACATGTAGCTGTTAACAAGTTTCCCCAAGTTTTCAGCTTTTCCATGGAACAATTTCTTTTGAGCTTTGATTTATTTTATTGCTTTTTATGCTACCCCATCAAGACTAGTTAAGGGGTATACATTCACAAAAGGCAAGAGCGGATGCTCACAGTTCGACAGTTCTTAAAGTGCTAACAAGTCCATGCGACGACGGCAGCCGAGTGAGCGTTCAGGCGATTTGATTCCACTGACCTCAATCGGATACCAGTGACAATGCGACAAACAACAACAATAAGTTGCAACAACAAGAAGCGAGACCAAAAACTGAAACCCCCAACGGAAAACTGTGACTTAAATGCGAATTTTACTAGTCGCTTCTTCTGGCTGGCTGCTGACTTTTTTTTGAATTATTCATTTGTGCGAAAATCAACAAAAGGTCCATAAAAAAATATATATATATCTTGAGATGGTCAGCAGCGGACGAAGCTTGGTAACAGGTAACAAACAACTAAAAAAAAGACAACTATAAAATGGCAATGACAAGTTGCCTAATTACATAAGATTAGTTGAAGGAAGTTTTCGCTATCAGGTTAAGCTAATTCTGTCTCATTGCTTTCGACCCGGTTTAAGCGCGCTACGGCAAGAATAGTTGCAGCAATTAAGCAGGCACGCAATATCCTGTTAACACTGTGATTTGCATCAGCGATAATTGCGTCGGATTTATTCGCTTAGCCGGTGCAAAACCGTCGCAAAGATTAAATAAAGCACATTAGAAGAACTAAAGTATACGCAGCGTGGTACATAGCAAATTCGTCTATATTCTTTATTACCATTATATTATTATTATTATATATTAATTTAAATACTCACTTTGAACGTTAAAGAAAGACACACGCATATTACAGTTTTTATTTAAAGCCGTTTTAATTTATAATTCTTTAGTAGTGATACGCATTTTTTTGCATATATATACGTATATGTATAATTTTGGTTGTTGTTTGTTGGATTGGATTATCCATACATATAGCATACAGATGGAATTATATTGTTGCTTTCGTTATGATTTTCTTGTTTATAAAGGGGCAAAATTTCCTTTCCACATTGATAAAACGAATCCGACGAAGGTTTTTTGTCAGTTGCTGTTTTTTTCTCGCGTACCCGATTTTAATTGTGTATATATATATATATATATATATATATATATATATATATGAATTGGTATTGTATATATATTGTTATACATATTAACTATATAAGTGAAGTTATTCTGGTTTTTGCTCATTTTGCTCAACAACATATATATAGATCGGCTAATACTTGAATTTAGCAATTTTTGTTCCGTTCATATATGAATATAGATATATATATGTATAGCGCATAATTGTGGGATTATAGGTATATATATAATTATGATTATTGTAATTACAATTCTCTAATATTTTACAATTCCAAATTATTATTATTACATAATAGTTTAACAAATGTTTACATTTTCGCTACAACTCTCAAAACTCAAAACCTCGCTCGCTTAACATTCTGTTCTTCGAAAACAGACGAAAGCGAACATCTTTCTACAGTTTGGGGATACATATAACACTTGTCTCCAAGTACAAGTGTACCCCAAAAATTATAACGCCATTCATCCTGGCCTTAAGCTCGTGCCCTTTGTCCTTTGAAAGCAAGTTGCAATAAACTAAAAGTGTTTACACATTCACATATATATATATATAGAGAGTTATAAATTTGAAAGGGAAACATTTCGTAAATATTGCATTTGCATTGTAAGCGCTTTGTTTTGTTTTGTGTGAAGTTTCTAGAAATTTACAGGTGGCCATTGCATTTTTAATTTTTGATTTTTTTTGGTTTAAATTGAATTAGATTATTATCAAAACTACGTTTAATACACATATAAATATTTTGTTCGCTTTAAGCATTTTGCAGGTGGTTCCTTTGAAAACGAGAAAACTTGACAGAAAGATACAGAAAATGTGGATAAAAATAAACGGAAGCTTTTTAAGCAGTCAAAACTCTTCGTGGTCTGACTTTATTGACTAAATGCAGCGATAAAGCGTTTTCTTTTTTTTCTTTCTTTTCTAAGAATTATCCAATTTTCATTTTTTTTGGTATATTGCAAGTGCCATTTACATTAAGTAAAGAGTACATCATATATATATAGTTTTATCAATCGCTGACATATAGATATATTGAAAGGTTTCTCTAACAAATTAAACTTAAAACTTCTGAGCGATCTCTTGACTTTTAAAACCTCTTTCTTTTGGGGGTTTCTCTTTCGGTTCATACTACATTCTATATACTGTTCGGTTTTTTTGTTTTTTCATTAACATCCACACATACACAAAGAGTTTTATATATATACTATATGTCTTGTTGTATATGTATATGTATTGTTGCATTGTTATGTTATTTACTTTCATATGTCTTTGCTTGTTTGTTACTTATTAAACAATATATTGAAAATTTGTGTATAAACAGCAAATATATATACTATATGTTTTATACAATATTGTTGTTCTATTCATATAGAAATATATATAATTATATATGTATGTTTGCTTTAGTTGCTCCATTAAAATGCATATATACGTTTGTTTGTTTGTATTTGGAGTGTGCTTTGTTTTTTATTTTGACTCTTAAGCATGTTACTGTTTGTTTTCTATTCTCAACATAATATCACTTGGAAAACAAAAAAGTTTTGTTCGGAAAAAATTTAAGTATTTTAAAATTAATTAACTAATGACAATATAGTTTTTGTACAATTCTGAAACAAAGAAAGCCTATTTACAAAACATATTTTTTGTCCATTTGCCAATTTAGCAATTGCGCTAAAAGCTTTCGCTGTTGCCTACTTTCTTGGCTGACTGGCTAATTGAAGACTAAGACAAATAATGATTGGATACACATAATTAAATACAATAAATCAATTAATCATGTTGCACTACTTAATAATTACGTACGCTTTGCATTTTCGGGTATCTCCTGTTTCATTTGTTTGTCTGTAAATGTACTTATTTTTTAATACGTTTATATTCGCAATACACAATAACATATAGTATGTGCGATGGAATCCAGCTGCTATAGTTGATTAATCAGTTGCTGGCTGCCTACCGCCTTCGCGCATTAAACGAAGACGCCTCCTTATGTCCAGTCGTTGCAGCCAGCCATAGCCTGCGTCTCAGTAAACCAAAACGGATTCCATCGTTATCGTATCTCATTTATTCGCACTGTTCACATTCAGCGCATTGCTGTTCTGAATCTGCGAAGCTGTCTGCGATGCTGGTTCCAGAGTGCGACGCGCCAAACGGGATCTTCAAGAATATGTGTTAAGTATGATATCGAACGCTATTATACTCTTTCTTACTTGATCTGTCCAGCTAGCAGTGGATTGATGGCATACAGCCAATCGTGTACTTCCTTGTCGCCAAGAGTTTGCAGCAGATATCCGCGATGTTTGGTTACCACGCTGTCAAAAATGAAACAATTATTAGATTGGTACTGCTTGACTTTTTGGTGGGATTGGACTTACCTAAAGGTGTTGGGTATCTTTACCATTGCCGCCTGATCCTCGCTACACTCCACCTGTGCTGTGCCCAGATTTAAGACAGCTCGCTCAACGGGATCCTTTTCCGAGCGATAGATAAAGACATAAGGACGTCGCACAATCTGAAGGAGAACAAAAACAACTGTTAGGATATCAATTGGCAATCAAGTACAAAGGTAACTTACCACCCAGCGCTTCTTCCAGCCTGAGCCACCATGTTCCAAAACATTCAAGAGACCCTTGCGTGCAACGACAGGACTAACGCGTATCTCCTCCAGCTCGGGCACATACAGGCGCAAAGGCAACGCCGGCTGTGTGGCTGGAGCAGGTGCCTCCCAGCCATTTGGTGCATCCGAACGATCCGGTGAGCATAATCTGAGAAAAAAAAGTTATAAGGCCGGTAAGTAAAAGCTTAAAGGAGCCTCAGAGTTTTGAGAAAAACAAAGTTACCTGTGTCGAATTACAAATTTGTTGTTTCTGATTGTGTCAAAAGAAAATAAACAAAATCAGAAAACGAAATATCGAAAATTGGTTTTTTTGAGTTTTTTGTTTTAGTTTTGGGTATTGGGGTATGTTTTTTGGCGGATGAGTGAGTGTGACGAATAGGATAGGTAGAATTTATATACTGAGGCTTTTGAACTTAAGCTTTATAAGTCCAAAGTCTTCTAAAGTCGAAAATAACTATGGTTCAATTCTATTGAATGTGTTTCTAGTTAGCATTGTGTTAACAAATTAATATCCAAAACGAAAAGCAAAGATGGATAATGGATAAGGCATGCGTATCGTTAGTGATATCTACTTACTCCATTGAATTGCTGGAGATGCAGCTAACGGTCATATCGGCACAACCCTCATCGCTAGGGGAAACATCCGATTGAGTTTGGTTATCATTCTGTTCGGTCTTGCTATAACGACCTGTAAAAGCAATTTTTAATTATTTCCCGAACATTCTAAGGTTAATTGTTTTAAACTTACCCTGCACCAGTTTCAAACACTTTAGCATCAGATCCTGCTCACGTTGATTGTACTCCCGATCGGGCAACATTTGCTGTGAATCCATCACAGGTGTTTGCGGAGACTGTGGAATGACCATGTGTTCAGGAGATGTAGCGGCACGTGCTGCCAGATTGCAGACATCCTTCTCGGTCTTGGTGGTCGGATTGGGGTTTGTGTCCATGCCAAGACGTTCACGCAGCAACAGCAAATGACGCATGCGTCCAACTTCCTCTAGACGTGTGAGTTTCTCCAGCTCCCACTGATGATCAAAGATCAGGGAGTCACCACGTGGACGCCAGCCATGTAGATTCTCCTCACCGCGCACATAGGTGGAACTGGTGTCTAAAACACGACGCTGACGACGCTGCACACCTATAGGACGTGTAAAGAAAGTATTACGTGTGATCAGTGATCAGTATCAAGAACTTCGATGCGAGCGAAGGACGATTACAGCTACAATGAGAATTGCTACCTGGACTACCTGCTTCGGATGCTCTGCGTAGCGACAGCTCGTAGACACCGGACAAGCGATTGGCCTCCGGATTGCGATACTGTCCAGAGAACAGATGCTTCAGCGAACGTGGTCCGGTTCTAGCATCGCGTCCATAGATAACCATACTCAGATCCTTTGTTATGATTGCGGGACGAGCACAGTTCTCCAGCTGAAAAGGGAGTTTTGTCAATTTCAAACTCTTGCCTCTTGTGTCTCTCAAAACTTACCTCCAGATAGGCACTGAGCGTTATGTAGATGGTTTCGCCACCCTGCGAGACACGATTGAGTAGCGCCGAGTTGTGCAGACTAGAATCCCAGGCCGCCTCAAAACGATAGAAAGAGCGATCATCCCCGGGCACTTCCAAAACCTCGCCAGGGAATAAACCCAACGATAGCACACATGCATCCTCATCCTGTTCATCCGAAGACTCAGGCGTATTGCGTATGCGTCCAACGACCAGCTCATTGATGTCCTTCCACTTGACCTCCGGAGTTGGCTCGTGCACAATGGTTATGCGAATGCGTCGCTGTATTCCCTGGTGCAACAGAAACAGTCCACGACAGGGTAAATCATCGCTGTGCTCAACAACCTAATTGGGGAGATATGTATCAGTAAAATTGAATGTCAGATAAGTTCAATTGCACTTACCGATGGCACATACTCTCCGTTGGGCGCCAGCTCACAGATCTCGAACCACACCAGCACATCATGCTTCGCCAAGACTGTCGATGATGGCGGACAGGGCAGCGGTCCAAATTTGGGACTGCGCACTGGCTGACTTATTGGTATGCTTGGTGGCAGCATGCGTCTTGGTGGTGGACGAGAAACGAACTCCTGCTTGGCATCCTTGTGTAACGGATGTGTCTGATAATGCCCAAAGATCTTAAACATTATCGGCTGTGTCTTCAAATACTCAATGAACGACTTTGTCACGGGCACAGTTATCTAAAAGAAAATGTTTAATATAGAAAGGGTATTAATGTTAAAAAGACGGTTTACGAACATTTTGCACATGGTAAAAACCGAGTGGAGCGCCCGAAGCGGAGTTCTTGACTGGTTCCGTGGAGAAAGCTTCCTCATGGCGATGCAAGAAGCTGTGGGGCAGTTAGATAGTTAGTAAAGGCCCACCCCAAGTTTTGTCTATAAAACCTACTTAAACTGGCAGAATATGTCAGCGTATTCGGCACCAACTCCTGTTGCCTGAAGGACCGTTACACGGAAGGTAAACTCCTTGCCCACCTGCAAATGTTCGCCTGGTTCTTCGCTATTCTCCAGACACTCAGAGGCCGTATTGGAATCAATGCCGCGCCCGGAGTCAGCATCTTCAAGTTCTTAACAGAGAAAGGTAACAAAAGTATTAGCTTTGTTTGGTAAATATTGCTTATCGCTTGGCAACTTACCCTCCAGCTTGGTATCTAATCCACCGTTATCAATAAAGCGCTGCACATCGTCCTTTTCGTTGAGGGCACGATACTTGGGCTTGGCATCTTCCTCATTGAAGACCAGACGAGCCGACTGTTTAACACCATTATTGAAATCAATAGACTCCTCATCGAGCACTGGCTGCACGGCAATACGCAAATATCCACGAACATCGCCACGTTCATTGACAATGGCCACTTTGTGCACCAGAGGCACCGGGTAGAGCAGGTTGCTCAGGTAGATGAAGGAGCGACCGACCATGCGGAACCAGGGGAAGCGATCGTAGAACGGATCACCACCAGTTAAACTCTCCACATTGTAGTCCGGCGAAGTGGGACTCAGCTCTGCCTCATTGTGGTACATCTCACGCATCAGCTCCAAGCGTTGTCTGCAATTGGAAAGGGAGGAAGAGGGAAACATATGTTATCAACTGATTAAAGAAGAAAAGGATAAACAGCAAACAGTGCGTTTATATAAGCTGGAAAGCAGACTAAAAAAATGTCTATATAAAAATCCTGGAACAGCAAATCAAAAGCTAAAATTTACAAAAAAGAGAGCATAGAAAACAGCATGCATAAAAAGTAAGCCATTACAAAATACATATAACAAACAAATAAAGGACCTCGAAATGGAAAGCAAACCTAGAAGGTATCAGATTGGCCAATGTCAAACGCGATGGAGATGCCTGTCGCAACTGTGGAAGCTTCAATTCGGCCGGCTCCACTTGTAACAGCTGCTCGAACTGCAATGGCTGAGCTGGGAGTGCTCCCAAGTCAAGCACACATCCTCCCTCAATGCTGGACGTATCGAAGAGCATCGACGAAGGTGGACTCTCAACATTATATACCTGGCGCATCAGTTCGAGGCGATAGCTTTGGTTTGTATGGTTTATGGTTTGAGGTTTGATTGATATGATTTTTTTGATGGTAAGAGAACCAAAAAAGAAAATCAGCATTTAGCCTAAACTATCTTTGTGCTAAGTGTATTTTTGTTTTAAGTTTTATTTTTTGGCGATGGCAGATGAGATTTTTAACGACGTAAATGGTGGCGGTGAAGTTTTTACTTAGTGTTTTCTGATTTCTTGTGTATGTCAAGTTTAAAGCAGTTCTGGAGCTTTTTTTGTATACGAAAATTAGAATTCAAGAACTACAACCACCATGCACGTAACAAAAAACGTATTAAAACATATATATTTGTATAACAAAATCAACAAATTCAACTGTGTGAACTTGAAAACAAGAACGAATAGCTAGCTTCGATATAAGCCGAAGATTTGAAAAACCTTGCAGTTAGGGATTATTTTCATAGCTATTTAAACGGTTTTTATCTGTATTTTTTCGTCAAACAGTCAGACAAACAAAACCTACTGCAAGGATACATAAACAAAAGTGCAAAGAGAATAAATGAATGTGAGCTATTAAAATATACCTAGATATAATATGTCAAAGCACTATTCTTACCGTAACTTCTCCAGCGACCAGTAATGTGTGGCGCCATTCTTGGTGTCAGTGACCTCAACGGCAACGAGTGTCTTGGAAACGGGTGGTGCACCATACTCATCATCCGGTTGTGTGGGTGCCACACTCGATGCCAACTCCGGTGGTAGCGGAGAATACAAAGTGTCGGTCAATAGAGTAAACTGGAATTGCACCTGTAAGGTAAAAAAGGAAAAACAGCTTAGCAGATATAACAAATTACACTCTTTCGAGCAGAAGTTACCTTTTTCTTTAGCTCCACTGAAATAGCATTAGCTTCCTTAAGGAAAATGGCGTTACCCCAGAGATCATCGCGTAGAGATGTGAACTGATGATAACGCCACTTGCGGAAAGCCCAAGCAGCTAGTCCAGCCTCGCGTGCCGTCCAGCAGGATTCGTACATGGGATTGGCTGTGAAAGAGAATTAATTTTACACATTTGTCTTGCAAATAACGTACTTAACACATACTGTAAACATCCTCCTCCTGATGGAAGTCCTCGGGCGAGTAGCTGCTGTACATGGACATGGTCATTGATTGCTCCTCTACTTGCTTTTGGAGTGCATCGATTCGAGCTTCGTAGGTCTTACGTTGCTCTTCAAACTGTTGATCGGCCTGCTGCTTTTCGCGTTTGTATTGCTCCTCCAAATTGTCGAGGCGCTTCTTCATCTCAGCTTTCAAATCGATGCCCTGTTTCTCGAGCAGTTCGCACTGTGCAAAGTTCCAATCGACCTGTTGTGTGTCCTCCTTTTCCTTCTCTTCGTTCTCTGCTTCGTTCTCGGTGATTTTTTCGCGCATCTCGCGTGCTTGCTCCGGATTGGTAAAGCGGAACACATGATTCTTGCCAAGGATAACACGTGAACCCGTCTTAAGCACTTCGGGCTCGACGAGTTTGCGTCCATTGATAAAGATGATGGCATCCTTGTGAGGCAAGAGAGTAACAGTGCTGTTACGATTCTCGAAAGTGCAGTGTTCCTTTAGAATGTGCGAGCCAGACAGCTGAATGTCTTGAGGCACATTAGCCTCGTGTGTGCCCAGACGAGTGAGACCATCCTTTATATAGTAGAGCAGACACTCTGACAAATTGGGATCCTCATTTAGATTAACAAGATGTGGTGTTTTCTTAGGGGAGAATACGCCCACTGTAATGCCATCTTCTTTGACAGCCACACCCATCTCAGCAAAGACTGCCTCACGTTGCAAACGAATCTCCTCGGTGCGCTTCAGTTTCTCTTCCCAGGTCTCATTGAGTTCTATACGAATAATTGAGGTATTAACATAAAATTCATTTTTAACATTAAAGAAACTGACCTGCAATGAGCTTCTCGCTGGCCTGCAGCTGATCCACAGCCATTTCTGTGGTGGAACCATTGCGGTTGCGCCCCTTCGATGGTGACTTGAGCACCGATGACTTGTTTAGCTCATCCTCTGTAACAGTTCAAACAGAGATTAGTTGAAATGTTTAAATAAGTTGTTTAACAAGCACAGTGAAAAGCGTGCAGAGATTAAATAGGATATAAGTACGAATATATTGGATAAAGATGTGGTACAAAGCGTTGCCGAATTTAGTTTTTGGGTGAGTCTTTAATTCTTAACTCTCTGGCCTTGTCCACGTCTACAATCCCCGAAGTAGAAGTGCGGACTGCAAGGAGTTGTTGCCAATATTTTCAACTGGGCAACACAAATATAACTTTATCAATGGGAGTCGTTTAATCGACATGATTTTATCCGACCTCCCACTGTCTTTGATTTAAATACAAAACGCAACATAAAGAGGACTTGAAACAGTGATTATTATAAGGTATAGTGATCGCTTGAAAATCAGTATAAGATATCTGTTAATAATAGTTTAATGTCAACTTGATGGAATATAAAATCTAATTTTCAAGCGAACACTTTGTTTGGTTATTTAAATATATGGGATATTGTATACGTCCTGAAGCGATTTTATGTTTTAAGTAAAAGCGCTGAAGCTACAACAAGTTACACACACACACACACACTTAGTAGATTCTTGATTAACTATGCATATATGTATGATAACACACAGCGTATAGAGTACTGCATATTGTGAAAGTCTTTTTTGTTTCTTTTTAGCACTTTACTTACTATTCGCATCGCGCTTCTCACACACCACTTTGCCATCAGGTCCTAAATTGGGAAATAGGGTATTTTTTTTTTTGGTTTTTATGTACTTGAGGAAAACTCTATGACTAGGATTAGACTACGACTAACTTAGGGATGTTGTTGTTATCACTTCTTTGGTTTTTTTTTCGAGTGTAGCATATAATTTTTGGTGTGTTTGAGGGCTTAGGTTTAAGCTTAGATAATGAACTTAATAGAGCTTAACTATATCATGCCTATAACATAATTGACTTACCTTCCTGCACCTCAATGCCTTCGGCTTTAAGTAGATCGCGTAGTTTCTGTATCTCCTCCTTGAGCTCCCGTATGAGTTTAGCATTCGCATCCTCATTAACAACAGCTTTGCAGACAATTTGTTTAGCACGATCCGCATAGCTAGAAAAGAAAATCAACTCCAGATATTAAACAGATTGGTTAAAAAAACGCACAAGAAACCCTTACCGTAGGGTGCTAAGAGTTTCATCGTAGTTTATATCAGCTGGTGATATGGCAGCTATCATCGCTGTCTTCGAATTACCACCAAGATTCTCACGCAGCAACCAAGTTAAGGCCGAGTCGCGATAGGGTATAAAATCTGCCTTCTTGGAGTTCTTCTTCTTGGATGCCTACATAGATAAGTGTTGACGAGGTTAGATTTAAACGGGAATAGATCATTATTTTGAATACTTACAGACTGTCAGTTAAAGGGGCGGCAGGAACGATACCAAAAACCGGTTAATAATAACAAACAATAGTTTTCTTCGGGCAATGCCGAAGATTGAATACACTTGCAGACGAACAAGATTATCTTGATAACTCAATGTCATTTCCTCTGCAAGAATATAAATGCAAAGGGGACAAAGAATGGTTTTCATCGACTTACAACTTCTGCCAGAGCGGATATAACTTTGCCCAGAGTTGTGAGGGACTTGTTAATGTTGGCACCCTCCTTCAAGCGAGTACCTTTAGCGCCGGTGGAGTCAGCGCGCTCTGAGCCAGCCAGATCGACAAGGCTTATCTTGGAGACCTTCTCGGTAAACAAATCGGTCATTGTGTCATGACGACGTTGTGTGAAGAAAATGGTGAAAACCGCATGAGAACGGGAGCTTGTCTCGTTCATGTTCGTAGCGGCTACAGTACTGGAAATATGACAGATACAAAATCAATTAACAAAACTTATCTTAGAGGTTTCACGATGTAAACCTACCGTGCTTTGTTGCCCTCATCAATGAGATCGTGAATGTCCTGGTAGTCAGTGACAGCCAGTTTGGATAAATCCTCCACATAGGGACCGAGCAGAGGATGTTCTCGCACTCGCAAATTGCCTTTGTTCTTGGGGTTCAATAGATCTCGTACGCGTTCGCAATATATCTCCATGAAGGAGACCTCAACGGAATACTTGAGCTCGTCGGTTTCGGTTTCTTGTATGCGACCGAATAGATCTTTGCATATCATTGGTATAATGCCCTCCTGCTGTTCCTCCTGTCGTCCCATCATGGTGTAGGACTTGCCAGCACCTGTCTGTCCGTAGGCAAAGATGCATACGTTGTAGCCATCGAAGGAATGCTGCAGCATCTCCTCTCCTATGTCTTTGTAGACCATTGATTGTGTGGAGAAGTCCGAATCCCGGGGCTATAATTAGAAAATAGTGTTGAGTTAGTTTTTGAAACCATCGTAGGATTTCTTAGGGAAAATCCTTACATCATGTGACCAGTAAGAATAATCAAAGTTGAAACGTTTGACGGACTCGCTTGTGTTTGGTGGCACCTTTGGATTGGTAATGGCTACAAAAGCAAAGGTGTTAATGGTTAATGGTAGATTCAATCTCGGCGCATTGCTTAAGTCAACTTACCCGTTGTGGCGCCTGTCATTTCGATGATGCATTTGGACTCCCGGCCAATCTCCCGAGAGTTAAACGGGCGCACACGCACCGCAACCTTAACTGACGACATCTTGGTAGTGGTTTCCCCGGTCACCGGGCGTCGACTTTACTTGTCTAAGATGGCTGTTAACTGGAGTGGAAGATGTAAAAGGGTTAAAACTACAGAAAACGTTATGTGAGCTGGGTAATTTTTTGTGGCCTATAAATATGCCACAAGCAGCCGCAACCCCAGCGTCATTTTATAATTGGCCCATGTATATTAGTGGGAGTGTGGCTCAGTGTGTGTCTGTGTCTGTGTGTGTGTGTGAACTGTGACTCATGCAAAGCGCTGGGGGATTGAATCAAATTTATATGATTACAGTGGGTCGAAAAATGTAGTTGAAAGCAAACAACCCAGAAAATATTTATTGCATACCAGTTGTTACTCTTAATGATATATAATTACAAAAGCTTTTTAGTTTAATTACATATTAAAAACTAACCGCACCCATTAAGTTCTTTTTTCCGATTAGTTTAAGGCATTTGAGATAGATATTATGTTATGCTTTCAAAAGCAACATTTATTAAGAAAACCAATAGTAAAAAATTTAATTACTGAAGTTAAATTTTTAACATGTTATTTTAGCTAGCAAAATAGCTTGCCCCAACTAAAATTAATGTTTATGAATATTAAAATTGTGTTAAATTGGTTAACATTGGTTTTTATTATAACACTTTAAAAGCTTTTTTTTAATGTTTGCTTGTTTTGCATTTTTCTTTTCCCTACTTTCAGCTCGTTTAGAATTTATGTAAATTGTTTTGAATAACCTGCTACCCTGCTGACTTTTATAGTTATGTTGCCCATACTTCATCCCCCTGTCCCACCCCCTATATCTCTCTTTCTCTCACACACACTCACATACATATACATATTAGAGAAAAAATTCCACAATCCACACTTCCAATAAAAGCACAGACGAGTGTCAGGCACTCGAATGAGTCATCAACGGAAAAGATAAACCCTCACGCTCACACCAGCAAAAATATTCTAAAACGCACTAGAATGGGCACAAAAAGTATGCAAAAAATGTTTTTAAGCCTTCGAGAGTTTTACCTTTAGTTGGATGGGTGCCAAACAAAACGTGGACTGTTCACTTTGGCTATTTACTTAAACCAAGTCCTTGCACTTGTTCATATTATGAGCAATTGTTATGATTTTTCACCGATTTACTTTATTTAAATATTTATTCACAATGTTTTTAACATTTTGTTTCGTTTTATTTGCATATTTTCTGAACGTTTATGCCGCAACGTTTTTCACACGTCAAAAATGAAATTCTTTAACTCGCGCACACTAAAGTCCTAGAATATTGAGACGTTGGACAATCAAGGAAAAAAAGAAACTTTAAAACACACTTCCAATGAGTTAGCCTAGAAGCACTGTGCGCATCTGCTAGAAACTCGCTCTCACACACAGTCTCTCTCCCTCTCTTGCTCCGTTGCTCTCTTTCTCGTAGACTTCTCTCTGTTTACCTGGCGTTAGGAGTTTTGTTTATATTTTTGATATACTAGCTGTCAAAGAACAAATGCAACAGCCTGCAAAAATGTCTGGGGAAAAGTCTACAAAGATTTTTACAGCGCAAACGCCAAATCCAGAGAGAGAGCGAAAGAGAGATGCATCAAGAGCGAGAGAGTGAAAGTGTGTGAGAGTGAGAGCGAGAACATTGGCGAAATATTTGTGAAATGTTATTAATTCTTTTTGTTTTTTTATTTTAATGCTGTTATGCTTTTGTTGACGCGATTTAAATGTGCTTGAAGTTTTAAAAAATTATACAGATAGGAAAATAATTGATTGCAAATTAGGTAAAAAAAAGTTGTAGTGTTTTGTAACTGTGTATCTTGAACCTATAACAAAAATTGTCTAGATAAAGTCTGAGCTGTATCTAGCCTGTTCTCTTTTAATACTTATTTCTGGAAAATGTCTGAAGAACTTAAGTTTAAAGAGTTCCGCTTAATATATTTTTACCTTACTCAAATTTCTAGCTTTAAATACGTTTCCGTTTAAACGTAGTCACTTTATGGACAGTTCTTGAACTTTGTCGGACAGTTTTCCCCAAAGGTCCTTCAGACGTGTACGCGAATCCTTCACAGTTCACTTTTTTATTGCTATGTGTCATGTTGTGGCTTTTTATGGTTTCAAGTGCTACCAACAAGCACCATGAACATAAAATTCCACACACACACACACATATATATATATATTGTGAACATATATCCTTCACATGGTTCGTCTTGACCTTTATTAATAAATTTGTATGTTGCCTTTGCCGAGGCTAACAGACGAAGAAAACACCACCCAACTCTACACCTCGTCAACACAAACTCTACACAAGGGTGCTTCTCCGCTTGAGGCCCATTTGATTCGAGGCTACTGTAGAAAAGGTGTAAGTACTATATAGTATGTACAATGAAATAATAAAAAATTATATACAATATGAGAAATGAACATTTCTTTTGGTTGGTTTGTTGAAATTTAGAAATGTTTGTTTGGCGAATTGATGGAAATTTTGCAAAATATTTTTTTCATGATATTTTTGAAGCATTTACCAATTGATAGGTGGACAAAATAGTAAAAATTAACTCAAAATAATTTCGGCTTGAAGAGAAATTCCTGATGTTGTTGTTGTAAGTCCTCCTGTTGTTGTAGTTGTTCTTGTGGTTGCTGTTGTTGTTGTTGTTGTTGCTGCTCATCTTGTGTGTAATTAAAAACGAGTACAAAACTATCCATCATGGATCTCTTTGAGGATGTTGCAAATATGATCGATAGCACCAAAATTGTTGTTAGCAATAAAGCAAAAAACAATAAATAACCAAAAGCGCACATTCGTAATATTCGATAATATTCGTTAAATCAGGTAAGTAAGTAAGTAAGCATATATACTATGTATATCTATTTTCATATAATATATATGCGTATATATGTAACGCTTTATTCTGTATAACAGCGAAAATTTTTCACACAGCTCTCAAAAGCTTTATAAGTGCCATAGGCATTTTTAGTGCCAACATTTTATATTTTTGACTTTTCAAATTGATTATTTTCGATTCATTTGTTACTTTGTTGAGTTATAGCACAATTTGTTTGCCTTTTCGATTGCGAATTTGTTTTTTTTTTTTTGTTTGCACAAAATCGATGGCCAATCGAGGCGGAGGCCCAAAGAGAGAGAAACGCGCGCGCGTGCTTTAAACCAAATATGAACTGCACCCGTTGGGCTTAGACGACGCAGTGAGCCGAGGCTGCCAGGCAACCGAGCGTTGGCCAAAAAACAGCTTCAGCTTCAGCTTTAGCAGCCCTTGATTAAGGGCGCATGCGCTTCAAAACTTTTGTACGCTTTAAGGGTTGCTCAGGGGACTGGTCGAAGGGGCAGCAGCATTGGCATGACAGCTATGCTAAAAATTTCATCAAGAGTCAGCGCAACAATAATAACAAAAAACACACATACTATGTATGTCTGTGTCAAAAGTCAAAAAAGTGAAGCAAGAGGCATATTGAAAGTCATTATGTTGTCAGAGTAATAACAAATAAATAGTGGTTGGATAGGTACACTTATTATGGCCGCCAGTGTAGGTGGTAACAGTAGTTAACGTAGACAAGTGTAGCTTGAAATCATATTACTGCCGGCGCATGATGACGTAAAACGAATTTTCTATATTGATTTCTGCTCTTGGCTTGAATGAGCTTTTTATTTTTGTTTTTTTTTTTCTATCTGCTTTCTAGCTAAAGAATGAATTCTAACGTAATTGCTTTGACATTGAATTTGCTAGCAGGCGTTGTAGAGGTAGATAGATAAAAGCCAACTTAATGGTTAATGCTTGTAACAAATGTCTACGAGGAAAAGTTACTGTGCAAAGGCAATGAGTGGATATGGCTAAAAGCAGAGGAAACATGTCTGATTGAATGATTTGTTTCGTATAAATTAACAAATAAGCTAGAAAAGCAAACGAAGTTCGTCAAAACTCGCTATATCTGAAAAGCTTTGATAAGTTTATTTGCTTTGATAAGTTGATAATAATTGTCAATGTTTAATGTTTGTTATTTGATAGAAGAACAAAGAGATTGATTCATAGCTATATAAAAGCTATATATGTAAGGCTAGCTATATATATCTATATAATGTCGCTTTCGCTTTTGCAGTGGGAATTTTGAATGTGAATCCATGTGGATCGATCTTTTGGTGTAAAATTGGTGCATTCTTTAGATCTGGTTTTAAAATTCAGAACAGATATAGCTTAAATCAACCCAATCTTAATCTGATTTAAGATTTAAACGTTGTTTTCACACTGGAAAATGTCGTGCTGAGAGCAAAAGAGAGAGAGTGAGAAGACAAAGTATTGACGCCCACGCAGTTGATAAGCTCGAGTAAAAAACTCGTTTGACATATGTGTACATGTATATACATATATATATATTATATATATAGAATATGCGACGCAGCACCAAGGATAGTGCGTGGGTGTATGTGATAAAGCTGTGAAGGAAGAGGAAAGAGCGAGGAGCTACTACTATAAGGTGGAAAAAGTCGAATGCTACGCAGTAGAAAATGCAACGACGCAGACGTCCGATGTAGTATGGTATAACCAACCCAAATAATATCGAACGGATTTTTTGACGGGGCGGGACTTCTACCTCAGCACGTGGGCGGGTCGTTGACGTAGACGTATTCTTGTTTTTGTTTTTGAAGTACTTTCGCACTAGCTGCTTCATGACACAGCGACGGGGTTTATAAAGTGCGTCAATGTCAATGACAGTTCATAGACGCACACAGATGCTTTTTTGTAGCATCATCCTCATCGTCGACGCAGACATATAAAAAACGTAATTTAAAAATTGCGCACTTCAGCCGTTTAAAATGAAAGTCTAGCAAAATTAAAAAGAAAAGCTTGAGGCATGCTTTTCGAATTGAATTTTGTTTTATACTTTGTTGCCTGCGGACAATTTAATTAATTGCCGAAGAGTGGCAGAAAGTAATTAAGCTAACATCTTAAAATGTATGAAGAGAGACAACAGCAGTTTATACAGTAGCGGTTTATAAAGTGTTCCTTGTTACGTGATTGGTTTGAGCCAACTTTTGATTATCAAGTTAATATTTTGTTAAGTGCTGAACAATGTTTGCTGCTTTATGAAGTTTTTCTTGATAGCTTAAAGGAAGTTAAAGAACCATTCCAATTCTTGCTGCTCTTTGTTTTTCTTAAGTGTATTATTCGCAGGACATGCACAGCAAGTGGTGCTCTGGTGACGTCTGTGTCGTCCATTAAGTCTGCTACATAAATAAAATGCGATTTTGTTATTTAAATTAACACAAGCAGCAGCGAGAAGCATGCAAAGTAACCCACGCAAAAATACGACCACAAACACAGTTCACACACAGTTCGAAGTTCACACAAATACATACAGTCAAAGCGCATGAGTCATGCGAAGAGTCCTCCACACACTCACAGACAAAAAAGGCGCATGTTCGTGCCAAGTTTTTGTTGTTTGTTGTTATTGCGCTACAGTGGCTGCTTGAACTGGCACCTACCAAGGAGGCAGGCAGCCAGGCTAGTAGGAACGGCAACTGAAGGAGTCGAGAGTCAGCAGTCGAACTTGGTGAATCATCCTTTTTGGCGAGGCGACTGCGTTTCCTGCTGCCTTCCTCCCAAAACCAACCCCTTAACCACATAGTCGCTTTTATTTCTGTGGCTAACAAGCAAAGTGCCGTCTAGCGAATATAACATAACCGGAATGGGTTTAGGCTACACACAGTCCAATCTCAAATTCGGTCATAAAAACTTAATTTTAGATATCTAACATTGTCGACAGATAAGATTTTTAGGTTTAAAGATTAAAGCTGGAGTGGGAATATTATTTCAAGTGGGTTTTTTTATTTAACAAATATTAATGGAATTGCTATTTTAAAGGGATTAGTATATTAAATATTTGTTTATACTTAATTAAACTATTGATTTATTTTGTATACCAAATATGAAGTTCTTGATTCGTAATGCTGTTTTTTGTCGTACCAAAATTATTCTTACGAGTTTCTTTAAAAATTTCTACAAGTTTTTGTACTAAGCTTGCACTCTGTCTTTGCATAAACTATACCTAATATTCATTGCCTCAATTGTGTGTGTTTATTATTTTTATACATAAGTAGCTCATAAGTTATTTCAAGGTCTGTTTGGAGCTTTCCTTTCTCATTTTTTTAAAATCATTTGTTAGGCACGAATACCCCTAATGTCTCGTGTACTGCCAGGAATGTTGTAACTTTCGGTGCCACATTGTCGCCACAGCGTGCGTGTGTGTTCGAAAGAGAGAGAGAGAGAGGGAGAGATTAAGGAGAACCTACGATACACACGCACACCAGCCGTAGCATAGTTTAAGGCGCGCGTGTTTTGAGGCGAAAGTTTGGAGCCGCCGTTTAGATGACTAAGAGTCGACCACGCCCCAATATGTAACCAGTTCCTAACTATAAAATGCATGTGGCAACATTTTCTGCAATATGCTGCATACAATTTGAGGAAGCCACCAAATTGGTGAGTGGGGAACACTTAAAAGTGCTTTTTGGTTGCATAAATCATAAAATGTGGCTAAAAAAAAACGCAGTATAATTTTTTTAGGCACTCCGAATGGTGCACACCCTAGCAGATTTTGCTCATTGAACAGTATTTATATTTTGCGATGGATTGTAATATAGTATTAATATTCTTTAATAATCACTCTCAATAGATTGTTTTTTTTAACTTTAAACCTAGTTCAGTCAGGCAGAAAGAAGAGTTCCTGTAACCTTAAAAATATTTTCATCTTTGCGTTTCACACTTAGCAAGAGAATGGTGATAGCATCTAGAAGTGTTATAATCATGCTGGGGAGGACTTACACAGTGTCTACATTATGTAAAACAAAAATGCGCTAGCGGAAAGTGTCCGCCAGGAAGCCATTTTATGGTTCTGCGGCCAGGTGAAGCAAAGTCAGGTAACAAAAAAATGCTATGCGGTTGCGACTCCGTGAAATTCTTATTTTTATATATTTTTTCGCAAAATTATGGTAATGGCATTTTTACTACCCTAACTTAAGTGGCAAAGAGAGTAGCATTAATTTGTCATTAGATTTGGAGCTCGAATACTGCAGGGAATAATAATGTAATGTAATGCATTGAAAAGGTGCACGAATTAAAAAAAGAAAAACAAATTTTATTTACTATAAAAACTGCAGTGAAACCCATTGTTCTCTGTGATTTCCCCCTTTGCTTTTGCAAGTTTTTAGTATATTTTAATTTATTCATGCATATTTTTGACAGGCAATTTATGCTGTGCAACTTGTGGCAAGTAACAGGGATTAACTGCATGAAATGTGGGGCACTTAAATAAAGCCACAAATAAAAAAGTAACAAAGTTCAACTGAGGGAAATAAAATGTCAGAAGAAAAAATTCTTTTACACAGAACAAACTAGAAGCAATTATTTATGAACTTTATGCATTCAAGATAGTTTCTTTCGTAAACAGTTCTTAAAGTCTTATCACACTTAAAAAACCGCACAGCACAATGCCCGTGTTATAAAGTTTATAAAGTCATCTTGCATTCAAGATGCTTCTTTTGTGACGCACACAGAGAAAGTTTTGCTCTTGCAAGTTGATGAGCAAATAACGGAAACGAAAACCCACACTGAAGGCAGACACAAACACTGACACTTTTCACTCCCACATCATAAAGTTGAGTAGTTTATGAAGGTAAAGGGTAGCCATGTCAACAGAACAGACGATAAAGGTCAGAGGTATATAAGCAATCAAGGCATCAACACTATTCAACCAAAATCATATTTAATTCAAGCTTAATATATAAGGGAAACTGTAGAAAATAAATTGAAAACGTAATATGATTGATAAAAAAACATGATAACATTAAAGAGTTGTGGAATCATAAAGTTGTGGAATCATAAACTTAAAAATAAAATACTCGTAACATGTTTATACAACACTGAGTAATAAATATATAAGAAAAGCAATCAAAATTGAATACGCCCAGAAATGTATGCTATATGAAAATTTTACGCCCCACATAAGTGATAATCATTGTTAGAAGTGTTGGTTTAGTGGATCCCTGCTTCACGCACTCAATGGACAATCAATTGTGTGTCCAGTCTCAGGTTGGGAGAATGAATATCAAATATTTGTCAGCACCGCCAACATCGTTAAAACTCAATTGTGAGACGCTTGACGTCAGTTGTCAATGTGCTTGGGGTCAATTTGCAAACATGACAGCAAGAAAGAAAGAAGAGGAATAGCAACATGACAGTAACAATAACAGTTAACAGAGCGTAGGTTGAGCGCGCGCGTGTTGACAAGCAACGAGAGCATCTGATAACAAACCAACAGAGCCGCTGGCTGATGGCAGATGCTGATGACAGGTTGCACCATATGCTCGAAATGAGAGTAGTTTATTTTTAGATATGCCAAAGCTGGACACAATCGGGCTGAGGGCTAAGGAAGGCCAAGAGCCAACAGCTGGCAGGCGACAACAACAACAGCAACAGGATAACAGACAACTTTCTATATGTATGTGTGTGTGTTTAATGTGCGTGTGCGCATATATTCAGGACTCTGTTAACAGTCCTGAACTGGAATATTGATTTTTCAACGCATTACGTTGAAAGTATATTTTCAGTATTAGTCACCCAAAAACCAATTGTTTAAATGAAAAGTTACTCACATTCAAACAATCCAATTGGAGTATTTTTCCTTTTGTCGTTTTTTTTAACCACTCCACTCACTATTATTATTTCCGCACTAGTTTTGCAATATAGTCTTCTGGGTATGTATGTTAATGCGTGTGCATCTTTTCGAAATATGTCATACTTTTATTTTTGGCCTTTGTTTCACAAATGCATTGCAAGAAATTTTATCCGCACAGCCGAACCGAACGCGAGTGCACGTTGAAAGAGACTCAAAGAGGTCTTGGTGTGGACCCGCAAGTGTTACGCGTGCTGGAAATTGTTTGGACTTGCGCACGCGAGCGTGGGAAAGTTGTGGAAAAGCCGCGCTAAGTGAGTTTTCCGCCCACTCAGGCGTCGGGCCAGCCTGAGTTGGTATTTTGTTGTGACCATTAAACAGCTGATGCGTTAGTGATGTGTAATGTGCGTGTGTGTATGTTGAGTGTTGATTAACAGCAGCGGATAACAGCTGCCACAGGGTGTCTCGTGTTGTGTTGTGAGGTTTGAAATTGTTCTATTTGGTTGACAGTTTTTAATTAGCCGAATAATTTTTGACTACAGCCAAGCCGAAGCGAGGCCTTAGGCCCCATATGGATTACATTTAAACATTGAGAGTTGTGAGACTTAGCATAGCTTCTTCGCCTCCTGGAAGCGGCACGAGATATCCTCCCAGTTGGCAATATCCCAGATGGCCTCCACATATGAAGGACGCACATTTTTATACTGCAGATAATATGCATGCTCCCAGACATCAATGCCAAACAGGGGTATCAGACCGGTGGAGGCCTCCAGTGGATCCTGATTGGGCAATGCAGCCAGTTGCAGTTTGCCAGTCTTGCTATTGTAGCCCAGCCAGCCCCATCCTGAGCCCTGAACGGCAACAGTCATGGCGCTCAGTTCCTTCTTAAAGTCTTCAAAGCTTTTCCACTGCGACTCAATGGCCTTCTTCAGGTCATCGCTGGGCTTTGTCTTTGAGGGCGAGAGATTCTGCCAGAAAATGGTGTGATTGATATGGCCACCACCATTGAAACGCAGCGCTGGAGCCAACTGAATTATCTTGGTCGTGTCGCTCTTGGACTTGGCCTCCTCCAGCTGCTCTTCGGCAAGATTCAAATTGTTCACATAGGTCTGATGATGCTTCTGATGATGCAGTTCCATGATCTCACGGCAAATAATCGGTTCCAAGGCGGCATAGTCGTAGGGAAGCTTTGGCAGCGTATGCTTGCCGCGTACACAAGTGCTGTAGCGAGAAAAGAAAGGAAATAAAATTAGCTGTGAAGTTCAGTGTCGTCGCCATTGCAATTTGTTGTTGCAGTTATTTATGTAATCGGCGGCGGCGTCGACGCCGGCATTTGATGTTCTTGATTTGTTGATTATTTGCACTTACCGTGCGACCGTGGTAATGTTGCGAGCCAGAAACATTCTTAAGTTTTGCGCTTGTTATTTATTTTAACTGAAAATTGAGAAATTGTGAAATTTCAATCAAAAACAAATTTAAAGAATTTTATTATCGTACCTGCTTCCAAGTGTGACAGCGAGAGACAAACACAAAATATACCAAAAATGTTCAGTAACAGCTGACATTCACACACTGTTAACAGTGTCATCCGACTGCAATTTAACAGAACTGTAACACAAATGGCTTCTACGTTTTTTGGACGTTACAACTTTAAACAAGTACCAAATACAATAGAATATCTAATCACAGGAAAATATGTCTGATTTTTGGCTGCCATCAGAAATAAAAATCGACATTTCCAATCCAAAGGCACTACACATTCTATACAATTCTCTGAAGCATCGTAAGTATTTCAACAAACGGTTTTTTATTATTACCTTTTAATTGGATTAATGGCAGGCGTTGCCAAGATGCAATCAGAAGATCTGTCCCCCAACGCTGTAGTCATTGACAATGGATCTGGTATATGCAAAGCTGGCTTCGCTAAAGAAACAATGCCACGCGTCATCTTTCCCTCAATTGTGGGCAGACCGCGTCATTTAAATGTGATCCAGGACTCAATCATTGAGAGTTGTTTGATTGGCAACGAAGCGATAATGAAGCGTGGCATTCTAACTCTCAAGTATCCGCTAGACCATGGCATCGTTACCAACTGGGCCGACATGGAAAAGATCTGGTCCCACACCTTCGAGCTCCTACGCGTTGAGTCTGAAGAGAATCCTGTTCTACTTACCGAGCCGCCACTCAATCCGAAAAAGAATCGTGAAAAGATGACCGAGATTATGTTCGAATATTTCCGTGTGCCAGCTTTGTATGTGGCTATTCAGGCAGTGCTCTCCCTGTACGCCACAGGCAGGACCATTGGCATTGTGGTTGACTCAGGTGATGGGGTTACCCATACGGTGCCTATCTATGAAGGATATGCACTGCCACATGCCTGTATCCGACTCGATCTAGGCGGCAGAGATCTGACCGATTATCTGGGAAAACTCCTCATGGAACGTGGACACACTTTGAGCACGAGTGCTGAGCGTGAGATTGTCCGCGAGATTAAGGAACGTATGTGCTATGTGGCCACTGATTTCGATGAGGAAATGGAGAAATTTTCGCAGCATAAGGACGAACATGATGAAATCTATGAACTACCTGACGGTCGTACCATTAATGTGGGCAGTGAACGTTTCCGTTGCCCCGAAGCTCTCTTCCAGCCCAGCATGTTAGGTCTCGAGGTACCCGGTGTACACGAGGCCATCTATCAATCCATACTCAAGTGTGACATGGATCTGCGTCGCGAAATGTACGCCAACATTGTTCTATCGGGCGGCACAACAATGTTTCGTAACATTGAGGTACGTCTGCAGCAGAATATCGCAGCCATGGCTCCGTCAACGGTGCGCATCAAAATTAATGCCAATCCAGATCGTCGTTTTGCCGTCTGGTCAGGTGGATCCGTTTTAGCCTCACTCTCCAGTTTCCAGAATATGTGGATCGATTCCGAAGAATACGACGAAGTCGGTCCAAGCATTGTACATCGCAAGTGTTTCTAAATCAAAGAGGGAGAGTAAGGTTTTATTAGTTTTTAAAATTTTTATGTTTTTTTTTATTATGTGTTTTGAGAAAATTAATAGGTAATGTCAGATAATCGAGAACCAACCATATGAACCAATATAATGATTATATAGACAATAAAAAGAAATAAAAAAATATATATTGAAACTAAAATTAAGTATTTTTACAAGCAAAGCTTAAAGAGATTGTTTCGTTCGTTTCTTCTATCCACACGATAAGTAATTGCATCGATAAATATTAAGTAAAAAAAAAAATATTGAATTTAACATAAAGACCATAAAGTCCAATATCTGTAAACTTTAATAATAGCTAAAAACCATAAAATATGGTATTGTATATTCAGTATTGTTAGTATTTACAAATGTTCGATTAATTCTATCCCAAATACAGAATATTTAATTTGGAAGTTCTTGACAAAAATGAACATCATTAGCATTATATAACACACAATGATGACAACTTTTGATTTTAATTAATTGAGAATTTATTAAGCCAAGTGACGCATACAAATGAGACGCTTGCCACTCTTTTTTGCTCACTTTGCAACACATTGCAACACCAAACAACAAAGTGGTTGTTGTTGTCGTTGCAACCTTAACTTCCTAAACAATATTTTTGAGTACACGTGCAGAGCGGGTGACAAAAAGTTTAATACGAATCGAAAACGTCGCCAACTTGAGACAACAACGAACGCATTTACCTTCAACATTCAGCATCCAGGCATCAACATAATCATCTTCATTATTATCATTATTTCCAACTGTTGTTGTTGGCGTTGTCGTCAGCTGCACTTGAGGCGCTTTTGTACCATTCTGCTGCTTCACTTCAAAGATGCGCATAAAAATAAAAAAAAATGAACAGTTAAGTTAGACACAAGACGAAGTTTGACATACACTTGCAGAATATAACATCTTAACTTGACTTGAAAATGTATGACCTTAAGATCTTCTGATATCTAAACGATCTAGCTGAAGGCCGTTAGTTAGAACTTACTAGATTCAATTTATGTTTATTTATTTATTTTTGAAGGTAGTCAATGGATAAATTAGGTGATGATCGCTTTCAAGTCAATCTGTTTTAAATAATAATTTTTTCATACCCAATTGAATATAGATTTTTTTTAAATAAATCATAATATAACATGAAAACTGTCAGAAATCCAGATTTGTTCTTAAGTCAACACCAATACTACTTAATCCCACTAATCCTACGTTTTCGTGTTATATTCAGCTAATGAAAAAATAAATTGCAAATAATAGAGCTGAGTTTTCATAATCAGGTAGATAGATTGATAGCTTGAACACGTCTTCAATGACACAGCAATTTATGCTGATTGAAAATATCTGTAAGTTTTAAGGTCGTTACACACTCCACAACATAACTAAGCTACCCTATCAGTAAGCGCGTCAAACTGTTTTCGAATGCGGATCTGCTAGCTAACAGAATGAAAAAAAAACCAGCTCGAGGGTCGCGCGTGGCGCACTTCAAACCAAAGAAACGAAACCAGCAGAAACTTTTGTCAAGAAGCGTTTTGCAGCTGCAACAAGCATCATCAATAAACATTTAACATAAGCATTAGCATTCGCATTCGCATTAGCCCTTCTATTAAATTGAAGTGTAAAGTTCAGTAAACTTGCTTGCATTTGTTGTTTGCTCCATTTATTGGTTGATAGTTTTTTTTTTGGCCATGCATTTCATTTAGCCAGTCAACTGGAGTCTAAGTTAAACTGACAGCTGCTGTTTAAAGGGAGCAACAAGCCGTTATTGTTGTTGTTGGTGTTATTTGGTGACTGTTTCTGTGTGCTGTTTTGTTGTTGTTTGATGTCACCCAAGGTTGTATAAATTTATCACTTCACTTTTCTATTTTTGTGTTTTTTTTTGTGTTTTTTGTTCTAACTCTATATTAGTTTGGAGTTTTGTAGGCTACTGCAATTTTTGGAAATTATTATTTTTAGCGATTGGCAAATATTTAACTGCAGTTTACAAAACATTTAATGCAGTTGTCGTCTCTCTTTCTGTCTGTATCTGTCCGTCTCATTCGCGCTGGGCACATAAATTTCAATTCGTGATGCTATAAATTAAAAAGGGACATGCGCTAAGCTTAAACCAACTAAGATGAGACTTCAGACTGTGTCGTGAAAACGAAACACAACATAAAACAATCCAATTGTTTTGTGGTAGAGTGAATCAGACTAGGAGATACCCTCTAGCTAAGTCTGTACCAATTATGTCATAACGCCAAGGTATCACCTACTCATAATAGTTACAGGGTATACAAACATACAAGCTTCAAGATGAGCGCTCATGTCTAATGCATTTGTTTGTCTCCATCTCCATCTTCATTCAAACTCTTGTCTCTTGTCCTCTTAAGTATGTTAAAAGTCTTGTGGAATCTGTCGCCTAGAGTCGCTAATTTTATATGCAATTGCATTGAAGCGTTACTGAAAGTGGAATCAAACAGCATAAGTTGTATTTGCATAATGTTGTTTGAATGTTTCGGACATGAGGGGGAGTAGAAAATCCGAAAACAGAGAGAGTGAGAGGTAGACTAATCGCATGTTGCCAGCAAGCGCATGGGAACATTTTTTTTTAAGAAGAGTTTATTTTTCTGGGTTAATTATTGCTTAAGCAACAAATGACATAATACAATATACTTGATTTAAACCTCTTGTAAAAGCAAAACAAATATAATGGCACTCCATTGTTTTGAAAATGATAAATAGAATTACCTAAACGAAAGTTATAGCTTTCTGTTGAGTTTTATGTTTGAGTAGATTTTTACTTTAAGAAAGAATCTTAATATGAAATGAATTCTTTTGACGAAGTTTACTTTAACATCTTTAACGTTAAATATAACTTCATATTTAGCCCCCATATATAAATTTTGTTTTACCCAAACAAACAACAACTTGTTATTATCCACCAGTTGCTCTTACGTCAATAAAAATTAGTTTATGCAAATTTGTACTTCTATAAATAGATAAAACAAACAAAACTCCCATACCTTTATATTTATGGTGCATCCTTTGAACTGCGCAGTTGTGAACAGGGTTGTCGAATTTTGAGTCTCTCACATGTATCCTTTGAGTTTTTAGGTCCCTGAGCTGCCTGGAAACTCTGCTCGTCAACAGGTTGAAACAAGAAAAAACAAATGCTGCCTCTCAGTTCCTTATCATTGCCAGCCTGAGTATGGTCATCAGCAACTTGATTTGTTTTTTCCAAGCCACGCCCAACCCATCCCCAACTCGTCTGCGTTTGTTGTGCATTTGTGGCTTGCTCTTCTCTCTTTACTCCCTATATGTGAAAATTCAACTGGACCGAAATGAGAACTACGTGGCTTTATGTGATTTGGCCGAACGAGTCAGCTGCACGGCGGTCTTCAAATCTGAGTGAGTTTTTAGAAGGGGGAAAATCAATTGCATTTCACTCTCCCATCATTTTTTGCAGTTATGGCAGAGGGTTTGGTTTGACGCAGCTTATCTTTGATGAATCGAATACTTATTTGAATCCACCAAATGGTTCCATCGGGGTTGTTTTCTATACACTGTATTTTTTCTCATGTGAGTATGCGAAGCATATAACCAGATTGATGTCAGGAAAAATGCATTTTTCTTTCAGCTTTTTTCGAGCGTCGCTGGCTTTGTCAGCTGCAATTGCTATTGTCGATTTTAACCCTGTTGCTTTGTGTCTATCTGGGCGGGCTTTTGCTTCTGGTCCTCTACGATTGCTGTGTGATTTGTGTGCTCATCTATTGGGTTAACATGCTGATCATGCTGGAAGTTTATGGACGCTATAAGCTTTATTACGCAAAAACTAACAAAACCGACTAAAGTATAATTTCTTGTAAGATATAATTGCAATAAAATTGCTGCAGCTTAGTTATCCTTCAAATATGGATCTTATTTCCTGGGTTAACTTTATGTAAAGGTATTATATATTATGTATTTAATCATCACATTTAGAGTATAACTTGATCTATAGATAAATATTATTGCATTGCTTTTTGCATCCTTTCAACTGCGCAGCTGTGAACAGGGTTGTCAAGTTTTGAGTTATCAATTCCTTGAGCTGCCTGGCAACTCTCGTTTACAGGTGGACCAGGTATCAGGATGCTGTCTCTCAGTTCAGTTCATTATCACTGCCAGCCCGAGAATGGTCATCGTCAGCAAATTTTTCCAAGCTACGCCCAACCCATCCCAGGCCCGTCTGCGTCTGTTGTGTGTTTGTGGTCTGCTATTCTCTTTTTATTCGATATTTGTGAAAATTCAACTGGAGCGAGATGAGAACTACGTGGCTTTGTGTGATTTCAATGAGCATATGACCTGCACAACGGTCTTTAAATCCGGGTGAGTTGTGGGAACGGGAAAATCAATTGCATTTCACTTCACAATAATTTTGTTATGTTTTTTTTTTATTGCAGTTATGGTCGGGGCTTTGGTTTGACGCAGCTCATCTTTGATGAATCGAATACTACTTTAAATCCACCAAATGGTTCCATTGGCATAGTTTTCTACACAATGTTTATTGTCGCCTGTTAGTATGCGAAACATATAACCAAATTGACTTTATCTTTAAGAAAAATGCTTTGTTTTCAGCCTTCTTAGACGGCCGCCGGCTTTGCCAGCTGCAATTGGTATTGGCGATTGCATCCGTGTTGGTTTGTGTCTATCTTGGCGCACTTTTGCTTCTAACCCTCAACGATTGCTGCGTCCTTTGTGGGCTCATCGGTTGGGTTAACATGATGCTCTTGCTGGAGGTCTGTGGACACTATAAGAAATATCACTCAAAATCAAACAAAAACGACTAAAGTATTTTGTAAGATATAATTGCAATAAACTTGCTGCAGCCGATGCATATTGCCGCTTCTAGATAAATTCATTATTCTTAACTTAGTTATGCTTTGATGCACATATGTTAAGGTTTTGTTAAAATCTATCTTATTTCCTTATTTATTGATTTTAACAAACAATCAGTAGCTTCAAAGAAAAACTTGATCTTTAGATAAATGCTATTGCATTTTTTGTTGCATCCTTTCAACTGCGCAGCTGTCAACAGGGTTGTCAAGTTTTGAGTATCTCATACGTATCTCATACGTGTCCTTTAGGTCTGTTGTTTTGGCTTCTGGTCCAATACGCTTGCAGTGTGATTTGTGTAGTAATGGGTTGGGTTAACACAATGCTCATACTGGAGGTTTATGGACGCTATAAGCTCATTAACTCAAAACTTAACAAAACCGACTGAAGTATAATTTGTGGTTTTTTTCTTGTTAGATATGATTGCATTAAAGTTTATGCAGCTAAATTATGTGGGTCAATGGTGGGTTAAGCTGCTGACGATGTGGACGTGTGGCTCCTATTGTACCTTGGTCTTTGTGTTCAAAAATTGCTTACTGTTGACCCAACACGTTTGCACCATTTGCAGCGTCAAACGCGGAGGTGGATTTTTGTAGAAGACTCCCAAGCACGTACATAGTTGAGCAATTAATTTTACACAAGCAATTCCCTCATCTTGTTTGCTTAAGTGGGAGTTGGTGTTGTAGTTGTTATAGCTACTTGAGATCCGGATTGGAATGGTTTTTAGTTTTTTGGTTGTAGGTGAGAATTGTGCACAATTAATTTGACATAAATCAAATTATTTGCATAGGCTTACAAAAAGTATGAATCAATTAAAGCATCGTTTGATGGCACAATGGTTGCAATTGCAGATTCTTGGAATTTAATTGAAATGCTTCAAGTTGTTGGTACTATACATGGATGAGTGATGTAGTTAGTTATCTTTCATCTACATATGTTAAGGATTGATGAAATGGATCTTATTTCCTGGGTTCACTTGATGTAAAGGTATATAATTGATATCACTTAACCATCAGAGTCTTCTAAAAATAACTTGATCTATAGATAAATACTATTGAATTTTTTTTTTTTTTAGCTATTATATTACATTTTTATCCAGCACATCTCACCATCTTGATTGCAAATCTTTAATAATCCCATTGTAGTTTATCAATTATTCTGCTCGCTTAAACACCCACACAATCTTTATCCTTAGCTATCAATCAGTCATTGCATATTCAAATGGTACTCGATGCAATATCTGACAGCGCAAAATAAATCTTCTTCTCTTCTAATTTTGTTAGTTGTGCTTCTTTTTGGCCAGGCGTTACAAATTGTTTGCCTCCTAGACGGTTATGACTAAAAGCCCATCAAACGCATTTCAATTGCTCGCTTCACAAAACGATCCATCTATGCAAACGATTGTGATCGGAACACATTCGAGTAGACATACATACATAAACAGCTCCTCATACTCCCAATTGGGGTCGCCTTTGGCACGATCTTCTTAAATTTTTTTGACAAGGCAAACAAAAACGCAAAGCTGACACGGTTGTTGTTGTTGTTGTGTGTGGCAAACACACATGGCTTGGAAACACATTCACCTAGTCAGAGACGGAGTAGACTACTTTGCGCCAACGTTTGAAGTAGAGAGAGAGGAAGAGTGGGGCAGGGAGGTAGGGCAGGAACAAACACACAATCACTCGCCAAGAAAAGAAGGCGAATCAAGCCGCGTGGCAACCGAAAGAAACAGCACAACAACACACACTCACGAGATCGGAGAGCTGCAGCTTAGACTACGACAAACAATCGTAGAGCAAAAGCGCGGGCTGATTGAGATTGAGATTTGTTGCTGCCTGGACAGGAGGCAGGGCAGGCAGTGCGGGCGAGCGGGTGAATAGAACAGCAACAACAACAACAAACTGGTAAACTGTTAACTGCAACGGCAACTGCAACAATGCAACTCAGCTGTGTTTTGTGTGGCGCGCTTTGAAGATGATCGTATGTGGCAGCTGTGCAGTTGTTGTCGTCGTAGTCGTCATCGTCATTGTCGCTGTTGCTCATGCTGCTGCTGCGGTTGCCACACGAGCGACACATCAACTCATAACCGACTCCCTATGCCGGTTTGTGTGTGTGTGTTTGTGTGCATCCTAGACTTTCAGTTTCGTTTCCATATAAATATGCGCGGTGACTCTACAATGAGATCAGTCAGAATTTGGCGCTGCTTCGTAGCGCAAATCAACCAGAAAACAATTCGATTACAGTTTCGTCAAAGGCACACACAGACACACATAAGTGGAATATGTTCAAGTTATTTGGTCTGATGCTCTTGCTGACATCGGCGGTGCTGGCACGCCCCGAGCCGCCCGTTAATTCGTATCTGCCACCGTCGCCGGGCGATAGCTATGGTGCTCCGGGTCAGGGTCAGGGACAGGGACAAGGACAAGGACAGGGTGGCAAGCCTTCGAGCAGTTACGGTGCTCCTGGTCAGGGACAGGGTGGCAAACCCTCGGATTCATACGGTGCTCCTGGAGCTGGTAATGGCAATGGAAATGGACGTCCCTCGAGCAGCTACGGTGCTCCTGGAGCTGGTAATGGCAATGGAAATGGACGTCCCTCAAGCAGCTACGGTGCACCTGGACAAGGTCAGGGACAAGGACAAGGCGGTTTCGGTGGACGCCCTTCGAGCACTTATGGTGCACCAGGTCAGGGTGGTGCTGGCAATGGAAATGGTCGTCCCTCAAGCAGTTATGGTGCTCCAGGACAGGGTCAGGGTGGATTTGGTGGCAAACCCTCCGACTCTTATGGTGCTCCTGGAGCAGGAAACGGAAATGGCAACGGTCGTCCTTCAAGCAGTTACGGCGCTCCCGGTCAGGGACAGGGTGGCTTCGGTGGCAAACCCTCCGACTCTTATGGTGCTCCTGGAGCAGGAAACGGAAATGGCAACGGTCGTCCTTCAAGCAGTTACGGGGCTCCCGGACAGGGACAGGGTGGCTTCGGTGGCAAACCCTCCGACTCTTATGGTGCTCCTGGAGCGGGCAGTGGAAATGGCAATGGTCGTCCTTCAAGCAGCTATGGCGCTCCTGGTCAGGGACAGGGTGGTGTTGGTGGCAAGCCCTCAGACTCATATGGTGCTCCGGGTGCGGGTAATGGTAACGGCAATGGACGTCCGTCGAGCAGCTATGGTGCACCCGGTCAGGGACAAGGACAGGGTCAAGGCGGCTTTGGCGGCAAGCCCTCGGATTCCTATGGTGCTCCCGGCGCTGGAAATGGCAATGGTCGTCCTTCAAGCAGCTATGGTGCTCCCGGCCAGGGTCAAGGACAGGGTGGATTTGGTGGCAAGCCTTCCGATTCGTATGGTCCACCCGCATCTGGATCCGGCCCAGGCGGCGCGGGTGGCTCCGGTGGTGCTGGCGGTGGTGACTATGACAACGATGTAAGTAACTTAAACGATTTTGGCCTGGGTTCCCACTAGACTCCAACGCACTCGAAAAAGAACAAAGCTCGCTTCATTTGCTGCACTCTCAGAATATTTATCTCTCTCTTTCTATCTTTTGCACTTTTCCGAAATGCTTGCGCCTTTCTTTCTCTCAGTTACTGTCTGTCTCTCTTTCCTACACTTTTCATCTGTGTCTATCTGTCTCTCTCTTTCTCTCTCCACACGCTCTCTCGCTACGGCCGTAGGAGCCCGCTAAGTACGAATTTAATTACCAAGTTGAGGACGCTCCAAGTGGGCTCTCATTCGGGCATTCAGAGATGCGCGACGGTGACTTCACCACCGGCCAGTACAATGTTCTGTTGCCCGATGGAAGGAAGCAAGTAAGCGAGTTTGGTCTGGCTGCATGTGGAGAAGGTCCTGGGGCAAACAGGAGACAAATAAAAATTCCAGCATCCCTATCTCTATCGTAATCCTTTCTACTTTCTACTTTCCACTTGCAGATTGTTGAATACGAAGCTGATCAGCAGGGCTACCGTCCACAGATCCGCTACGAGGGTGATGCCAATGGTGGAGCAGGCGGTGCAGGTGGTCAGGACTTGGGTCAAGGTGGTTACTCTGGCGGTCGTCCCGGTGGACAAGATTTAGGTCAGAACGGTTACTCTGGTGGTCGTCCCGGTGGACAGGACTTGGGTCAAGGTGGTTACTCTGGTGGTCGTCCCGGTGGACAGGACTTAGGTCAAAACGGTTATTCTGGTGGTCGTCCCGGTGGTCAGGATTTGGGTCAGAATGGATACTCCAGCGGTCGACCAGGTGGTCAGGACTTGGGTCAAGGTGGTTACTCCGGCGGTCGTCCCGGTGGACAGGATTCAGGTCAGAACGGCTACTCCGGAGGTCGTCCCGGCGGTCAGGATTTGGGACAAGGTGGTTACTCTGGTGGCCGTCCCGGTGGTCAAGATCTAGGCCAGAACGGTTACTCCAGCGGACGTCCAGGCGGTAACGGCAATGGCGGCTCCGATGGTGGTCGGGTATTGATTGCTGGACGCGTTACTGGTCAGGATGGCAGTGAAGGTCAGGGCTATTCGAGTGGTCGCCCCGGTGGTCAGGATGGTGGCTTTGGACAGGACAACAACGATGGTCAGGGTTATTCAAGCGGCAGGCCGGGACAGGGACGCAACGGCAACAAAAATGGCTTTGGACCTGGTGGCCAGAATGGTGACAACGATGGCAGCGGTTACAGATATTGAAAATGACTAAAACGAACTACACACAAACTTAATAGCTAGCAGACAAGAAAATCAACAGACGTAGAACAATCAATATCTGGTATTTAAGGACATTTTAGAACTATGAACTAGTTAACATTCACCCTTTATGCATATCAACCTGATCCTTCACTACCCTCACTCTGTACTCTATACACAAATCTAAACGCTATCTCATACTATCTTCTGCTCACACAAAAATACTTTCTAATTTTTAAAATTCACTTAGAATATAAGTTCAACTTGTTGTAGTTACAAACGAGAAAAAAAAGAACCCAAAAAAAAGATAGAATTAAAGGACACGAGTAGACATATACGTAAATCATAATTATCATTGATGTTAAATGCAAGTATTGCTTGCTCCATGAGTTTAAAAGTATGTATATCAATAAAACATATTTTTATAAAATCGGTTGGCTTTTGAACTTGCAGTAGATGATGGGAAGAATAAAGGATGAGAATATTATTTGAAATTATATAGATTTCGGTTAACTACAACAACCACAATTTAGTCAGCCTATAAAATATGCTTAAGTGATTGAAAAGTCCTGTAAGAAAAATAATAATTATCAGTTGGTTGAACTTGCATTAAAAATTCTAACTCTACTTTAAGGTTTTCATCATTTTATATTACAAAATCTTACTTCAAAAGAAGGGATAAACTCAAACACAATACTTTCCATCAGAATAATCGCCGAAATTGGTCCAAGTGTGGTTCCACAGCTTGGGATCACCACGATGATCATCGGGTTTATTTGAAGGAGGAACAGCTGTTGCATTAAAAAACCGCAGCTGGTTTAGCATCACGTCAAGCATCTTGGGATACCTTAGGTAAATTGAGATAACTTTTAGATACAGATCGAATTAAAAATATTCATTTACTTACTGTTTGGCCACATTTCGTTGCTCGCAGGGATCGTCGTACACATTGAAAAGACATAGCTCTTTAAGGGGATTGCAGGCAATGTCTGAAGATGTCGCATTTTTGCAAACTACTGTAGCTGCTCTACGCAATCTTATTAGATCCGCGGTTTTGGGCAGCATTTTCAGTTGCTGCATGGCCTGACCAGTCATACTCTTTGCCACAAGCTGCCAGTCGTAGTCGTTGGGATCACGCAACCCCTCCGGCCCATACCACCCATCCCAAGAGCCATTGTAGTGGGTGCCCTTAACCAGTTTCCAGTCACCTGCGCTCAAAGCAGCACTGCCCCAAATATCGTCAATGTTATGCAGGATACTGTTCCTTGGTGACATCTCATTCCGAACCAGTGCCTGCCAGAGACTAACTCCATCCAGACTTGCCTTGCTTAGATTGGCGACAGCAGCCTCTCCTCCAGCTGCTTCCACTAAGGTGGGCAACCAGTCTGTTATATGCATTGTTTGCTCTGCAGTGCGAGGAAGTTTCGTCAGTTGAGGGGACCAAAGGAGCGCCGCTCCCCGCACACCACCTTCCCATAAGGTGTTCTTAACACCCCTCAAGGGATAGTTGGAGGCGAAGTTAGAATTGAAACCCTCTGCAGGACCACCATTGTCCGTTGAGAAAATAATGATAGAATTCTCCAGCATTTTAGATCTACGAAGTTGTTCAACAATGCTGCCCACAGAGTCATCCATGGCGGTTACTAAGGCTAAGAGAAATGAGAGTTTTTAATCTAGAGTATATATACATGACGTTAATCTTCACTTACCCGCATATTTTCTTCGTTTGTAATGCTGAATCTTATTCAGTCGCCTTACCTGCTCGTCATGCGCTGGCAATGGATTGTAAGGATTACCAGAGTGTACCGCCGCATGAGCTACATAAAGGAAAAGTGGGCCCTTAACCGAATTGTGATTGGCAATAACATTGAGAGAGTGCTGTGTTATCACATCCGTGGTGTATTGTCCGTGAAGATCGTAGGCCACCTCGGTTCCGTTGCGCATATCCAAGCCCCAATAGCCATGCTCTACAGCAGTGTGATCATTGTAATCATGATGTCCTGTCCAGTAGCCCACATGACTACTAAATCCTCGATAGAGCGGCGTATACGCCCGCTTCCAGTGACCCAGATGCCACTTGCCGGCTATGTGGGAGGTATAACTGCAAAGGGGGTTGTAATTAAGATTCAATCTGAAGAAAGCTCGATTAAGCCTCACCCCAAATCGTTCAAATATTGTGGAAGTATTTTCAGATCCAAAGGCAAGCCACGAGGCTCAGCGGCATAGAGCACTGTATGTTGCATACCTGGAAGAAAAGATTGAAATCGAAATTGATCTAAAATAGAACTGTCCCAAACTCACCTGTATGAATGGGATATTTGCCTGTCATAAGCGCGGAGCGGGAGGGTGTGCAAATTGGATTGACATAGTAACGATTGAGTATGAGACCCGAATAGGCCAAAGCATCGATATTGGGCGTGGGAATCTGTGCAGAGCCACGAAACCCAACATCATTGAAGCCCTATAAACAAAAAAAAAAACCAAAAAAAAAAAAAAGAGAGCGGCAGATCAAACACAGACAAGCAATAGCAAGTTATAGTATAATCTTGTTAAGCTCACTTACCAGATCATCCGCCAGAATAAAGATGATATTTGGTTGCGTCGATTGGCATGCAACGCTGACGACGAGGCAGAGCAGATGCAGCTGCATCAACATGAACAGTTGCTTCATTTGCATTGTTTATGAGCTTCGTTGTTGCTATAAAAAATAGGGGGGATGGGTTACGATAAGAGCTCATTAGATAGACTAATTAAGGTGCAATGTCGAGATTGGAATTTTGCTAGTTTTCAATCACATCTTTATTTGAACTCTCGGCTCGGCTGCAAATTAAATGCCATTGCCAATTAATTGCCCGTTGACCGACATTGAGTTCCCATTTAATAGACAGCATTATGCTCCAAAAAGCAAAAGTGCTGATTCATAGCCTTTAGATTTTTTTTGGGACCCAAAAACTGGATTTTGAACTGAATCAGCAGAATGTCAAGTTTGTTGTTGTTTGATTTGTGATTCCATTGAGTTGCGTAATATATTTTATATAAATTCTAACGGGTAGTATACATATATATATATATATACTTGATACACTGTTAACCAAAATGAATGTGAAAATTTGTTTTTCTCTTTTTTTTATCACATTATTTATGCGCTGCATAAGCTCACGATTGACGCTGCCAAACTAATTAGCATGTGAATTGAATTTGGTTGGGGTTTGACGACCCTTTTCGATTAATGGGTCAAATAACTGACCACAGTCCAGTTTGGGTCTTAATATTTCACTTACTTTGAAAAACTTCGCTTTTTGACG
This sequence comes from Scaptomyza tumidula, assembly GCA_035044465.1. Lineage (NCBI taxonomy): Eukaryota > Metazoa > Arthropoda > Insecta > Diptera > Drosophilidae > Scaptomyza > Scaptomyza tumidula. The sequence continues at coordinate 18,711,720 of JAWNNW010000444.1, forward strand.
ATTACTAAATTATGTTCAAAAAAATAATGCTTAGAGAAGGCATTTTTGTGTTCACCTATGTTCGAATTGTTACAGAAAGTTGTGGGTTATTTTACTAAATGTAAAATACGATAACTTTAAAAATAAATAAATGTTACTCACCTAAATATTTTTCTGTTTAATCAACTTATTATATGAATTTCGCTTTTGTTATTTGTGATAAGCATTCACAGTTATTTATTTATAGACATTTATATGATAAGTTTGATGATGTATTTTACGCGCGTGCAAACAATCGTGTTGATTTATGAGCTCCTTTTTGTTTTAATTTCTTCTTTTTGAGCAAGCATTTAAGTAACACAAACAATTTTGCAATCCATTTCAATACACGCGCCAAATGCGACTGTGAATGCAACTGGGACAGACCAACAACGGCAGACAAGCAGAAATTCGAAAACATTGGCCTCTCTTCAGCTCTGCGCCGGCGTTGCTGGCTCTCTTTTTACTATCTGTGACAACAGCGAAAGTCGCGTGCGCCAAGCATCGATAGTACGCAGTCAACGGCGACAGCTTCAAGTTCGATATGTAAACAGAGAGCCAAAGCACACATACACAAACACGCACGTAATCACGAGAGAACGAGAACGTTGCCATACTGGTTTAAATATCACATTTGATTATTTAAGTAATATTAAGTTTTATTTTGTAAAATACATAGCAGATTTTTTTAGGCAAAGTTAAAGAAACTGTTTTCCAATATTTAGCTTGAATTTAAGTTACAAACACAAATTTAAAATTTAAAATCCAACCAAAATATAGAGGTCAGATTAACGATGCCTAAGGCTGCAAATTTTAAGCAACTTCTACGATTTTAAGTATTTTGCAAACGATTTTTCACCTTAACACCGAAAAAAAACAGCTTGTCCCTATTCTACCCGATTTCAATTCAGGTGAAAATGCCTTCAGAAATATATTCTAGAAGGTTAATTTTGATTTGAGAGCATTTTAGACAGTACACATATCCGGCACGTCCATACTATGTATATATATAATATATATATATTGAGTAGAGTAGCCAGCATCTGAGGCTTTAGAGGATTTCTAGATCGACGTGCCGTATTTCCGGGAATTGCGTCTAAGGTGTATAGAATAAAACATATATTTTTATTTACATAGTGAAAATCAATTTAAAACTTACGCGCAGATTTAATTCAATACGATCAATTTCGCCACCCATGAGGTCAACTATACTCTCGCCCTGGTCTAGCAAAAAGGACTCCAGGTCATCAACATTACGAAAGCCTCGCACAATCTGCAGAAAAGAGCAGCTATATTATTTTATTAGATATTTATGAAAATTTTCATCATACCGCCAACAATTTAGATATGTCCTGTTTGTCCAAATAAGATCGTGTTAGCTCGCGTCCATCAAAGTCTAGCTCAGCCTGAAGAAAATGGAGAGACAGTTATAACGGGAATATACAATCAAGGATTCTATATATTAAAATCAACCTTATAGCGCACACGTCCATTGCCGATATCTATGCCCTTGACGTCGTATATAGCGCGAATCATCACATCAGCTTCTAGTGCCGTATTGATCTTCTCCAATCGATCCTTGGTAATGGAAACACCCACTAACGCATTCGCATTCGTATAGATGATAAAAGAAGCAACTCCACCCAACAAAGCACCAATTACCAACGAGCCCGCCGCATCAAACAATGGAGATCCTGTCAGAGTGCTTAGGCTCATGCAGCCGGCAGCAATCAGGACACCAGTAACGGCAGCAGCATCCTCACAGAGAACCACATTAACACAGGGATCCTTACCACTAAGAACTGCACAAGAAAGAGCAGTTCTTTGCACTATTTCCAATCTCAATCTTAAAAAAAAGATGTCTTACCATAATCCTTAAAGCTCATTTGATTGACTTTCGCCGAACGTTTTAACTCATTGATAGCCACAATCAGCGTGGCACCCTCGGATACTAACGAGCCAGCTAGAATGCAATAGACCCAGAAGAGATCACCAATGGGCTCCGGATTAAGTATGCCTTCGATGCCATGATAAATGGATAGACCGCTGCCCACACAAAAGATGCCAACACCCGAGATGAGTGAGGAAACATAACGCATATTCATATAGCCATAAGGATGATTCGTATCGGGCTCTTGCGCCGACTTGTAGATGCCAAAGGCCAATATCAACTGATTGATCAGATCCGCCAGCGAATGTATTACCTCAGCAAACATGCTGTGGGAGCCACAATATAACCAGCCGCCAAACTTGAACAACAAATTCATGGCATTGCTAGAATTTAACTAAGATATATGTTATTGTTATTTATATGTATTCAAAATACACTTACATGGCAATGGCGGTGGCCACCACTTGACCGGACTTCCCAGCATTGTCATCGTTCTCTACCATACCCTTGGTGCGTGAACCCACCTCTCGTCGATAGTCCCGCAGTCGACGCTTCACTGTGAACACATCTTAAAAAATGGCATCGATTAGAATTGCATTGAACTTCAACTGCAGCTGCGATCAACTTACTCTGTTGATACTGTTTGCGTTCTACTTCACGTTTGAGGCGCTCACGAACTAGATTCTCTCGGGATCCCCAGACTTCTAAGGCCTTAGCCTCGACATCGCGTCGCCAGTAGACGGTCATGGGTGGCTCCTGTTCGTACGGTGATCGGCGCTTGATCTTGGGTAGCTTCTCTAGATCACTTAGAGTTAGCATGAAATCTGCTATAGCTCGCGCTGGCGTCACAAAGTTGCGCTCCAGCGACATACGATAATCGAAGCGTGGTCGCTTTGGTGCCGGTGGCATTATGGGCGCTGTCGTCGACATTGTTTCCATGGCTTCCTTACGTAGCCGCGGCGGAGTCGAATCAGCTGCAAGCTTTGGGGGCACCAGAGCACTGGATGGCGGCATAACATTTTCACGGACCGTTGTGTCCGACATGGACACCTGGTTTAGCCCGGGTTCATTTAGCTTGGCCACCGGTGATAGCTCTGTCTTCTCGAAAACAATCTCATTGATTTTCGAGTCCTCAATGGTAGTTGTAATTGAGAGTACACCTTTTGAGGTTTTTATCTCATAGTTTTTCGTCTGCACGATGGCGGGAAGCTTGCCTGCCTCCTCCTGACTTTTTTGGCTAGGCGGTACGTCAGATGTTAAGTCGTTATTCTTTTTGCTGCCACAGTAGCGAAACTGCGAAACTCCTCCACCCAGCCGACTGCGTTCTTGCAGCCAGTGCGACGAGCACATGTTGCATTGCCGGCCAAAAGACAAGGCGCCATTGTGTCCGTTGGGCTGGCGTCTCCACTGGCAAACCGTTCTTGTGAAGTGTTGTTGTCGGCGTTGCAACAGTTGCAAGCCTCGCAGCAACATCATCAAGCCCTAATAAAAATAGCAAATCACGTACGCGTACATCTAATTAGTCAAAAAGGTGGAAGCGCGCACCTCACAGAATTATATTCACTTTTAGGCGGACTACGTCATGCGAAAGCTGACGGGGTACAAAAGTGTAATGAGCGTTTTGCTGTGTCGGGCTGCAGCTGGTTGGCTCTCAATTATAGTTTATGGTGTGGTTATAAAAGATATGCAGCTGTTATATTCGAAAATTTGCAAATTGATATATATTTTAATGCCTTTTATTTAAAATTTGTATAAGTAAACGTGAATTTAGAAGTGACCGGCTGAATGTTGAGATAATAAAATGATTATTCTATCGGTATCGATAGCAGTAGTACTGCTCACTTATGTTACCCAACACTGACAGCTGTTCACAGCTGCTTGTGTACCCTAGCTGCGGCGGCTACAATGTTGTCACAAAATGTAAGCACTTATGATACTAAATCAATTTACATACGTTAAAGTATATGTAGTAAAGTTTTTGTATGTTTTATGTTTTATTAAGTTGCTATTTTATGATAAACTGCATTGAATTGGCTTAGTTAAATACTTGATAAAACAATAAACACGCGCTGATATATCTTTAAGCTTTTGGAAGGGTATAAAAGTTTCGGCTAAGTTGTATTAGTTCTTCTTCTTCATTTCGTTGCCGGTTTTATAACCATTTTTTTGTTGGTTCTTTTGAATAGTTCCTTTTTTATTAAAAATGTCACTGTTACTTCAACGAGCTGCAAAACTTATTGGGCGTAATTCACTGCCACTTAAAGCGTTAACAACCCGATGCGGCTATGCAACTGATGCGCTTTTGGGCGACGGCGATGAAGTGCTTGTACAGCGGCTGGATGGTGAACAATCAGGCATAACAGTGCTGGGACTGAATAGGCCGGCAGCAAAGAACTCATTCAGTCGTGGACTGGTGACTACGTTCCGTGATATTCTAGAGGAGATTAAGAGTGACAATGATTCGCGTGTTGTTGTGTTGCGCAGTCTCACGCCAGGTATATTTTGTGCCGGCGCCGATTTGAAAGAGCGTAAAGGTAGGTAGTAGGGCAGGGGTATGTAGGGGATGTAGCTCAGTGGTAGAGCGTTCGCTTTGCATGTGAAAGGCCCCGGGTTCAATCCCCGGCATCTCCAGTAAAGTTAAATTTTTGTTTTTCATTCATTTTTATATTTTTAGGCATGACTACTGAGGAAACCAAGGAATTTGTGAATGAGCTGCGTGCCTTGCTCATCAGCATCGAACAGTTGCCTATGCCAGTTATTGCTGCTCTGGACGGCGCTGCTTTAGGTGGTGGATTGGAGATGGCACTTGCTTGTGATATACGCACAGCTGCATCGAATGCCAAGATGGGTTTGGTGGAGACACGTCTGGCCATCATACCTGGAGCTGGCGGCACTCAGCGTCTGCCCCGCATACTCTCCCCCTCGCTGGCCAAAGAGTTGATCTTTACAGCTCGTGTGCTGGATGGGACAGAGGCCAAGCAATTGGGTCTTGTCAATCATGTGGTGCAACAGAATGCCACAAAAGATGCTGCCTTCCATCATGCCGTCAAATTGGCCGAAGAAATCCTACCCAATGGACCTGTGGGTGTGAGAATGGCTAAACTGGCCATCGATAAGGGCATGCAGGTGGATCTTAAGACTGGCTATTCCATCGAAGAGGTGTGCTATGACCAAGTCATACCGACGCAGGATCGGCTGGAGGGTCTCGCTGCATTCGCTGAGAAACGCAAACCAATCTACAAGGGCGAATAATTTGTTCGAAAATTCGTATATGAGAAGCAGAAAGTGCATTTATTTGTTATTGTTACTGTTACTGTGCAATTAAATACGTAATAACTAATTAGAAAGAATTTCTACTAAGCTGTCAGTTAAGTTTTTGTTGTCACTCGGATGACGCGCAGCTATCCCAAATTGTTAGTGCAGTTAGTCACGTTTGAATGCTAATTGCTATATAATTAAATCAACTGATTTGACTCGACTGCTTATATAATTTATATGTTCGTTCTCACAACAAAAGGCATGCAAAATTCCAACACACACAATCAACTCGATGCGGAAGCTTTCACGGTTTCCAATAGAAATTCTAACGAGAGTTTGTTTTTAGAAAGCAGCGACAACATTCCTTTAACTATAAAAATAGTGAATAATGAATGTATGTGTGCCGTAAGTATATAGTATTAGCAATTTTCAGTTGCTTTCAATAATTTTTGTTTTTTGAGTATGGAATTCGGTTAACAATGAGCTTTTGTTTTTTCAGCTTTAAACAAACACAAAAATTTATTCAATATTACTGTGAAAAAAATAAGGCGTTAACTCGATGTTAAAACACAACTCAGCTTCGATGTGGGTGCGTTGAAGTTATTTTTGCGAAACGATATCTCAAGGAGGCACACTAGCAGCAAAAAAAAAATTCATTCCCCACTGTATGACCCACTTGCATGTCACGCCCATATGACGCCCACTTCTTCACAAAAACCTTAAAGTGTCGGGACATCAAACACCCATATTCAATTAACATGCGACTCGTTTGATGTTTGACATCAGACAAGGTCATTAGCCGACTCTTGACTCTGACTTTTAAAGATCACAACAAATCGGATGCGACAATCTAATTTGTTAGAGAACGCACTTTGCATACCCAATCAATTAGTTATTTAATACCTCTAAACTCACGATCTCAATCTGAAACTGGAAACTGGAGATCCCAAATAAAAATATCAACATTGCACAAATGCGGAACCCAAAGTGCGGAAGCAAATCGATTATTATTATTGTTTAAAAAACAATAAAGCACAAATATAAATATAAGACGTGCCAAACGGGTTTCATGCATTTTAAATGATATGTTTGTACGCTTTTTTGCCTCGCACAAAATTTGCATTGCAATGAAGCTAACGACACCTCTTGACGGGGTAGGCGGGGAAGTACAACAAAGTGAGAATGATTCCAGGTAGTATTAAGTACTTAAAAACAAGACATGTCGTCTCGAGTTCAAATTTTTTCGATTTAATATTGGAGGCACGTAAAACGGCAAATCATGACTTGAAAAGGCAAACCTTTAATTTATTTCTACATTTCGATATTCGGATCATTCAATTACTCATAGCACACTTTGTTTCATACTTGAACTTTGTCCTTATGTTCTGTTCTGATAAGACATTCCCATTTAGCTACATGACTTCATCCAACTTATTATCTATATATCTTAACCTTCGTCGTAGTACACACACATTGCGTATATGTCTTACATATCTTGTCATATCTTGCTCTTGTACCTGCAGCTTGTACCAAATTAAAGATACAACCAGCTAACAAACAAGCTAACAATTAAGACAATTAGCGTTGGATACAAGTGAAAAATACTTTTTTTTAATTATAAATCGTTTAGTCTAACTGAACTCTAGAAAAATGTACCATTAATCATTTGACTTACAAACTACTTTAACTATGCGTTGCATTAATTAAGTCTCGAAACTAATTTCAAAATGCACAGCACGTGAAAAGTTGCATTTCAAAGTTTGAGCGGTTCCAAAAATTTTCCACTGCCCCACTGAATGGAAAAAGCAACAACACAAACAACAACAACAACAAGCAAGCGAGCATTTTTAAATTGTTTATGGACAGACAACAAAAAAAAAACTTGTGCAACAACAACAATTGGCCACTTGAAACAAGTTAATCATACAGCGCCATGATCTGGACTTAAAGAGACAGACGCCTTCAAGGCGACAACAACACCAACAACAACTGCAACTTTAAGTAATTGCCATGTTTTAAGTACACTTAATCAGTAGCTGACACGCTCTACCTCTTCAACTTCCCAACTAAGGTGCTTGCAACAAATTCTTAAGTTACAAAAATGCCTTTTAATTCTAATCAATACTTACAGAATTCTTTTTTCTCTTCTACACTTCTAGTCAAATTTGTGGTTAGAGGAAAAACAAACTGCACAAGTTGATGATGATGATGACGATGTTATTTAAGTTGGTTATGATGCTGTGGCAGACTTTGTGGCACTTGTACAAACAGGGTGATCTGGTAAGCCCGATTGACCAAGTAACATTGGCATAAATGGAATAAAACTTGAAACTTAAAGTTTGTTTCGGATATTTTAGCTAAAATAAAGTCTTGCAATCGAAGTTATTTTTACACTCACAGAAAAACGTGGGCTTAATGTCGTAAATATTAATCATATATAGTTTAAATATGAAAAAAAACACAACGTCTCGCATGCCTTTAAAGCAAGTATAATGTAATCAGATCTGAATTATTAATGCTAAAATATATAGTATATAAAAAGGTTATAAGTAAATGTTTTTTAAGATTACTTTAAAAATTCATTTTGTTTAATTACACAAATAGCTTAAGTAAAATTAACTTTAATAAATTCAATATTAATACACACAATCTCATATTGTTGATTTGTTTGATTTGTTTTGTTGTTTTTGTTCGTTTGTTCATGATCTTCAAGAACCAGCTAAATATTCAAAGCTGTAGGTGTTAGTTAATGTATAGTCAAGTTCATTGCTACAGACATCATTTTGGTTGCTACGCCTAGATAAAACAAGAAACAAAATGCAAAACCATTTTTAAGGAGTCTGCAAGCTTATCAGCCACACTTATTGCACTTATTATCTTAATGGCAGCTACCGTTTTTTACTGCAACGGGAACATCAAACACACACACACAGCATTGTCACCCTGTTCTGTGCGGCAAACGTGGCGTATGAGCAATGAAACAACGATCACTTGTCTCGCTCCCATTAATGCCCAAAAGCCAATACATGGAAAGCACATTGAGAGCGAGAGCGAAAGAGGCCGACTTCGCCCCACCTGCGTCACACAGTGTCGCTTTTTATTGTCTGCTGCGATTTATTTGCACTAATTGTTACCTGCCTGGCCTACCAACCAACCATCCATCCATCCAGGCAGGCAGACAGACTGAGTGTGTGCGTGTGCGTGAACTGGGCTGCGCTGCTTGTAGTCTGCTGCCGGCAGCAGAAGCAGCAGCAACAAATTCAAGCACAAACATTGGCTTAATATCAGTCACTAACTGATCGCCAGAGTGTTAACAACACAACACTAAAGTCAACAGAGGCGAAAGCAATAGCTTAGTAACAAAACGCGCGCGGTGTAAATCGCTTCTGACCTAAGCATTTAGTGACAAGCATAAACAAAATAGAAGACTTTAAAACAATTAATGCGTCTTGTTTAAACTTTAATTTACGATTGGCTAAGTGCCGCCAACGAAGTGTGCGCGCGTTTTTGTCGCGATTTGTGTGCGTTAATTAACGCACGCCAAAAAAGGTGCCAAGTGAAGAAAAGTAAACAATTTGTGTCAATGTGAAGGACAAACATATTGTATTGTACGCATATAACAATACCTCGAATATTGTGCAAAATTAATTTTAAAGGTAATTATAACAATGATAAAAAAAACATTTACTTCAGTTGCAAACTATTTTTTCAAGTCGACAATAAGCGGCAACTGTAAGTAGCGTGTCTGTTACAAATTATATTATAATTAAAAAAAAGATAGGACACCAAAAGTAATTTTCTGCTTGTGCTAAAAAATAAAAATATTGCCCCATATGTTTTTATTTTAATGGGCCTACTACCCTTTTTTATCTACGATGCTTTAATTCACGCAATTGAAAACATGAATTAAATTTCGGTCACGTTTGCATCTTTTCACTTTATTTACGGATAAATGAAAATTGCTCTTAAATGCTTATCTAATTGATTTGATTTATAGTAATGGATAGTTTTAAGGTATACTTCAACCCCCGCCTGTAATGTCTGCTCTATTCTTAACAGCTTACATAATATGAAGGCAAGGCTTTGTCAGAAATTTCATCATGCAAGTTCAACATATGATGAATATGGTACGTCAATTAACTTTGCTTCTCATTAATAATGCGACGCATGTTTTTTTTTTTGCATATCGAAAGTGAACCTTGTCGCGAGGGGAAGTGTATTGAACGCTTTTGACACTGAGTATCATTATTCGCAGTTGAATGGGAAAGAGACGCACAATATACTTGAGGATTGATGAATTGCGTTGTTTACTTCAATCATCATTGAACGGATAACAAGTTTTTTTTTTCAGTTTTGTTCATATCCGAAGCACGTGAATTGAATCAAAACAAAAGTCGCAAAACAAGAAATGAGAAACTCTCGCAAAAAGTTGATTTTGCTTAATTTGGTTTTAATGCAATGCATTGACCCAAAATCCGATCTTAATTGAAAATGCGCTCAATTAACATTTAACGGTAAAAAAAAAACAGCATCAGGGCGTTGCTTAAGATGGTCAAAAGGAAAGGAAGAAAAAAGTTTATGTTTCCCATAGTTACAAGAGCAAGCAAACAAGGTAGCTTACATAATGAGCAGGGAAAGTAAGGAGTGTTTTTAAAACAGGATCAGATCATTAATATGCAAAATGAAACCAAATAAAACGCAATCTTTCAGTTTTTTTAACATCTTTGTTGCTTAAATTTAATTTTAAAGGTAGAGATCTCAATTGCTATTGAATATTATTTTCCTGATATATATTAGTTATAAATTAGCAAACATTTTATTGTCACTTTTATCTCGTATCGTTTCGGTCATTAGTTATAATCCTGGCATCCAAATGTCATTGACAGCTTTTGGCATTATCATAAAACAAGTGACGCCAATAATTAATTAATGTCTATGATGCGATTATATGTGCCAATCAACAGGTAATAAACACAAATCATACATCTATCTTTATAAGGTGGACGACAGTGAAATGACACCAAAAACCTAATCAAAATGCCACGCAATGATTCACAACTCCGCGTGATGTCGTAAAAATCCGTAAAAATAAAAACATATAATCGCTGGACTGGCCACTATCAACATTAAATAGCACTTGTCAAGATTTCAATAAAGTGCGAATCGATTTGTATTTAATATGGGATTGTAAAGATATATGGTATGAACGCCGAGATGTTGGGTAAACACATAATGTAACTGAATGATTATGTAGTATAATATTGATGTCAATGTCGGACAGATACATAACTATGCTTAGTTATTAATATATATATTCTGTTGCTCGACACTTAAAGTTGCACACTAATCTTATCTGTTATTGATACAATTGTACAATTTCTCTTTTGCCCAGACATGAACCAATAGCAATTACTATAAAACACAAATAATATAAATTCTTGGTAAGAAGTATCTCAAGTGAATCTCAAATAACATTATATTTAATCCCATTTGTTTCCGTTCTCTAAAAGTTCTTGATCTTTAAAGCTTGTTGCCTTTCTTTCTTGATGGGGGCGTTACCAAAGGCTTATCGCTTATCGCTGTTATCAGTAGAGCGGTATAATTGATTTTAAAGGTAGCTTTGAGCATTTATTACGAGCATTTCGAGAACTGTTTGCTGCTTGCTGCTTTTAACTATTGTAGCGTCTTATCATCACTGGACACAAATTTTTCTTCGTCTTTTCTTTTTGGCCTTTTGATTGGCGCCGGCCACAACATTCAGTTGCTTTTGGCTCGAGGGTGCGTTCGGTTCTACCCATTCTAGTTGTGTTCTGCTCGACTTACAATAACGGAAAACAACGTAAGTTTCCATTGTTTAAACTGTTTACGACAGGAAGCTAAGAACTAATGCCATAAAGCAATATGAATTTTAGGGCTTAAGTGTTAAGTTTTTATAAGTGTTGTCGATTTCAATTGAGTATTGCACAATTTAAGCTAAATAATTGTTATTAATTCGTTGGCTTTATATATTTGTTAAATAAATTTCAAATTGAAACAAAACACAAAGTAAACTAAAATGTTTTGTCAAATCTGCTTTTTGATAATTGTTTGAATCCTATTAAAACTGTTTTAATAAACCAATTTAGTGTTTCTTAGAATTGATTAATTGTGATTTGAAAAACTTTTATATTATTTCCTGAACAGCATATTTTCATTTATTAAACTTCCGTCTCTTTTTAAAAAAAACCTAATTTATACCTTGCCTTAGTTAAATAACAATAATTTGTTTAAAAGTTTTTTGTGTATAAATTAATCTTAATTTCCACAAGCATTCAGCATTGTTAATAAATTCAAAATCTTTTGAAGCTACTCCTAATATTAAAATCTTGAAAAACAGGCTCTAATTACGGGCTTCAAAAAAGTATCTGAAGAAAAACATTCTTAAGAATATGTTTTAGGACAAAATTTATATCAGAAGTTGATTGTTTCTGCTTTAACTTGAATTAATTCATTACAAAATGATCTTCAGTACATTATTAAGTTAAGAGTCACGCGTGGTGCTTAAGTGTGTTTCGCTAATCTAATCTAATAATATTAAGTAAAATTTCCGAAATAAGTGTAAAGTGTGGCAAAAAACCAAATGTTAATACGCAACTTACTCATGTAGCACTTGAGTTAAAGTCATAAATAACGTTTACCAGCGATAGGCTAATCAAGTTTGCGTGGATCGAAAGCTTCTTGAACTTCAAATTGTACTAGTGCAGGCAGGGAACCCGATGGTCATGTGACCATGAAACAAAAATAATAATATAAAATATTCGTCAAATCTTTATAGTACATGCACCTTCTATTATGACAATCATCAGCAGTTTATACGCCTATGAATGGACAGTTTATTGGGGCCTAAATTATCGAATATCGAATATACAGCCCGGTATAGAATAAAAATTTATGAATGATTTCGCACGTCAATTTTGCTCGGCCTGGATAATAATCGAACTGGACAAATGTCCAGAGAAAACGAAGATAACGATCGTGTTGCTTTTTGTTGATTGTTATTGTGAGTGCCCACAACACTTTATGTCGTGTAATATTTTTTATAATAAATTTAGTACTTGAAATATCGTTGCGTGAAGCTGAGATAAGATAAGGCTGGCATGCGCCTGGACAATATCTCTGGAGTGGATTAGCCATGTTAACCTAAATCAAAGTAGCACCTCACTAACATCAATCTTAACCAACAAAGTTTATCATATGTCAAACTCCCTTTCCGTGTTCTTCACAGATGACAGACAATAAGGCATATACGCCGGATTCAGAGCCTGCTAGAACGGACTCGGATTGCCATGCGTCCTCAGCGCCGTCACCACCTTCCTATAATGCTGCACTGGCAATGAATGACTTCAATTCCAAGTAAGTGTAAAATGATCATAAGACATCAAACATATTTAAACCTTCCTTTTCTGCAGAGCCAACTTAACAGAGAAGGATCAACTGTCACAAAATGAGGGCGATTATGATCCGTTCGAGCATCGTGATCCGAATGGTGCCAGTGCTAGTGGTGCCCTGGCCCATTTGCTTAAGAGTTCACTAGGCACTGGAATTCTGGCTATGCCCATGGCTTTTCACAATGCTGGATTGCTGTTCGGCGGTTTGATGACGCTCATCGTTGGCTTTCTTTGCACACATTGTGTGCATATTTTGGTAAGTAATAAAACAAATCGAATCAAGTCAAGCAAAAAGAAGTTTTTTTCGCACCTGTCTCTGTTGCTATTGACGCAATCGAACGAGTGGGATTTTTATGGGGATTTTTGGATAGTGGGCGACTTGAGTAGCTCAAGGTCCAGCCAATGTAAACAATTCGACCAAAGCTATTTCGATAAGGGAGCTACAAAGTTGCATTGGTCGCGTTTTAAAACGCGTGTAAAACGCGCGGCCATTATCAATGGCAGACAATCGAATGTCCTCGACAAAATAAAACTATTTCCTAGAAATCGCAAGTGCTATAAATAACACACGCCTGATAAATCCAAGGCGCAAAATTCTGCTAAAAATAATCAAAAAATCTCTTGATCTTGATATATGGAACCCACTTGAAATACAGATTTATGGCTTAAGAATAATTTGGATTGAAGAAATAAAACGCGTCGCCAAAAAAGTGCAAGTAACGAGACTCTTATCTAAAGCTAGTTAGACTAACTTATTTCGTAGTCATTTAACTTAATGTTCATGCTCCACATTGTCCAGACAGCTGGCGATTGGCTAACTGAACATACACTTATGATCGATGATCGATAATCGTCGTTGTTGTTGTCGTTGCCATGCTCATCAGGTGTACTTATATGAACGTTCTAATAACTAAAATGATATCAAGAAAATGGGCTAACTAGTGCGCAATAGCTGATAGCTAATTGAAGTGAATTTGGATGGGTATATGGGGGATTTTCGATTCCTTTGTATCTATAAACTTGATGATACTTATTTTCCTTCTCTTTATCCACTCTTAAGGTAAAAACATCACACAACATTTGTCGCGATTCAAAAGTGACGGCATTAGGTTATGCGGAAACCGCTGAAAAGGTGTTTGAGTACGGACCGAAAGCAATGCGACCCTATTCCAATTTTGCCAAGTAAGTGGTCTTTCTTATCAAACTGTTTGACAATAATAATTGCAATGTTAATTAGTTGTTTATGCAAATTAATAATGAGATACTGGTTAAAGAGCTTATAATCGCATCAATATCATATTATTCAAACTAAGATAAGATAACTGAAACAAAAAGTGCTTTCTTTTAGAGGCAGAGAACGGAATTTATAAAATGGAAAATTTGTTATTTATTTAAAATTTATTATCAATTATCAAACTATTTCACAAATATATAAATCATTCATATGAAGAAAGCTGTAAAAAGTTGAACACACTTTCAGTTTCAAACCCATCGTGACCAAATTTGAATTGCCCAACAATCACAATGATAATGATATCAGTTAGTTGAGGACTTAACGAGTATTTCCGAATGTAATATGCTGATAAGCTGTTTTTCATTGCAGGCAATTCGTAGACATTGGACTGATGGCAACATATTATGCAGCCGCCTGTGTCTATATGGTCTTCATAGCAACCTCATTCCATGATGTCATCAACTATGATGCGGGACTGAATTGGGATGTACGCATCTATATTGCAATGACAGTGATACCCTGCCTTTTCATCGGTCAGATCAGGAACCTTAAGTGGCTGGTGCCCTTCTCTCTAATGGCCAATATCTTTATTGTTGTCACCTTTGTCATTACACTTTACTATTTGTTTGATGAGAAGCTTGATTTCTCGGACAAACCACTGATTGCACCGGCTGCCCACATTCCTCTCTTCTTCGCGACGGTGATCTTTGCCATGGAGGGCATTGGTGTAGTCATGCCCGTGGAGAACTCGATGAAACAACCCCAAAAATTCCTGGGTTGTCCTGGCGTCCTTAACACAGCAATGATCACAGTTGTACTACTATATGCAATCATTGGATTCCTGGGCTATGTAAGTATATAGGACATTTACAAATAACCAGACTTTGTATTGGTTAAAGAGTTTTCAAAGTTTTTGTAGGTTCAGATTATTATTATTCCCGACAATCTCACAAACTTTTATTCTGTCATATATTATGCAGAGGTTGAAGTTTTTAACCTTTTAAAATGATACTCATTGGGGATTCAATTCTTATTCCCATTTGTAGGTACGTTTCGGAGATGAAGTCCGTGGCAGCATAACGTTAAATCTGCCCGATGGCAGCTGGCTGGGAGATACGGCAAAATTGCTTATGGCTGTTGCCATTCTCTTCACCTATGGCCTGCAGTTCTATGTGTAAGTAACAGGAGAAGAAGCTTCCTTTTGAACCAAGCTGACAATCGCCCCTTCTCTTTTTAATAGTCCCAACGAAGTGCTGTGGCGCAAGATTCAACACAAATTCCGGCCGGAGAAGCACAACATGGTGCAGATCCTGCTCCGTACTGGCATCATTCTGGTGAGTGGAGGCATTGCTGCTGGCATTCCCAATCTGGAGCCGTTCATCAGTTTGGTGGGCGCTGTGTTCTTCTCGCTGCTCGGCATCTTTGTGCCCAGCTTTGTGGAGACAGTGTATCTGTGGCCCGATCGTCTTGGCTACTGCAAATGGAAACTGATCAAGAATGTTCTTTTGGGTGTGTTCTCGTTGCTTGCCCTCGTGGCTGGCGCTGCTGCCAGTATTGATGAGATGATCAATCCCAAGGAGGAGTCCTAAATGGTAGTAGTAATAGATGAGATATAGGTGCACCCAACTGGATAGCAAGTGAATAGTTTTTCCTTCTTCCCAATAAAAGCCGTGTTGAACATGACTTAAGCAGCTGCTGCTAGACTGCATTGACAAATATGATATTAATTTTTAAGCTTCATTTGTACATGCACATATATGTTTGTCTTATGTGTGCCTAGTAAGGTACCTGTATCTATTATGTACATAAAACATTAACATATACTGTTTTTGTATTTGTATTAAAAACTAACAAAGCCAATTCATAGAATTTATATCGTAGACATTAAGCTGAAGAAAAACTTCTTTTGTACGCGTTTGAAGTAATAAAAAATGTTAAATCTTTCTTATTATTAAAAATCAAGTTATATTTTTATACCCTGAACCCATTTAAATAGGGTAATGGTTTTTATTTTAACTTATTATGATCCGACTACACGAAAGAAAACAAATCTCATTTGCTTAAAAAATTTAGTTGCATACTTTTTAGTGCTCACGACCCTCAAACTGTATCTGGTAGTATTTTCACCGAATGCTAAACTGTAAACTGTGCAAGCGATCTAACAACTCCAAAACACTTCAAACTTTTCAATTAATACAATTGACTTATTTTCGGTGTGTAGCATTATTTTTCATACATAAAAAGTACACATCGAAACTTAAAATGAAATACAATTACATACTTGGAATAGAATACAGCGGCGCGCATATATAAGTATATTATTAAGTAGTATATAAATAAAAATTAATTAATTTGTTTGAGTGTGTGTAAATGTGTGTGTTAATGTTTGTGTGCAACTGGATGAACTAAGAACTACTACAAACATTCTTTTGTTCATGTGTTTCAACTACAAACTAATGCTGTGCGAAGCTGAATCTCATTTGAATCAAACTTGTATAGTTAGTACTAATAATTATAATGTTATTGTTATCATGCTTCATAATTGTTTACTTCTTCTTCTTTTTAGCATTGGAACTGGTGGCAACAACATCGCTTTTACGCTTCTGATTTGATTTAGCCTGCGGCGTTGGCGCTGGAGTATTTGTGCTGCTACTGCTTCCGTGCGTCTTCGGCGCTTTTTTCTTCTTCTCGGCACGCTCCTTTTCCTCGAGCTCGAGATTCTCGCGCTCAATAAGCGTAATCAGTGTATTACAGCGTCGCTGCAACTCAAGCGCTGTGCGAGATTTGATAAACCAATCGAATCGGAATTGAGGCGAGGCGCTGTAATACAAATTTAAGAGATTTAGAAACGTTTTCAGTCAAGGAGTTAGAGAGATATTCAGCTTACCGTATTGCTGCTCGCAGTTCCTCGTAAACGTTCTCCTTGTCAAAGCCAAGCTTGTGCAGCATACAAACCAAAAAGCGATCCTCAATTTCTGTATAATTCTTGCCCTTGTTGTTGCCATACTGCAAACGCAGCTGATGGAAAGGAGCACGATACCGAGCCATCTATAAAACAAATAAATAAAGTCAGTTTAAATTAGAAACAAATGAAAATCAATACACACCTTTTGATCCAAAGCCTTTTTGATTGAGAGTCGTCGCTGTATTTTGCCTTCGCCACGCTCAATTTGTCCCATGATGCGCTCAATGTCTTGGAGTTCAGTGCAACGCTCCCAGAACACGGCATTATATTCGATGACCTCCTCGGGCGTTTTGCCTTCAACATCCTTGGCAATATTTTCGATATCATCGCGGCCATATTTCTCATTTGCCTTGATGAACTGATTAAAGTCACGCTTAGTCCAGGCTGTGAAGCCGTGCGAAAGCAGCGACTCCTTCTCCAGCATCTCGTCGTCGCTGAGCGGTTCGGCCTCGTCAATTTTACGCTGCTCCTCGCGTTGCACTTTGCTGGCCTCCGAGCCTAGCTCTGTGTTCTTGGGCACCTTATAGCCTACAGTCTTGCGGAAATAGTAAATTTCCTGGTCAAGCAGCTCAAAGAGGCGTGGTGGAAAGAATTGAAAGTCCTGCACAATTGGTTGCTTGGGTGGACGTGGCGCCTTGGGTGCCTTTGGCTCCGAGACACGCAATGCCTCCCGGAAATAGGCATCCACAGCGTAATTGGCCTTGCGCTCACGCTTCGGTGGCTCAATCCAGCTGCCAAGTGCATTTAGCTTCTGCTTCTCACGCCAATCCTCGCCCTCGAACTGATAGACCGAAGAGTTGCCCGCCTCGCCGTTGGTGTCCATGGTGAAGGTGCGCAACGAGCTCTCACCCATGCTGTCTAATTGAGCCTTCTGCTCGGCTGTTTTGGCTTCGCCGCGTTCCAATATGACATCGATGTCCTCGTCTGTTATGTCAGTCTCCTTGGAGCTGAACACCTGATTCGCACCAAACCGAATAATGTTCAGCATCTCATCCTTATTGAGCTGGGAACGATTGTCCACGAGACGACCGCCTTGGATGACCATTTTATCTAGTCGCAGCTTCACCTCAGCCCGCTCCACAATCTTCTCCTCGACGGTACTTTCGGTGATCAGACGGAACACACGCACCTGTTTCATCTGGCCAATACGATGGGCACGATCCATAGCTTGAAGATCCATTTGTGGATTCCAGTCAGAGTCATATATGATAACAACATCGGCAGTGGCCAAGTTGATGCCCAGACCACCAGCACGAGTGGACAACATGAAAATAAACTTGGCACTGTTTTCCATGTTAAACTCCTGAATCTGTCGGTTACGATCCTCGTGTGGTGTCTGACCATCAAGGCGACAGTAATTATAGTTACGCCAATGGCAATAATCCTCAAGAATGTCCAGCATTCGCGTCATCTGCGAAAAGATGAGAACACGTGAACCCTGCTCCTGCAGCTTCGGCAGCAGCTTGTCAAGAATTGCCATTTTGCCCGAATTGTACACCAAATGGGAGTCCGTTGTGTACGGTGGACCAGGTTCGGCACCATCAAACAAATAAGGGTGATTGGTGCATTTACGCAGCTGCATCAGAATGTTTTGCAAACGCATTTTCTCCACTTTGCCAGCACCGTTCACGATGTCAATATCCTTGAGCAGCACTTTTGTATACCAGTCTCGCTGCATTTTGGACAAACCCACAAAGATTTTCATTTCCTTTTTGGGCTTCAAGCGTTTCTCCACTTCCGCTTTCAAGCGACGCAACAAGAATGGCTTAAGTACAGCATGTAGACGCGTCACGAGGGCATCGTCGCCCAGGCATGTGTTTGTGTTGAACCACTCATCAAAATCCTCCGAGGAGTTAAATACATCCGGCAACAAAAAATTAAGCAGCGCCCACAGTTCGTGCAAGTTATTCTGTAGTGGGGTGCCAGTAATAAGTAGACGATTGGCTGTCTTGAACTCGCGCAGAATCTCGGAGAGTTTTGACTTTTCGTTCTTGATACGATGCGCCTCATCGATGACCATGTAGCGCCAGTTGAACTTCTTGAATACAGACTTCTCGCGTATGCACATCTCGTACGAGGTGACACAGACATCCCATTCTCCTGGCAAGAGCACATCCCTTATGAAGGTATTACGCGTATCCTGGTCACCAATGAGACAGACGGCGTGAAGCGAGGGACACCACTTTTTAAACTCATTCACCCAATTTTGCAGCGTCGACTTGGGCACAATAACAATGTGAGGTCCAGCTTGATTTCTACAAAATGAATTTAAATATATAAACGCTTCTTCTATTGGCTGTCCTATTTGTTTATTACTTACTTAAAGTGCTTTAGATAGCCGAGCAGCGAAATGGTTTGCAATGTTTTACCCAGACCCATTTCATCGGCCAGAATGCCGTTGATGCCGTTCTCATACAGAGAGATCATCCAGTTGAGGCCACGCACCTGATAGTCACGCATCTCACCGCCTTTAATATAAGCGGGCGAGGCGTCGAAACGAAATAATTCCTTGGTTGCCGAATCCTCAGCGAGCAGCTCCTCGTCCTCTTCCTGCTCTGTTTTGCGGTGTCGATGGCTGCGATAAAAAATATATTAATATTTTCAATAAACTTTTTATATTAAATCAAACACTTACTCGGCGACATCTTTTTCCTTGTCCTTATCCTTGATCTTCTTCGGCCGTCCCTTAGGTTTTGTAGGGCTCTTCGCGCTGTTTGTCATAAAATGCGTGAATATTTCCGTTTGCTTCAATAGATAGTCAAAGCGCCTGCTGCGGTCAACTTCAATTTTATTGTCGAACTCGGCCTCTTTTTCACCCGAGGAGCTGGTTGCAGCCTCCGAGGTAGTTTCATTCTAAAAATGAAATTGCCAAAATTACTAACAAACATCAGACGAATTTTCCTGAAGCGGCATGCGGCGTCTTTTTTTCACTATCGACTGTGGCGAAAATGTTTGCAAGCATTGCACTGCTTTATAAATTCGACTTACCGAGTTTTCCTCGCTGGCCTCCACTGTAGCCGTCTCTGTTTTCGACATGTTAGCACTCTTGTTAGATTGTTCTGAACGTTTTTAAATGTTAATTATTGAGTTTTCTAAATTATTTTGGATAAACGAGAGCGTTGTGCGTTGCTTCGTCTGTATGTGTAAGCGGCAGCGGGAAAAAGTGGCGTTTTTCGGGGTTGCCTTGAAATTGATTCATCGATAAGCGAATGCTATCGAAAACGAGGGCTGCATAGGCAACTTAACAATTTTACAGCACAAGCTAATGGCAAGCGGCAAATTCTTTTTGTCAACATGTTTAAACTTGGTTTTTATTAATTTTAAATTATGAAACATTGTTTGAAATTTTTTATGTCAATTCAAGGACAAATAAAATAAGTAAAAATAAGAAAATGATACAATATAGAAAAAAAAAACAGAATAATTTCGTTTCATCACGTGGAATTGTTAAGAATGTATGTAAATTAGTTAATATTTGGAATGAGCCATGTTATTATTTACTTGCATCGTAATATTGGACTTTCTTGACCTTGCGTTTAGGTAGCTCAATGAAGCATTGATCTTTTCTATCCTTGCGTTTCTCGCGCCAATTAACGCCTTCGAACTGATAACAGGAGGTATCATCGCCATGATCCACAGTGAAGGCGCGCAACGACCCGGCATCCATCTTATCAAACATAGCTTTCTGTACGGCAGTGCGAGTTTCACCGCGCTGCAATATAACATCAATATCTTCGTCAAGATCCATGTCTTCTGAGTTGAACATCTTGGCACCAAAGCGAATCCAGTTTAGCATTTCAGATTTCAAGGGATTGATGGCCGATTGAGTATTGGGCCCGTTTTGGATAACCAAGCGGTCTAGTCGCAGCTTAATCTCGGCTCGCTCCACAATCTTCTCCTCGATGGTGTTCTCGGTAATAAGACGGAATACACGCACCTGTTTCTTCTGGCCAATGCGATGGGCACGATCAATGGCCTGCAAATCCGCCTGCGGATTCCAATCGGAGTCGTACATGATTACCACATCGGCAGTGGCCAAATTGATGCCCAGGCCACCAGCACGAGTGGACAACATAAATATAAACTTTGTACTGTTTTCCTTGTTAAACTCCTCCATCTGACTTGTACGATTCTCAAGCGATGTGTCACCGTCTAGGCGACAATAGTTATAGTTACGCCAAATGAAATAATCCTCCAGAATGTTCATCATGCGCGTCATCTGCGAGAACAAAAGGACACGCGATCCCTGATTTTGCAATTTTAGCAGCAGCTTGTCAAGAATAACCATCTTGCCCGAATTGTACACGACATGTGAGTCAGTTTCATATGGCGGACCAGGTTCGGCACTATCGAATAAATACGGATGATTGGTGCATTTTCGCAAATGGGCCAAAAGGTTTCGCACATCCATTTTGGTCACTTTGCCGGCACTGTTTACAATGTCAATATCATTGAGCAGCACTTTTTGATAGTATTCGCGCTGCATCTTGGACATGCCCACATAGATCTTCAGCTCTATTTTCGGTTTCAAGGCCTGCTCCACCTCCGACTTGAGACGACGCAATAGAAAGGGCTTTAGCACTTCATGAAGCCGCTCCACAAGGGCATTATCGCCCAAGCATGTGTTTGTGTTAAACCACTTATCAAAATCCTCCGAAGAGCCAAAAACGTCTGGCAGCAAAAAGTTGAGCAGAGCCCAGAGCTCATGTAAATTGTTTTGCAGTGGTGTGCCCGTAATGAGCAGCCGATTGACTGAGGTTAATTCGCGTAAAATCTTAGCAAGATTACTCTTCTCGTTTTTGATGCGATGCCCCTCATCGATTATTAAATAATGCCAGTTGAAAGATTTAAGGGCGCTTTTCTCTATAGAGCACATCTCGTAAGAGGTGAGACAGACATTCCAACTGCCCGGGAGTAGCGTGTCGCGGATGAATTCCTGGCGTTCTTTCTTGTCCCCCAAGAGGATAACGGCTGAGAGTATTGGACACCATTTCTTAAACTCGTTCTTCCAATTTTGAAGCGTCGACTTGGGCATTACGATCAAATGTGGTCCTTTATCGTATCTATAAGTAAAATTTTAGTGTAAAATTATTGATATTTGTGTGTTTGTCCTCATGCGTACTTGTAGTGCTTGAGATATCCGAGCAGCGAAATGGTTTGCAATGTTTTACCCAGGCCCATTTCATCGGCCAGGATGCCGTTGATGCCGTTCTCATACAGAGAGATCATCCAGTTGAGGCCACGCACCTGATAGTCACGCATCTTGCCGCCTGTAATATAATTTGGCGTGGCATCAAAATAAACTGCATTGTTGTTTGCACTGTCCTCAGCTAGCGTTTCCTTTTTGCGTTTTCTGCGCAACAAACGAAATTATGATTTGAATAACAAATAGTGATTAAAATAACATAGTTCATACTTAGCCTGAACATCATTTAAATCTATTTTCTTCGACATAAAATGTGCATAGATCTCAGTTTGACTGAGCAGGCTATCGAAACGTTTGCTGCGATCAGCCTCTTTTAACATATATACTTTCTTCTTTTCAGTAGAGGCCCCAGATGCAGCAGCAGCCTCCTCTTGTATGTCCCCGGTCGGCTAGTTGAAACGGGATAATAACTATTATGCAGAAGTGGCAAAGGCATACGAAATCGTTTCATTAAAGCACATACCACGTTTTCCTTATTGTATTTTGCCATAGTATTTGGCTTTCCGTTCGAAAGATGTCAAAAAACAGTTTAGTGTTCACTTTTTGACCACAAATGCAAATTTATTTATTGAGCGCAGTCTATATTTTTTTGGGCCCGAATGATAGCGGGAAACTGAAATTCGCTCTAATTGCGTCTATCGATAAAATGTACTCAGCGGTGCTCACGGCGATAGACTTTGCGTCCTCCTTTGTTTTGGTATCAATATCGATACTTGTATGGGCATGATAAACTTCGCTGCTTTGAGAATAAAATTTAACTTGCATGACAAGAAAGCAAGCAAAGCCACCTTGTTTAATATGCAGGATATTTTGGCTTTTAGGGTTTCTAAGCCAAAATATATACATTCACAAATAAGAATTGGGAAATTTTAAATGTTTTCTTTTTATCCTACGCATGTATTTACTACAAAATATATGTACAATAATATTTTACATAAAAAACCCGAATTATTATACGAATTAGTTTTCTCCAGCGCTCTTCTAATAAGATCAATGACATGACACGACATTTATGATGCTTTGATGTGTGAACGTATGTGTGTTGAGCACGATGTGCTACCATTCTTATTTTTCCTTTGGCTCAACACACGGAATGAAATGCAGCAAATTGTTAAGTTGTTTGGAATACATATGTGCATATACATACATATAGTATATATATGCCCGCTTGCCATAGCGTTTAGTCGACCTCTGTTCCGTTTTCTGTAGCAGATTCCCCTGTTCCAGTTCCATCTCAGTTTCTCACGGAAAACACTTGCGCAATTTTGCTTGCATGACTTTTAAAGAACTCGTAGCCAACTTTCGCTGTTTTCTTGAGTGCGTCCGCCTTGCTGCTGCTGTGATTTGTTGTTGCTGGTGCTGCCATTGCCAAATCTGCTGTACCCTGTTGTGTGTTTGCCGTTGTTGTTAATGGTGTTGTTGCTGCCTGCAGCTGATGCTGTGGAAACATGCGACGCAGCACATAATTGAATCCATTTGAGGCCTTGTTGCCGTTCAATTTAAAGCGCTCAATGCCAAAAGCGCGAATGGCGCGAGAAAAACCAAACACTTGGGAACTGATGTAAGCACGCCGCACGGCCAACGTGCGTCCGTCCTTCTGTTCGCTGTACACAACGATTTCATCCACTTTCTGCAAAACAAATTGATTTGCGTTTGTATTACGTTGAGTCACCCTGTGTTTATGGGCCAAAGTTCACACTCACCATGATCTTTTTCATGCCCAGGTTGCGGGTGAATGTGGTGAACGTTTTTTTCACAGGATCCAGTACCGAGTCCTCAACAATTTTGACCGGCACATTATTATATAAACGTGCTCCCCATTTGGGCACCGGATTGGTTTTCGAAAGCAAACGTCGGGAATACAATTTGCCATCGCGCACCTCACGTTTGATGGTATCCTCGGTGAGTACATGAGTGCTGCACATTAAATGCTAAAGATTAGCTAATAGTCACTATATATACAACTCGGGAATTCGCACCTGGAAGGATTGGGATAACGATTCCAATAGGCAGAGACTACATGTTTCCAGCTGTAGTCGAAGACCGTTTCCGTACGGCATGTTGATGCAGTCACTACCATGTTGACGAAAACCGCAAGACAATTCTGAGAGAAAGAAAAACGAAAGTGAAAATCACTACATGCACTTGTCCGTCCGTGAACTGATTTGAAGAAGAGCCGAACGAAGACAAATCGATAAGCAGCATGATAGATATGTGCACCTATAAATAGCCACCGGGTGGGCCGAGCAAAGCGAACATACCTTCCGACTCGTGTGTGTGCGTCTGTGCTTTTTTCTAATAGTTGTGTCCTATCGTTGCCCGCCCCCAAGGCCTACTCGTCCAGAGACTGAGAATTTTGGGGATTTGTCTAGTTTATTGTTGTGTAACTGCGTCACACATACACACAGGGTGTTTCTTGACAGGCGACAACAGCTTAGTTGTCAATGGAAGCGCTCTTTTAAATTAGCAAATACCGTTGCTGCTGTGTTTTAGTTGCAACTGAAGATTTTATGCAATTTTGTTCTATGTTGAAAGCGTATTTTCCCTAACACAATTTCAACAATTAAGCCAATTAAACAACCGAACAGCAGAGCCAACCGGAAACAGCTGACCAAAATTAGTGATGTACAGAGTACTTTGTATCGATACTTGGCAAACATTGATCGATGATTGTGATCGAAGTATGGTTGAAATTGTACATCACTGGCTCTTTTGCACAGACTTTCTGAAGGTAGACGCAGCACGTCGCACGGTACAAATTCTTAATACGCGAATTTATCACTAAATAAACGCAATTAAAATGGCTTTCGGTGATGTTAAGACCCCACAAGGACTCAAGGAGCTGAACAACTTCTTGGCCGACAACAGCTACATTAGCGGGTAAGCACAGCATATAGCATGTGTCTCCTAAATGTGAGGTTAGGCATGACCACCACGTCGGCATATAAATATCTAAAATTTGAATACATTTTCTTGCAGGTACACAGCCTCCAAAGCCGATTTGTCCGTGTTCGATGCGCTAGGCAAAGCACCAGCTGGCGAATACGCACATATTGCACGCTGGTACCGTCACATTGCTTCCTTTGAGGCCGGTGAGCGTTCGGCTTGGTCCGGTGCTCCCCTGCCCCAATTGGCCGGTGGCAAGCCAACAGTGGCTGCTCCCGCTGCCGATGATGACGATGATGTTGATCTATTCGGCTCTGATGATGAAGATGATGCAGAGGCTGAGCGTATCAAGGCCGAACGCGTTGCTGCCTACACTGCCAAGAAGTCCAAGAAACCCGCCCTCATTGCCAAGTCATCTGTGCTGCTCGACGTCAAGCCATGGGATGATGAGACCGACATGAAGGAGATGGAGAACCATGTGCGCACCATCGAAATGGACGGTCTGTTGTGGGGTGCATCCAAATTGGTGCCCGTTGGCTATGGCATCAACAAACTGCAGATTATGTGCGTCATTGAGGACGATAAGGTCTCCATTGATCTGCTGCAGGAGAAGATTGAGGAATTCGAGGACTTTGTTCAGTCCGTCGACATCGCTGCCTTCAACAAGATCTAAACACTCACGATCTATTAATTTTTTTTACCAATCACAAAATAAAACCGCAAGCAAATTTAAAACAATAAAAAACCTTTTGTATATACATAATGTGACTAGCGGAGCAATGACCGAGCTACAGAGTATTTTCTAGTCAACCGTCGAGTATTTTACCTGGTTTGCATTGTGCTTTTTGTTTCACGCTGCTCTTCAAGTTTGTGCTCAAAGTTATCCGTTTTGTTTTTGTTTTTGTGAGCGCAAAAGCTTTTAAGACTAAACAAAAGAGCAAAGCATGTTCGAATCGCAGATTAGTTCATCGCGCAGCTTTAAAGCCTTCGGTTCACATAATTCTTTCGCGCTTTTCGCATTTAATTCGAATATTCGATTTTCGGTACAAACAAATCTCTGCTATGGCTGGCAACAAATTGTGCTGCACTTTGGCTATCGGTGCCATATTGTGTTTGGGATTGGCCGTACTCATCCAAGCGCAAGGTGAGTAAAATATATATAAAAAAATTTTAATTTGGGATTCCGTCACACACACATAAAATGGAAATACCTGATATAATACCAACTGATTCGTGAATTTCATTAACATTAATTAGCATTTGTAGAAACAAGAATCTTTTTGTTGTCGTCAAATATAATGCGTTCATTTTTTTCGGCGTAGAATGTTTACGTTAAATCTATAACTATATATATCAATTATTTCTAGTTTAAGTTTTTTTAATATAATAGGGAAAACGCATCGTCGTTGTTAGGAGCATTGACAGAGAATTCAAATAACGTGGCATTGTTCCAAGCATTACTTCCGATATGAATAGTCTTTATGTTACAAAAAGCGGAACTAAGCTAATTAAATTATTATTTAATGTGTTTTCAATAATTTCATTGGCATAACATAACAAAATTAATACATTAATCACCTAAGTTAATTAGCAATTATCATGTTATCATTATAATGGCCTGAGCTTGTTGGGAAAAAAAACTTACATCCTAGTTTATACTGTTATAAACTAATGTACTCAACCCATAGAAGAACTTCCCGCATCTATTGTTGTTTATTCCGGGAAAAGGTTTTTTTTGTGACATTTTGTTTTAATA
Source organism: Scaptomyza tumidula (assembly GCA_035044465.1). Taxonomy (NCBI): domain Eukaryota; kingdom Metazoa; phylum Arthropoda; class Insecta; order Diptera; family Drosophilidae; genus Scaptomyza; species Scaptomyza tumidula. The sequence goes on from JAWNNW010000444.1 coordinate 18,738,361, forward strand.
CTCATTATGACGTATTTTCGATTGTCTCCTCTCTTCGTGCGAGATAATCTTCAACTTTTCTAGTTAATACACATATTTGTTGTAAAATTATATGAGGTATATAGTTAATACCCATATTTGTTGTATAATCATATGATAATTAAACAAAGTGTCCAGTTACTCATCAACCTGAATTAGAACTTAAACAAAATGAACTGAGCTTAGAAAAACCCTAATGCATATATTAAAATAAAACAAATTAGTAAAGTTTTTAGTTTTTTTAAATTTTGACCTAAATTCGAACTTTTATGTAAGGTTGTTGAACCTGAAAATATTTGCTTTAGCGTGAGATTGCAAAAATCACGCGGAGGCTTAATTGTTTTCTCTCAGTGCTGCAATATTTTTAAAAAGAGTTTCAAAATGTGACATTAATCAGAAAAATAATGAGTTTCGAACGCTTTTTGCATACAAAATAAGTACAAACAGAAGATAAAAAATTAATATTTTGCACTTAAGCAAGAAACATCTTTATAAAGCTGTAACCTTGTACAACCCACTAAGAAAAACAAAAAGTTCAAAAGATGGGAAATATCAAAAGAATATTGCAAAATTGCTTGGATCGTGCTGCCTGATAAGGCGCATTGACTCATTCACACACGCCTATGGTAGCCAACAAGATCGAACTTTTTACAAAGGAAAAAAAAAAAAAAACTTCAATAAAATCTTTAAAGTGATGCCTCAATGCTTGGCCATTGAAAGTTGCAAAACTAGTTCGGCAACAGAAATATAATCATAATTATAATAATACAACGGAACAACGTCAGGTTCATGGGCGTTCAGAATCTTAATTAATTTTTTTGAGGCATGCTGTATTAAAATGATTATTAATGTATACTATATCGATTAAGTATATATATTATTAGCTTGTTACACTGTTGTTTACAATAAGATGCGCTTAACATAACATATATTTGAAAACAAAAAAACCGATGACATGTGCGTGCAAAAATGTGACAGATATTTCCAGTTTTTGTAGTCTGGATGGGATTCGTTTATAAGTTTGAAACAGAAAAAAAAACATGTTTTATAGGTCATTTAATATGCTTATCAACGCTTTTATAGCTAGTTTATAATAATCATTGAACTTTACCCCCAATCCGAATATAGATAAGCCTGTGACTGATGTTTGTTTGGGCTGCATCTGTGAGGCAATCAGCGGTTGCAATCAAACTCGTTTCTGTGGCGCTGGAGTCTGTGGCCTGTTTAGAATCACTTGGGCCTACTGGGCAGATGGCGGCAAACTGACCCTGAACAATGAAAGTCCACAATCCGAGGAGGGTAAGTGCATCATCATCTGATACTTTTTAAACTCGTTTTCTCACACTCTCCACTCTTCACCCTTGTAGCCTTTGCGAACTGCGTAAATGATCCTTATTGCGCTGCGAATACGATCCAGAATTACATGTCCAAGTTTGGACAGGATTGCAATGGAGATGGTGGCGTCGATTGCTATGATTATGCGGCTATACACAAACTGGGCGGCTATGGCTGCAAGGGCGAGTTGAGCTATCAATATCAATCGGCTCTCGATAAGTGTCTAACAACCTTTAACCCCATCGATGTGCGTATCTCCGGTTAAGAACCTGGCGGAAAAATAACAGCTACGAGTATGTTATATTTTAATTATTTATATTACGAATTGGAATTTTAAAATGTGCAAAAACCTTTTGAGAATTATATAAAGCTAAAACGATTTTATTTTATTAAAAATGGAAAATTATATGTTTTGTTACAAAGGAGCTTTTACAGCTGAAAGAACGAACGAGTAGGAAGATATAAGGCAGCGGCCGGGGAACCGGGGTAAATTAACCCAAATGGGGTAAAAATGAAATGTTTGGGGGTAAAAATGAAACTTTTGTGAGTAGAAAGTATATAATTTTTATTTACTAAGCTGTGGTTGGTAAACTCCCTACTGCAAGAGAGAAGATAAAAAAGGCATGAGAAACTGTAAAAGAATTTTGATTTTGCTCCCTCTCTCTGTTTCGCAGTCAACCATACACAAAATCATTGCACACTTAACTAATCAGATCAAATTCCTTCATGACTTACTTGAACTTTTGAGAATCGCGGAGAAGGGCGATTTTCATGCATTTGGTAAAACTATTAGTTTTTGTGCATATTTTTATTGTTTCAACTAATCCACAACCCATATACACACACATACATAAACACACACACATGTACACACATATATAAGGACATTTATAAAGACAACATAACAAATATAGGCTATTCTATAAACCATTTCTTTTTTTTTTTTGCTTTTCGCCATGGTGTAATGTCAACTTACACACCGCTTATATAAGGCAATACATCAGCTTCAAATCGCAACGGCTGCTGCAAAAACTCTTGGTTTGTGTCTTGACTAACAGCTTTTTTGGTTTGAGGGCAAACTGAGCTTTGTCAGGTTAAAGGCAACTCAATTTTCACGACTATGGAATACCCTGTAAAATAGCAGTATAAGTCACTGATAAGTCTGATAATGATAAATTAAAAGCCATGTATGAAAATCAATCTCCGGCTCAATCTATTAACTTCAACTTAGTTGAAGCTAGTAAAAATCTTATCAATTTATTTAATGCTAAAGCTGCCCTTTAACCGCTCTCCCAAACGCATCTCTCATGCAAATGATTCATCCCTCTCAATAGTAATACTGCCCTATAAAACCGGTATTATTGACTTTCTCAATAGATAGTTATAGTTTTGCAGCTCAAACTTGCATTAACGTCTCTGTAGCGGAAGTGTTAAAACGTGCTTCTAATATTTCTCTCCAGCTAAAAACTTAACATATACTAAGTGAGGTTTTCCCCTTTGCTTCCTTCATATATAAAATGCAAATCTTACACATTCTATGCATTTTACTAGCTTACCTGATGTCACCAAGTTTGGTGCATGGACAAGGTAAGTTTTGATTGAATGTGGTAACTAGTATATATAGTATATCTGAAACTGATCAATTGCAGGTCATTTGCTGGATAAGCCAGTAACAGAACTCTGTTTAACCTGCATCTGTGAGGCAATATCTGGTTGCAATGCAACAGCAATATGCACCAGCCAGGAGAAGGGTGCCTGTGGCATCTTTCGTATAACCTGGGCTTATTGGGTTGATGCTGGCAAACTGACTGTGAATGGCGAGCAACCCGATTCGGAGGAAGCCTTCATCAATTGTGCAAATGATCCGCGTTGTGCGGCAAACAGTGTCCAGAACTATATGAAGAAATTTAATCAGGACTGCAATGACGATGAAGAAATGGATTGCCTTGACTATGCGAGAATACATCAATTGGGCGCGTATGGCTGCAAGGGAGAGATGCCTTATAAATATCAGAGCACCTTCGATGATTGCATCGAGAACTATGAGGATCAAGGATTTGGTGATGAGTGAAGCAAAAGGAGGGACAATTATTAAAAGAATGTTGAGAAAATTGCATAAAAAGTAGTACTAAGAGTAATATTTGTCAGATTGTCGCAGATAATCTTTGAATATACTGAACCAATTTCGAAAATTCTTTTACAACAAGTAAGAAGGCTCTAGTCGAGATATCCCGACTAGACGATACCCTGATCCCTATACTTTACGCGTACAGTCAGTGCTTGCAAGTATGTGTGTGTGTAGATAAGCACATACTGCATACTGCATACAAAACTTCAATGTCCCATATCTCCGGTGTTTATTATCCGATTTCGATCAAAATTTCACAGATTGTCATTATTTTGTTTTATAATTCAAATTGCATCTCAAAGTTTTCAAAATTCAAGATTTTTTTGTTATCGATCCCATGTGTATATCGGAAACGGGAAGAGTTATCGAAAATCGGAAAGAAACTTGTACTGCCTAGGGATTAGGCGAGCTTAAGTTCCAAATCTGGAGTCTCTAGCTCTTATAGTCTCTGAGATCGGTTGACTCATACATACGGACGGACAGACAGACGGACAGACGGACGGACAGACGGACATGGCTATATCGACTCGACTGTTGATGCTGATCAAGAATATATATACTTTATAGGGTCGGAGATGCTTCCTTCTGCCTGTTACATACTTTTGCACAACTTCATTATACCCTTTTTCCCATTTTTAATGGGATCAGGGTATAAAAAAGAAAGCTACGTTATCTGTGAGTGTCGTTTGATATATATTGAGTTAGGTAATAATGTGTTGGTATTTCGAAATTATAGTAGTACTTTACTTAGTCGTAAACATTATGTGCATACGAATGAATCATCGATTTCGTAATAGGTTTTAATTTCATGATCTTAAATTGCAACTATGCATATCAAGCTCATATATAAATGAACAATAAACAGTTAAACAATTTCAGTTGCTCGAGAACCGTTGAACGTATCGAAACGGAAGTGAATTGAATATTATTAACAACTTAATCATGTTGAAAAGTGCCAGCTTGTTGTTTTTGTCTGTATTGATTGTGGGCGTGGTTTGGATTAAAGCAGATGCGGATACAGATAGAAAGCGACCCATAACTGAGACCTGTTTAGTTTGTATGTGCGAGGCTTTAAGTGGATGCAATTCGACGAGTGTATGCGTAAATGGTGCTTGTGGCATCTTTCGCTTGACCTGGGATCAATGGGTGGACTCGGGACGTCTAACTATAGCAGGGGATTCTCCCTTATCAGATAGCTGTGAGTGTTGAGTGGGTAGTAAAAAGACTCCTGAATAAAAATGAATACTTCCTTTAGCCTTTACAAATTGTGCTAATGATCCACACTGTGCTGCGGATACACTACAAAGCTATATGGTCAAGTATGGACAGGATTGCAATGATGATGAGCATGAGGATTGCTATGACTATGCCGCCATACACTATATGGGTCCGTTCAATTGCAGAGCCGATATGCCCTACACCTACGAGAGTGTAATCAGAAAGTGTCTCAAGCAAGTGGAGAGAGAACAACGGCGACAACAAAACTGATTTTATTAACATTTTAAACTATTTATTCTAGTAAAGGTTCAGTTTATAACGTTTATATAACTCGGGTTTTCCCACCCTAACAACAATAAAGTGCATCGATACTAAAATTTGATATTCTTTTAATGCCATCAATTCCCCTTCAAATTGCTCAGTCGTGCTTTAAGCGTGGCCTAGTCGACACCTCGGATAGTCTGATCAAAACGGACGCCTACGTTATTTTGTAGTTGTTGTTGTTTAACAAGCGGATTAATATTGTTCAAAAAACAATTTAAAATGTTTACAAGCAGCAGCCGCCGTTTGTTGCTGTTGTGCTTTATAATCACGCTGTGGGCGGCACTTGGCCTATGGGACATCGGTTCAGCCAATGATGGTAAGCGAGAAAGAAAGAGAGAGAGAGAGTGGAAGAACTAATTCAAATGGACTACGTGAAGATAAATTAGTAACAGAAACTGTCTAAAGTTAAAAAAAAACACTTTATATTTTGTGTGTGTAGCAAAAACTAGATATAGAACTTTTGCTATGTTCCCTATGTTCGAATTCCAAAGAATACCTTATCTACTTTAAACCTAAAACAAATCTTCAATATGCATAGACAATAGAACTATTTCACTCACATTTAATTGCCCTACACACCACTGTGCTCTATCAGATAATTATCTTTATAGTATAGCTAGTATAGTATCTGTGCTGTTGTTATGATAAATGATTCAAACCGGCTCCGTTGTAATACTAGCTAACTATGTACAATACAGTAAATCCTATATACTAAACGTATTTCAATAGAACTACAACTAATTTATATGCTAAAAAACTTATACTTACCCCTTGCCTCTATTTGTATACTTGTGGAGGTTTGGTTGCAAACAAACCCGTCACGGAAGACTGCCTGGAATGTTTATGCGAAGCGCAGAGCAATTGTAATGACACAAAGATTTGTGTGAATGGAGCATGTGGCATCTTTCGGATAACATGGAGTTTCTGGCAGTCAGCAGGATCGCTGACCTTGCCCACTGAAAGCTCATTGTCACAGGAGGGTAAGAGGAAACCCCAAGGATAAACTTGAATACAGTTTAACATTTCACTCAACTTTCAGCTTTCACGAATTGTGTAAATGATCCGCTTTGTGCCGCAGACACAGTCCAAAACTATATGTACAAACATGGTCAGGATTGTAATGGAGATAAAAGCATCGATTGCTTGGACTTTGGAGCCATACATAAGTTGGGCAATCTAGCGTGTCAGGGAGAATTGCCCTACACCTTTGGTAGGATCTTCAATCGGTGTCTGAAACGAAAGCAGCGTGATGAAAAGTCTCACAAAGGAAATATAACTAAATAACTTGTCTTTATTTTGGGGTTTTTTGTTTTGTTTGTTTGTTTTTCAAAAACAGTTCAAGTAGTAATACACATTGCTTAAGGTTTGTCATTTCGAACAGGTTTTTCAATCTATATAGAACTATAGTATAGTTATGGTATATAATACATAGTATATAGTGTTAGTAAGTTGTTTAGAATATAGTTTTTTATGTTATATGAAAACTACTTTAGAATTCTTTTGGTTTTTTCAACAATTTCAACACGTTCAAATTGTTAACGTTCACTAAATACTTTATCATCAGTTTATTATTGAATTTTAAAGAGGTCTTTGAGTTTAAACCGATTTATGTTTTGTTTCTTTCTTTTTTTACTGCTTTAGCTCTGCTTTTTGCATTTTGGTTTGGTATTAAAATCTATTAGGCATAGAATTGAACTTTAAGTGAAATGAATTTCTTATATTTTGTTTTCTTGTTTTCTTGTTTTGTATAACTTGAACCTTAGAGTTTAGAATCTGTTTAAATTGTTAGTATTCATTATAAACAACCTTTTAACTTATGAGACAGATGAGTTTTGGTTTAGGCTTGATTAAATAAAGAGGTAAAAGGAAAAATATAAAATACTAGGAAGATTTTCTATCAAGTTTTTTCTATGCTCTGTTTCACAAAAGTTGCACAATAAAGTATATATATAAAAAATTTTTAATGAATTGTTTTTTCAATTTAATGAGAAACTAATAAAAAATTTGTTTTTTTTTTAAATTTTTAGCTAAGAAACTATTTTTTTCCCTTGTCAGGTGTTAAGTTACAAAATTAAGAAAATTGTAATACATACGAAATAAATGTCCTATAAATACAATCAAGCTCGTTACTATGTGGTGTGTGTGTGTGTCTTGTTCATATATATTGACTGATATAATACAGATGCAAGATTAAAACACTTTTGTTTTTATTATCATTCAACTGATTAACTCTGCGGGTTAATCAAGTTTATTTCTTATTGTTGCCATCGTTGGCCAGCAACAGTTCCTTGGCCTCCTTCTTGCCCCGCTTCTTCTCCTCCTTGGCATGCAGCTTGGCCAGTCGTTCTTCCTCCTTGACGATGCGTTTCTCCTCCTTTTGGCCATGAAATTAAATAAAAATCAGTTTAAATAACCCGTTATAACTTTGTTCACAGTCAGTTATGAAACAAGTGAACCTAGGGTATAGTCTTTAGGGTATATGCATTGCAAACTATTTAAGTCCGAGATATACATAGATGGAACTTTTCCTATTCAACAATACACTTTTTTTCTTGTTACAGGATATGTGCAAGTCTATCTGACACACTAACAACTTTTTCGGCTTGTTTAACATGCAATAAATGTAAAGCTTAAAAAGTGCATCAAATGCTAAAAAAAATCCGAACGCGCATTATGAGCTACTTTTTTATGCTGTTGTTTATAACAGCAGCCTTATAGCCCATTCCACACCTTGTGCCACTGGGTAAGTAGGCGGGCTTGGGGGGGTTTGTAAAATTTATGCCCGTCAGCACAAAAGATGCGCTCGCCTTGTGTTTAATGAAAAAGTTTTCCAGCATCAGAATCAGCAGCAGGAAGCAAACGAGGCCAATTACAAACAATGAGGCGCCCCCTGGTGGCAAAACAATAAAGTCGCATACAAAAAAAAAAAAAAAAAGAAAACAAGTGTGAGAGTGAGAGAGTGAGAGAGGTGAGAGAAAATTCACCTTTCTGGCTTCCTTTTCAGCCTTCATCTTGAGTTTCTCCTCCTTCTTCTTGCGCTCCATGGATTCGTTTTTCTTGTTGTCGGCTTTTTCCTCTGCAACAAATGGGAAAATCGTCAAGCGGAACTTAATTAATTACAGTCGCCATCTATCGCGATCAACTTACTGTTGCTGTTGTTGTTGTTGTTGCTGTTCGTGTTGGAGAAGAGTGGAAAACTGCGACTGGAAGCGCTTGAAGAGTGTGGCTTACAATTGCCTCCACCAACTGCAGCGCAGGAGGATGAGGATGTAGAGTTACACGCTGTGCCTGCTGACGTGACCTTAGTGGTGGCGCCACCTAGCGACGAACTTCGCCCACTTTGTCCTTTGCCCGTGGGTAATCCAGCCGATGAGGAGGCATTGGGGGTCTTTTTATCCTTGGGCATCACATAGGCATTCTTGGGCAGCGAGTTCTTTGAGGTAACGGGACAAATCTTGGCACCACCAGCCTTCAGGGGTGGTGGTGCCAGCTGTATATTCATGGGACTGGGACGACGTGGTTGTGGAGGTGAAATCGATTCCCGTAGCAGAGGCGCCAGCTCATGACCGCTTGTCTTCGTATACGAGGCATAGCTGGAGAGGAACAGACAACGAGAGAGTAGGTTAGGTTAGGTAAGGCAAAAGTATTGAAGAGATGTTGAAACACACCGAAAACGCGGATTGCTGACATGCACCGGCGAGGGATGTGGCACTTTGGCTGGACTGCGAAACTCCTTGATGGGTGGCAGTCGATTCTGGAGATCGAGCATGCGGCTCTTCACGTGCCGCCGACCCGGATACGTGTGTGTGGGTGTTGGAGTCATGGCACCGCTGCCACAACCACTGCCACTGCTGCTGCTGGATGAGGAGTTGCTGAGCGTGTGCAGAGGCTTGCGAGGCACGGCGCCCGAGCAGCCACTGGGACAGCCACCATTATGGGAATGATGAACACTCGTGTCACGTGGCGAGAGCGAACCAACGCTTGCCGAGGAACACGTGGAGGAACCCGAGGGCGAGATCAACTGATGCTGTTGATGTTGATGATGCTGAGGCTGATGATGATGTTGATGTTGATGATGCTGGTGATGATGATGTGTGTTGGGTGAAGGCGGTGCCAGATGATGATTGGCATTGGTTAGAGCAGCCGGCGAACAGGGACCACTGCTCGATATGGAAGACGTCTTGGAATAGTGCGAGTAACCCGACAACGTAGAACCCACCGAACCCGTTGACGAGTTCATCGAATACAGGCTTCCCGATTGTGAGACACGTCCATGGGCGCCACGCGGTGCCGCACGTCGCAACGTCGGCTGATGGAAGGCATGATGATGCTCACTGTGAGCATCGTTCATTGAATAGGAGCTGGCGGAGGCTATCACGCCGCCGGCGTGTACACCTGCCGATGCCCAGCTTTTGGCACCCATCGAATAACTGCTGGCCGATTCTTGTATGCGCCAACTACCCGATGAGGATGTCAGCCGGTTGACCCTCGCACGGCAGATCACACAACGCAGTGGCAGTAATCTTTGGGCCACTGCACTTTGAATGGTCTTGACAAAACAGCGACGACAGACGACACGATGGCCACACGGAGAGGTTTGCATTGTGGCTCGTGCATTTATGCAGATCACACATTCATCCTCCTGGGAGGTAGGCGGATCCGGTTCACTTTCCTCTTCCAACTTGCTGAGCAGTTTGTCCTACAAAAGATACAAAATGAATTTAAAAAAAGTTTACAATTTAATTAATTTAATTTTGAATTTTTTTTAGCAGCGGCCTAAGAGTATGCAAACTTTTTTTTAACACTTTAAGCACTTCCCTTCGTATTTTATTTATATTTTTCATATTTTTATTTATTTATTATTATTGCGAAATATTTTTTACGCTTTTCTAACTTAATCTGATTAAAACTAATTGATTGCTGACATACAATTAAATGTGTTCATGTCGAATCGAATCTCTTTTTAATTGTTATTGTGTTTAATTTATTGTACAAATTGACAATTGCATAACTGTAAATTATGTCAGTTACCATTGATAACCTGAAGCTGTTTGGCCCGCTTTTAAAAAAGAAATCACACACCAACAATTGATAGCAATAAATTTGTCATCGATTAACTATATTGATATACAATTTGATAATTTATGAAAATAGCGTCAATAAAATTGGCTTTTGAGCTGATTCGTTTTGTAGTGTTTAAATTAAATTGAACTAACTGCTTTTTTGAATTGGCTAAAACGCAGTTTAACAAACATCTCAACAAAGGTCGCTTCGATTTTTGCTTTTTGTTTTGCTATTTATGTTTTTTTTTATTGGGTGGGAGTTCGACCTCAGGCTGCTTATTATTGTTATCACTGTTATTGTGCATTTATTAATAGTGTATTGTGTGTTTATTTTTAAAGATTTTTAATCTTTAAAGAATTGTATAAATTTAGCATTGTTGTCGCCTTTTTTGTGCTGGTTGCTTTTTAATTGCATTTTGTGAGTTTGTTGTCATTAATTTTGTGACTCAGCAAATTTTACTTTACTCTTGCGGAAGACACTATAAGTTATGATGTGAAATGCGCGAAAAAAATTCTGTTAAGGATAAGATTTCCTTATAACCATTATAACTATAGTGTTTCCAGAAAGTCATTATGTCTCTTTGACTTGCCGACGTTAAAAACACTTGAATGGTTTTATTAACACTTTGTTGTGATTAAACTAGACATAATAACTGTTGGTTATTCTTAACTTACTGAAAATGTGAGTAGACAATTGCAATTAATGACGATGGCAATAAACCGCTTTAAAGAGGATTCAGAACTTTCAAGGTACGAGGAAGTCGTTAAAGTATATATATTGCTAAACCATTAAGCTCAAAGCGAAAGTTGTTGAACAGGTTTCTTTGTTAGTAGAACATAAGTAGAATATTTGCCTTGCACTTGTCGGCTTTCAAGATCAACAAATTATGAAATGAAGGTTGTAAGAATTGTAAGTGCCAATTACAAATATCAAATTACAACTAATAAATACTTATATAAAATCGATGAGAAACCACAAAGCCATTCCAATTAGAAGTTGTTAGCCATCATGAGTCGTGTTTAAAGCTATTTATTGCAAGGCGCGCTGTGCATCATCATAATCATGACCCTGACTTACGGTCATCTACATTATAGTTTTTGCATAAATCAAAGTCGAAACGAAACGCCCGCAACTTGAGCAAAATTTCGCTGCGTTTTGATTAATGCTCTTCAATATGCAAAGCTCGACGCCACGCTAATTGACCCGCAAACTAAAGCCAAGAAGATGTAGCAGATCAAGAGTTGAGGTTGGTCAGAACCGCTTTTATGCTGGCCAACGGTCAACGAAAGGCGTTAAACATCATCATTATCATTAACTGAGAGCATCATATATATATATATATATATTTATATTTTATTATATTGGCATATTGTGGAATCCAAACAGTCAGCATTCGGTCAAGGTAAGCCGGCTGGATAAGATCAGTAAAGTACACTGCAAAAAAGCTAAATCGCAATGCGAATAAAGAATAGCGTATCATAAGAAAGCAACGATTATTGCTAATCTCTTTTTCATTATCAACAATCCTAAACATTTTTAGTACACTTTTGATGTTCATGGAAAATATCTTAAACTATTTGAGCTTAACCTAAAAACTTGTTTGTATTTTATACAAGATCCTATTTTTCTCACAGTGCAATGAATGTTATCACAGCGCATATTAAGCTGTCTAAAAAGTATAAATTACCAAATTAAATCCTCTTCAACTTACAAACTGATCCTTGACTCTAAAATAGTTAAATTCTTAAGCATTCGTCAGCTTTTTGTTTTTTAAGCCCACCCACAAAGATTCTCTAAAGATTATTTCGTATGCTGAACAAGCTTTGAGACAGGCGTGCGACATCAGGAAATTAAAAAACCATTTAACGACTTTTCCAAGATGTGGGTGTAGTGTTTGGCATACACGATTACCTAATCTAAATATTTGGCTCGCTGTGCTCAGCCGGAACATTGCTGTAGAAATATTAGCGACGATCAAGTTCGTTGCCTCAGTCTTTTGTTTATAGACAGACATACAGACAGACAGAGAGAGAGAGACACCCAATAAACAATCAAAGCAAGCAATCGGACAGCCCGACAATCCAACTTCTAGGCATCATCATTGTCGTGCGCCGCAAACAGCATTCAGTTTGTCTACGGATCTTGGCCAGAACAGAGCGTTATCGTTGTCATCGCCGTCGTCGTCGTCGGCTTACAATAAAGTAAAACTCAACAAGGCGCCGAAAATAAAGCTCGTTTGTGTTGTGTTGTGTTCTTTTTTTTAATAGACGACACATTGTCACATGCGGAAGCAGTGCCTATCAAATACAAATAGTTCCCAAAGTGTGACAATTGTTGACAAGCAAAGTACATAAAAAAAAAAACAAATAATAATAAAGAAACCTATGCTGATGAGCATGTCCCAAGTTCATTGAACGCCTCAATATCGATCTGAAGTGTAGATAACGTTTAAATATTTGATTTGAATTTTTTGCAATGGTGTTACCAGCTGCCTCAACATTATGCAATGTCTTTACATTCATATTGGGTAAGTATTTGTCTTTGTATTCTCAACCTTTTAGCACCACCCAAAAAGTGGTTCTTTGTTTACGAAACCTTTTAGTCAGAAATAAACACACACATATGTTGTGTATAAGTTCAAGGTAGTGTGGATTGTAAATACTAAGAGATGCTAAGACGTTAGCGATAAGATCGGAATTGTTGTCGGTCTCAAGTGCCAATTGTTGATATTTGTTGCATGGATTACTTTGGGGCACCAGCCAGCTAGCTAGCTTATTTAAAGGTTTACTCAGCTGTGAAAGAAGGCCGACTGCCTTTATTTTATCAAGCGGGCAACCGATGAACAATGGAACATCTGATCAATGCTAACTTGTAAATAAAGTCAAGGTCTTTTATGTTATTTTTTTATGCAAGTTCGCAGTTTATAAATTGTCGGCGGATTTTATTACGTATGCGTATTATGGTCGTACGAATATGTATTTGCAAATATATCTTTAAATTTTATAACTATTTTGTTAAGTTGTAAAGCTTTAAAAACAGCTTTGAGGCTGAATCTTTTATACTGTAAGTCCCCTTTTGTCACAATTTACTTTTTGTATTCTTGTAGCTCTCTTTAGAAAATGTCATAACATTTTGGCAAATGAGTTCCCACATAAATCAAGAAGGTCATTTTTATTTCCTTCTCCCTACACCTAAACAGCCTACTGCTTTACACAGATTTCTACCACTATTAAGTTGATTTTTATGACATCTGAGCATCCCCTTTTTATGGCCTGCACAGACTTTGTGTGACTGCCGTCTAAGAATATTATTATATCATAGCTAGAACTTGAAGATAGACAACTCAAGAAACGCAAAAAGTTCAGCACAATGTGATAATTCTTTTCACAGCCACAACAATGACAAGCTTAATAATTAGCTGGTTAGCTGGAATGAAATAAAATGCAAAGCGTGACGCTGCTAAAGTAGCCGACAACAACAACAAAATGTGGAAGCAAAAGCAAACGTAAAACAATAACAAAACAAAAAAAATAAAATATATATTTAAAACCAAAAGTAAGGCATCGAATAAAATCTCTTCCGCTCTGGCGTTAATAAATTAACATTAATAACAGATAACTAAAAAAAAAACATTAAATCGGGTCTAAGCGAGAAAAGAAAAACGTAACTGAAAAACTTAATCTTGACCTTGTCTAAGGTCATGATTAGTTATTGCTTCTGCTGCTACTGCTTCCAAATTTTGCATTCGAATGAAATCGAATCGTATTCAAATTAAACAAACAACGCAATCAAAACAAAAGCGAAAGATACAAAAAACATTCTTGATTTCGATAGCGGGTGCGAGTAAATCGAACAAATTGACATTGCATTGTTGACCCAGAGAGCCACTTCCCCATTACAGCGCCGCCCCGCCCTCATCACTTAAACACTCGATTCACAGTTTGTGATAAATACATAAACTTGATATAAAACTTGTTCTGTTTTCGTAACGGCTTTATGGATACAGTGAATAAGTGAAAGCATTGGTAACGCATGGCATAAAACTGATGTAAAGTTTAAGAGAAGGATGTATAGAAAGATTGTAGAGAATACATTATAGGTATAGAGTATAGGTATATCATAGATATATGTATAGTAGATTAGGCTTGACCATACTGTCAACTGCCATATTACAGTTCACAGTTTACTCAACTAATTGTTGCTACGAAGAGTATTCAAATATCGTCTAGTTGCTTTAACACTTGCTTACAAATGTATATTCATGTACAAACATATGTAATCGTATAACATTTGCCGCTCACATTCCCACTGTCTCTCTGCATGGACGTAATACGCGGCGTATGCGTCACGTGCTGCCGTTTTTGTTGTTGCTTGTTGTTTTTGTTTGTTTTTATGGGCAACGTCGTCACAAACGAACGTAATACCAAATTCAAGTTCATGGTTAGACGTCTTGCTTGGCTGGTTTCGTTTGTTAACTTGTTTTTGGTTGAGTTATTAGCTGCTTAACAATTCAATTAGCCGGTTTTTAAAAATTGCTAATTACCAAGCGCATTTTTCACACGTCAAATTAGGCAAAACGCAATGGAAAAACTTTGATTAAATCATCATACTGATTAATATTCTCTATATATATGTTCTCTTTAAGCTGGCTCTCCCATCTTTTATAGTGCCGCACCGCGTGGCAGTTGCAGCAGCTGCTGTGCGATACGCGAACGCGAGGATATTAAATTTTTGCTATACACCAGGTGAGTGTCGCTCTTGAGGCTTATGTTGTCCTTGTCTCATGCATATTAAAAGGTCATCTCTTGCTTACAACAACAACAACACAGGAAAAACCACAATTCTGCCCAACTGCTGCAATTGAGTGACGATGCTCGACTGGCGCGAAGCAATTTCAATTTCAATTACCCGCTGGCCATCTATCTGCACGGTTTCTCCGAATCTGCCACGGGCGACCAGCAGAGCAGTCAGCAAATAAAGGATGGTAATCGAAAATGTTTCTTTTTTCCTAAGAATGTCAACACGGCTGTTGTGTTCTCTGATCCCAGAGCAGGGTAGATAAATGTGATATATATTGCTTTTGGAAGCTAGATTAAGATGTGGGTGGAGTTGTTTACTTTTCTGCACGAACTAACGTGGCTTACTATTGGTAAAATAAGTTTCAAACTTAAACCCTGTAACATTTGTACAGATGCTTAATGTTTGGCATTCACAAGAACTTCGTCTAAGGTATATATCATCTATTCCCTACTCGTATCAGAGTATAAAGCAGTCGCTTTAAAGATTCTTTCGTGCAACAAAATTTTAAACTTTGTTTGATATTGCTTGCAGCATTTTTGCGTCGCGCCAACTACAATGTGATACTGGTGGACTGGAGCGCCATGGTTTCAGTGCCCTGGTACTCGAATGCCGTCGAGAATCTGCCCATAGCTGCAAGGTATTTGGCTCGATTTCTCAGGTATTTGGTGAGCAGTGGCTATGCGGTCAAACATATACATCTGATTGGATTCAGCTTGGGCGCCGAGGTGGCAGGCTTTGCAGGCAAGCAGCTGAAGGAGTGGGGCATCAAGCTGACAAGGATAACAGCATTGGATCCTGCACTGCCGCTCTTCGAGGGTAACAGCTCGAATCGTCGATTGAATCCCAACGATGCACGCTTCGTCGATGTGATACACACTGATGGTGGGATACTGGGCAATCCAACGGCCATGGGGCATGCGGACTTTTATCCAAACGGTGGACGTCCGCTGCAACCGGGTTGTGCACGACAGGAAATTGCCAATAATCGCTGGCTGGGCATTCTGAGTAAGTGATTTAGATGGGTCTTAGGGGTAAATCACTTGAACTTATATTTAGGTTGTACTCATTTTCGCTTCTTTATCTATACGATATTAAAGTAGAGTCAATCCTAACTCGTACAGGGTATATCAAACTCTTATACTCTCAGCTCAAACTCTCTATCTTGCAGTTGGTTGCAGTCATCAACGCGCCTGGGAGTACTTTGTGGAAAGCATCCGGCAGCCATTGGCATTTCGTGCCGAACGTTGCGAACCCTCACAAAACTTTGGCATCTGTCGCGATGGCAACGAACGTGGAGGTGCTCACATGGGCTATGCAGCCGATCCGAGGTGAGTTGAAATCGAATTATAAACAAACAACGAATCCAAGCAAACATTTTTTTTTAATATTCTTCACAGACTGCGCGGCAAGTTCTATCTGGAGACGAATGATGCAAAGCCATTTGGACGGAATACACAATCGACATTGGCGTCCGCAATACCTCAACTGCCCATCACATATAAAATGTCAAGGAATGCCACTAGAGAATCAGCTAAACTGAAACTCAAAGTAAAGCAGCAGCGGGAGCAGCAGGCCGAGCAGGAGGATGACAACAACCAACTGAGCAACAACATTGACAACATTTCATTGACGTGACAAAATGTTGAATGTGCCCCATCTCTTTGAGTCTGTCGTTTAACACGAGAGAGATTTATGTGAGCTGCGTGATTTTGACGCACGCAAGTTGAAGCAAGAGATAGTTTTTCTTGTAGTTTGTAAGTTGTCTTGTGATCTGTCTTATAAGTATTGTTAGCACGTAGAATAAAATACTATTACTACATACTATATATATATACAACTGTTTAAATGAATGGGCAGACATTTGGCATTTGGTTTTAGATACGAATTGTGATGTCTGTGAGTGGCTTTATTACCCATTAACTTGAGTGTTGGAATGGAGTTAACTTATTTTTGAGATTTTGTAAGAAAAAACTGAGTCTGTTCTATCTGTGTAAATTTTTTCAGTTTAGAGATGGAAAAAGTAAGCTGAGTGTTTCCTTAAGATCTTACAAAACACAAAACCTGAACCATTCAAATATATCTAAAGCGATTTGAAGTGTGGATGAATAAACAAAAACGATTAGCAGCCGCATTTTTGATTCGATACACATCTTCAATAAGTCCAAAAATCTTAAAGTTTATATTTGTTGATGATACAAACATATTTTTATCGATTTGCAAAGTTTCTTTACATCTTTCAACGGTAATTTTACAATCGTGCACCTTGGGCAAACATTGAACATATAAATTCGTTAAGGCAGTAAGAATCTTCAACTTCCCTTCCCTACACTCTTTCTTTCTCTTAGTTGACCTAGAAAAATGTTGAGTAAAGTGGAAGGAAATTCAAAAATCATTGGCATAAAGAATATCAATAGCTTAAGGGTGCAAAATGCATCAACAACAAATGAAGCTGCTTGCTACATGCCACACGGTTGATGCCACACACGCACACACACAAACATCTGGTTGCTAAGTGGCACTGCAGTAAAGCTGTCACGTTTTAGCCTGCTTCAAGCTGCTCCACGTTCGATATTTTCGAATCTGCAGCGGCAAAAAAAAACAACTGAATTCTCATTAATAATGCAACACACACATCATAGGTGCACAACACACATACACACACACACACACACAAGCACACACTCTACACTTTTCTTTCACCTTGCCTTTCGCCACAACTTCCGCTCGTTAAGCGTTCGCCTATGAAATGAGTTGAAAATCGTTCGCCGACGCCGCAGCTCATTGCACATTATGGCGCACATCCTGCCGGCTTCTGTTGTTGTTGTTGCTGTTGTTTTTGGCTGCATGGGTTGCACTTACGGCCTGGCGATCTGTACCTTGGGCCTTACAGTTATTATATTTAGTATAAGTAGTTAGCCGACCTCAAAAACTGTTTTATTAATTACATTTTAATTACGACGGCAATTGCTCATATTATTTTTTGTTATTATTATATTTAGTTTCGTTCGTTTTTTTTTTTTGTGGGGCGTGTCTTGCCACATAATTTCTGCAACAGCTAAGTAATAATTTGGTGTTTTTCTTCTACTATTTTTTTTTTTGGCGATTTTTCTTTTTCTTTGGTCGCTGGCCAAATGTTGTTTTTATTATATTTGTTTTTCGCTTCTTTTTTTTTGTATTTTTGCTGTCTGCCCTTGGGGGCGTTTACTTAATATTTTATGTATATATATATTTGTTTTTGTTGTTGTTATTGCTGCTGCTTCTTCTTCTTCTTTCTTTTTTGTTGCCTGCTGCTTTCTAAGGTTTCCCGTTGCGTCATTGTCGAAGCCCAAAGCACTTTGCATGTCACATTTTGTTGTCGTTTTTCTTCATTTTTTCTTTCTTTTTGTGTCTACTCTAACTTGAAAGGTACTATAAAACAGCTAAGAGATAAGTAACACAACGAACTTGACAAGCTGAGAAGCTTTTGAGGTTGAAGTTGTTTAGTTTGGAAGGTTAGTTTAATATGAGATGAAGATTGAAGGTTTAATTTATGATTTTGTATACAGGAAATGCGTTTTGATCTCAAAATTTATCCAATTGCAATTGTATATTTTGAAAAATTCCTTCATTCTGATCGCTTGCGATCCATTTGCTATAATCTTGTATACAAAAACTGAGCGCTATGTTTAAAGTTTTCAACTGTGCGTTGATAGCTGTCAGTCTCGTATATTTGGTAAATGTTTAGCTTTCTGCTTTATTAGTGAAATGTAGTATATTCTTTTGTAAGAGTATTATCAGTTCGGTACTGCTGCTTTTATCACTGCTTTTAAGTTTTTTTTGCCAACTAAATTAAATTACTTAAGTTGCGTTCACTTTTGTTTTTGGCATGAGTCACGCCCTTAAACGAAAACTAAAACCAAAAAAACCTGAAGATCCTGCAAAAAAAAAATAAAATAGAATGAAAAAACAAGCCTGCTGTCTGTGACGAGGGTCATATATAACAGGAATTACGGCACACAGATAAATTAATGTAATGCGCGTAAAAAGCACTGAATGAAAAATGCATTACAAGAACAGCAGCAACAACAACAATAACAACAACAGCTTTGATTGCTAAGCAAATGAAAGCTATTTGTAAGGGACCAGAGAGAAATCAAATCAACTCAACTAACGCAAACATGAATTTATGTCTTTATTTGCATAAGGCTGCCCAACAGGGACATCAAATATAGAAGACCTTGACTACCTTCTAGTTGCTGTAACTAGCATATCAATTATATGCGCCAGTCCATTCCAGTCTACATCTGTTCTGGGTCAATTAAGTGTTTGAGTTGTGATTATGATTATCGTTTGGCAGGGTTTTGGTTTTGGTTCTTTTGTATACGGCTGTCAGACATGACAATGGCTGCCTGAAGGTGCTCAAGGTGCAGACACGTGCAAAATGAACCCAAACAAGACACAGGACACATAAGGGGACACATAAGCCCTGAGTCATGTTGCGTTGTCTAATTAGCTGCTATTCTTATTTTTCTTGCAGCGGGAAAGCCTCTTTACAGTTGATTGATTGATTGATGTTCAAATTGATTCGTTGTCGTCGTCGTCGTCGTTGTTCCATATAACAATTCTCAATGTAATTTAATACACGTTTCTTCACAAGTGTGTCAGACGTTTTGACACCTTCAAAGTAGGCTACTCAGTAACATGAGTTTGCATGTACTCTTTCAGTCAGTCAGTCAATCAGTCAGTTAACTTGACATCAGCTTGTTTTCATATTTTTTGGGGCCACATCCTGAAGTTTAAACTTATTTAGGTATTCGACGGCGAGGGTAACAGCCAAAAAATAAAAAAAGGTAATTTAATCGATATGGTTTTCGACTTGTGTTTTATGTGCGCTAAGCATGCTAGCTAAAAGAATGAAAGTAAAGTACAGTCTGCAACCGATTCGATTAGAATGTACAGTAATCAGTATCTTAACAGGGAGTTAACAGCAGATATGAAGTAGTTTATCATTGAACATAACTTTGAAAATCGAGCAAAACTGGCGTATTTAAATTTGAATGAAGGATTATTCTTGAGCTGAAACCATAAACAAAAAGATATTGCATTTTAAAATCGACACATTTTTGACGGAGTTATAAAACTGGAAAGTTTTAATCCCATTTCAGTTCGTGAAAACCTTAATCTAAGCATTCTTATTCCCATCACATAAACTTTGCTTACTATTTTTAATCCTTCCTTTAATAGAACGTACTCACTTAAAAAGAGTGCTGTTGTTTTAGCTTCTCTATTAAAACTTTAATCAAAGACAATTTACAATTCCTTTTAGTTGCACAACGACAGGGCGACTCATGTAAAAGCAAGTACGATATGTTTTTCTATCGTTCCTTTCCCTCTTTGTCTGACTTTTTTTATACCCTGATCCCATTAAAAATGGGAAAAAAGGGTATAATGAATTTGTGCAAAAGTATGTAACAGGCAGAAGGAAGCTTCTCCGACCCCATAAAGTACATATATTCTTGATCAGCATCAACAGTCGAGTCGATGTAGCCATGTCCGTCTGTCCGTCCGTCCGTCCGTCCGTCCGTATGTATGAACGCGTCGATCTCAGAGACTATAAGAGCTAGAGACTCCAGATTTGGAACTTAAGCTCGCCTAATCTCTAGGCAGTACAAGTCCGATTTTCGATAACTCTTCCCGTTTCCGATATACACATGGGATCGATAACAACAAAATCTTGAATTTGAAAAACTTTGAGATGCCATTTGAATTATAAAACAGAATAATGAAAATCTGTGAAATTTTTATCGAAATCGGTTAAGAAACACCGGAGATATGGGACATTGAAGTTGTGTATGCAGTATGGAGTATGCGCGTATACAGACACACACACATACTTGCAAGCACTGACTGTACGCGTAAAGTATAGGGATCAGGGTATCGTCTAGTCGGGATATCTCGACTAGAGCCTTCTTACTTGTTTTTCTTTTTTGTTTCATACTTGCGAGCGCAAAAATGTCAATCAAAATTGCATTCACCATCAACTCACGTCAACACGTGTGCGTGTGTGTTTAGAGATGTTTGTATTGTCTATTTATACTTATATGTCTCATGGTTAAGTTAATTTATTGCATTTAATATGCTTTCCGTTTCCGTACTTTCAGCGTACGCGACGATTCACCTAAATTTTTTACACATTTTTACAGCGTGAAAGCAGCAGGCGAAACAAAGAGAGAGAGAGAGAAAGCGATAGAGTGTGTGCTATTTGCGCAGATTGCACTAACAGTAACACACATTAAAATCCAATTAAATACAATAAAACCATAAACAATACATGTCTCGTGTGTGTGTGTGTGTGTGTGTGTGTGTGTGTAGGCGTCTAATTGAAGCCTGCAATCAACAAAAGGACTCGACAGCAACATTTCTGCCTGACATTTGTACAACATCCTGAAACCACACAAATACAGTGATACGTATATATATATATAAAAGAAAGTTCTTGGAAAAACAGCGATAAAAATAGAACAAAAATAAAATGAGGAAAGGAAAATGTTAAAAAATGAAAAAAATATATGAAAAGTAAAGAAGAAAAACTATATTTATATAATATAACCTCTTAAATTCATTTGCCTCAGTTAAACAGCTTAATATTCTTACAGCAGAACGCACATTTTTCAAAATGCAATGAGACAGTCAGTGTAAGCACTTTATTGTCACTTACTGTAGCTGTAGCTATTTATCAATAGAGAGTGCTGGCTAATTGCAAAACTTGAACAGACAGATAGCACTGGCAACAGCAACAAGAGCAATAAGGGAACAACAATAACAATGAGTTGTTGCAAGGACCAGAACCACACACACACACACACACATGGATGGGCTCCAGCTAAAGTGCAGCCATAGAAATTGTGTGACAAAAGTGTCAAATTTGCGAACTAAACACGGCGAACACACACACACAGACACACACACACACACACACACACATGTGCAAAGAGCAGCCTCATCAGGCGTAATTATGGCTTTTAACACATATACAAAAACTGGCTATAGAAGTGAAAAGTGTAAATTGTCGCTACGATGCCATTTTGGTTGGTTTATTCATTGAAAGGCAGTTGACAGCGTGGCAACGAGAGGAGGGGGGGGGGGGGGCGCTTGCGAGATGGGCGGAGGTTTGTGCAAGTGTAAATGATATACTAGTTAACTTAGTTAGCCATTAGTTAGTGCTGCCAGCATGAGTCAGCCAAATGGCATATTTTGAAAGCTGCAACGAGAGAGAGGGGAGGGAGGGTTGGTTCATATGAGCTGCTCAGCTGTGTATGGTAAGCAGAATCACTTTGGTTTTTCCCTCAGTTTTTTTTTTTTTTTGCTTTGTGAATGTGCAAAATGCCGTGTATTAAGGCAGAGACAGAGACAGGTGTAGGGTGTAGGGGAAATCGGCTCAATTTCAAAAAGCGTCCAAGTGCACTTTTGTGTGACGAGTGTGAGAGAGTGCATAAGCACAACAACACACACTTAACTCTAATGGCTCTTAAATGAGCTGTGAAAGAAAAAAAAACCATTGCCTACATTTCAGCGCTTAAATACACATTTTAAGACAAAGACAACACCCACTCGTTGTTGTTGTTGTTTTAACTGCTGTGTGCCATTTAAAACAATTGTCGCTGTCAAAACTAGATTGAATGCAGTTTGGCAAGAAGTGATAAAAAAAAAACAATAAATTTAATTGAAATGCGGCCTTGAGAATCAAGTGAGCTATGGCATAAAAAGAGGTTGAGAAACGGGTTGAAAGCAAACGCATTTTTACTACACTTCCAGATGGTTATCTGTACTTTGCTATGAAGTCAAGGTCTACAAGTTTATAAGAATATATATATTCCTGATCAGCATTGAAAGCTTAAACGATGTCTGTCTGTTTTCTATGCAAATTTACATTAGCTGTCTTCCATTTATCTAATCGTTGCATCAAAATATAAAATAGCTTTAACTGCTTTGGCAAACAACAAATTTATCATGTTGGCACTTATTTTACATGCAGTTAGGGCGTATAATCTGCGGTGTGCCCCGAAGAGAGCAAACTCTTGGTTTTCTTGTTGTTATTTCAACAAAAAGTTGTATGCTCATCCATATTGTGTGTGTGTGTGTGCGTAGTGTGTGTATTTTGTGTGTGTAGATTTTGTGGGCGCTTTTCCAATTTCGCGTTGTGCCATTTCCTGCGCTGCGGCGGCGTACATTGCAAAATTTATGACAATGTCCTTTATATAAATATTCTCTTTTCGTTTTTTTTTCTTTCGATTTTTTTGTCGGTGCGACAAGCTTTTAGTTTTTTACATAAAGTTTGCACATACCCTGTAAACAATACCACAAGAGAAGGGTAGTTGCTTGAACACAAAGCAAGGCTATCTTTAAGTTGAACTGTTTTGTGGTATTTTGTGCAAAGTTGTTCTTTTTTATGCGGCGATTTGGTCAAAATGTTGCCTTAACTGAAAGCTGCAACTTTTTGTGGCTTTTACTTTGAAACGGCATAATGAAACGAAAAGCCAGCGGGGAACAAAAACTATATAACAAATCAGATTGTGCTCTCAAAACAAAAGAGAGAGAAAGGAAACACAGATAGAGTGAGAGAGACAGGCATTGTTGGTTGCATTGGGAATTGAATCGAAAGTTGTTTGGTTTTCCTTTTGTGTATGTGTGTGTGCAACTGATACAGAAAAGTTGACACAAAAGTATAGATCTGATTCGAATTCCTGTCAGATATTCAAATACAACAACATTATTAAATCAACCAAAGTAGACCCAAATGCATTTCAATATCTGTACACGCAAAGCTTATTATTCACACCATGTCGCGGTAGCTTTCTCTCTTGCTCTCTGGTGGCCAGTTTGGAGAAAAGGACCCCCGCCAGGTCGCCACGCTCAAACTCTAAACGCTTCAATCAATGCAATTAAAGTAAATGCACAGCAACAGCAACAACTATACAAAAGTCAAAATCTACATGGATTTAACAACTACGTGCTGTAGCCCTTATATTTCTATATATATGTAGACGATATAATGGCGCAGACATCGCGTGGCTAATGCATATAGCCACACCCTCACACACACAGGCATACAATCCTTTCATTTCCCAGTCACGTCGAGTGCAGTTCACGTGAACAGCTTACACTAAACAGAAGCAGGACACGATACACATTGTTGTAAAAAAAAACCATGGCAACAACAATGGCGAGGTCGACTTGAACTCAAAGTGCGTAAACAGTAAAGTTTAATGCACTCGAATTGTTGCAGGGGCAACAAACAACCAGACAGCGCATGATATGCAAAGGGTCGCGAGGTGTCAGGTGCTGCAACTAGAGACGGAAATGGTCGAGACGACAAAGAAACTTTCGACTAAATTTTACAACCAAGGCGTCATCAAAGCACACACTCAAAGAAAAGGTGAAATGTTGCGAAAATATTGAGAAAAGAAACTTCGGGGAGGACATGACTTTTCTCGCCGTGTAGAAGCATTTAAATAAAGTTAAGTGCGCCATTGTTTAACTATGAGCAAGTTGCGTGCGATTCTCCTTCAGTTGCTTCTGAGTCGACGACACAAAGGTTCAACCACTTGGCGTTTGGCTACAGAAAACAAAGCAAATGGCAGCCATGCGGATATCCGCTCAACTTGCGTGCGTGTGTGTGTGTGTAGAGAAGAAGTAGGAGTGGCGAACGTGTTTAACGGTCATCAAGTTGATTAATGTTTGATTTTAATGATTTATTTAGTCACGTCTGCAACCAACAACAACAACAACATCAGTCAGAATATGAGGCTTACATAAAAACCAGGTACACAAAAAAAACAAAAAAAAAGTGCTGTATCAAAAGCACATTTATAACATACGACACATATGAATGAAGTATGGGCGGGTGAGTGGATTGTAACACTAAAAACGAAATTATTTTCAAACGCTTTGTGTGATTTATTTGTGGGCTGTTTTTGTGTCTGTGGCCGAAGCGAAAGCAAAGGCAAGGCTCTTTTCAGTTTTGTGGCATTGGCTAGTTTGGAATGACTAAGCTAGTTTTAGTTTGGTTGGTTGGTTTGTTGGCTTTTTTTGCCGCTCGGCTGCCAAGTCAAATTGTGTGGTCAGTAAATGTGGCAGAGTACTATATATATGTATGTATGTATGTAATAGTTGTTATTGGGGCATCTGCAATTGTTTGGCCAAGCTGCAAATTGCATAGGACGACGACAAATGTTCAGCAGCAGCTAATAATAATCGGCAGCCAGGCAGCAGGACCTCTTTTTTTTTTGTGTGAAGGTGAAATCCATTAATTTTGTACGAAAATGTCCGCACAATGTTTTCAATGTCAAGTTTTTGGCCGTTTTGTGCTCGACTTCCGCTTAAACTTAATTATAAAATATATTTTTGCTAGCTGGCTAACAAATATTTGTTGTTGGTGTTTCCACGTTTCTACTACGTTCTACTATTACTATTTACCGTTATCTCTTGCTGTGTTATTTTGTTTTATGTTGCTTTGTCACGCGATTTGTGAGCATAAACATTGTTTCGGCTGCCTGCTTGTTAAACATTTGACAACGTTTCGCTTTTAAGTAGAGCCCAAAACGGCTCACTCTTTCGCCTTCGCTCATTCACTAATCAACATTTAATGGCCTGGGACGCCTAGGCGTATGCGTCATAAATAAGTGAATATATATATATGTGTTTATATCGCATACCACCATTCGCTTATATATATCAGACTATAAGCATCAAGCATAATTAGACGCTATCAACGCGCTGGCAATCAGCTGTGGCTAATTCTCAGGCATTTGGGAAATGTCAAAGTCGAGCTAGGCTCTTTTGGCTTGACACACGTGCCGTATACGCAATGTGTGCTAAAATTTGTGTTGCTGGCCTTATATAGGGATTAGCTGTGAAATTGCTAAGAGAGACAACACTTCAGAGATTCCATCTTGACTCTTGATGCTATGTGTGCGTGTGTGTGTGTTTGGAGATAGAACCTTGTTTGGAATGTTCAAAGATTTATTCATGAAATAAGTTTTATAGATTTGACGAAGATAGCTTGCTTTAATCTATAAAGATAAAGATTATTTAAGGAAAGTCTTGGCAAGAATTTGCTTTTTAAAAAGAATTTTGAACGTCTATATATATTAATATATATATATATCTATTAGAGTTGGAAGTTATCTTTCGAGAAAGAGTCTTGGTAAAGAAAATTCTTGAAAGAAATCTTTTTTAAAGAAGTTTTGAATGTTTAGGTATGAATCTTTTACTTCTAAACTTTTCTTACTTAAAAGTAAGTTGTTCAATAAGGCCTAAACTGTTTACCAACTTTGTTCAACAACTCATAAAAACACGAGTTTCGGATATGGAACGACAAATAACATAATGAGCTCATTGCTAACTAAATTTCCACTTCTTTCCCCTTGCAATCGCCTTGTCAGCTAATTAAAATGCTAGTTGGCTGTTGGACACAAAAAACGTTTGAGATAGAAAATGAAGTCTACCTTTCCAACACAACTGCTCAGAACTCAACACCCAAGCTAACTTCAATTCTTGCCTCTTTCCATTACTGTCTCATTTGCGTTCACTTTGAGGCGTTGCGCATAAATTTGCTGCAAGGGGGGAGAAGTGTAGGCTTTTTTGGCATTAGCCTAATTGTTGTTAGGGGGGGGTCTCAAACCGGCCTCACATTCAGGTAAAAGGTTTTTCGTTTTAGTTTTTTTTTTTGTAATTTTGTTTGGCCATTTAATTGTAAAAGCATTTTAATACGCAGCTTGACGCTTTTGTGCAACGTTTTTTTTTGTATGCCACTAATGTTGCATAAAAGCATTTTCGAGTATGTGTATGCGTATTAGTGTGTGTGTGTGTATTTTTCAAGGTCGCTTTGCTAAAATTATAGTCACGCGTCAGATTTTATGCAAAGCAGGCGAAAAAGTGAACTCAGCGCAAACTTTTTTTTGTGCATTTGCAATTTGCCCAGGAAGCAGTCTAGTTGTTGTTGTTGTACTTATGTATGCAAATGTACGCAAAAGTGTGTGTGTGTGCTTTTTGCTGCCTCCTTATAAGCTAGTCATAAAATTTCAAACAAGTCTCATAAAATCTCAAGTGAGCTTAGCATTTTCTTACAGTGTTGTTGTTGCAGTTGTTCATTTCAGTTCTAGTTGTTGTTGGTGTTGCATTTAAATGAGCCACGCGAAATGTTTGCTTTTATTTCATTACATTTCACTCTATGTTTTTGATGGCAAGTGCAAACTTATATGATGGCTTTTAGGCTCAAACCAGTTGGGAATTATAAGCAAATTTTAGAGAATTTTTGTTACTAAAGCGAATGCACCTTTTAAATGAAGAAGATATTATCAAAAAGTAACATTCTTCGTGGCTTTCAGAACTTATACTTAATTAAAGATACATTTCTTTACAGTATTAAATCCTGTTCCTTTCGCTTTAACTTACAGTTAACTTACGAAAAAACTTTATTTCTTTTTCCCTTACCAACAGTTTTTCGTTCCCCAAAGGTTTTGCCCATATCATTTCAGTACTTAGTGTTTATGTTCCCCATAGAGCTGGCACCAATTCCATATTTTGTGGAATTTAACCCTAAAATGCAAATAATTTCACACCTATACATACACACACACACACATAGCACACGTGTTTATATATATATGAAATGCCACCGAAATTTACGACACTTTTTATTTGCTGAAATTTCTCGTCTCTTTTTTTTTTGGGTGTCTCCGACTGAGGCAAGTTTCACCTTTTGACGATTTATGCGCCGCATATTGGTACAAAAAACTATTTGCCAAAGTTTAAGAGCGAGACCAAAGGCAAAGAAATATATATATATTTATATATATATGTATATATTTATATGAAAGAAAAGGTGAAACAAACAACAACAAACAGCAACAGGAAGCACTTTAAAATGTCAAAGGGATGTCAGAAGCAGCAAAAAACAAGCAGAGAAGCAGCGCAGTTGCTGCGCTGCTAACGTTACTCGTTTTTCCTCTCTCCCCCAACCCCTCCCATTTTGTAGGCACTTAAAGGCTTTAACGTTTTCTTCTGCTTGTTGTTGTTGTAGCTGTGGCTAATGATGCCTGCAGCTTTGATAAAAGGCACCCCGACAACGGTTTTTATTGCATGTTTTATGTGCTAAGCATAAAATGGCGAATATACACTGAGAAAAACACAACACAGATTGAAAACTGCTCTAAAACGCGTGGTAATCCTTGTGTAAAAGTGGGATAAGGATAAGTGAAGAAGTGGCAACAGGAAAAGGTGAAGAAAGAGAAAGAGATTTTGAAGATTTGGTAAGATATTTGTAGAATTTAATTTTAAAATTGTTTTGCTTAAGAAAAAGTTGAATAAATATAAATAAAAAGAGGTTTGTTTAGTAGGGAATATATTTTATAAGGATTCTCTATTATTTTGGTTTGCTTTTTCACTTTGCTTACAAAATTTTCATGCTGTTTATGATTTCTAAAGACTAGGATAAAACCGGCAGATAGATAGAGGCAAAATATAATAATTCTGACGAATCCGAAAGGTGTAGAAGGGATGATTTTTCAAAGGGGTTTTGTGTGGGATTCTAGTTTGGGAAGAGATTTAAAAATGCAAGAAACTGATCAAGATGATTACGAATCGCGGAACTCTGTTTTATTTTCCTTGATAGTATTCGTTTCTAGATACTCCACCGTCTCATTGTTTATGTCAAGAACAAGTTTGTTGCTCAGTGTAACGTATACTTAAAGTTTTTAGTGTTATAGGTTCTTCTTCGCAGAAGTACTCACAATTTTATGATGTAGTGCGGAAAGTTCACGTTCGGTGACCCGACGACTGGCTGCCTCGCGGCGTCGCTGCCGAAACTGGCTATACTTATAGGCCAACATAACGCCGGGTAGGGCGAGTGCCTCCAACGGTGATTTGCGTCCAAAGGGCATTCTCTCCTTGGCTTGGCGAGTGTTGAAATTTATTGCTTAAAGTTGAGTTTAATATTCACAATTGAGTTGATTTGAAGGCTTTTTCGCTCTTTTAGTGTCTCATTTTTAGCTGATTCTATTATTATTATTATTATTTGATAGTGTTATTGTTATGTAAGCACAACACGATCTAAACATTTTTGTTGTTGCCCCCGGGGCAGTTATCAATCCATTTGCTTAACGACTCGCACGATTTGCCATCTTTTCGATTTTGCCATTTTCATTCTTTCGTTTTCTTCGCATGCTGCGCTTAAAATCACTTTGCATTCAATTTTGATTTCAATTTCGATTTCGACCTGTGTGTGTGTAGAAAAAACAAACAATTCATCATTGAGTCTCTTTCTTTCTCTCTCTCTTTCGCACTCTGATTGCATCCACTTTCATTACGAGTACCGTTATAAGTGTTTTCCCATACCCTTAGGGGACAATGAATGGTGCAAGGCAAACGTATCTTGTTACTTGTACTATTCACACTTAAGCTCTAAATGTTTTTGTCCTTTGATATCTTTCAAGTATAAACATAATTCTCAAGAGTATTTTTAGTGATTTCTATATAGTAAGGGAATACTTATACTTGTGGGAAAGCAAAACGATCCCGTTAGTAAGCAGAGCTTAAAGATTTGAATTGAACTTAAAAGTGAAATTGATTTAAAATGTGTTTGAAAAATGTTTAATATGATATGTTTAATATGTTAAATAATAGAAGAGAAAGTATCGAGAAGTTTGAGTTGTGTGCATAAAATAGTTTTAGGAAATAACTGTACTGATTTAGGATTAGTTTTCGGGTTCTATAAATGAAAATTTGTATTTTTTAATACCCACAAAGCACTCAAAACTCTTACTTATTAAATATATAGCTACTTATTTGCTGTTGTTGGGCTATTCAAATTGCTGGCAAACCAATTTATCTAACTGCTTTGGCCTTCTCTTTGTGGCAATATGTTCCTTATCATTATTATTTGTCAAAGTCCTGGCATTAAAAATGCTGATAAATTTATGCTTTGGCTTTTGGCTCTGGTATCAAATTACAAGGGCGAAGACGAACATTAATTTCAATTAGAAATAACACACACATACACACACATACACACAGACAGACACATAACTGTAAATCACAACTGAAAGCGAAGTTTGTGGGAGTCGAGGATGGGGGGACGGGAGGGTTGGAGTGAAAGGAAACTGTCGCTGATTACACGCTGCGTTTAGCTTGACTTTTATTTTTATCCAAGTTAAGCCACACACACACACACACACACAGCTACACAGACACAGAGGGAGAGTGAGAGCGAGGTGGAGGTGGAGTTGAATTCGTTTTTGCACGTTCTGATTCTTGCGAGGGCCACGTACGTTGGCGGCCAACGCAGAACGACGAATGTCAAAGCAGCTTTGCAAATTCCCACGCAAGCTAGCAAAACGAAACGTTGGAAGCTGCGTATCTGTCTACTCTCTCTCTTTCATTCTCACTCTCTCGCAATAAACTTCCAGTGCTGCTAGGAGGTGGAGTCTCTTTTCGTTTGGTTTGGTTTGGTTTCCAATGCAGGTTGTTTATTCGCCACAGCACGCGGTTTTGCTTTTTATTTGTTTTGCTTCCTGACTCTACCTTTTCATATTGTTCGTTTTCGTCTAATTAAATAACTACACAGAACACGCAAAAACCATTTAATTTACTTCTCCTGCTGTTATATTTTTTGCACTAATTGAGGCGCCACGAATTGTTGTTGTTTTTCCCGTTGCACGGCACGCATTGAACAACCGTTACGTATTATTTCGCGTGCGCGTCTCGATTTTTTTGGCAACATTCAGCGTGGCGCCTTCGCAAACGACTGCTATAAGGAATTTACGCTAGCTTCCAGCTGGCACAGCAAAGCATTCCAACTGCGCAGTCGCTCGAAATTAACAGTTAGCCGGCTATTCAAGTATAACAGCTGCTGTTTCTGTGTGTGTGTGGTGCTCTTTTCCTATGCTGCTCTTGCCAAAATGTTGTTGTCTCGTAAACAAAACGTCATCACATTTCGACAGCTGCGCGACTTTGTCTTTGTATTTGTGCGTTACGGTGAACGTGACTATGGGTGTGTGTGTACAAATCACAAGCAGGGGGCACATTTACAGTTAGCGCTTAGTTAGTTATCTTTTTAACACAGTTCTGTTATTGATTTCGCTTTTAAATCAACAAGGTTATGCAAATGTAAGCAGCAACTTTTGAGAAAGAGATTTGTAGAACATTCTGAAGCACTTAAAATAGTTAAACTAAATGGTAATGTTTTTCAATGACCTTTACAATGTCGAAATCTAAACGAAAGTGTTTTGTGGAATGTTGCCAAACGCAATAATTAGATTTTCGCAGTTCTTGGACACTTTCTCGGTTTCTCTGTAGGCCAATTACTGTTTGCGGTTTCAGTTGCTGGCCAATTGGTACAATTCAATATAACGAGCGCTTGTTAATTAATGTTCTTGTTTCGGAATTGATTGCTGCGAATAATTGTTGCGGCTTTTTATTTGAGCGTTGTTTGTGGTAACAGCGGATTTATTTTTATGTGTACTTTGTGGTTGTAGCCAACAATAATCATAAAGCCTAAGTAAAGCAAAATTTATTTTGTAATAACTTATTTACATTATACATTCCATTTAGTAGAACTTTGAGCCCAATTTATGCTTAGCCAACATGTTGCTAACCTTCGCAACATGATCAAAATGTTGTTGCACATTCTATGTTAACTAACAGCAAAAGAAAACAGAGCACAAACACAGTGACATACACTCTCTGCTGCAGATCAATAGGTGTGAAGAGCGCAGGTCAAACTACCAACAACAATTTGCCAATTTGACCAAACCAAACGAAAGTAAAGTTACCAACAACAACAAAAATAGAAACACATATGCAAAGTCACTGGAAGTGCAGCAGCTGCTCAACGCTGTGCTACGCTGTTATACGCGCTGAGAGCGCATGAGAGAGCGAAAGTGTTGGGCTCTCAGATGGCCTGCTTTGGTTTTGGAGTGCAAAAACAATTTGCGTGTGGCAAAATACAAAAAAAAACGAACACGAACACGAACAAAATGCGACGCCACGAAAATGATGACGTAAATTGAAAGCAGCGAAGCCAACCAGCAACAACAAAAACAACAAAAAATAAAATCTATTTGCATTATACTTGTGTCTGCCTGTGTCTGTCTGTTTATCTGTACCGTTATGTTCTCAGATTTGTCTGTCTGTCTGCTTCACGCAATCTGCTGCTCAGGTGTTGTGAGAGTGAATATGGAAAGGGGTGTGTGGTGGGTTAGTGCTGTCGCTTGTTTGTCGAGCATTTGTCGAATGCACTTCTCAGTTACGGATACACTGAGCATTAGAGCATTGACCATTTGAGAGAAACTTGCGGTTGTTTAAATGACATTTCGCTAGTATTTTTACGACCCGCTGACAACGTTTCTATTTTCGCTTATGGAAGTTTTGGAGGCTGAAGAGTTTTGGAGTTAGAGATGGGCGCGTGAGCGATAATGATGAGGCTTTCATTAATGGGATGCGACCTTAGGTCAATCGTTGGATATACGATATTTTCTTTAATTGCTTAAGTTGATTCTTAGCACGATATTTTATATAACTATTCTTTTTCACGTGCACATCACTAATCAGTTTTTGGTCAAGCGTTATGTTGACACGTCACTGCAGGTCACGTCACGAATTTTCGAACGGTTCACCAACCAAAACAAGCAAAGCAACAGAAGCTTATTTTGTGTGCAGCAGCTTGAGCCGAATGCAACCTGCAGTTTCGGTTTATTTGTTTGCTTCCACGTTTTGTTTGCTGTGTGTGTCCTTCGTCATACACACACACACATACACACGCAACACACACACATGAGTCGTATCTCATATTTCGTTGTGTGCGTCCTTAAAAACTTTTGCACTTTGTGCTCAATTTGCTTTTTTGGTTTTTGTTTTTCTTTCACTTTTTTTTTTTTGTTGCGTTTTCATTTCTATTTCTATTTTAGGCATACACAGCTCGTTGCACAGACACACACACACACACACGCGACGCTAAGGTTAATGGTTTTTCTTGGCTAGTACAAAAAGGGGGCACGAAAAATGGCAAGGCATCAATCATACGCCATGTGTTTCTCTAACTGTGATTTCTCAACAACTAAAATGCATAAATTAATCAAGAATATTTATAAACGAGAATAATAAACGTCATGAATAGAGAGGGAAGAGCGTTTTAACCTTTAAAATCTTTCTGTTGTCTTTGGCATTGCGAAAGTTTGTTGACGTCTTTCTGCCCCCCCCTCACACAGTTCAAACAAACAGACAGATAGACAGACATTATCCAATTGACGTCACAACATAAATGCATTCTCTCTTATGCACCATCACACATAAAATGCTTTCTGTTTACTATATATAGAATGTGCCAACAGCAGCAGCACCCCCCGCTGTCCCCCCCGTGGACGGCTTGTAACATTGCAAGGATACTACATGCCACAAACAAGCAGCAGCAGCAGTCACCAACAGTTACCAACAACATTGAACATTCCTCTCCCTCCTTGACCTTACCCAAATTGTTTACACTTATCACGACCAATGTTTTTGCTCAGGGAACAACAACAGCCAATCATCAATTTCGAACATTGTTTAAGATTTTCAATGAAAATAAACAATAATAACATGAGTAATGTTTTAAACATTGAATCTGATTGATGGTTAGTTAAAGCAATCAACAAGCTTTAGGATATTAAAGTTAGAGTTGTGAAAAGTTGAAAACCTTTCTCAAGAGGATAACCTAAACCCAACAGAATCTGTCCGTACTAAGGTGCAATATTGATCTCAAGTTTTAACCTTTCACAAAAGAATCAATTCATTTGTTGGCCAAGCTATCGCCCTGACCAAACAGATCGAAGGGGATTAGAGGCATACAAAATAGATACACAGGGAAGCTCTGGAACTGCTAGTCACTTAGTTGGCTTCTATGGTGGGTAGAAGCGTTTAACTATGCCACAACTTGAGGTCAGTTGCTTTTGGCGTTTCAAGCTGCGCAGTTCGCGTCCGAGCCAGAGACAAATTGAGGAACAAACTTAATCCTTTTTTGTGCAAGGTAATCCTTTAAGCTATGGCTGCTGCAGCTGTTGCCACACCAGGCGCCACAGTGCTGCCGTCGTCCGCTGCTGCTGGAGGTCCTGCCGCAGCAGCAGTTGCCGGTAAGGGTCCGCTGAATCAAGCGGAAATCGCTGGCGAGGCAAACATAGTCAACTACATGAAGAATCGATTGCGCAAGGGTGCAATGAAGCGTAAAGGATTTGAGATCGTTAATGGACATCGGTTTGCTGTGCGCTTCTTTAAGCAACCAACTTACTGTGGCCACTGCAAGGATTTCATTTGGTGAGAATTTAATGCCAAAAGCAAAGGAAGGACGCAACGACCCAACCAGAACAGCAACAGGGACAGCGAGAGTGAAACAAAGTATAGAAACTACAACAGCGACCCGTTTATATTTCCGACCCTCGAGTTGTAAAAATGTTTTTGTTATACATCTTGCATTAGGTGGGAAGAGTAATGGTCCTTTAATGATGCGTTTGTAACGAAAAAACATTCTGTACCAGGATTTATTCATGTTGTGTTACAGATGGAGAATTTTTGAAACCCAGGAAGTTAGTTTGATTAGACGAGTTCATAAAGCAATGTCCTTTTGTATAAGCTCGAAGTCTATGTGATAGACTACAGGATATCTACGAATCTACCTTTCACTCTAACTAGTAGTTTACTTTGTCCTTCTGTCCTTCGGTTTAAGCTAAAGAGATTAAACGAGGGTTAAGATCCCTCCACTAGGTTTTGAAAAGTGAGGAGTACAAACAGGATATCTCCTAGTCGCTTACTCTCTTCTGTTCTACTCTTGGTTCTCGTTGTTTCTTGCGTTTTTCCTCACAATTCGTTGCCTAATTTAATTAGCGTTCTGTAACTTGACACTTTTTGTTGCTGCTGTTCTCATCTTGCTTTTCTGCATTGTTGCATGCACCGCGACGTGACCGCGCTTTCAGGGGCTTTGGCAAGCAAGGTTTTCAATGCGAGGGTAGGTCTAAAACATACTTTTTCTTACGTGTACAGCAAATTGAAACTAATTGAATTTCTTACACATTGTAGAATGTCGCTTTAATATTCATCAGAAATGCTGCAAGTTTGTGGTATTCAAGTGTCCTGGCAAGGACACAGACTTTGATGCTGACTGCGCGAAGGTGAAGCATGATTGGATCTCAACCACATATACCACGCCCACTTTTTGCGATGAGTGCGGCATGCTGTTGCATGGTGTTGCCCATCAGGGTGTCAAGTGTGGCAGTAAGTGTTGAAAGAAAAGGAATATTTAAGGTTTGGAGATTAATTCTCGTGTTCCATGCAGATTGCAATTTGAATGTGCATCAACAGTGCCAGGAGACCGTGCCTCCGATGTGTGGTGCTGATATTAGTGAAGTGCGTGGCAAACTTTTACTCTATGTCGAGCTCAAGGGCAACAATTTGAAGGTGGAGAGTAAGTAAAAACCGGCAGAAACACTAACATAAAGACCTATGATTAAGCCTTCTTAATCTACCTTTTAGTTAAGGAGGCTGCTAATCTCATACCAATGGATACCAACGGCTTCAGTGATCCTTATATAGCTGTGCAAATGCATCCGGATCGTTCAGGACGCACCAAGAAGAAGACCAAGACCATACAGAAGAACCTCAATCCAGTCTTTAATGAGACATTTACTTTGTAAGTGAACAATTCCTTAGGAAACTGAATTAATCCTCAGTTAACCCCATTTAAATTCCTAGTGAACTGCAGCCGCAGGATAAGGATAAACGTCTCTTGATCGAGGTTTGGGATTGGGATCGTACCTCACGCAATGATTTCATGGGTTCGTTCTCGTTCAGTTTGGACGAGTTGCAAAAGGAACCCATTGATGGTTGGTACAAATTCTTGTCGCAAGTTGAAGGCGAACACTACAATATACCCTGTGTGGATGTCATCAATGATATGGCGCGGTTGCGTGATGAGGTGCAAGTAAGTTAAAGTCGTCAGCTCAACGTCAACTTACCCCCTAATCGGAAATGTATAACCTTAGCACGATCGACGACCCAATGAGAAGCGACGCATGGACAACAAGGATATGCCGCATAATATGAGCAAAAGGGATATGATCCGTGCGGCGGACTTTACTTTTGTCAAGACCATTGGCAAGGGTTCCTTTGGCAAGGTGCTGCTAGCCGAGCGTCGTGGTACGAATGAACTTTATGCTGTGAAGGTACTCCGCAAGGATGTCATCATTCAAACGGATGACATGGAGTTGCCCATGAATGAGAAACGCATCTTGGCTCTGTCGGGCAGACCTCCATTCCTTGTTGCCATGCACTCCTGTTTTCAGACCATGGATCGTTTATTCTTTGTCATGGAGTATTGCAAGGGTGGCGATCTTATGTACCACATGCAGCAATACGGACGCTTCAAGGAGTCGGTTGCCATGTGAGTACATTGCGTTAAAATCGAACTTATTCTTACTTTGATTGGTTTTCTCATTTCTCAGCTTTTATGCCGCTGAGATAGCCATAGCTTTGTTCTTTTTGCATGAACATAATATTATCTATCGTGATCTGAAGCTGGATAATGTTTTGTTGGATGGTGAGGGACATGTTAAGCTAGTTGACTTTGGTCTTAGCAAGGAGGGAGTTTCAGATGGAAAAACTACACGTACTTTCTGTGGTACGCCCAACTATATGGCACCAGAGGTACGTTACGTTGAATCTCAGTCGTTACATATAGCTATCACCTTTTATTTTCTTTAGATTGTCACATTGGATTCGTATTCCATAACAGCTGATTGGTGGTCCTACGGTGTATTGCTTTTCGAACTTATGGCTGGTCAGGCTCCCTTTGAAGGTGATGATGAGCGATCCGTTTTTCGCAATATCCAAGAGAAGAAAGCTGTTTTTCCAAAACATTTCTCACAGGAAGCCATGGATATTATAACGAGCGTTAGTTATTGACCTTTATTATGTGAGAATGATTATTTGAACTTCTTCCTTTGAGCAGTTCCTGGCTAAGAAGCCTAATAATCGCTTGGGTGCCGGTCGCTATGCCCGACAGGAGATTACAACGCATCCGTTTTTCCAAAATATTGATTGGGACGTAGCTGAGGCTTGCGAAATGAAGCCGCCCATTGTGCCCAGAATTGTGAGTCTTTAAAATAATATTTTAAATTTTCTGTTATCCTGTTCTCTTACAGAAACATCGCAAGGATATCAGCAACTTTGATGAAGCTTTCACTAAGGAGAAAACTGATTTGACACCGACAGATAAATTATTCATGATGAATTTAGATCAAAATGATTTTATGGGCTTTTCATATATGAATCCCGAGTTTATAACCATTATTTAAGCTTAAAAGCTATTGTGAATAACCAAAAGCTCAGGATGAAGAACTTAATAAAGCTATGAGTTTATCTTAAAACTTAAAGCTCTCATGTATAACACTCTCTAGGGTAAAAGTTGACCAAAAGCTATTTAACATTAAAGAGCGAGCTTTACTCTCTTTTCTCAGGACCCATGTTAACGGACTGATAAACTTGAAACCCAGATAGTAAATGAAAACAAGCGAAGCAATCCCGACCAGGCCGTCTCTGGATAGAGTCGAGCCCAGTCGAGCTGCTCACCCTGTTTTAGGGGTCAGGCGGCAAAGCAAAAAAACATGTGCGGGTGTCTCATGTTGTCTCTCCTTCCACTCCTCGGGCACCGAATACTCAACTTTAACCTTCAAAGGGGAAATAAAACGAAACCGAATGAGAAATTAGTTAGGGGAATTGCCGCTGGCTAAAAATTCACCACGCGCTTTCTTGTCGCGCATCCTTAAGATGTTGCGAGACGAGGGGGCAGAGAACAGGCAATTGTCAATTTTTAAGGCACTTGGCTAATTGACTGGACCCGGACCCATTGTAAATGACGAAGCTACTGCACAACAATCTGACAGCTGCCTGTCACATTTCATCACTCTCACTCAGACTCTGACTCGAGATTCGAACTTGTTGCTGTTGGGGCTTGGGGCACGTTCATAGGAACAATTAAATTTGTTTCACACTTACGTCGGTTCTGCTGCTTGTTTTTCTTTTACCAATCTTAATTGCCAGTCGACCTTTGCAAAAATGTTGAGAGGCGTGCGCTCAGCTGTAAAATTCTTTGCAAATTGTTTTTTGGCAGCATTCCCAAATCACTCACACACACACAGCACTGCTACCCACACACGCTCACACACATGTTTGGGGGGTAAATGCCCTTTTGCTTTATTGTGGGTCCTTTTTTTTCGTTCTTGTTGGTGAAAACTATGGCGGTTAATGTGGCCTGGCCTTAAACTCCCTAGGCTATCCTTTTTTGTTTGGGTCATGCCCACAAAAATAGTTTTAGGGCATACCAAATATTTTCCTTGGCTCGTCTCTTTGCAGACATTTTAATACAAATTCCTTGGCCAATATATATATTACACCCTATAGATATACCAAACGTTCCTTAACTAAAGGCCAACCTACAAGAACAACAAGAGCTGCAACAACAACTTTTGCTGAATGGACACCGGGAGAAAGCATTTGAAAGTGTGCCAAAAGCCTTTAACGTGGCAGTGGCCACGAAACAACTCATTTGAGGGCAACCATTTGACAGATAGTTAGTTAAACTACCTTTACAGAGAAATGATTTTGTCATGAGTTTCGTTAGGAAAAAACTTGATGTCAAAGTTGCAATTGATTGTCTATTTGTTTTCCTGGTTACTTTCTATAGTTTTTTGGAGCACCGAAAGTTCGATATCATAAAGGATCCCACATAAGGACTTTAAAGTTCCTTTTAAGCAACCTTTCCTTTTCACTCCTACCACATCCTATCTTATCCTTTCCTTTCTTAATTCTATCCTATCCTTCTTTCCTTCTTATCCTTTTTCATCCTGTTCAATCCTATTCTATCAGTATCATATCCTATTCAATTCTATCTTATCGAATCGTATTCTATTGTTTATTATCCTATTAAATCCTCTTCTTTCTTGTTTTATTCAATATTTTCTACCCTATCCTCTTTATCCAATGCTTTCCTATCATTTCTCAACACTGACTCTCCTCTCCTCCTCCTTTCATCCTTTCTTATACATTTACTAAACTATCGTTTTGAACACAAGCGTTATCATTAAGTATCTAAGCTTCTATTTGTTAAAGTAATTGATTTTCACTATTCATTACATTTTCCACATCAACGCAGTTTAACGTGGACGTTTTTGGTGTGCAACGCTTGTGCGTTCCATCGAAATGCACGTTTTGCAATGTGCACGGCGAACAATGTCCTTGATGCTGCCATTTCCTCCTGTTACCGCAACTGCTGCAAGGCATTAGCTAACTAAACCGCAACATGTGACTGCCCCAAGCTGCTTGCCGCTCTGTCTGTTGTCTAGCTTAACTTAAGCGGACAGAGTGAAAGAGAGAGAAGGAATAGGAGTAGAAACAGGAACAACACTACACTACATGAGGATGTACTAAAGTGCTTAACGCAATATAAATAAAAGCATAAAGCATGAGCTAAGGGTGCATTTGGCACACGGAAGCAGTTACGTAATGTATTAGCAAAGCACGCCTCAACGTAAAGTCTGCTGAAGCGTTATCGTCGTCGTTGTCGTCGAAGGTCTGATCTGAAGCTGTTATTGCTAATGAAGCCTTGACCTGCCCGAAGATAAATGCGCAATTAGATAGAATACAAAATAGTTCAAGTCCACAGGCAAGTCGCAAGCTGACCACACCGCCATCCTATAAATCAGCTTACAAAAGATTTCCTGCTCACGACGCACACAGACATAAACCACAATTAGGAGCTGAGCTTCACTGACAAGTGACACAGTCTTACTGCAGGACACCTCTATGTCTATGGCCAAAAGAGTTGGGCTAAGTTTAAACGTGCACGCGAATACTCTAACAGAAATGATAGCTATGGGTAAACGTAGTCTTAAACATTATCAAAAACGGAAGTTGTTTTTCTTCCATTATATTTCGCGAATTACTTGATTGTGAATTTTTATGAAATATAGCAAACTTTTTAAGGGACTTTCTTCAAAGCCATTAAAGAAGGGCTTCTTCAGCAGAGCAGCCTTTCTATTTTAGCAGTGTCTCAATCTTTTACGTTTGTCGGTTACACAACAAATAAATATGCGCATTTTGATGCGTATCCGGCATATTTATCTATCTGTATATCTATCTTTGCACATTGTGCTTTTGACAGTAGTCAACGGGATATGCAAATCGGTACGCACCATTTCGTGGGTACTGAAGCTTGGCAGCAAGAAGCGAGGAAGCGAGTCCTTAAACAAAAGAAGAGAGTGAAAACTGCACTCAACAAATTGCCAAATGCAACTGCAGCTGCCAACAGCAGCAAAAGCAAGTGAGCAACAACATACTATAAAGGATAAAGGCACACAAGGACACACGGCAACAGTTTGTTTGTCAATGTGTTGAAAGCGCGCAACGTGCAACGTGCCTCGCCCAAGGGAGCCCTCAAAACAGCGAGAGAGAAACGCGCCATGTTTGCCTAGCAGATGAGCAACAGTAGATGAGTGGCGTAAAGGGGGCGCTGGGTGGTGGGCGTGGTAGTTTCAATATTTAGGCAGCACTTACAATGCCAACCAACAGGCAACAACAACAACAATCGAGCGATAGCCAAAGAAGTAAAGCGACTAAAATTAAATCAAACTAGGATCATGGAAGGATTCATTGTCACAAGGACAGCTAATTCAAGGCAATATATTGTGGCTTTAATGTAGGCCTACAACAACCAAAGCAAGCAAAAAAGAGAGAGGGGGAGAGAGAGAGAGAGAAAAGAACTCTAACAACCTCGACGTGTGCTCAAGCGGAAACGGAAGTGACAGTGTATGGAAAAAAGATGGACATGGCAGGACATTCAAGGATTGCTAACCTTCAGAGAATGTCTGAATGGGGAATATGAGGCAACATTCTGAACGTAACGACCTGACACAACTCTTTGGGGACCCCATCTATGTAGCTCATTAAATGTAAGCCTTGGACGTTAAGGAAATGTCAGCTACTTTAACCAACTTATTTTCAACTTAAAGTTCTAGCGTCTTCAAGTTTTGGAATGTGCTCTGCGGCATCAAAAACATAAATGGACAAGCAAATAAAGTTATGACCATGCTCTCCCTCTAACCGGGTCATAAAATGTGAGGCCTGTTCATATGGATACGAACTATTTTATGTTGTTATTGCCACAGCGTCGTTAAAATGAAATTTGTGTTTTTTTTTATATTTTTTTCTTCGTAGTTTTCATTGGGTTGGGGCAAGGACAGCTGTGACACGTGGCAAGAAAAGAAATATGCAAATCGTAAAGAAACATTTTCAGATTTCAGCAGGAATTTTATGTTATTTATGTTTCGTCTGCATATTTATGTGATTGAGCAGATTTTTCATAGTGACGGAGGGATCTGAAATCAATATGGTATTAATATTATAACGTATCCACAGAATACGTAGTTGTGAATAGTTTTCTATGAAGCTACTTTTATTGTTATTTTTGGCACTTCCTTTTTAAAGCAGCGCACGTGTCGTCAATTCAGACACTCGGTCGATTCACTCGTAAATGCAAGCTGACATGTTCAGCTTGCTGTGAGTGTTTTTGTACCAGTGGCTCAGGATGAGTTCTTGTCGATAAGGGGTTCAGTTTTGAACTTTAACTTGAAAGTAAAGTGAAGAGCAAAAAGTTATTTCTTTCTATTCAACCCCCTCAATAAATCATTTTTATACCCTGATCCCATTAAAAATGGGAAAAAGGGGTATAATGAATTTGTGCAAAAGTATGTAACAGGCAGAAGGAAGCATCTCCGACCCCATAAAGTATATATATTCTTGATCAGCATCAACAGCCGAGTCGATATAGCCATGTCCGTCTGTCCGTCTGTCTGTCTGTCTGTCTGTCCGTCTGTCTGTCTGTCTGTCTGTCTGTGTGTATGTATGAACGCGTCGATCTCAGAGACTATAAGAGCTAGAGACTCCAGATTTCGAACTTAAGCTCGCCTAATCCCTAGGCAGTACAAGTTTCTTTCCGATTTTCGATAACTCTTCCCGTTTCCGATATACACATGGGATCGATAACAACAAAATTTTGAATTTGGAAAACTTTGAGATGCAATTTGAATTATAAAGCAAAATAATGATAATCTGTGATAATAATCTGTTTTATTGAAATCGGATAATAAACACCGGAGATATGGGACATTGAATTTTTGTATGCAGTATGCAGTATGCGCGTACACACACACACACATACTTGCAAGCACTGACTGTACGCGTAAAGTATAGGGATCAGGGTATCGTCTAGTCGGGATATCTCGACTAGAGCCTTCTTACTTGTTCTCTTTAAGGATTAAAGCCCAAACTAAACCCCGAAATAAAACAGTTCTCTCCCCTTCACACACATTATTGCTATCTTCATACAGTTTCAATCCAGTCATCTCTTAGCTAACTTACAAAATATATTTCTTTCCTTCTTGCATTTAACATTTCGGTGCGCCACTGCACACACACACACACACTTACACACTTGCTTGTTAGATTTATGTGCATATATAAAGTTGAACGTAACGAGCAAGTCTTTAACACTCCACACTACTCCCCCCAACCCCCTCTCTTGACTGGGACTCTTTGCGCTTGCTTATTCCCAATCCCAATGCAAACAGCGCGCATGAAATAATTATGCAGACTTTACGTTATGTATGCTACAGGTAGTTTCCGCATTCAAGCCCAGTTCCCAGTCCCATAAGCCCTTAGCTCCCGAAGTCAGCACACACACACACATACACATATATATATATATATTTGTATATATACACTTTTACCATACTATGCGTATGCGTGTTTTTTAGTCACTATCTCTGTCTCTTTATAAAACATTTTTCCGCATGATATTGTTTGTTGGCCAAGTTAGCTCGCTACAAGCAACATTTTATCAGTTATTCGACGTCCCGGCCACAAGTGTCCCCCCCCCCCCCCCCTACCGCCTTTTTTGGTATTGGTCAATGGTATAAATACGTCCGTTGGGCAGTCGTGTGTTTAATTAAAGCGACTCATGCGATGCTATAAACGAATTTATGACACGATTTCCTTTTCACTTCCCTAACCCCCGCAGCGTCATAAACTTATAAACTGCAATAAAAAAAAAATACACAAAATCACACAAGCAACAACAACAACAACGCAACGCAGAAAGAGAAATTTCCCCTCGTTTTGTATAAAAAGCCGTCAATAGAATAGACAAAGTAACTTGGTTAAGTTAAGCTCGGTCGTTGCGCTCGTTACGCTTCAGCGCACTTTAAAAGCGCAGCGAACCACGTTTTACTATTTGTGTTTGTATGTGTGTGTGTGTGTGTGTGTCATATCTATGTGCCAGTTGCGCTTGCATCAAAGCAATGTTCTCTGCGCTATTTGGCTCACTTTCATATCATTTGATTGCCAGCGCTCGGCTTACGCAGCGTATACTTGCTTTTGTATTTAACAACCATTCCATTGCTATATGAAGTATACGACATGTTGTAAGCAGATTGATCAGTAAAAAAGGAAGAGAGAGAAAAAGGTGTGTAGTGGAAACTATGGAAACACAAGAGTGAGAGATAAAAATAAGATTCTATCAAATAAGAAGAGTTGAAGACTGGAAGGAGGAAAAGAAGGTTAAGCTTAGAGTCATTAGTTCAAGATAGATATATCAAACTTGGTATTCAAGGTAATCAGCTCTATTAACTTTGTTTTAACCTACTATTAACTATTCCTTTAACTTTTAAAACTTTTTTTTACCTGAAACAAGAATATATTTCACATGTTCCAACACTTTAGCTTAAAGCAAAGAAAAGTTTGTCGTAGGTTAGGGTATATTTACGTTGCGTATTCAAGCGTTAAATATTTATGTATGTGTTTTCAATTTGTGCAACTTGTTGCCAATGCAAATGTGTGAGTTTGTGTGTGTGTGTGTGAGCGTGTGTTGGTATGCTTAATCGGTCGCAAAAAAGGACTATTTTCAGTGCACGACGGGCCAAAAAAGAAAAAACTGTTACCGACTGTTGCCTTGGACGAGATGACCTTCAGTTTTAACCGGCTGTTTGTTCTTTTTGGGGAATGTTGAAAATATTTATGATATTACGTGAGCATTTACATTAAAGGAGCAGACAGAAGAAGAACAAGAAGAAGCACTCAATGGGCATTTAATAAAAATGCACATAAATATTTTTTTGTTGTGTGCTTTAAGCGACCAGTAGGACTCACGAACGAGTCCTGGCGCACACCTTTCTCGGCCGTTAACTTAAGTGCCAAATTGTCTGGCGTTTATTACGGCATTAGGTTGTTCTTGTGCTTGGTGTTGGTGTTGCTGTTCCTGCAGCTGATGATGTGGCCACATAAATATCATTGAGTGGTTTTTTTTTATGGATATTGCAAATTTTGTATTTGCATTATTGCAATATATTATGATGGGGTTTTTGCTTGCTTTGCTCTGGTT
This sequence comes from Scaptomyza tumidula, assembly GCA_035044465.1. Taxonomy (NCBI): domain Eukaryota; kingdom Metazoa; phylum Arthropoda; class Insecta; order Diptera; family Drosophilidae; genus Scaptomyza; species Scaptomyza tumidula. The sequence continues at coordinate 18,782,742 of JAWNNW010000444.1, forward strand.
GCTTGTCAGTTATTTAATTAATCCCCATAGTGCACTTTACTCTATCAGTCATCGTAAGCAGCAACATTTCATTTCAAGCACAAGCTGCCAATTTGCGTTGACAAAACGACAACTTGAACAAACGAACATTTTTTTTTTTTTTGTCTACTTAAATAAATATATTCCTTTGCAATTTCGCGATGGCAGTTTTACCCCAGGAGAGCAGCAGCTGCTATTAAGATGCCTTGTTAAAGGACGGCTGTGAGGGGCAGGGGGTATAGGCGTAAGCAAAGAGCGATTTGGTGTTGCGTGCATGGCATACCAATGAGACTGAGATATGTACGTATATGAAAGCACCGCTAGTCGGCTGACAGATAGACACAATAAGATAGACTACAACTACATTAATAAACGAAAGTGAGAAGCAAGAGCGAGGGTGCGAGATGCGAGGGTAGCTGAAGAAGTAGCTACGAGTTGCCAATGAGTATCCAAAGGGTAAAAGGTTTGAGAGCTCTGAAGAAAACTACCTTTTGCGACTTTCCACTTAGCAAGTTATTTACAGGGTATTACGTTGTGATCAAAGGGATTTCATTTTGCAAGTGTATCTATATTTATACAAAGAAATCTTTTCACATCAGATTTGAATACATTTCTTAACTTACTGCTTCAACTTTTAAAATCTTAACGCACACTTGAGATGCAAATAAATGATATCACCTCGTTTATGAATATAAGTATATATATACACAGACTATGCGTATATATATATGTTCAATCTGGGGAACATTTCAATCTATTCAATAAGCCACCTGTCATCAAGTTTTTGCTGATGGCAAGGCAACTGCCGTTAACCACCCACACACTCCCACCCAAACACTCCCACACACACATACACACATTTAGAAGCTGATTTTATCGTTGAGCGTCACTTTGATTAAAAATTCATGTCGTATACGAAAAATTCAACGAGTGGCAGGCATATATAAGTGTATATATGCAGATGTATATGAATTATATACTACATAAAGCATATTCTGCAAACTCAAACGAAGCAGCTGTTGTTGTTGTTGTTATTGCTAATGTAAATGTTGATGTTGCGTGTAAATAATGAAAAACATAATCAAAGCAAAAGTGAAAGTAAGAAATGAAAGTGGCAAAAAGGTCAACTACAAAAGCAAACAACAAATAAAAAGCACGAGAGCAAGAACGAGAACGAGAGTTGAGCATGAAAATTAAGATAATCGGATTGGAAAACTGCTGGCATCCGGACGGACAAACGAGCAGACGAACAGACGGCCGGAAGAAAGATAACAGGATAAACGCTTTACTTGAGCTCTTCCCGCTTAATTGTAAGGAATAACATCGCAACGGCTCAAAGGTGGGCGAAAAAAAAGTCAATACGAAATCGAAATTAAATGAAACGAATCTATATAAATACTGGACACAAATGAGGCGATAAGCGTTTCACTTATTTTCCTTGACCAATGGTGCGTATACGCAATGTGCAAACCCAAAAGATATGTATCAAGCGATAAAAGATAATGATAAAAACGCACAGCACGTTTTATAAAATGCTTCGATTTAACGAGAGATTAACACATTGTTACATTATATATACACGTATATATATATAAATTGCATTTAAAATGATGCATTGGTTCGTTAACTTCGAAAAAAAAAATATTGAGCGAAAATACGATGAGATTAAGGGTAAGATTGGAAATGGCAAGGTGTAATTTAAAAGGTATCATCAAATTTTCAATTTAAAAAAGATACTTTGACTTTGCAATTATCGTAAATATATATTGCAAAAATTCCATTAGAAAAAAGCAAAGCTTAAAGATTAAAAGCTTTTTGTGTGAAGTAATTTTCATAAATAACATTAAAATTGGAGCTTTGCCAATACGATAACGAAGCACTTTTGAATTATTTACTATTTAATCAACTTGACAGCCTTTAAGTCTTTCGACAAACTTTTCAAATGCAGCATAAATTCAACTTTAGCCGTGTTGCAAGCAGTTTAAGCCAACAAAGTCTTAGTTGCAGCTAAAGCAAACTTTCTCCTGATGCAACTAGCAGACAAGTGCATTATACTTTTGATCAAAAAAGTTATACAAGTGTCTGATGCCACATAATCGCCATTTACGCCTTCAACATAATCGCTTAAAGTTTAAGAGTTGATCAACAGAAGTCGCTGCCAAACAACACAGATTGAAAGGCTAACAACTGAAGAGCAAAGTGAAATTGAAAACTGGCAAACGTATTCAGTAACAGCATGGTTTTAATTATCGTTATCATTATTTTCATCCTAAACTAACATCATCACCCCTTTCTGCTTCTTGAAATGCATCAGCTGCGGGCCTTTTTTTTCGGGGGAATATATATCACAAAAAATAATATGTAAGCGACAAAATGCTCGAAAAGTTTTCTGCTTTCCTTTCGTCCGCCATTATAGGCAAAAATTGCTCAATTGAAAAGGCAAAAGGCAGGCAGCAGGCAACGAAGGCTTTTCATCGAAACTTTTCATTTATTTTTTCGGCAATAGAAAGAGTTTTTCTTTCCATTTTTTTGTCAGCGCATGTGTGTGTGTGTGTGTGTTAGTGTGTCTGACAGCCAAAGAGCAAGAAAAAAAAAGAGAGCAACTGTTGAAGTATACAACAAAAAAAACAAAACCGTGCAATGGACCAAAAATCACAACGCAAACTGCACAAAAAGTCAAGTTTAAAGTGTCCTCTGTATGTATGTATGTGTGTGTGTGTGTGTGTGTGTGTGTGTGTGTGTGTGTGTGTGCCTTTCCTATACCAATAAATTCAACAAGATACGAAGCTCGAGCAAAACGATTTGCTTTGAACGCAAATGACTTCCAGCTCGTCCACTATCGATTTGCAGTCAAGGTCTATGGGTTCATCTGCAAATGGGAATCATTTAGTTATACAAATATATATTTTATATTATCTGAAAGCTCTATAAAGTTCTTGTCAAACTTGTTTGGCTATAATAATTAAGACAAACTTACTTTTGCGCCTGGAAGTAGGCAACATAAATTTGCGCAACTATTTGAATTCGGCAGGGTCCAAACATAATTTGCAATAAATTTTTCAGTCACATATTTAATGAGCTGGGCACAACATAAAAAAAAAAATATTCTTTTGGCAGCCATAAACAAGAGGAAGAAGATAAGTTAGTGGTTATAATAATAGTCGCAGTAGTTATAATAATATAGTGGTGAGAGTAGAAGAACAGTTGGAACACAACGGAAACGGAAATGAGTAAAGAGAAACTGTGTGAACAACGTTTAGCAGAGCCAACAAAACGAACAAGCAGCAAAAAAAAGGCAGTCAACGGAAACAGCGACAGACACAAAAGGCAAACGAAACGCAGAACGAACAAAACGAAGCAACAGTTCAGCTGTGAAACATTTAATGAAAATGAGGCAAAAGAAAAAACAAGTAAAATAAAACAGGCAATGCCAATGACTGCTACTACTATATAAATATGTATAAAGAGGGGGAGGAGGTGTCACAGGGGCGCCCAGTTGGGTATAGAAAAGAAACCGGGGCACAAAAGCAAACAAATCAGGCAAGTTGAGGCAGTTTTCTCTGCAGCAATCTGCGATATGTGTGTGTCTCAACTTCTCTCCCATTCTCGCTCTCTCCATCTTTCTCTCTCTCTCTCTCTCTAATTTCTTTCTGTGTTTCTCTTGCTTTGTAGCCATGGGCTGTACATGGCAATGGCATGTTAGTAAGCAAAACATGCTAACGATAACGTTAACGTTAACTTTGCTTCATGTGCGAGACGAGACCAAAAGAAAGCAACACTGAAACGCATCAAGGCTGTGCGACATGAGCGAAAGGAAGCAGAAAAAAGCTCATGAGTGCAAAACATGAAATGAGCACAGTAGTTGGATTGAGATGGACAAAAAGATACATAGTACTCGACCTATGAAATACTTTATTAGATAATCTATGAAAACTAACCAATCTGACAAAACTATTTGCTAGTTCTTTGAATGTCTTTGAAAATAAATTAACTTAGTTTGGTATGTCTGTGTTGCTGCATTCACTACCCCATTAGAAATACCTTAACGCATCCAGGGTATAACTATGAATATGGTGTTCTGGTTGCAATGCATGTGCGCCGAAAATTGCCCGCATTAAGCGCAGCAAAACCGACAAAACTGAACTCTGCTTGCAGTACAGTAGTTGTGTTGATTGCTTAATGGTTAAAGCACAAAGCAACTGCAACAGCAACAGCAGCGGCAAGAACACACGCAACGAATGACACAAAATGCGATTGGCATTTGACGCTTTATCGCAGCACGTGCTCATTTGGGGTTTTTGCAATGGCTGCCACAGGAAAAGCAGCATGAGCGGGGATAACAATGGCAATGGCCACCTATGCTTGTTGGATTTTTGGCTGCCTTTGCCAAACAGGATGTCGATTGTCCAGTTGTCGCATTTTCATGCCTAACAGCTGCTTAAACACAACAACAGCAACAGCAACAAGACTGTTAATGTTGCCACGTGTTTGGGTTTGGTGCTGGCTGTTGTTTAACGGAAGCACCGCTGGAATTTAAGTGCTTCCGCTTTCAGTGGCGCAGCAGTGGCACAAGCAAGGCACAAGGCGTGCCACAAGGAGTGCACCACCAAGATGAAATCAATAAACCAAATCATAATCAACAACGAACGAACAGGAGAAGCACTGTCTGCGTGTGGGTATGTGTGTGTGACAGGTCAAGAAAAGCAGTGAAAGGAAAAACATAAGAATGAAAAGCCCGCTGGCAGCCTGTCGATATCGATATGGATCAGGTTGTTGCATAGAAGGAGAGCAAGGAGGAAGGGTGGCGGGTGATGTTGGTTGGCTCTTGCCCTCGTTTTTTTTTTCTGGCCCTGTTTCCTCTGCTTGTGGTAACTGCCTTACATAATTTGTGGGGCATTAATAACGGAAACAAACTGAGCGCAAAGTGGCAGGTTTAGGGAATTGCCAAATACACAAAACGAATTTTTGAGTCAGCTTCGGGATATGAAAATCAATACATGAAATGAAAGCGAAAAAATAATCAAACAACATACCAATTTTTTGTATAAAATACCGTTACGGAGCACAAGCAGATGACTCTGAAAAAGCATTAGCACAGCTTGTCGTAAAAGTCCACAAGTGACTGACGAATGGGATGATTAATTGTTGGTTTTCAATATGCATATATCAGATCGATTGAAAAGTATGACAAGTTATAAACGAATACAAAATATTGAAAAGATTCTACGATTGACAAAATATTGCGAATAAAGAACGTAAGAACTTTTTTCAATATATACTTAAAGTACTTTCCTTAAAACCAAGCTTAGCGTGCTGTTAAAACCTAGAAAATAATTTTTAAAAAATTAATTACAGGAAAACATTTAAATAACGCAGCTCCAAAGCAACAAGAAGTAAGATTTAGTAGCAAAGTGTGATAAATAAGTCTTCGTAGGTAAAGATATATATGCTTACACGTATGCGTAGGCAACAGACGCAAAGAGCGAATGAAGCCTTTAACGATGCTCTGACATTTAAATACCCACATTAATTACACACCCCGTTGTGGCACAACCCAAATAGAACATGTGGCGTAGTCATGGTTCATATTCGTGAGACAAAAAGCGAGAGAAGTTTCCGCCAACGCTTATACGACGAAATGAGAGCTGCCATTTGGCTAAACAATTTGTTTGTGTGTGTGTGTGTGTGTGCCACATTTGTTAATTACTTTTGGCATAAAGTGTTTTGTGCTGACCTCAGTGAAACTTTTTTTCCCATTTTACAGCAGCCAACTGTAACTGTAACAGTAACCAAGTAACCAAGTAACAAATTCAGCTGAACTTTGACAACTTAAGACACCAACCGACTCGACTGTCTGTCTGACTGACTGACTGTTTGACTGAATTAGATTGACGTTCTGTCTTTCAGTCAAATGCCAAGTCACTTGGGATTGTTATAGGTAAGCGCCTGCCACAAGGCACTAAGATGCCAGATCCAGCAAACAAAAAAGGCAATTAAAAATGCGCACTGCTAAATTACAGATTGCTCTCAAGCTTCAACAGACTCTCTCTTCGTTTCTCTCTCTGTCTCTCTCGCTCTCTCTCTCTCTCTCTGTGTGAGTGTATTCAATAAGCGAGCGTATATAAATTAACCAGCAAGTATTTGCCAAGATGTCGGGCATTCAAGAGGCGCCAACAATTGGTGTGGCGAACGCAAGGATGCAAATAAACTGCTTCAAAGGAAATTTACATAGAAATAAAGTAGAAAATAGGTTTGCGTAAAGAAGTCGACGTCGAATATCCTACAGACCTTAATGTTTTGTAACTCTTATTCACGTTTAAGAATGAATGGAATCTTAAACAACAACTCTTTTAGGACGTGTAGTTTCGAAGTTATTGAAAATTAAGTTAAAAGATTTGTTTAAAAACGTATTATAGGTGAAGAAACGTTTGAAAAATGTGTATAACATATATTGTTCTCTATTCTCACAACAAACCCCACATCTAACACCGGAACACCCTTACACCCTTAAAAAGAATCACCACAAAATACTTGTTGGCAAATGCTTTAATTTATGATTTGCATAATTAACATTGAATTTTGGGGTATGCATAAAAATGATTGTGTTTGTACGACAATGTGGCAATTATTGCTGCTGTGCTTGGTAATTCTCTCCCCCCCACACTTTCGTCTCCCCCTCCAAAGCAGGCAGCCCTAGGCAGTCGCCTGGCGATTAATCAGGCTTCATTGAGGAACACAAAAAGGAGCTTGTGATATTTTATGACTCGTCTGCGCAGCATGCGTTATTATGGGCTGTAATCAATTCACACACAAAGAACATTCATATAAACACACACCCACCACACACAAACACATACGTACACGCACACTTAGCGATTGCGCCTAGAAGTCGAGTTCAGTTTGCGACAATCGTAAAATTTAAATCAACTGCTAAAACTGCCAGATAAAAGAGTAAAACTCTGTCAACGCTGTTAAGTTTTTCTCGAAGTGTATGCATTTAGTATCTTCGTTTGCAAACTGACAGTTAAGTTGACAGCCGAGCGCACTTTGATTGCCAGCGAGTCAGCCAATTGTGTTGGCCAGTTCCAACAGTTTTAGCACATAATAATCATATATGGAGCTCGGAGGGTTCGCCCTCCATTGCAATTACGTTCAGACCACGCTCAGACCGAGGCTAGAGCGGGCAGGGCAAAGGGCACAACACTTAAAGTCAGTAAAGTGTAAAGGGGCGCGACTGTTTGGCCAGGCTTTGCCAGCTGGTTGAATGGACTTGACACAAACCGACGACAATCGATAAAGTTACTCATAAAGAGGCACAAAGAAAGAAAGTAGACTAAAGAAAATAATGTATAAAAATATAGCTTGGTTGGATGATTGACCTTATAAAGGAGAAGCTCAAGTCTTCAAGGCAAAAATGCAACAATTCATTGAACTTGTCCCGCGATTTGTGACACATAGTTAGGCTGAGACTTTAAGGCCAGTTTGTTGCTTATCGCAAAATGGTGTTGTAGTTAAGGAATACTTAAACTTCTAGATTCAAAAAAGTTGCTGTTATGAACTTTCGTTTCGTGATATTTCTGACCCATCTTTTAGTTGATTTTTTGGGATTGAAAGTTATGTTATAAACTGGAAATGCAATATCGATCGGGTAAACTAGTAAACCATTAACTTAACAGCAGCAATAGACGTGCCTTTGATTGTTAGAAACGTTGACAAAGAATAACAAAATCTTATTGATTTATCCTAACGAAAAGCATCTACAATCTATTCTTCGCACAAACAATTTGAAATTATAGTCAAGCCCAATAAAATGGTGTTAAAGCGCACTTATCCATGTTGAAGAAGATGCAGACATCTTCAGCGATACTAAAATTAATTAAAAAAATCATCTGGCTTATATAAAAACACACATGCAGTCTATCTATTTATATATATATATATATATATATTATATTTATCTATATGTATAAGTAAATACTAAAGGAGTCGATGAGACTTCATATCGTTAACAGACGTTTCAATTGCAATCAAGCAACGTAAACAAATCCCAAGTGTCGCCAGGGTTGACATCAGTATACCCTCCCTCCCCTTTCTTTTATTGCCGTCGATAACCGGGTGCTATTCGCAGTGAACTTATTCCGAGCATCAGCAAAAGGGGATGACGCTCAATGTAAAAGAATACATATTTTGAAAAAAAAAACTGGAAATGAAATACGCTAATAGGAAGATGGAGAAGAGAAGTTTCTAGCTTAATTGTTTGCAATCCAATCTCAAAGGCTGGCCATAATGAGCAGCAGTAGAAATGAACTGCTGCTATTGCAGCACTAACGGTTTGTTAAACTGTCCTTAAAATTGTAGTGGAGTGCATATTGCTCATACGCCATGTTCGGCATGGTCTCTAATTGAAATTGCATGTTTTAAGCACTATGTCTGTGTGGGGGTTGTTTTTTATCTCTCTTTCTTCCACCTTCGGTGACACATCGATTCGTCATTTGTGTCCGTGTTTCACCTTTGCTGCTCATTTAGATAACAGGTCACCTGTTTGTTAACCTATACTCTATACACGTCTATCTCTTTCCCCTCTCTCTCTTCCTTGCGTTTCGGGACTCACCTTAACCTAACATTTTGTTGATTGCTGCAAGGCGTAAAGTGTGAAGAGCTCTTGTTAAAATTGTTGTACAGCTGCCGTTACTTGATTCATTATAAATGACACTCAACAAACACACACACACTCACACACAAGACCCTCACTGACACTTGTGCAACACTTTCATTTATCTTATCGACATCTTCTTCCCTTTGCCAGAGACACGCTAGAGAAAAACACAATGCTCTTACTCAAGCAATGGTACTATAATTTGCATGCTTACGTTTGGATTTGATCTTAAGTTTATGTTAGGTTTGCTAAGGCTAACAAAGATTAATTGAGGCAAAGTAAGATCTTTCCGGTAGGAAAGTATTTGACTTTTAAGCTTGAAACCTTTTGACTTGATTTTATACATATTTTTATTTAAAGCACATTTTCAAATTCTTAAAGAGTATCAAAAACTAAACTACTTTTTGATACTTTGCAAGTGTTTTTGTTTTCTCTTGTTTGTAATTAGTAAATGGCCTGGTCTGGCCTGTCAGAAGAAAAGCCACCTGTCTTGGTTAGTTTCAATATCCACAGCACTTTTGCGACCTGTTTTCCACAGCTCCCCTCAAGTTGGTTTCGTGCACTTAAAATGCTTTAGCAAGCGATTTGAATACATTATAGTATATATACTTTATACTTTCTACAGCACGTGTTGCACTCGTATGTTGTTGTTGGCTGTTGGCAATCACGAGTTGGCACAAGTTTACGTTTCAATGCAATACGTTTAAGCAAAAGTTTTTGAGTTTATTTTTCTTTTTATTTATGTTATGTCTGAGTCTGATGCTGTTGTGGTTGTGGTTGTTGTTCAATATTTATTCAATCGTGAACTTGCACTCCCTTTTATTTTTTCACATATATACAAACTTTTTCATTTGTTGTCTTGAAAGAATGGCAAAAAATAAATTTGATTTATGCGGTGCACAATCGACGAGAGAGAGAGAGAGAAAATCCGAAATGCAGGCAGACAGCAATGATACCGAGTGGACCGCATTCAATCCGTTTATTTTGGTTCATGCTGTGCTTGCACTGATACCGCAAAGCAAAGAAAAAAAACTTTACCAAATATGCCAATATGCCAATTGAGAGGCAGAAACGGGGAGAAGGGGCAGCTGCCATTGCCATTGATTTCTAGCCATAAATCTTGGCCAAATCACTGCAAAAGAGAGCAGTCAGTTAGTCAGTTACTGAACACTGTCAGACAATGCCATAAAAGCTTCATTTGTATGAAAAATTATTCAGCACACATACAAAATTCCCAGACTTTGCTCATACAACGTTTGAATTTGGTATTTGCATTTAAGAATTTTTTCGCTGTCGTTCACGGCTTTTATACCTTGCAAAACGGTTAGAAATGTGTAAATCTGATTGATTTCTGCAAAGAAGCAAAGATTTTTGAAGAAGTTTCTTTGAGTTATGTAATATCCCATCGAAAAACGGATATCGGTCATACAACATTAAATGTGCAGCATTTTAAAGTCAGGTCAACAGTTGGAAAGTAGGGGTGTCTTTCAGTCAGGCGCTTTCTTTTAACTGATTGTTAATATGATCTGGCTAAGGGAGAGAGAGAGAGAAAGAGAGCAGTAAGAATATAACGTACATTTTTGAACACTCTGTTAAATTTTTTGCCAATGTTTCAGTACGTGTGTTTTTTGGCACTCAACTGCTCGTCCCTGCCGCCGAGCATCATACAACTGTAATTGGCATAATAAACAATGACGACGTGCGTGCAAATGCTGTTGTCAAGGATGCGCACAAACAGGAGGCAAATAGGCAGCAGACAGGCAGCAAACAGGCAGCCAGTATGCGAATATACCTGCCACGAAAACTGAGTTAGCATTGGCTGATGCATGAATGCGAATGTGAGAGGTCGTATGTGAAGAGATGGAGAGAGAGAGGGAGGCACACGAGTATATGTTTGTATGGGGAACACTTTGAAGTTTCGGAATTTACGAGTAATCGTAAAACTGACATTGGAGCGCGGAGTGCTGAGAAAAAGTGTTTATATCTCTCGCTCTGTTTCTCTGAATTATATATGCTTACGCATCATCTTACATATTTAGCTACTAAAGTTAGCAGCTATCTCAGAGTAATTATCAATGTCCCAACCAAGCAAACTTGGCTTTTAGTTCAGCTCATTAAACTAGTAGCAAATGCGCTGGACAAAAATCTGACCTTAATGCTAAAAATACTTTTGTAAATCATAATGGTGAAGAATCTTAAAAAGTTAGACGTTTTCATGGATTGTTGCATTTTCCATTTCTCTTTTAATATTTTATACATTAACACTTTTTGTTTATTTCTCTCAGTGATTGTGCTGCAGAACATAAATGTTTATATATATATATATATATAGCTTAACAGGCAGACAAACTGGCACGCCAAATGTCCTTACACCTCCTCTACCCCCTACTCCGCCCCATTTACGTCTCTTATCTCGACTTCATTGTAAGCTTTAGTTGCTGTTAACTCCCGTCCATTAGCTTGTGACTGAAAGCTTGTTACTTTGTGTGTGTGTGGTAAAGCTGACGGCTTCGTGTCTCTCTCATGGCTCTTAGTTCTCTCTCTCTCTCTCCCTCTCTCTCTCACTCTATCGTTCATTGCGAACTACTTAGTTATCCCGCCTGTAATCCACACGCCGCACACATGTCGCCTTTGATGCCCCCCCGCTATGCAGCTGTGTAAAAAGCAAAAGTTCTGTGATTGATTAAACAGATTGAGGACACAAATTAATAGCTTTAATTAAGCGTAATTAGAAGCAGTGAAATGCAAGCAAATCCATCAAAAGCCGCCTAGCTCAACTGATATTAGATGATTATATAAATGAATACATTATGAGCTATGGCAAAATTGTCCCTTTAAGGGCATATCAATGTGCATAATGTGTTCCTATAAGATTATATCATAATAATGATAACATTTCATGTGATTATGTATTTTTAATGCAGTTTCATTTCGAAATTTAATTTTAGGGGATGTGTGTGTGTGTATGTGTATGTTTGAGTATTTATAAGTCATTGGTTTGTTATTTGTCCTTTAACGATTCAATGAGCTCTAAAACGACTTTATTGATTTTATGTTAGCATGCAGCCCAACAGAAGTCAACCATACACGAGGGGGTTGGAACAAGTCGGGGTCATTGAGGGTTGACATAGTCATAGAATGAGCGATTATAAATATTTATCGCATACACGATACAATCGATGTAAGTATGCATGTTTGTATGCTTGTGTATACGTAATACGTATGCGCAATGCGATACTAGGCGTTATATGCTAAATTATGAAGAACAAAGAAGAAGAAGCCTATGGAGAGTTTTGTTAAATGAATAAATTAACGAAGAAATATGAATGCGATACTACACAACAACAATAAAGTAGATAAGCTTATGCATGTTTAGGTACTTGAAACGTTTAGCTGAAACGTGCAACGGGAAGGGGCATGCGTTGCAGAATATCAACAACATGGCACGCGACAAAGTCTGTGCCACTTATGCACTCGTAAGGCACATGACACAAACAAACAGGTAACGATGTGTTCCACGCAGACACAGTTACAACAAAACAGCCTAAGAAAAGAACCGTGCCACACTTTTTGGAGTCGGAAGAGAAGAAGCGAAGCAACAGGCAGCAAATGATGATAATGGTGATGATGTTGAGTTTCCCCTTAATGAAATGAGGGTAAATCATAATTAGTTTCAAAGAAGCGAGAGGAGGATTAAATAGTATTCTCATAACCATATATATAAATACATATATATATATTATGTATTTTGTTTCTGTTTCTGTTAAAGGTGGGCGGGAAAGGCACTTAATTACTTGGTTTGTCCATTTGTGGATTTTTGTTTATCTTAAACGTGGCTGAACGCTTTTGGGTATTTTGTATTCGCTTTTTGTGCTTAATTTGCGGCGCTTAAACTTTTGCGCCCGGGCAAAAGACAAAACGAGGCGAATGAATGCCGGAAATGACAGCTGCGTGAGAAAGTAAAAATGAAAGCAAGACATAAAGAGACAGAGAGAGAGAGAGAAAGAAAGGAACGGCACATGCAAACAAGGTCAAGCACATGCCGCATTATGAAGCAGCTGTTTGCCTGCTAAGCAATTTGATTCACGCTCTCTGCTCGAGTGCTTCGAACAATTTCTTTTTTCCTTTTCATTTGTCTTTTTTCCTTATCTCTGTATCTGTACTCTTTAGACCATGCCGCATCAGACACACAGAAGATAAGAAAACCCGTCCAAAATAAACAGAAAAAAGGTTCTAAAGGATTTTGGCAAGAATCAAGTGCTCTCAAAGTTAAAAAGATATATTTGGTACCAAAATGATGATAATTTGGTTGCCATTTAATCGTTGTAATGACTTGGAATATGATTAGGTTGATTTAAATTGTTAGTGTTTTTCCTGTTTATCTCATATAAATGCAAAATTTCTCAATTATATAAAAATCGTTTCCAAAACCGACTTAAAATAAAGCTAAGTCTTACATTATTTATTATATCTTTTCTTTAAGGTTTTTCCATTCATTTTCTTGCTTTCTTCGCGAAGAAAACCTTATATGAATGCGTATGAACGCGTATGAACCTTATAAATGAAGAGCTTGAAAAGCTAAAATACCTTTATGCATACTTCTGGGCTTCCGTTTGTTTGCCTTTTTGCTCCTTTCATTCTTGCGTTCCGTTACCATTTCGTTTCGTTTCGTTTCGTGTTGTTTGTATTGTGAGCTTTCGAAAATGTTTGTATTTATTTTGATATCGCCGCCAGCAGCTGAAAAACAACCATTTCACCATTTTGCTGTCATTTTTCTATCTCTCTCTGTCTCTCTCTGCCTCACTTTGCTGTTATTGTTGTTGTTGAATACCTTTTGTGAAACATTTGCAATTAAATGCCCAGAGCATATATATTCACAAGCACAAAAGGCACATAAGGCACACATCTGGGTAGGAAACAGAGAGAGAGAGAGAGAGAGAGAGAAGAGAGAGAGAGTATAATTAACGCACATGACTAGACGAAAATTCGTTTGAGAGGGCGTTGAGCTGGAAATGATTGGATTAGTGTTACCAATGCACACAATTGAAACTCTAATTAATTTGCACTTAACAACGATTTAATGAATCTATTTGCTGCCACGGAAATGAAACCTGGCCACTTAAGCTCAATTTCTCAATATAAAACTTGCAATCTTTTGTTGTACTTGCGGTTTGTTGGGGAAAACTCAAACACCTTGCAATAAAACTACTTTTGCAAACAAAGTATTCCCCCACAAATAACACAACAAAACCTTGCATTGTTTCCCTGTCTGTCTTGTTGCAACATTTCTGAGGCATTAGAATGAAACCTGGATTTCTAATTTGTGCACAACGAAAGGTAAGCGGAAAAGTAAGATGTTTTTTTCTCAAGGCAAACATTTTTAAAATGCCATTACTTTGATTACAATTTTAGTTTCACTTAAATGCCACCTTTAAACTTGAACTAATACATTTTAACAATTATATATATACACGTACATATATATCACCAAGAGTTTTGGCTCAAGTCAATCAATCCCCATATCAAAGCCTGACCAAGGCAAAAGTTTATTGTATGTGTGTGTGTTTGTCCACGCCCACTTTTAATCCACTCAGATACCGAAACGCCCCCCCATCAATGCCTTGTTTTGAGCTCGGTTGCAGCTTTTATTTTTTGGTTTCCATCGTAATTAAAAGCCATTGAAACTTTTGGGGCTTTCAGACAGCAAACTTCGCCCTCCTTTCCCTCATCTTCTTTTATCTTAGTTGCAGTTGAATTTACGTGCAATTGATTTAGTCCGAGCAATGAGATATAAAGAGAGAGAAAGAGAAAAAAAGTATAGTACAACTTTTAATTAACAAAAACAACGAGCGTAAAACGAAGCATAGTAGAAGCAGCTCATCTAAAAACTAAAGTCATACGCGGCGTATACGTGATGATATGTAGGAATGTGCCATACCATCTTTTTTGATGCACGCTTACTCTATTTAAGCTCGTCATTTTGCATTTTTGGCGCGCGTCATTTTTCCCATTTGCCACGTTGACTTTTTTCTCTTCTTAGTGATACCCTGCCATTCATAATGAGGTGAAGGGTGGGGGCATGATAAAGTTAGGGTCAGTCGGTTGAAATAAGACTTATACAACAGGAAAAGATATATCTGTTTTATTATATTTTCAAAGATTGTTCCTTATGAGAGATAATGACTTTCCTCCAACAGGGTACCTTCTAAACAGGTACTCAAGTCTAAAGTGCTCTTAATTGTTTTTTCATTAAAATGGTGTCGGTCGTCTGCACACGTTTCTCGTCCTTACTCGTTGTGGCACGCGTTACAATTTTCTTTTAATTATACACCGCAAAGTCAGCAGCTGTTTTGCGTGTAAATTAGTTGATGCTGCGGTCCCTATCACAAAGTTGATGGCATCGCTGCCGCTGCCACGTGTTGAATCATTCAAGAGGGACGAACACCCGACAAGAGCCCAAACCCTTAAAATCCATTAAGTGCCCTGTGGCCATATGGACAACAACAAAGGAGAAGAAACATTTGACCGTTACAAATGTGAAATGTAAAATTTTTGCGAAAATAATTTCACTTAATTTTTATGTTTTGGGACATTTCCTTTTAAGCCTTTACCTTTTTCGCTTGTGACTTGTGAGTTTAACCTTTTGTTGGGGTTTGCAAATATTTCAGGCATTATGTAAACTTTGCATATAAATTGACATTTAGGTTTCTGTCAAAAAAAAAGGTAGGCGAAACAAAGAGAGAGGTAAGATAAAGGGTTATTTGTATGCTTATGTCAAGTTTTAACAATTTGTTTAGCATTTCAAGGGCTTTCGCGTTGCACTTAAGCCGATCTGTCAGTTGACAAATTCTTATTCCAAAAAAGGGTATAAAGGTTTTGTGCAGTATGTAATAGGTAGAAGGAAGCATCTCCGACCCAATAAAGTATATATATTTTTGATCAGCATCAACAGCCGAGTCGATATAGCCATGTCCGTCTGTCCGTCCGATACTTTCAAGCACTGAGTGTACACGTAAAGTATCAAGTTTAAAGTTCAGGGTATCGTCTTGTCGGGGTATTTCGACCAGAGCCTGCTCCTTGTTTTGGTTGTCAATGAAATGTTTGTAGAAGAGAGAAGCATTCATGAGATTGATCATTAGTTTTGATAGTTTTGGATAAATGCAACTCTGATGAGTTTAAGTTTAACTCTCTCTTTCAATACAACATACAAATTTAGTATACTAGAAATTGCTTTATAACTAAAACTCACCTCTTTTTTCTACATTTAACTCTTTCCTTTTTTATTTATATTTATTCCTTCAGTGGCAGTGTGCAATCTCTGGACACGACTGTCGCAGCAGTAGTAGCTCATTTCAGTGGACACCGTCATGAACAGAGAGAGAGAGAAAGGACCGAAACAGAGATAGTAAGCGGTAAGCGTACCAGCAGCTGTCACATAAGTCAAAAGTGTCGCTTACAAAGCTGCTTTCGCTGCCTATAGTTCAATTGTTGTTTCTTTAACCATGTTCTCGTTTCTAGCCCCCGCCCCAGCAAACCCCTTTAACGCCATCTAAAACACACACACACTGTTAAAGGCAGCTATACTACTTTCAAATCCTATTGTTCTTTGTTCTGGCAGCCGGGCAAACGCTTGCTTGATCTTGCTCATTGCCAGCCCGTGACCCAGTCACCGCCCCTCCATTCGGGTCTTTTCGTTCTGTATGTGCCTGACATGTGCAGTGTTTGGCCCCATTTCATCATCATAATCACAGAGCGGGCTCATCCTCATCATCATAATCAGCTGACTGGGCATCCTGGCAACAACAAAAACAACAACAGCAGGCAACACTTGCTGCGTCCATTGTTTGTTTGTCTTTAGCTTCTATTGTTTGTGCTAAAGTGGGCGTGGTCTTAAGTGGGCAGACGTGTAACTAATAGCAATTCCCCACCCCCTCCACCGCCCCTGTGTCACACACTGCATGTAGTGTGGCTTGTGTTTCAGCTGTCATTTTGTTGATTTATGCGCTTAACGCGCATTTTACACAATCTGTGACTATCGATTGCCATTTTGTGATTCGAAGTTTTGTAGAGAACTTTTCCTTAAATAGTTTTCCCCCCTCAAATTTACAGTTAATTGGAGGGCGGTGCTGCTCTTATGTCATATATTTTCCGCAACATTACCGAGAAAAGACAGAAAGAGAGGCAGAGAGAGAGAGAGAGAGCGAGAGTGCCTAATTACAAAGCGTAAGAATTTAAATGTGCCAGAGTTTGCCTCCCTGCAAATATTAATGCAACAGTTTGCCAACTGTTACGCCCCCTCGACCACGACCCATCTCATAACACTCTGGCAATCGCTTAATTTAATAAGCGAGGGAGAGAGGGAGCGAGAGAGAGAGAGAGCCCGAGAAATGTAGCCAAAAAGTTGTGCAAAAGTTTTTGATAACAGTTAACAGGAAATGCAGGATGTGGCAGATTCTTAAATTCATCTTATGTCGTATATACTTACATACATCCTACTACTTCTATATACTATATATATTGTATGTATGTTCGCTGGTTTCATTAGAACAGACAGCCAGCGGGTGCTTAAGAAGGCGGGGAAGCTCTTCTTCGGCGCGTGCTGCTGTCAGTTGAGCGCACACATTTTTGAGAAACGGGAGCACAAACTTAAAATTGTCTTTTATTTATTAATTTGTAATGCTTACCATTTTGTAAAGCAGTCAAAAGTTTTGAGAGCAACTTGGAAGCACCTTAAGGCTCAAAAAAAGCAAAAAGAATCTTAGAAAACCTTAGCGTTGCTTCCTTAAGTTTGTTGTTTAAATAAACTTGTTTAAATAATAAAAAAAAAATTAATTTCCATAAAATTAACCTAAAATAAGTAAAGCAACTCTAAACATCATTAAAAAAATACACTTTTGATTATTTAAAACCTTTTTCTTTTTACTTAAAAAATATTCATTAAGTTAATTATTATTAAATAAAAATAAATTAAATTAATATTTACACCGCTGCTTGCAGGCAAGGCTTTTTAAATGCCCAAAAGTATGCAAAAGCTTTTATTTCGGATTCGCAAGAATCCATTCAGCACCCGCAACTGGAAAAAGCTAATGAAATGCCTATCAATAACGAATTTATTCAGCACAACTGCTTATTTGCAACTGGGAAAATACAAATGAATTTCGCAAGAAATTTTCACTCGCCGACTTTTTGTGAACATATTCGCAACAATTACATTCAAATTTAATTTATGTGCATAAATAAATGAATATATATTGTATATGTATATGAAGCGAAGCAGGCCATTTGAGGTCGCACACAAAAAACCAAGAAGTAGCAAAGCGAGAAGGGCGCCAACAATAACAACAACAATGGCAAGCATAACAAATCAAAGACCCCAGTTTTTATTCACACCTCTACGCCCTTGCCGTATGCGCCAGAAAAATTATTCGTTTGTTTTGTGTTGTGCGTCACGGAAAAATGTAAAACGAATTCAAATACAAAGGCCATAAAATTCAAAACAAACGTAAGCGACTCAACAGCAACCAAAAAAAAAATATGATATCGAACAGCATACAGCCACGCGAGCGACTTCAAAAACGAAAACGCAGATACTTAATTTCAATGTGCGACGTCATCAATTCCAGATATGCTAAATACCAAAGGCCTCGAACGGAGTACCTGAGAAAAGTTAGCCAAGGTAAAGTGTAAGGAAAAGGGTATATTCAAGTCGAACTTCTTACTTGTTTCCATACGACAATCATATAATTATTAAAAACATTCATAACTTCAAATCTAACGATACTTTAACATATCTCTAGTCTCTCATGAACCCATTTGATGCAAAACTCAACATGAATATCGACCAAAATTGATGTGTTCAGTTTTGAATGTAGGATTTTTGTAGAGCTCAAACCATTAACAAAATTACCTTGCATTTTAAAATCGATCTATTTTTGACGGAGTTCGAAAGTTTAAACCCATTCATTATTTTAAATCTGACTACACTTAAACATATCTTTAGTCTCCCTCTCTCTAGCGTTGCCTTTAATTGTTGTCATTGTCCCAACACGATTTTTTAATAATCAATACCTCCCACCTTATTTCACGGTCAATCCCAACCCGCCAGCTCTATTGATGAGACACCCTACAATTATTATTTTATATTATTGAATATAATTCTTTTGTTCGACAATTCCCAATGCAATTCAACAGATGTTTAATAATTTTAACTCAATTATTTATAGAACATTTATTTGATTTATTCACTTGTTGGCGCGTTATTGTTGCTGTTGTTTATTGCTACTGATAACTCCCTGCAGCATAGTAAAAATAACAACAACAACACCAACATAGAGTAAGAGAGGCAACTTAACGATTCGCAATCAGCTTTATTATACAAAAAATCACGCCTTAAATGCGTAACAAGAACAACAATAATCAGCAGGCGGCAAACATAAGAGATAAATAACACAAGAAAAATAAAAGCAAGCCCAAAAACGATTTAATTTCAATTTATTGGTCTTGGGCCTTGGCAATCAGATATTTCTTATGTATATGGGATGACGTCTGAAAATTGGGATAGGTTTGCTGGGTTGGCTTCGTATCTGAATTCAAAAGTGTGCAAACGAGAACAATAACAAAAACAAATGTCGACAGCACGACTGGCAAAAAGCCAAACTGTTGGCGTTGGCGTCAGTTGTTGTTAAACTGTAATTGTATCTGTATCTGCATCTGTAGCCAGTATCTTTGTATCTGTGGATGCAAGTGAGCATCTGTTATCTGAGTGTACGCCAAAACACATGCCAAAAAAAAACAAGTGCAGTCGTTTAATGGAGAGAGACAGAGAGAGGGAGAGAGATGGAGAGAGAGGGAGAGTGTGTTGTAAACGTCAACGCATCAGGCAAAATGTAGCTGCTACAAAAAAAGAGCTGCAAATTGAATGCAATAAAAAGCAAACAGTAACAACACAACAAATGGAAAAACGGCCAAATAAGTGGACAGCGAATTATCAATACGCTTTTTAATATATGTTTGCGGAAAGAGTTTTCTTTAACTGCTTTTAAGAAGTTCAAGGAAATCAAAAGTAAGATTTTACAAGCTACCAAATCTAAACGTGATAAATATATATATTTAATGCGTATACGTATTATTTGAATGATGTTTTTTCTACTAGAAGGCGAAGAAAGAGGGAGAAACAAAAGCATAGAGAGACAGGCAGAATAAAAGCGAGAATAGGATAGGAAGAGAAAGAGTGCGTTTAAAGAAGAATCTCTTTTTTTATATTCAACCACTTCAATCACATAGCTAAGCAACCCACCTTGGAGCTATACCCTAACGATGCCTTGAAATTGAAAGCCAGAGCGCAATTGAATGCTTGCCGGCACAAACATACATACAAACATGCATACATACATTACAACAATCGTCGATCGGCACAGTGGGCCAATCGTCAGTCCATCGTCGTCGTCCGAGCGTCGAACCGGTGTGGCCTGTCATAACAAATCGACGCCAAGCAGCGACGTCGACGTCAACGTTAACAGCAACGCAGGCAGCAAGCGGCAAGCAGCAAGCAGCGAGCAGCGATGCTGAGGCTGGCAGTGAAGATCATCGTCGTCGTCGTCGTCGAGTGCTGACCAGCATTCGTTTTTGTGGGGCACAGACACAGACTTGAATTGTATCTGTATCCGAGCAGATACAAAAGAGGCAGCGGTTAAAGTATGTACGTACGTTAGAGCGAGAGGGAACGCGAAAAGGGTGAAGAGAGGGTGTGTGTGTGAGTGCGGTCAAATGGTTCGCAGTTGGATTCTAAGTGATGTTGTGTGATTTTTTGTATATAACGGCAGGCATCGATTTCCGCGATTTTTCCACCTACGATGCGCAGATCGATGATTGATTCGATTGCTGGAAACAAATTAGTTGCATGCGGCGAATTCTCTTGTTTAATCAAAATGCTGTGAAAATCTATTTGAGCGTATATATAATCGCTCTCCTTCTCCCCACTCTCTCGTTCTCTGTTTGTTGTTTGTGTAATTGGCTAGGCTTCAATTGACAAAAAAGAGCGGCAAAAAAAACCAACAAAAGAATTCAATTAACAAGCGAAGAATAGTGCACGAAAATGTTTTTTTTCTCGCTTAAATCCAGTTTAATATTCCGAATAAATATGCTAATAAATAAAAATTAAACAAATTTCAATAACAAATATTTTGCGTGGTTAAATAAACAAAAAACTGAAGTAACAAATGTCCGAGTATAAATTTTTGTGGAAAATCAATTAAATTTGCAGAGCAAATACAATTTACAATTAGATAAAAAATAACAAAACAAAAAATTATTATTCGGTTGAAAGTGTCAAAAAAAAAAGTGGAAGAAACACACAAAAAATAAAATATTTATTGTTTATTTATTAAATTATGCATAATTAACATGTTGAACTAAAATGATTTGGCAAGCGAATAAAAAAAAGAAGATATAAAAATTAACAAAAGTGAAGTAAAAATATATTGAACATAGTAAAAAAAAACAAGTTTTAATAGAAGAAAAAATATTAATTTTGTATTTTTCCAAGGTTAAAGATTTAAAAAGTGAAAAACAAACAGAAAATAGGTGAAAAACCTAAATTGATTAATTACGATTTATCTGTATCAAAATGAGACTGATGTTTTATGTTTTTTCCCGCTGCTTTGATTATTGTTATTATATAAATTTGTGGTGTGTCTATGCCACGCCCACACACACGCCCTACCTCTTCCCTCTCCCTCTCTCTCTCTCTCTGTCCAACTGGAACTAGTCTTGTGCGTGTGAAATTTTCATTAATTAGACTTTTTTTGCCGCTGTCTTTTGTCGATTTTGTTCTCGTATTGTTGTTGTTGAATTGTTATTGTTGCATTTACATGGTGAAATAATTTTTATTGCTTTAGCCGTAATTAGCAAATAAATTGTTTTTAGCCCAGCTGCACTGCAATGACGTCACAAAAGCAAACAAAATAACATTTTATTGCTCAATTTTTCCATCCAAACAAAGCGACGCCTTTAACGAGGGGATTTTAATAAGTATTAAAACTATGTTGATCTCAACCGAGGTTCGAAGAAAGGCTGAATAAAAGAAGCTGAAGCTGAGTTTAGCCTTAGGGCAAATGATATTGCAAAAATATGTAGATTGGGATCTCGTTAAGATTTAAATGAAGATTTGAGATGAATTTGAAGTGAAAGTGAATGATTTTTGACGCTCTACTTTCATTTCATGCATAGTTTGAGTAGTTCTTGAATTAGTTCGTAATCCATTAGCTTTGAGATGAAACATTAACAACAAAATTCATATTAATTATATTCTGGAGCATCTTAAATGGATTTTAATTGGACTTGTCTGCTTTCCATTAAGATTTATTGCTAGCGCAAACAAACACACACACAAAACACTTAGATTATTATTATTTCTCTCTCTTCTCATGTGGCGCAGACAAGAAATCAAAAAACATTTTGCTCGCACTGTGCCATTAAATGTAAATCATTACCACAATTTACATACACATGTAAATGTACATGTGTGTTGATGTATTTGTTGTGTTTGTATTTCAATTTATGAGTTTTACACAAATATTTGGCATTTTTATTAGAGCAGAGCCAGACGCAAAACGAGAGCAATGCAAACAAGGCTTTTTTGGGCGCTGGTTGTTTGAGTTAAGTTTATGGAAATCTGTTTTGCTGTCTTTTTTGGTATCTCTATAGAGTGGCATGCATAAATAAATATTGCATTAGCCGCAAAAGTTTTTAAGTTTTAACAGCGCACCCCAACGCAACCCACTAGAAAAAAACTCGAAACGTGACACTTGGCTATCAGATTTTGCACTTGAGCGCTAATAAAACAACACGCAACATCGCGAAGGTTGCGGTTTGGGGCACGTAAATACAAGTAGTTCGACATATGAGCGTCACAAATGTGGTACGAAACAGTTTCAGTTATTAGCCAACCAACTAACAAACTAAACAGTCCAAAAAATAAGTAACAAAAAAAAATCGTTGATCATTCGATCTGTTTGCCAGTTATACCAACTTATCGGTCAGTATTTAATACTCTAGCATAACATAATGGGAATGTGAGCTATTCAACAGATAAGTAACGTTAATTGTCATTGTATCTTATCTTGAACTTATCACTTATCGAAAGTAAATCGATAAAAAGATTGCACAAAGAAAGAGTTTTGTATAATTCCAAACATATTTAAACTACGCAGAGTGTTAAATAACGTTAAAACCTTTTTTCTTTAAGTTTTTCGTGAGGGAAAAGCTTAAGAGGATTTCTCTTCAAATGTTATACAACACTGCAAAGCTCTTAAAATGATTAGAAGCAGTCACTCAGCAGTTTGCAAGAGCATTCAACTGTCGTTGCGATCCACATGCAACACATTTCTTTCTACATTTGAAGCAATCTAATTGATTTTTTTTTGGTGTGTCTGGGCAGTGTTCAAAAGTCGCTTTAGCCGCGCTCACATGCATTTATGAGCTTAATTGAGCAGCGAGACAAGTAGCAACAAATAAACAACATAAAACTGCGATACGACAAAAAAACCAAAACCAAACCAAACGAAACGAAACGAAACGCGACATTAACACGTATTGGCCAATTGGCACCAGAGCCAGTGGCAATTAGCGTCTAAATGATGCCAAACGCGATCGTCGCAGCGTTTTGGCTTGTATTGGCTTGTGTTGTTGCTGTTTAACAATGGACACATGCAAATTGGCAGTCGGGTAACAGACGACGGACGGCAGACGACGAGTATAACGGTTAGTGGAGCTTATAGCTCTCTGGCTGTTAGTTAACAGCGCTCAAAAGCTTGCTATGGAAAAGTCACAGGCACAACGACAAGGAGCATAAAATGGCATCAGAACGCGTTTGAAACTCGAGCGAAGCGCACGTGCTGTCAAAGTAGAGCAGCGTCAGCAGCAGCAAAAAGAGCGAGAAACAGATAACAACAACAACAACAACAACAAGAGGTGCCCCTTTGCAGTTAAAACACCAAACAAGGGGCCCAACAACAAGTGTGTGTAATCATTATAATCAAGGAGAGCAGAGCACTTACTCTCTCTCTCTCTTTCTTCACCTATGTGTGTGTTGTGTTGTGTTTAACTCACCACAGCTGTGTGTTCAGTTAAGGGGACACTGGCGCTCGCTATCGTCTCTGTGTGTGCTTTTTACAGCGTGTGAAAATATTTGCACACTCACAACGTCTTGGCAAGCACGCGAAGCCAGTTTGCTCCTTGGGATCTCCGCGAGTGCGAGGCGCCGTTGTGAGTGTAAGCCAGAGAGGGAGAGTGGTAGTGAGTGAGTGCGAGTGAAAAAGAGAGTGCGATAAAGAAAAGTAAACAAACTGCGGACATGTCGCGTGCGAAAGCCACAAAACCAAAATCAGCAACCAACAACTGTCAAAAAAAATAACAAAAACATAAAGAATGACCCAAAGCAGCAACAATCAAATTTATAAAGTTTTTTCTATCTGTTGCTGCTTTATAAACACACACAAACACTTTTAAATCTATCTAACTGATTGATATGCATATGTTAACATATTAAACCAAATTCAATAAAAAAAATCTTTATAGATTTTTTTTTGGCTGTTTCGCTCGACTCTGGTTAGTAGAGAGGGTGAATGGTGAGGTTTTGGTTAACAGCTACTTACCGTCGGAAAGCAACGGAACGTGTCTATTCAACCAAAGCGGAATTGGCAATAACAAAAAATGAAATAAATGAAAACATTTCGCTTTTTATTTGCACGCGCGAGCAAAAGGAAATAAATAAAAAAATAAATGCAAATTATAATTGTTTTCAATCATAAGCGATAAAAAAAATGCAACAAAAACCAACAAGAAAGTTTAGAGTTAACCAAGCCGAAGAACAAATGCTCTTAGATAATGTTTTGTTCCTGAAGGAAATCGCTCTGAATCAGAACTTTTCGAATCATTCGATCATTATCAAAAAACAGCTACAATCCATTTTAATTAAAGCCAATTAAGCAATGTGAAAATTGTGTCTTGCGTCTCAAATTAATATCAAGTTTTTTTTTATTGCAAAAATGTCAAAACCAGTCGACACAAATATATAATTTATAATTAATGCACATTTTTATTCGCTTGCCGTTTCGATACGTTTTTTTTTTGTTTTTGTTCATATATTTTCTCACTTGTTTTTGTTTATTTAATTTGTTCTGAGCTGAATAAACTCGAGCAAATCTTAATCTTAAATTTGCATTTATAATAATGTTATAATAAAAATATTTCTCTAGTTTCTGGCCAAACAACAAAAAGCTATTTTAATATTGCCTTCAAGTCATTTAAAAATCAATAATCAAAAGAGAAAAAAAATCAAAGAAAACAAAACAAAAACAGACAACAAAGCAGGCAGTAAAAGTATCAAATGAAGCAGCAACAACAATTCAAAACAAAAACAACCACAAAAGAAAAACAACAACAAATTAAATAACCTGTGCAATTTGTTACGAGAAGCAACTAATACAAAAAAAGCATCAAAACAACATACAAAAATAATAAAATAAACCAAAAAAGAACAACAGCAACAAAATGTCGGAGAACAGCGATAACAATGGCGACCAACAGAGCCAGGGCCAGGGGGCGGAGGGTGAGGCGCAGGGCGAGAATTTAATGAAGTCACGTCTGCGCAAAGGAGCCCTTAAGAAGAAGAACGTCTTTAATGTCAAAGATCATTGTTTCATCGCCCGTTTCTTCAAACAGCCAACATTCTGTTCACACTGCAAAGATTTTATTTGGTAAGTTCATAAAATAGTTTTTAGCTGTGAATGCTTTTAGCCCATTACGATATAGTTAAGCTAAAAGGAATTTAATTTGTTTGTGCTTCTCGTATATCAACGTTTTGTTGATTTATTGCTTTAAAAAATCGCTTTAGTAGAGAATCATCTATGATAATGGGAGAGCAAAGAGGAATTATAAAAATTGTCTTATATTTTATGACTTAAGACTTAAAACAGAAAATCAGTTAAAATTTTATTGAAATCGGTGAAGTTAAGTTTTCAGATATACAATACAATACAAGAACTGACCGCAAATTAGAAATACTCAGCTTAAAGTATTTCCTTAACAAAAACTGAAATGAACTTTAAACAAAAAAGCCTAAACTTTTTTCAAAGACAATAAACCTTAAAAAGCTTAGGAACTTATCTCATTGAGTATAAATTATTTATGACATAAAACTGCTATAAAAACTCATAACTTTACGTAATTAGCTAACGAAATCTTTAGAACCTATCCTTATCAGTAGGGGCTTTCATAATAAAAACTTTGCCCAGTTTCCTTTTATGAAATGTTAAGATTAGATGTTTTAGCTCTTTTTCTCTCTCCTTCTTTGTCTCTTTTGCATATAATAACTTTTTAATTCGAAAACAGACCTGATAAAATATTTTATTTTAGCGCAACAAATTTTCAAGTGCGCATTTAAAGAAAGGATGGCTGATAACTTTGTAACTAGACTTGAACATTTTGTTGTTGTTGTTGCTGTGCATTGCCTTTGTAACATTCCTGAATCTCGTGTGTGATATTCTTGAATTTATGTTTCATGCCTGTCCCCACACACACACACACACAATCGCTGTGTGTTTGGCACTTGTGGGTCTACACACAGTCCAGTCGTGACAGCAAAATCGGCCACATAACTAAGCACAGAAGACACGTCGAATCGATATTTTGTGTATCGGCAAACAGCAACAACAAAAAGCCAGAAATTAAAGCCAAGCTAATGACAAAGGCCCCTTTCAAAAAAATAAGGTAGCAGCAAATAGCAACAGAAACAACAGCAACAATGTTGCCCTGTATAATATTTAATTTTGCTAAAGCCAGCTGACTAAATCATGTTTAATCTTTTGTTACAAGCATTCTTGTCCAGATACTTTCCCACTGTCTTCCCGCTGCTTCCTGGTTTACATTTTGTGGATTACAAAACAATCTCATGCGCATTAAGTTAAATGTAAAGTTTGTTTTTGGTACCCTCTTCATTCACATTTCACAGACCTTGGCAAATATTTGCGTAGTTCGCCAGTAAAATAAAAATGAAATATGGAAATATTTAAATATTATGTTCCTTGTTATTACAGCGGCTATCAATCGGGATATGCATGGATGTAGGTATTTCTTTTTGAAACCAATCAAGTAGATAGTCAAATGTATTGCTAGTTTCAAGATTTTTCAAATCATTGAGAGTTCAAAACATTTTATTAACGTAGAGATTCTTGGGAGAAACCATTTCACAAAAAAGAATAAGATGAAAAAATATTCAATTCACATGAATCATCATGAATTTTTGCACTATTTTTAATTGATTTATTTTTAAAATACTTATTTCTAGGATTACGTACTTAAAATCAGAGATGAATTTCAAGAATCGCAAATAATTAATTTAACGTATTTATTGGAACTTAAACCTTGAGCTTTTATATCTTTGTCACACAATGCGAATATTAAAATAGTTATAAATTAAAATTTCTCAGCTCTAAGCTGACATTTAATATGCAAACTTAAGCCACAATAATTCAAACAGCTAATGTTTTGTCAAGAGTTACGGTTTTGTGGTTAAGTTATATATATACTATATTCAGAAATAAGTGCGCTCAAATGACGGTTAGCTAATCGTTTGCCACAACAAAAACAGTTGACAGTTGAAAGCTGCCTCCATAAAAAGTGGCAAATGACAAGGAAAATTAATTGGAAAATTGCTGGTGTCAACAAGTTTAGGAGGCGGCTGCATCTTTAGTTCCTACTAATCATTGGGGGCGTAATGTAAATCATTGTTATTAGCTTGCTCCCTTTTCCTCTCTCTCCCTTTTGCCATTAAATATTTAGGACAATAATTAAATTAATTTCTGTTGTTGTTCTTGTTTCAAAATGTGACTCTAACGAATCGATCTATGACCAAAAAAAAAGAAGCCAAACTTGTAAGTGAGCCATGTGAAACTGAGAACCTAAAAAGGCCAACAAGCTAAGAGATACTTTTAGCCATATTTGGCTCACTCTGCTTGTTATTGTTGTTGCTGTTGTTGCGCCTTGTTTTTTGGCTAACAGCGCAGCTAATTAACAACTTGAGTTACAATTTAAGCGCCTCGCGACTCGTTTCGGCAGCGGCGGTCTTTCGGCCTTTTAATTAATAGTGTTGGCTTCTTCTTTTGGTGTTGCAAAAACACACACTAAAGGCGTTGCAAACACGTAGTCAACGTAACCATATGGGGGTGTGGCAGTAGTGCCCCAGGTGGCTACTAACTGTTCTTGTGGCAAGTGAAAATTGCTGCCTTATTATTACCACTCTATTTGCATAACAACAGCAACAGCAGCAGCAGCAGCTGAGCTGCCTTGTGGCAATAATATGACAAATTAAATTATAAGATATATATCCTTTCAACATAGAGCGACATTGACATTCTTATCACAGATTGTTGCACAAGTGCAGTTTGTTATCTTTAGCTGCTTACAATTTGTGCTTATGAATAGATAGAGAGAGAGAGAGACAGATATGCAGAAATAGTTTTAATCTATTACAACAATAAACCAATGCTCGTTTATGTCAATAAATGAATGAATGAAGCATTATGCAAAAAGTAAATATAGAGTTGTACAAATAAATTTATCACAGCAATAGATTAAAATACACTCAATAAGCGAACACAATGTTTTTTTGTTACTCTTTCATGCAAAAATTACTTAGTGAACTTGCATGAATGCAACATTATAAATAATGCATAAGAATAGCATATGGGATAAAGATATATGGTGATAGGCGTTGCTCTGTGTTATATATACTATACTATATATGTTAGAGACAAGTGACAACACAGATAAACAGTTAGCGTAGAACTTAATGTTATACGAGGCAAAGACATTCGGTAGAACTACATTGTTAGTGCACTCAAAGAGTTTCTTTTGGGCAAATCCAACTACCAGTTGGACACATAATCCATATATATATGGATTAAATCAACTATTAAGCTTAACTTCTTATGCATTAAGTTTTCTCTGCTCAATAAATATTTTCTTAAGAAACTGCAAGTTACGAGAATTTGTGTCGTTTTTATCTGCTTAACTTCTTAGCTCAATCGTAAATTGCTGGCGTGCAGTTTTTTTCCGAGTGCTTGCGTGTGAAATTAACTTGCATAGCAAACTTGTTTTTCCCTCTTTCTTTTCTTAATTTCCTTTCATTTTAATACAATTTTTTACCTTCTCCCTTTCTCTCTCACACTCTCTCTCGTTGAGTCGCTTTGTTGCTGGCGTGCCGAGCCGGAAAAAATATACTTAATTGAAAAATTCGAACCAAAAAAAATGCAACGAACTAAAAAATGCAAAAGGGAACGCAGCGAAATACCACACGAAAAAAATATGTATAGAATACCTGCGGCGAGCTGCAAGGAAATTATATTTTATGCACTCAAACAAAGACAAACCAACAACAAAAAAAAGCTGACAAACAAATAAAATGTTATTTACAACAGTTTACAACTTTTTTTTAAAGAGTACAATAAAAAACGCTATGAAATATTTTTTACGCTTATGGTTACGGATAAAGTCAATTTGCCGGAAAACCAAACACTATTTAACTCATATTGAAAATTTAAAATTCGCTTTTAGTGCAATAAATAATGCGAATCGCTGAGCAGATATATATATGCTATATGTTATATTGCATGCTTTGAGGTTAGAAACTCGCACACACAAAAATATACTCAATAAGCGGCTTGCGGTCAAGGCATTAAGGGCTTATGAAATATGGCTAATACAAGCACTTTGGTCTTTATTGTGCGTCAGGCAGGGAGGCCCTGACTGACATAAGCCGCAACGCAGCAGCACCAGCAACTGGTTCCCAGAACCTAAAGCTTAAGCTGAAAAGTAGTCAACACACAACTACATAATTGAGGGACACACACACTGTCCCAGCTGCAGGGTTCTAAAAGTCACAGAAATATTTAAGTAACAACTGCAACTTTTTGCATTGCCGTCAACTTTTTATAAGCTCACAACAACTTTTAACAAGCATAATTAAAATTTTGCTGACAGAACTACAATTACTTAACATAATAAATAATTAAGTTGCAACAAAGAGAAAAATTTCAAAAAGCTGACAAAAGCTATTAGAAATTGACATTAAATGTACACATAGAAAAATGTATAATAAATATATATTTTACAAGCTTTTAACCTTTAATAAGTTTTCTATATTATGTTTAATCATCACACATTATTTAATTAATTATTTTGCTTACATAATATGTCAATAAAAACGTTTTACAGTTCCCATTTGTTAATTTCAAGCTTTTTAGATAATTATTTTGACTAACAACAAGACACATACACGCGACATAACCTTTGACCTGTGCAGCAAGCTCATTTTAATTATGTTGATTGAGTTTTATTGGTTGGCGGCGTTACAAAAAAAAATTACCATATTGATTAATAAATATTTGCTGTGCTGGCAAAATTAAATATTTATGCACACACACACCTACACACACAAACAAAGAGCAATTAAATTAGCGGCAAGATTAGCATGAACCGCATTTACAGTGTAATTTAACCGCAAAATTTTTTTAATAATTTTATTTAATATATAAATTTAATTTTTTGTGCCTTCTTCTTTCGTAGGGGCTTTGGCAAACAGGGATTCCAGTGTAATGGTATGTAAATAACACTCATACGCCTACGATACACTTGCTACAGTAATAAAGATTAATAACGTTGCAGTCTGCTCTTATGTGGTACACAAGCGTTGTCATGAATACGTCACCTTCATATGTCCCGGCAAGGATAAGGGCATTGATTCCGTAAGTGTCGTTTATTAACTCAAGTTTGAACTTAGTAAGCATCTAACTACATATATAAAATAAGCTTTAAAAACATTTATCTTAGCATTTTCATGTTTGAGAAGAAGCAACAAAAAAACCAAAAAAAGAGATTTAAATTCCTTAACATTATTTTTTTGCACTGTCAAATTAAACTGTCGTTTCGGATTCTTTTTGGCTGTGCGTAAAATTCCGGATACGGTTTTGTCCAGTCCTTTTGGCCATGATGTTGCTGTCAGCCCTGCGGCTGGCTTACCAAAAGTGTCATTTTGGCTTTTTAGCATACAACCAAAAATTCATATTTGTTTTGTGTATAAAATTCCGCCTGTCTTCCTTCCTGCCTGTCTGTTCGCCTGTTCGTTTTGTCCGTCTGTCTGTTTGTCTGACCTTCTCTGAAACGCAAAGCTTTTCCAGCTTTGGATTTTAATGCGACACACACACAAAATAGCCAGATTTTAGATGAAGTCTGCTTTGAGTTCATTTAACGAGCAGAATATTATCCGCATTGCCATGACAGAATTTAAATGTAAATTGTTAAAGAAAACAGATTTTTTCTCACATATGAAAATGAGCAAAAATAAACAGCTTCTAGTTAAGTTAAGCAACTAATCATAATTTAATGTAGTTTGCAACTAAACTTAGTTTTAAACCATTGGCAATAAAAAAAACCAAAATAAAAAAAAAACAGTTAATACTAACCGCAAATAAGTGTTAAAGTTAGTCAAGCTTTTGTTCCATTCAGCAATGTTTCTTTAATTGTCATCGTACTTTGTTTATTTACCATAAATTGTATTTGTATTTTCATGTACCAAAATTAAAAAAAAAATATTTGTCACATCGCTCACCAAATAATAATACAAAAAAAACCAAAAAAAAATACTACAAAATTCTAAAACTGTGGCACCGTTACACGCATTACAATATATAAAAAAAAAAAAACAAAAACAAAACTGAAGGACTCACCAAAAACTCAGCACCATTTCGAACCATTCACATACGCAGGACCCACGTTCTGTGATCATTGTGGTTCTCTGCTCTATGGCATTTACCATCAGGGTCTCAAATGTTCAGGTAATGTCCATTTTACACCTAATTTTTCTTCTTCTTCTCCTTTTTCTTCTCTTCACACCCCCTTTTCCAAAATCTGTTTCTCTAACCTCTCTGTCATTTCCAAAACTATCTGCTAACGCGCTCTGTTAACTTGCTGTTAACTAACTGTTAAGCTAGCTAATTGCTTCTTCTCTATCTTTTCCCATTCTATGTGTGATTCTTTGAGTGTATGAGTGTGTTTCTGTATACATAAATGTTAATTAATTGTACATATTTATGAATCTAGTGTATCCATTAAGCTGCCCACCCTTTTAAATATATATATATGTCAATAATAATGTCCAAACCCAATTAACCATGTTCAAAACACACAAATTAAATAAACGATCCATCTATTTATCGTGTGATTTTGTGTGTGTGGGTTTGTCCGTGTGTACATTTTCGGTAATTGTTCGAAATTTGTTAATGTTTTCTCCTTTTTTTTTTGATTTTCATTTTGTTTGGCACATTTCTAGAGTTTGTAACCCCAACCACAACCCAGAACCCCTTCCTAAAAAGCTTCATGTTGTGCAGGAAATTCATTTGCATAATTATGCACAGGACACAGCACACACTAAAACACACACACACACACACACACACACACAATGTGTGTACGTACTCGTATCTAAATTGTATAGAGTTTTCTTGTTATATAATTAGAAATTTTTAATGCAAGCCCCCGGCAGCTATGCAGACAGATAGTTATACAACTAAAAATCTGATAAAAAGCATTTTTGAAATATGTACAAAACTTAGCCAAACATTACGAGTAATGAGGTTACCTCCCAGTGGGGTTGATTACTCAACAGGGGAATAGTAGGGGAGGGAGACGAAAAGTGCTTTTTCTTTTGTTTCAGTGCAAATATTTAATGCACTTTTGGGCTTTCCTGGTCACATGAATGCAATATTCCCAAAACTTTTTTGCTGAGCGCTCGACAACAATTGTCCCTTGTGAAAGATCTTGCATATAAGTAAATGTGTGTGAGAAGGTGGGATGCTGAACTGTGTGTGTGTGTATACTTTGTCAAAATGAATAACGAATGTTTAAAGAGCAGAAGTTGAATAAATTTTCGTAACAATATGCTTTCTTCCTGTTGGGAGAAAAGTTTACTTCAGCTGTTTCAACTATAATATTTACTTTTTCGCGTTTGTTGCTCAAAAAAATCAACTTGAAGATAGGTCAGAGCTTTTCGAATCGATAACTATATAGATGAATACTGCATTTTCAGTGGAGAATATAATTTTCACCAGAAATTCATCAAAAAAGTCAATAAATTCAAGTATTCTATCGCTAACAGACATTTTTTTCAAGAAGGGCATCAAACGGGGCTTAGTGAAAAGATTATGGAAATGAGATCGTTATGTTCAAAAGATGTTAAGCTTATCTTCAAGAGTTATACACATTTCATTCTCTAGTGTTCTGTTCCGGCAAACAAATAGTCTGTTAGTCGGAAATTAACGCAGCCAAAGTCAAGTGGAACTGTTAAGAACCTTCACAAGTGCCCTTGTGTGCTAAGGTATTAGTGTATGTGTTTGTGTATGCCGACTAGTATTAGTAGTATAGAACTTGAGGTTTCGCAATGTTACAGAGCTCTTGAGTGCGCTCAACAATATGTGTGTGTCTCTTTGTGTGTGTCAGAGAGAGAATCGCGCGAAAATCGATGACAGGGAGAGATGTCATGGCAACTATTCAGCGGGGAAGGAAGGAAGGTGCTTGCTGCAGGGGATGGCGGTATGTGTAAGGCGGATTTTCAGTATTGTTAATCAACGTGTGAGTAATGTAAGTGGCGGGTGTAAGAAAGATAAAGAGAGAGGAGGGAGAGGGAGGGGAGAGTATGTGTAGACAAGCATGTAAGTTGTATGGTATTTAATCAAAAATTTAACTACAACATTTGCAACACGTGCGACAAGCTCAGGAAGGGGCAACTATGCGGCTTCCCTACACTGCACAAACCGCGAGCACAACAATGCTCACAATGTTATCAATTATATAGCACCCCGTCTCCGAGTCTCGCATACTGCACAGTCACGGGGGTGTGTTTGTAATAGAATCCAAGTGCTTAAGTCTTGGTTTTTGTGCCTTGCGAATCGTTCGGTGATTGCCGACAAGCGTGTTGACAACTTTGTTGCTTTGTTGGCTTTTAAACATGAAATGAAGTTCTCGATGTTGTTGTCAGTCGTCCTGCTACTTGACAAGATTTCTTTTCTTGGTGTCGTTTGTTGCTGCAAATCGGATCAAATATGTGTTGTTATAAGAAAGCGAAAAACCCAGACAACATACACACACACAAATAGACAAATAGACAAACAGACGGACAAAAAGTCAGTCGAAGGCGACAGTTTGATAAATATAGCAATCAATTTATCAATGGTCGAATGCTCAAGTTCTATTTATTCCATTTTTCATGTCACCTGTTGGTCCTTATGCTTCTTTATTGACAGATAAAAAAAGAGAGAGTGGGTTTTTCGTAGGTTTGTCAGGATTTCTATGTGTGTAAGTGAGGTTCCTGCACGGCAATTATATAAAAATATACAAAATGAAGAACTCTGAAGTGTTAATATAGATGATGGATGTTTTTTGTTGCCTGAATAAACTTACCTTCTTAAAGGTCTAACAAATTAATACGGAATGAAGAACTTATAGATCTACGCCCCGTTCGTTGTTCATATCGCGTCGTAAACTACTTTCGGATAGGGTATCGATATCATATTAAATATATTTCCTCAACGTTACGGTTTC
Organism: Scaptomyza tumidula; assembly: GCA_035044465.1. Classification (NCBI taxonomy): domain Eukaryota; kingdom Metazoa; phylum Arthropoda; class Insecta; order Diptera; family Drosophilidae; genus Scaptomyza; species Scaptomyza tumidula. The sequence continues at coordinate 18,817,069 of JAWNNW010000444.1, forward strand.
ATTTGACAGATTTCAAACGCAAACAATTCAAGTATCAATCAATTAAATCTAGCTCAAACAAATCCCAGCTACATTCAAAAGTATTCAAAGAGTATTATTTATTCGTTAACACACGAAACAAACTTTTGGCGTTCAAGTTTTGTTGCCAAGTTTTGCGATTTGGCAATCATTTTCCAATTTAATCAAATTGAATGCAGTTGGCAAATGTGTATATATATATTTTTTTGGCGGCAAAGCTTAGTGCTGGGTTACGAAAATTTCTTGCTTATTGTTTGCGAGGCAAGTCAATTTGTGCCTTTTATTACCTGCAACACACACACACACATGGCCTTAAGTGTTCATTAGTATGTATGTGTGTGTGTGTGTTAATTTGTGTCCGTTTGTTGAGCGGAAATTGAAAAGGAATCTAGTTTGCAGAACGCTGTTTGATTTACTTGATTGGTTTTTCTGCCTCACACTGCCAACAACAAAGCCGCATGTGTGGCTCAAGATAAATATGTTTGTGTGTGTGTGTGTGCATGTGTGTTATTGTGTAGGTGTGTGGCATGTTCATAACACCGATATGCGCCCTTATCAAGCGTGCTGTCATAATAAATGACATGGCAATTTATAAATGCAATCCCGAAAAATACTACAACTACAGCTACAGAACATTTCAACCATGTTATCAGGACATCAGAGTGCTTAATATGCTGCCACGTTTTTGTATGAGTGTGTATGAGTGTGTGTTTGTGTGCAGGCTGAGGTACAACAGCCCTGAATTACTGAAAATGAGCGCTCAAAATTGGGAGTCGGGCACATTTTTAGGTGACTGCCAGCAAAGATATAATGCCAACGATAGCTAGATAGCGCTAACAAACACCAACACAACCAGACATCAGATGGCAACTAACGGGGAAGGGGGAGTGCGTGCGGGGGCTGTCTGTGCAATAAACAGGCAGCAAATTTGTTAAGTGACAGCAGAAAAAAAAAGTAAATAAATAAAAAAGATATTAAACGAAAAATAACAAGAAAATGAAACGCAAACTCGTGATATATTGTTGCAAATATTTTCGTTTTACGTTTTAATGCTGGCAACCGCGTGGCACGTGGCAAATGAGGCAGCCGCAACGTGTCACGCCCGCACGCCCCTTCTCCCTGTTCCACTTGACATGTTATCTAATAAAAATTGTGCCAAATTTTTAGCTGAAACTCAAAAATGTGAAACGACTGACACACGAAATAAATGAGACAGGCAAAAGTGCGAGAATGTGAGAATGCGAGTTACATTTGAGGTGTACGTGATGCAGCTGATAACTGACTCAAACTGTGATGCCTCATTATGAAGATCTACTGCGGATATTGCTATAGAAAAAGCTAGTAATAGTTATAGTTAGACCTCGTTAAGCCCTTGACTTTATTACATAACAACTGGCAGCTGCAGCCGAAGGCTTTAGGAGAATTATGTAGCTCGATCTGAAAGAAGCTGCTTTAGTGTCAGCTTGTTAAAATACACTTGCGAATGGGTATTATTGTTGTGTGATTGGACACGTTAGATACTAAAGTAGAAGGAAAAAATATAGTTTAACTGAAAGATAACTTTTCAAAATTTGTTCATAAAGAGATAACGACACCAAGATATTATATAAGCATACCAAGGATAGGAAATATATCCTACAAGGTTATTAAATCTTTGCACAGCACGAAAAATAACTTTTTTATTCATAGTTTTATGCCTTCAAGTACGTCAACTGCATTTTGAGCACTTTAAGACCATGAAGAGCTTTTTAACTCGTTTTTAGTCCGAAAATCGCGAATGGGTTACGTTGTGAACGCCCATCCCCTCTTTGGGCCACCCTACAACAATGTCACTTAACACCACCTGTCGCTTGTGTGTGTGTGAAAGTTTGTGTAGCAAGTTTTCTAGTCAAGGTTGCATTGAGGAGCCTCGAAAACAGCAATGAGCAATTGGCAATTCAATTTCACCTTCAAACAAGTTGCATACAACTGCATTAAAAGCAAACACAAATACAGTTACACACACACACACACTCACGTAGATAAATGCAGCCTTGGGCGCCCGCCAAAGTATGAAACACTTTTTTTTTTTTGTGTGTGTGCTTCACTGCCAGCTGCAAGGCAAGGCAAGGCCAACCACAACACCAACACCAACCCACCCCTCTTCACGCTACTCCTCTTGCCAATGGCCCTTTTGTGGTGATGTATGTGTGTGTGTATGAGTGTGTGTGTGTCTTTGCGCTTTGAGCTTTGCACTTGAATCGGCTGTATCTTGTTTGTGTTGCCAGCAAGCAAGGCAAACGAACGAATATGCGTCTGAGCATCGCTGCAAGCTGTTGAGCCTTGCAAATGGCACTCACACACACACACACACAGACACACACACAACAACAACATCTAAAATGGCCCAAATATGCGCGTCTTGTATTGTAGCTTGATGTGCTCATGTATGCGCATAATAATATCATATGTCCTTGCCCACTTTTAAGAATACAACTTGGAAAAAAGCAAGAAAAACACAGAAAAAAAAAACAAAACGAAGAAAAACATCTAAACACTACAAGCCACAGCACGTGTGGTGCTCATGAGTTCATGGCTCTGAGATTTCGAGTTCAAAATAAGAAGATGGCACCCTGAGGTTAAGATTTGGAGATACTCAGTACTTTGGTAACAAGAAGTATACCCAGTTCTTAGTTCTTGAAGCAATCTAGCGAACAAAAGAAGTATATATATACATATAGAGTCAAAGAAAATCATTGTAATCGGATTTGAAGTTTATTGCACAGAAAAAATACACTTTAGCAGTTTTTGGTGCAAACTAACAAGCAAATTTAAAGAGTTAACAAAGATCGAACAAATTATATCCTGTAGGTTGCTAACTAGGTAGCTCTGATAAATCTTTTCAACAAAATGCCTAATAAAACAAGGTGTTAATCCCCAGAGCTAGTTATTTAGTTGTCTATTGGAAATAAACAACTTAAAGAAGCTCTAAGATCTAAGTTCTCGGTCTTGTCTAGTTACCCTGCAAATCAATATGCCCTTCTCTCGCCTAGCAACCTAGCTACGCTATAAGCTGGCTTTGCCCCACTCTATGTGTGTGTGTTTGTATGTGTGTCATTGTCTTTGCCAAGAGCAGATTGTATGTCAGAGTGTGTGTGTGTCTTTTTTTTATGTGACTGCTCCTTCTTAGAACGGATTAGGCAACAATTGTCTGTTGTTTGGCATTTGTGGGTTTCGAGCAGCAGCAAAAGAACGAAAAAAATAAAAATAAAAACATAAAAGTACGAAAAGCACAAAAAAATACATATATATATAATATAAAATCGTTATTTATGTACCCAATGGAGTAGAAAAGCAAAGCGTTTTATCCTCGATTCTACCCTTCAGACCACTTGTGTGTGTGTCTTTGTGTGTTGGGGAAAAGTGTTAACAGTTTGGCAAAACTTTCAAATTGGAAAAAAAAAACAAATTAAAGTTTGCTTTCACATATTGGAATTTAAGCAAGCTGTGCTTTAAATGGGAAGCATCTTAACCTAATCCAACCTGAAAACCAATTATATATCCATACCCATACTATATAATCCATCCACCACAACGCTCCACTACCACAACTTTCCACCTTTTTATCCCCATCTTTATCTTTCTATTTGTTACATTTACTTTTGCTTTGGTGTTTTTTTTCGGTGTGTTGTCATCCCAAATTATAGCTTTTCAGTTTTTGGCTGTTAGTTTGTATGTTGGTTAACTATTTAATTATCATAATGCAACCAATTAATGTGCTTTTATTTTAGTGTAGTTAAATGTTAAACGCGTTTATAGCGAAATACCTTGCGTTAATTTTCCATTAGATCTCTCTCCAACTGTTCCAATTCTCAGGCACACCAGATGCCACACAAATGGCATAACGTTGCTTTCCTATCGCCGATGTTTTGCGATCATTGCGGCTCGCTGTTGCACGGCATCACGCACAAGGGTCTCAAGTGTCGAGGTAAATGTCCTGGATGTCAATACTGAATGCCAACAGTGTTCTCTCTCTCTTCACATGTATGTGTGTGTGTGTATTTGTGTCTCGTCTTCGTCTCGTCTTCGATTTGTGAGCCTATCTCGATTCGTTATGTATGTTTATTTTCGTGTCACGCTCACATCGCTAACGACGTTTTTTTGCTGCGTTCTCTTATACTGTGTGTGTTTTTTTGTGGATTGTTGCAAATTGCAATTAGCAGCGCTTTGTTGCAACTCAAGTGCGCCACTTGCCATTCGCTCTATATTTGCTGCAAGTGTTATATTGTCGTTGTTGTTGACAAGTTTTCCGTTTTGCCACGCCTACATAGACGCCCACGCTTATTTGCTTGCACTTAGCAGCCAATTAACAACATTCTTGTTTCTGTTACAATTTGCAGCTGCATGTGAAAAGTTGACATTGCCTGCCACACAGGCTGCTAATCACAACAGCAATGTTTTTTTGCAGTGTAAATTTGTGAATGTTAATTGTACAATTACTTTTGTTTTTGTTGTTGTTGACTCTTGTTTGGTTTACCCAAAAAAAAATAACTACGCAATTTTCCAAGTCATTTGTTAGACGGTGCCAATTGCCGCCTTTAATATCCGGTATGGCTTTCTCTCTCTCTATCTTTTGGCTGGCAAACAAATAATTTACTTACGCCTCATTGCCTCGGTCCAAGCAAACAAGCAACAACAACAACGTCTACATTTACATGTATAAAGCAACAATAGATAAACAGGGCCATTCTACACTCACACACACACACACCCCCACATACATACACAGCAAAACAGATTGCGAAAGAAAATGTAAATGTAAATGTAAATGTGGAAACAGTAAAATCCAACCAAATACAAACGACAATAAGCCGCAACCATAGCCGGAAATGCGTGTGTGTGTGTGTGTGTGTGTGTGTGTGTGTGATTGTCATTATCGAACACCAATTGTGTGTAAGTGTATGTGTTATTTCAACAGTTCAATAACGTTTGTAATTCTATTTCTATTGTGTTTCCTTGTTATTTTGGTTTTGCATGATTTGTTCGTAGTTTATTCGATTTTTCTTATTGTTGCTAAGCACAATTAACAACATTTTCAATACTGAATATTTTATGGAAAACAAATGCTCCACAAAATTGTCAAATGACAACTTGTTTGCTCGCATGAATGACAAATATTAAAGTACAAACATGAACAGAGAATCACATTCAGCATGCAAAATTACGAATTTTGACCAAAAAGCACGTTTTGGCATTTAAAAAATTCCAAAAAGAGTAATGAAAACGAGCAAATCGACAAATCAGTTATGATGAAGTTATTAAATATTGTTATGCGTTTCAACGATTCAATTTTGACAAAGCTATGGCGTCGGAGTGTAGTATGTGTGACAAAAGTAGTTTGATGATAGAAAAAACCTATGCTGACCTCTATGTTTTTAGGCATATGTTAACGAAAGCTTTGTCCTGGATAGTATATATGAATATTTATTTAAGACCTGTCGTTACAATGCCTAATAATTTATGCAGGCTATTCTGTTTGAAGCCCAAAGGGCATATTAAAATGTATACAGAGTCGTCCATTATATAAGCCTGCATATGTAAATAAATAATTTTACGCAAAAACAAAAAAAAAATGAAACTGGGCCACACAATATGAAAACTCACACACACACACGAACACATTTTTAGTATTGTTGTTGTAGTTTTTTTTGCACGCAATGGGAAAACCTTTTTTGTTGTTATTTGTTTCGCTGGTGTTGTTGTGTGCTGCAAAAACAAAACAAAAAATGGAAGAAGAAAAACCCTTTCATATTTTCATTAAGCACTGCCCAACTGCCCACCCGACTGGTACGCCCCCACAGCCCCTGCAATGCCATCAAAAAATGATTACTTTCTCCATGCAACAAGCGAAAGTTTTTCAAACAAGGGGCGATAGAAAAAAAACCGAGTGCGATACGTATACGCCACGTGCAGCTCACGCGCCAAAATGACGTTGACGATGCAGGCGATGCAAGGCGTCCAATGGCGCATACTTTTGGCGGCGTGTGTGTATGCGGTCTGATATGTCCAAAGTAATTTTACACATGAGCGCAGCAACAAAAAGCAGAAAGAAACAACAACCACAACGAAGGAGAGAGACAGGCAGGCATGCCATGAAATCAGCCAATAATGCAGTGCCGTAAGGAAGCAAAAGGAAAAATTAATGACAATCATGTGAACATATATATGCACATACATAATGAACGAAGCATCATATATGTATGTATGTATGTATGTACATGATGATGGAGATGCTTATCGTAATGAGAGTTAGATAGTTAGTTCAAGGTTATGAGTAATAAATACAAAATATACGAAACAAATATTTCTACTTACCATTAGAATTCCATTTATTTGGCTTTTTAATCAGATTTCCATAACTTCTCAATTTGCATGTCAAAACTTCTTGCAGCTGATAAGATTGCATTTTAATATTTGTTCGTCCTTTGCATTCGCATCACATGGTATTTAATAACATATTTACAAATTGCGAAAGGATTTCTCTTTTTGCCCATCGAGTTTTTGCCAATCAAAGTGAATTACGAATCCATTTGCAATAATTTCCAATTGAATGGCTTTTCGAGTACTTCTTGGCTCTAGTCAGCATTCATCCATCCATCCAATACATACATATATCCTTGCAGATGTGAGTGACATGTGCGCGCCTCGAACTATGCAACAGCTTTTTTTTCCCCCGTCGTTGTTGCTTTCGTTGTTGCTGTGTGCGGCTTTTCATTTCCCGTTTTCTGTTGCCAAATTGATTGCGATTGCACTCGACATCACACAAATTGGCGTTGATTTTGTATGTGTAAGTGTGTGTGCGGGTGTATGTGGGCGTATCAAAGTTACGATGTAGGCAGAGCGAGAATCGGGGAAGTCGAGTTGTTGTGTTTTTTTTTATAGGTCTGCCACGCTGATTGATAACCAGGCGCATCTGTTTGCTATCCGCAATACTAAATTGGCGACAATTTTCCCCAAGTTTTTCTTTCAATTGAGTTTTTTTTCTGTTGTTGTTGTAGTTGTAGTTGTTGCCTTTTATTTGCACATGGAGTAAGTCTCGGGTAAGTACTTGAGTCCATATCAAAAGCTCACTTTGTATGCGTGCCACATCCTGTGTCCTGCCTCTGTGTATGTATGTGTGCGTCTATGTGTGTGTGTGTGTGTGTGTATCCAACCTCCTGTTGCTGTATTTATACTTATTGTCCTGAACCTGCAAAAAAAAGAAAAGAAAAGAAATCACTTTCAATCTATTCTATGAAACTTTCTGAAACCATCATCTATTTCAATTTATATTTGCCAAGTGGCCACTAACAAGCGACTTATCTTTATTCCATCCACGTGACCTACGACCTTCGTGTAGCATGCGATATGAACGTTCATGCCCGCTGCAAGGAGAACGTGCCCAGCTTGTGCGGTTGCGATCATACAGAGCGACGTGGACGCATCTATCTCGAGATAAATGTCAAAGAGAATCTGCTCACAGTTCACAGTAAGTATGCCACTCGAAGAGAGTAAAACTAAGGCTCTTAAGTTGTTGCCAACTTATTACTGTTGCTGTAAAGCGCTTACGTTTTTAACCAATTATGGGCCACAACCAAACACCACAAGTTTTCCATAAGCTTGTCAAACTTGCAGAGCCGCAAGTATTGCGAACGCGAGAATATAAAAACAAAGTATGAAATAAAAAAAAAAATTATGCCAAGCAGCTGAAAAAGTTTTTGTTTCTCCAACAAGATGCTTAAAATGTTTTGTCCCTTGAAGTTCCAACACCATATGAGAATGTAAAAAAGTACTTAAGTTGTAGTTTTGCTTTAGTTAAGAAATATCAGTTGAATAATAAATGATAGAGTTTTTAACTGTAACTTTAACTTCTTCATTGTTCAGAAAATAATAAATAATTCAACCATTTTTTCATTGCCTTGAGGCAACCAGCAGCAAGCTAGAGAGATGCTGGCAAATTGTTTATTATTATGCATTAATTCATTTTCTTTGTCTTCACACAATATGCAAGAAAATGAGTACTAAAAATGCAGTTTGTTGAACAAAAGCTTCATAAAAATATGCAAAGCCACGGCTAACGCGAAGCACGACACAAAACAATGGGGAGCATGATAATAGCGCCATGACATATTAAAGAACAAATTTTTGGCTCATACCTGTAAAAAATTTGTAATTGCAGTCAAGGAGGGTCGCAATTTGATACCCATGGATCCTAATGGATTGAGCGATCCATATGTGAAGGTCAAACTGATTCCCGATGACAAGGATCAGTCCAAGAAGAAGACGCGCACCATTAAGGCGTGTCTGAATCCCGTTTGGAATGAGACCCTAACCTAGTGAGTATGAACAATGATTCAGTAAGTTGTTAGGGTTATAAAGTCTGATTCTTGTAGCGATCTGAAACCGGAGGATAAGGATCGACGCATATTGATTGAGGTCTGGGATTGGGATCGCACTTCGCGCAATGATTTTATGGGTGCTCTCTCTTTTGGCATCTCGGAGATCATTAAAGTTCCCACAAATGGTTGGTTCAAACTGCTCACACAGGACGAGGGCGAGTACTATAATGTGCCCTGTGCGGATGATCAGCAGGATTTGCTCAAGCTTAAGCAGAAGCCATCACAGAAGAAGCAGCCAATGATGCGTTGCGATACACACTCACATTCACAGTCCAAAAAGGATATGATACGTGCCACAGACTTTAATTTCATCAAAGTGCTAGGCAAAGGATCCTTTGGCAAGGTGAGAAGGAACACTTTGCAAGCCGAAACTTTGTTGCTATCACGTTCTACTTTGCAGGTGCTGTTGGCAGAGCGTAAGGGTAGTGAGGAGCTGTATGCGATTAAGATACTCAAGAAGGATGTGATTATACAGGATGACGATGTGGAATGCACCATGATTGAGAAGCGTGTCTTGGCGCTGGGCGAGAAGCCGCCGTTCCTTGTCCAGCTGCATTCTTGTTTCCAAACATTGGTGCGTATACTTAATATATAATATATACACAAACGCATGCTCAACATTAAAGTATATACTCTACCACAACCAGGACCGCTTGTTCTTTGTCATGGAGTATGTGAACGGCGGCGATTTAATGTTTCAAATACAACAATTTGGCAAATTTAAGGAACCCGTTGCTGTGTAAGTGAAAGGCAGAGTTGAAAAGCAGCGCAGACAATCGTTATCTTTCTGTCTTTCTCTCTCTTTTTCTGTCTCTATCTTTGTGGAATCGCCTTAGCTTCTATGCTGCTGAAATAGCTGCTGGATTGTTCTTTCTGCACACCAAGGGCATTTTATATCGCGATTTAAAACTGGACAATGTGTTGCTGGATGCCGATGGACATGTGAAAATAGCTGATTTTGGCATGTGCAAAGAGAATATTATGGGCGACAAGACGACCAAAACATTCTGTGGCACACCCGACTACATAGCGCCCGAGGTGAGCTCTTAAACTTTTCGAAAAGAGAGACTTTACTTTTAAAGTTTTGCCAACTTGTAGATTATACTCTATCAGCCGTATGGGAAATCTGTGGATTGGTGGGCATATGGTGTTCTACTCTATGAGATGTTGGTGGGTCAACCGCCGTTTGATGGCGAGGATGAGGAAGAGTTATTTGCGGCAATCACAGATCATAATGTATCCTACCCGAAGAGTCTAAGCAAGGAGGCCAAAGAGGCTTGCAAGGGCGTAAGTTCTTAAAAAGTTTTATACACTAACCTACTCATAAATATCTTTCATTTGCCTTAAGTTTCTGACCAAGCAGCCAAGTAAGCGTTTAGGTTGTGGCAACACTGGCGAAGAAGATGTACGCCTGCATCCATTTTTCCGACGCATTGACTGGGAGAAGATTGAGAATCGTGAAGTGCAGCCACCTTTCAAACCGAAAATTGTAAGTTAATTAAATTAAAATACAAGAGATTAGATAACTTACCGAAAATCCCTATAGAAACACCGCAAAGATGTGTCCAATTTCGATAAGCAATTCACATCAGAGAAAACAGACTTGACGCCCACGGATAAAGTGTTTATGATGAATCTGGATCAATCGGAATTTGTTGGCTTCTCCTACGTCAATGCCGAATACATTGTGAGCCCATAAGCAGCTATACGGATTATTGGAACCACCCAGCGAGTTGTGTCATCATTATCATCAGCTGATATTTTTTGTTAATTAAAAGACATCATCGTTTGTTATTTTCTCATAAGTAGTATCCATTCGAATTATTAGTTAGTTATGCTATATGCTACTAATTGAAAGCAATAACTTTTTGTGTATTGCCTTAAGTCTTTTTATTTATTGCTTAGTTTAATAAATCTTTGACTAATTGTTAGGCACTCATGACTATATACTCTAAGTTAACAATCGCAAAACATATTCATTTAGTTGTATTATATGATCATTGTTAAACAATTCTTAACGTTAAACTGCAACTCGATGCCAAACACAAAGTAACAAAGTAGAAGAAAGAAAAAACGTGTGCAATAAAAAATTCTTATTATATAATACCATTACCTAAAACGCTTTTCTCTCGCTCACAACTTTACTTGTAAAACTTTTTGCCCTGACACATTTTCGAATAATTCTATTTCCTGAATCCACCTACTCTCCAAACATTTTTCAAGTCTTCAATTTAGCAAGCATTCTATTTGTGCTAAATTTTTTTAAAATATTATATTCAAATATGATACAGAATTGTTAATCGAAAATTTTATTAGCCAGCATCTTGATGTTAACACACAAATAACATATATACATTTAAACATCTTCTATCTCTCTATCTTTCTTTAGTATCTCACCAAAAAATAGATGAAGAATATTTCAACGATTTGGGTCAAAGTTTTAAACGTTGTTCGATAATAATGTTGGCCCCTGCATTATAATCAAATCGAAAAAATGCGTTTTAACTATTTTAAACTATAAAATAAAATAACAAAAAATCACCTAGAGCAATACTTAGGTATTATATCTTTGATTCACTTTTAAAATTTCTTGAGCATAGAGAAAAAAATATATCATAGCATACTTATGACCGTATTTCACTTAACATATGAATATTATTCGTCAAACAATTCAAATTTGCATATTTAACTTCATTTTTTATAAAAAATATAAGCCGATTAGAAATATATATATACACATATATATATATTTATATATATATATGAACGGCATAGAGTCTCAATGTACCATAAAATAAAGTCAAAATAATGGCAAACAAATTGCATAGCAATAAGCTTAAGCTATAAAGTCAAGTTTAAGTTAAGTCTTTACTACTCTTAAGAACATTAATTTGTTGCTGTAGCTTTCCAAAGTCTAACTATTGGTAAGATGATATATATGTAGACGAATATACTCGTATATATATATCGTCTTCTGGTTGATACTTTAGTATGAAACTAAAACAAAATTAAGCTACTAAAATCTACAATTTAACTACGAGAAAAGACAATCTACTATAAGCTACAACAAAACCAAAATATCAGAAAGAAAGAAAAATTAAGTTAATTAATTCTAACTTTAATTAAAGAATATTTAACATTTTGGTGTAGCGCAACCTAAGCTAAGCTTTTGTGCCTCTAGTAGTTCTCAATTCTATACTAGTCGAGTAAGAAACAGATTCTACACATAGATGAATATATACACTAAATAAAAATTGAGCTCGTATAGAAAATTGATCAAATATGATTAACTCAGTAGCCAAGCTATGTGCTTAATGGTAGGGCACAAAAACTCAACTAAAACTTAAACTTAACTTATAAAATAAAGTAGCTTGAATATGGAAAAAGAGTACACAATATTCGACATATATATCTTAAATAATTATATTTAATGTATAACTCCGAACTTGAAGCATTTAAAAACGTTTATTTTACCTACATACATACATATAGTTTTGTAAGCAAAACAATATATTATAACCAAAAAAAGGAAATCAACTAATTTTTGTGACTTTATATAATTATGACTATGACGAGTACCACTTAAAGTTCAAGTTCAAACCGAAATGTACTCTACACGTAAAGTTTGCTCGTATATTATTAAATATAATATACTTAATATATATATATATATTAATATTTGTGTGTGTGTGTGTAGTAAAAAATATAAGATGATTGATTACTTTAATGAATTTGATGGCAACAAAACAAAAATTTCCAAGTCTGTTTAATTATTGAAAATATATATATATTTAACATTAACATTTAAAATTTAGATAAAATTAATTTTACTATTAAACTTTACAAAATGCATACAAAAATATATATATTCATATTTATTGTTAGTCTTGATTAATTTTTATTAATTTATAAATGATTTTTTCAAGTATTTTTGAACAAAACTCATTCATATATGTGTGCTTTTTTTAAATCGCATATTTACTTATAAACAAAGCATTCATTTAGTACAAATTCAACAACAAAATACAAATATATATATACTATATATCAAATCAAATACAAATCTCGATGTTTGCCGTAAGCATACTATATAAAAATAAACAACAAAAATATTAAATACATAAATTCAACTCAATAAATTACTTCAAAACAAAAACACAATATTATTGATATATTGAAATCAAATGCGGGCAAAAACTTTTTTAACGACTTTACACAAAACTAAACAAACATAACACTAAACTAAAATGAATTAGTAAACATATCTATCAGGAGGAATCTTTGGGTGTGTGTGTGTGTAGATAGACAATTTATGAGTGTGTATACGTAAATTGTAAGCCACAATCAACAACAACAGCCAAAAGTGAAATAAATCAAACGGCATACGCATACAATTATTCATTTATCCTATGACCGAATATAAACTATACTTAAAAATAATAATTAAGAGATATATTATATCGGGTGCCACAGATAAAACCAACGAAAATTTACGCCGTGACACAGAACTGTAAGCGATTTCATTTTTTCTAAGACTGACGTTTCTTCCATTATGATTTTATGTTATATTACGTTTAAATACTTAGTCAACATATACTTAAACAAAATCAAAGCTGATTCAAAACAAACTTACCAGAAGTGTAGTCGGTGCAGCTTAATCGAATCTGGAACGCTTCTGTTATCATTGATTGCGTACAAATTAACATTATGTGTGCGTTAACGAATAGATAATCTTATCGCTGAGTCTGAATTTGCAAACAATTAGATAAACATGTCCCAGCGCCAGGCAGCACATCCAGTAAGTCAGCAATCAGTCAGTTAGTCAAGTTAGTCATTTATCCAGTTAGACATGTTTGGTTACTCTATCCTGAGTCTCATTAGTAGCACCATTGAAACCTACAGTATTAATATAACAAATAATAAACCCAATCACACGAAGGATGTGTGCATGTTTCAGAGGACAATACCATCGGTATCCATATTTATAATCTATGGTTTGGTTGTTCCAACGCTGGCTTCGTTTGGTCTGTGTGCCAATTTGATTAATGCTTGGGTTTTTATGCGTCCCAAGATGACACCATCAGCATTTACATACCTCGCCGCACTGTCCACGCTGGATAGCATCTCCTGTTTGCTGATCTTACTGACTGCTCTCTCACGCAGCTATTTTTATAGCAGTGCCTCTTGGATTGCCTACGATTATCAGTGGCAGACGCCGCTCTTTGGCATAAGTACGGGCGCAGCGAATCTGATTCTTGCCTGCCTCAGCCTGGATCGTTTCATATATATGCTGCGATTTAAGGCCTGCAATGGTGCACCCAGATTTTGTCGTCGCAAAATGGCTCGCTTTATGATCTGTGTGGTTACAATGATCTCGGTGCTGGTAAATTTTCCATATTTCTTTTGTTTCAATGTCGATATGGATACGGGCACATGTCATGTCACCGACTTCTATTACACCAAGTAAGTGTTGCAAAGAGACAAACTTTTCTTATATATACAAATCTGTCTGATTGTCTTACAGATACTATCAGATACACAACTGGTTCACCTTTGCTCTGTTGGCTTTGCTTCCAGCTGTATTTCTACTGATCGGAAATACAGCCATCATTATAGTTTTTCGCCGTTGGACCAAGCAGGGCAAAGCATGTCAGCAAAACTGTGCCAATGACAGCGGACGCACCACATCGAAACGTTATCAGGTAAGGATCGTTAACTCCTGCTCTCTCCTTATACTTATTCCAACACCATTATTTCTGCAGCACCAAATGAAGCTAACGATCAGCATTCTGATTGTCATCACCTTGTATATGGTGGGTGAGCTGCCGGCACACATGACATCTAGGAAGAGCTCGATGAATTTGCTCTTTGGCGGTGATATGGACAAAATGGATCCAGAGATGATGGAGCACTTGGAGGTTATCTTTATAACATTGAATGCTTTACAGCTAAGCCTTAATATTGTGGTCTATGCTGTGATTAATCCCAGCTTTATGCCCGAGTTCTTTTTGTGTTTGCGTGGCGCTTCCGATGTTTGCTTTCAAATCTGCTGCCTGCCGAATATAGCGCGTGGTTGCAAAGGTTGTTGGAACTGGGGCAAGAAAAGACTGATCCCGCATGCGGAGGAGCGTGAGGTAAGCAGTGTGGAGCCACCACAGTTGCCACCGGATGAGACCCCAGACTGGAGCAGCGATTCGGGATGCCCTGATGCAGCACATTTTAAGACAGTCGAGGGAAACTTTTTCCCTTTTGTCAATGATTATCTGGAGGAATGCCAGCGAGAGTTGGACGTTGTGAAACAGGTACCAAACGAGCCGCAAGTATTTACTACCAAGGCCAGCTGTTGCATGCAACAAACGGTGGATCGAACGTCCATTGACGAGGCTGCTCATGATGCTTATCTCAGTTCCTATGTTATGTAATCTTCTAGTTGTTGTGTTTGTGATTTGTTTTTTTATTGTATATTTATTTATTGATTCAATAAATTAATGGTGTCTGTAAACGTGTAGAGTATTTAATAAGTGTATGTGAGGGGGGAAATGTGTTTAAAATTATCAACCCTTCGTTAGGTACACGAGCGATTGCGATCAGTCTTCAAATTTAAAGAAATATGCAATATTTACAGACAAAAAAGACAAATAGGACTCGCAGAACCCATGTACCAAACGAAGGGTTAAACGGGAATTTTTGGGGGATTTGTTCATAACCTGTTTGTCAAATTCGTATTCCTTGCGAACGATGAAACCATGGAATTCAGCTTCGAATAATTTACAGCATCTTTTTATACATCTAATATATACACATTTGTTCATTCTTCATGTTTAAACTTAAATGTCGCTTATTTACAATATGAATTTCATTTGTAAGGTACTTTTGATGAATCAATTATATCAGGTTAACTGTACCAGGTGTAAAATAAATACTTTTGTTGTACGCTTTAGCCCTAAGTTGAGGGTTAGATCAGGTCCGTCCTTCAATTTGATGAAATGAATCCTATAACCTAACTATGCAATGAGGTTCCAAACTATTTTCCCTGTATCTTTGAAAGGAAATCCATTAAAAATTGATGACGCATTCGCAGTTCCATTTCATTGCGGTTCTGAAGTATTTCACCCATTCGCTGGATCAGATGCTCTCGATCTCGTGCGCCCCGCGTCATCTCAATCAGTATCACTTTGTCCTCGTCACGTGTCCAAGCAGTCGATGTTGCACTCAGTGTTGCACTCGGTGAGACAGTTGGTATGGATGGGCCTGCTTCTGATAGAGGCGACACGTCATCCTCATTCTGCTGCGAAGAGTTGGCAAGTGTGGCAACCACATCCAGTTTACAATCCTCATCGCTATCGATATTGCTAGCCTCAAGCAACTCCACCTGCAGCTCATCGTCAATGGACTCTAGTTCCATTTTCATGGTGGGTAGGGGAGAAAGCGGTTCATCTTGATCCTCCACTTGGCGAATATCTGGAATCTCGTCCTTGGCTTGCGCTAAGCTTCCAATATCCTCTTTGTTCGCCGGCTCCTCCGACGCCTCATCGTTCTCTTCATTGATCAGCGTTTGCAATCGCTTGGCAAACTCAATGGCTGGCGAGACTGCAGACGGCAGACGCGCCGCTGGCTGATTTGAAACCACCATGGGCTGCATATTGTATTTGGGACGTGGAGATTGGCCCTGAGGTGAGCGCACCTTCTTGCTGGGCGATTTCCGTTTGTCCAGCTGAGGCGAAAGACCACCTGATGCGGGCAACGGACTCAATCCCGAGAGCGGAGAAAGATTGGAACCGCTTTGGCGTCGCGGCGACATCTCGCCAAAGTTAATTGCCGTCTTCTTTGCATTCGGATGATGTTGCGCCGAATGCTGGCTCATATTTGGAGTGCTAGTGGCAGCATTATTAAAGCTACTATTATAATAGTTGCCATTAAGACGCATTGCGTGTGCTCGCAATGCTACATCGTCACACATGTCCACGGAGGAGCCACTGTTGTCATCATCTCCGGTGGTAGTTGTATCGATAATCAATGCTCGACTTGCTTCATCCTCTTCGCTACGATCCGCGGCATCGTCGCTATCCACAGCGGCTGCAGCACTTATCAATTTTTCGCCCTGCACACGCACTCCGCCATGGGCACAGTTCAAGTGTTCGCTACTCAACGGTTCGTGGGATTGCTCGTTGTAGATGCTTGCTGCTCGAAACGATAACTTTGCGGGCAGCATTATCTTCGAGCCGTAGAATATGCGACCATTGAGATATCGGAGCTGGCAGGCAGGAGATTTCGCTTGCGGCGACAACAAATCATTCGGTACATCATGCACCGTTTCCGCAAATACACCCGTTGTATTGGCCATCACATCGTGAAGATTGGTTTTCTCCGCAGGTGGTAGAATCCTATGATAGATATAAAAGCTAATAAGTTGGATATCTTTTAGAGATTGGCATTGCCAACTTACAGTTGAGGTGGTTTTGCTTGTGGGAATTGTTGAACAAACCAATCGCATAGGAATTGATTTCCCTTGAGCAGTGGCAATATTCTTGCCTCTACTTTCTTCATGCTGACGTTGGGCATTTCGGCGAGTTCACTGAGACAGGCATAGATCTTGCGTATTTGAGCTGGCTGCTTGCAGAAATAGAGATTCAGCTTGTTGATAAAATTGCTGGCGTTCGTTATCATAAAGTACTCAAAGAATTTGCCAAGCTCCGCAGCCTCGGCAGGTAGCAGAAAGTTAAGAAACACCTCAGCTAGTTCAGGATAATCAGGCAGTAAAAGTTTTTCCACTTTCTGTATGCAGGAGGAAGGGTTGATAAGTGAGATCAAAGTACTTTGTGTACAGTTACCTACCAAATACAAATCACTGACATTATCGTGGCTAGGATCAAACGATTGCAGCAACTGATTGAATCTGTGGCAATCCTCAAGACGATTTGCCATTAACAATGCCTCCTCCACTTTCTCATAAAAGTTGTACGCAAAGGCTGCAAAGAAAAGGTAAGGATAGGGTTTAAAGTGGGTTCACACCAACTACAAGTTAATGGGTTATTACTGGCATCCTTGCGATTCTTCTCCTCTGGACTATCGGGCTGAAGCATGTGTCGCTGCATCTCCTCTTGTCGATTTGCCTTACGATTCCTTGCCTCATCCTCGCAACGCTGTCGCTTCTGCTGCTGTTGAGGTGAACCCAAGCAATTGGTTTGCGTTGTCGTAGATTCGTTCGAACTCGGACTCGAACTGGGACTCTCACAAAACATTCTAAGACCGACGAGCAGTTGAGTGTACAGTTCGAGGGCCAGAAAGCGTCTGTAATAGTATTGCACGGACTGAGCGTGTGAGTATTTATCACGCTGCTGTTGCAGGTAGCTGGCGTACGAGGTGATTAGCTTCAGGCAACGCAACTGTAGCTCCTGGCGCAACAACGATGGTGATGGTGATGTTGACGGCGTTGCTGCTAATCTGCAACGTCGCCTATTATAATAGGATCGCTTGTAAATGGGACAACGCGCCCTTTTGGTTCGCGTAGATTGCGATTGCGAATGCGATTGCGTCTGCACAGCAGAATTCGCTAGCGTTCCTCTTTCGGGATCAAATTGTAAGTTAATTGCCGGCAGCGCATCCTCTGCCAACGGTGGCAGCGGCGGCGGCGGCGCCAATATACTTTTGCACTCGCTGCTCGAATGCAACAACGTTCGATTTATATTCGCCACATTGTGTGCATAGCTCTGGTTGGGTTGAAAGGGCACCGAGACGCCACCTATAGAATTGGCGCCAATTTCACCGCCAAATACGTAATTCACATTAATGGTCAGAGATTGATTTTGTTCTGTCGACTGTTTCGCACGACGCTTTGATTTCGATTTAGATGCTGTCGTTTTTCTTTCTTGTTTGGTTTCCCAATGCCACGTTGATCCTGTGACACTGCCATGAGGCACCGCTGCCACGCCCACAGTGTCGGGCAATAATAAATCTTCGCCCACGGCTTCGCGTACAAATTGCAAATACGATGCGTTCGCTGAGGTTCTGGCCTGTTGTCCTTGTAGCTCCGCTTTGGTGCGGCGAATTCGCTTATCGTTATACCAGTTCTTCTGCAATAATTATGCAAATTGAAACGACCATAAAATTGTATGTAGCGTATATATTCAATTTCGCATTTTGTAAACATTAGGATTGTTTTGATAATATCGATAGCACGATAGCAGCACCGTTTGTGAACGAAAAAAAAAAAATACTAACACTCCTTGTAAACAGTCAGTGTTGCACATTTAGCTATTTTGACTACAAAAATAACATTGACCTTTGGCCAATGGAACATAGAAGTTTCTTTTTATGATATCTGAAAACTTCAATTGTTTCTTTGAACAGAAACAATTGACAGATAGCAATTCTAATTGGATTTGTTTGCATGTTATATTAATTTAGCGATTTTATGTATCGCACAGGTAAAACATACAGGTATTGTGGCCTACGATAGTTAGCAGCACTCAAAAAGGCACCCTTTTCGATTACAAAGCACACACATTGAATTTTGTTATCGTTCTTTTGCACATCACTGCGCGTAAGAGCAAAACATAAATTTTTTTTTGTTTTTCAATTAATTTTGCATTTAAATGCAATTATATTAGTTAATAAATTAAATTAAATACTCTGCTAAATATTGCAGCAAGCGAGAGCCCGTTGAAACAAAGCCAACAACAGACAACGCAGCAGCAGCTGGCGGCGCAACAACAACTAAAACTGACCACGTCACAAAAGATTTGCATTCCGGATTCGAAATCAAAATGAGCAAAGTAACATTTAAAATAACGCTAACATCGGATCCCAAGCTGCCTTTCAAGGTACTTAGTGTGCCAGAGGGAACACCCTTTACGGCTGTGCTCAAATTCGCCTCCGAGGAGTTCAAGGTGCCGGCAGAGACGAGTGCGATAATCACAGACGATGGAATCGGTATTAGTCCACAGCAAACGGCTGGCAATGTCTTCCTCAAGCATGGATCTGAGTTACGTCTAATACCTAGGGATCGTGTCGGTCACTAACCCTCACTAAAAACAACTTAGCTTAAATCGAGATTTTTTTCCCCCGGTATCCAATTAAATACGTTAGAGAAAACTCAATGGAACTCACCTCAATGTAATATTTCCAGGCACTGGGCAGTAAATGATGTTGATCTCGTGGTGTACGCGCTGTGCCGCCGTCGAAGCCCAACAGGACTTGGTTAACTGGCGGCGCACGCTTGTGTTTAAAGTAATACTTGACGGGATTATATTGTTCCATGTCGTGGAGTTCGGTTACTTTGTCGTAGATCCGCCTCGCCTGCTTGCCATGCACCAGGTCCTTGGTCATGCGTTTACATGCGGTGCGAATGGGATCCGAACCCTTGCGCAATTTGCACCTCGACGACTTGATGGCATTCAGATGCTTCTCCAGACCCATGGCTATCAGTTGATACTCGGACGGAGCATATGCTGTGAACTGCACCTTTTTGGGCTGGAATGCCATGCGGGGCATGTATTGCGGATACATGAACACTGTGCTATTGAGTATCAGGTCCATGATGCGAGGCGGTAGGCGTGGCACCTGGCGTGTGTGACCCTCGGTCAATTGGGTTTCCTTGTTGATGAACTGCATCATTTTTTTGTTCTGCTCCGCGTACTCATCGCTGTTTAGATCGTGCTCCCATCTGTCTACCAGCTCCACGGCATCATTAAGATTCCAACAATTGAAGCTGGCATCCTTGGTTGCACGCTGATGCAGATCCTGCAGCATCTGTTTGGGCTTCTCGGCCATGGGGTAAAGCGTCGGATGCGAATAGGTTTGCAGAAAGGATTGCGTCAGCATTTGGGTGTGTATGCGCAGCTGTTGCTGCAGCAGATCATGTTGCTCCTGGGTGAATCCTTTTACATTGCTCGCTGGAGGTGCTGGAGTGGGTTTCATATGCCGCAGACTTTCAAACTGATCCTCGTACTCGGCGTAAATGTGTTTGCGTACGGATAAATACTTCCAGCTGAAGTTGGTGTCGTAGGGTTCACTGGGCTTGGACTGAATCGGTGTGGTCGCCACAGGCAGAGCAGCAGGAGGATCAGGAGCAGCAGTGGGCATATAGCTGATATCTGCAGGCATTGTGGTCATCACCTTGGCCAGTTGAAAGCAATTGGGTTGACCCGGCAACGGCACTGCAATCAGCTCTGGCGGATGTGTCCCAATTGCCTCGGATGAGATATTCACAACTGTAAAGGAGGCATCAAAGTGGCTGCCATTAAGCACGTTGTCCGCTAACGGAACAGGCACAACGCTGGGCGTGGACATTAGTTGGGGTTGAAAGGATTCCATGCTCGTCGGTTGGCCTGTAGCTATAGATATGTCCAGTGCCGGTTGTGCATCGAAATCAATTTGTCTCGTGACCTGCTCTATGGGATCATCCAGTAATTGTTCCTGCTCCTGTTGTGTTAGGAACTTTTGTGGCGTCTCCAATTCAATGGAGTCGAGAGAGATGCCTTCCTGCAGCAAACCAGCAAAAAGCTCCGATACCAAATCGGTGAGCTCCTTCTTGGATATATTCACATCGCGTAGCTCCTCCGCATCCACGGGTACCATCTCAGCAGCCACATATTCGGGATCATTGATGGGATCATCATCGTCACCCAAAAAGCTATTGCCTATAGAATATTATATATATAGTTTATATCGATTTATTTATATTTAATATAAACTCACTTAATGGCTTGGCAAAGTCCGTGAGGAACTGCATCCATTCGGCATCGTTGGCAGTCATATCATATTCGAGCAGATCACTCTGTTCCAAATCTGGAGGCACAAAGTCCGATTGCAAATCCTCAATTGTTGTCTGTTGAAGACACAGCTTGGAACGCGTTCGGGTCGCAATGCGCGGATCCTCGGTATTCTTGTCCGGTGGCACCTTAAAGCAACCATCCGATGTGAACTTAGCGGGCGACTCCTCATTCGCTGTAAGTGGTGTTTGTGGCGTGCAAGGATTCGAGTCCATATCGGAGGCTGTTGTATTGGGATCGTCATCGGACTAAAGGCAAGAAAATATTTACAATTAGGAGGAATGATTAATTAGTGAAATAAATATGCTTACATGAAAGTCTTCATTTGTAAATGTATACTCCTCGTCCTCCTCATCCGAGTGAAGATCCTCGTGAATCAGTGCCTCAATCTCATTGACAGGAGTTTCATTTAAGGAAGGCAAACTTATAACAGGAGTACGATTCAATTCTCGAGCTTTGGCGCGCGTCAATTTCGCAACGGAGGGAGTCTCCGTAATAATGATGGCGCCGCGCTTTTGTTCATCTTTGGCCTCGGCTTCGCGCTTCTCGCGCGCCATTTCATCCTCGGCTTTAAGTGTGACCAGAGCGAGCACGTGCTCATTGCGGACGACGCTCCGGACGACTTTGTGCATGTCCTCACTGCTGATAGCATTGGCGCGAGCCACTTGACGCAAACGGCGATCAATCTCTTTGGCATCCTCGATGTTACAGTCACCCAGCTGTGTGGAGTCCAGACTCTTTGGCAGATGGTGCTGTGGCTGCTGCACTTGTGCATTATTATCCTTTTCAATGCGACGCTTTTTGCGCGGCTGTCGTCGAGTGTTGGTTGGCGTCGAGCTGGCGCTGCAGCTGCTGCTGCTACTGCTGTTGTTTGTCGATGGACCTGTGGGCGTCTTTAGGTCGGGTGTGGCCGACTTGCGAGAGTTGTTCGGCATGACGCTCAGTCATTTGAATTGTATTTTTTAACTAATTTCACAATTTGACTCGAATACCAAAACAAAAGTGCGGCCAGTGTATCCATAAAATGCCGCCACACAAATTACTGAAGGGATGGAATATAATATCGATATGATTATGGTAGCTATCGATGTGAATCTCAGCTCGTCTCAGACAATGAGTATGTAAGTACTAGAGATGAAAATAGCCGCTCCTTTTCGATATCGAAAACGAATTTTCGAATTGAGAGCGTCTGGGAAAGGGGCAAACGGAAAAAGTACCGCTTCTGCTTTGTCTCTCTCAACTCTCTCTCAAAGTGTGCGATGCGTGAGACAACATTAGTGATCGGCAATACTTCCTTTTGCTGTGTGTGGTGACCAAAGTTGAGATTGTCAATTTTCGACTTTTGGTTCTATCTGCTTGCTAATGCCTAACATGGGAGGGTACTATAGACTTTATATGAACTTTGTGAAATTGTATGGCCAAACGTGAGATACTTAAATAAGACTTCCATTATATATGCGTATGTATATATTGGAAATAAGGCAGAAGATTATTAACTTATTGGACAGGTCTAAGATGACTTAAAGCCAAATTACACTAACCATAAAGTAAACGCTTGTTGTGTTCATATACCTAACCTTAAATGTCCTTATATTAAATAAATATATATTAAAAATTGCATTGACATTAATTGAATATTGTAATAAAGGGTATAAAAGCACATTGTGCAGCGTGTGCGTTTTAGCAGCGACAACCATCACGTGATGTTTGTATTTTTGCGTTTTGTCTATTCCTATTCCCGTTAGGCGCACACACATGCATACACACAATAACGGGCCTAGGCCACCTGCAGCCGTTTTTCCTTCGGCACATCAACAAAAAAAATAAAATTAAATAAATATGTATGTGTGTATGTACACATATACGTACGTATTTTATTTAAAAATGAAATTATTGTATGAATAAAACAAATGTATAATTAATACATTGGCAAATCATAACTTTTTATTTTCCATTATTTTCTAGATGTTTTCTTGCAGCTATTAAATATGAAAAAAAAGCTTGAATATGCAAAGTATATTATGAGAATGTTAGTAAAATATTTGACTATGGGAGTTTGAGCTCGGGTTGACTATATTTATTGAAAGCAACCGCTCATACACATTGCCACTTAAAGGTTTACACAATGTGAAAAATGGGAATTTTTTCACTTTAGAGATGTATGGTCACCCTGGTTGTTGTGTTTTATTTTTTTTTTATTATTTTTTATAAGTAATTCAGTCAATTATATCTTAAACCTATTAAACAGAACTTAAAAAACATTAACATTAACAAAGAACAATTAAAAATACTAACAAAGGCCATCAATTCAACTGCCACGAAAAGGTTTACACACCTACGTTTTTGGTGCATTTTCGTTGTGGAATTCATATGTACAGTTACTTTTAATTAAATTAAAAATGCGCAGATCCATAAGAATCCAAATTTTTTGCGCAGATCGCTTGCCAATGAAATGAAGAATGATTGTGGAATCATAATATCTCGCGAATGTGGCCTATATCCATTTTAAGTACCTACCCTTAATCTAGAGCTGTACAATCGGTGTAATAGTATTGGTTTTCAAGAACTGGCGCCGTTTTTTTTTGGGTAGGTACTTACAAATTTTTTAGGCCACATTCGCGAGATATTGTGATTCCACAATCATTCTTCATCTCATTGGCAAGTGATCTGGCCAAAAAAGTTTGGACTTTTATGCATTTGCGCATTTTTAATTTAATTAAAAGTAACTGTACATATGAATTCCACAACGAAAACGCACCAAAAACGTAGGTGTGTAAACCTTTTCGTGGCAGTTGGAATTTAGTGCCTTTGTTAGTATTTTTAATTGTTCTTTGTTAATGTTAATGTTTTTTAAGTTCTGTTTAATAGGTTTAAGATATAAATGACTGAGCTACTTATAAAAAATAATACAAAAAATAAAACACAACAACCAGGGTGACCATACATCTCTAAAGTGAAAAAATTCCCATTTTTCAAATTGTGTAAACCTTTAAGTGGCAATGTGTACATCTGCGCCAAGGTAATATGCAGGATTCAATTAGACATTTGATGTACAAATGACCCGTGTTTCTTTTTTAATTGCTTGTTCTTAGCTTTACACTGTTTCTAGTTTAAATTCACAAATTCTTATATCATTCTAATCTACTCTCCTTGCTCATGTTTTGAATGGTTTGTTTTGATTTGAGTTGGGCCTGTTTAATTCGTTTTGCATTGCATTGCATAAAATGACAAACACATTAAAAACAAGTAAGAAGGCTCTAGTCCCGACTAGAAGATACCCTAAGCCCTATACTTATACATGGCGCGTACTGTCAGTGCTTGCAAGTATATATGTATGTGTGTGAGTACGCATTTACTGCATACTTTTCTTAATTTCAATGACTGATCGAAGCTGATCAAGAATATATATACTTAATGTTGTCGGAGATGCTTCCTTCTGCCTGTTACGTAACTATTATACCCTTTTTACCCATTTTTTAGAGGTGCGCGCGCGAAATTTTTCTTTTATCTTACTTTTCTTTGTGTATCAAAACTAGAAACAGTGTAAAGCTAAGATTGCAACTAAAAAAGAAACGCGGGTCATATGTACATCAAAGTGCTGGATGAATCCTGCATTTCACCTTGGCGCAGATGTATGAGCGGTTGCTCAAATGAATATAGTCAAGCCGAGCTCAAACCCCCGTAGTCAAATATTTTGCTTATATTCTCATAACATACTTTGCAAATTGAAGCTTTTTAATATTTAATAGCTGCTAGAAAACATCTAGAAAATAATAGAAAATAAAAAATTATGATTTGCCAATGTATGTATTAATTTTACATTTGTTTTATTCATACATTTATTTCATTTTTAAATAAAATACGTACGTACGTATATGTGTACATACACACATACATATTTATTTAATTTTATTTTTTTTGTTGATGTGCCGAAGGAAAAACGGCTGCAGGTGGCCTAGGCCCGTTATTGTGTGTATGCATGTGTGTGCGCCTAACGGGAATAGGAATAGACAAAACGCAAAAATACAAACATCACGTGATGGTTGTCGCTGCTAAAACGCACACGCTGCACAATGTGCTTTTATACCCTTTATTACAATATTCAATTAATGTCAATGCAATTTTTAATATATATTTATTTAATATAAGGACATTTAAGGTTAGGTATATGAATACAACAAGCGTTTACTTTATGGTTAGTGTAATTTGGCTTTAAGTCATCTTAGACCTGTCCAATAAGTTAATAATCTTCTGCCTTATTTCCAATATATACATACGCATATATAATGGAAGTCTTATTTAAGTATCTCACGTTTGGCCATACAATTTCACAAAGTTCATATAAAGTCTATAGTACCCTCCCATGTTAGGCATTAGCAAGCAGATAGAACCAAAAGTCGAAAATTGACAATCTCAACTTTGGTCACCACACACAGCAAAAGGAAGTATTGCCGATCACTAATGTTGTCTCACGCATCGCACACTTTGAGAGAGAGTTGAGAGAGACAAAGCAGAAGCGGTACTTTTTCCGTTTGGCCCTTTCCCAGGCGCTCTCAATTCGAAAATTCGTTTTCGATAACGAAAAGGGGCGGCTATTTTCATCTCTAGTACTTACATTCTCATGGCGTCACAGCATTGACACTAGGGATGGCGAATAACATCGAAATGCTGTCAGCTGTAATTGAATCTGTGAAAGTAAGGAACATATGTTTCCATATGCCAGTTCCACCATGACTAGTTCAATAAACAAATTACTTTAATCTTTTGGCTTGTTATGTTTATTTGTCGGTGCAAAAAAGTATTTTGTTTTGTGTAATGTCAACTGCATGTAAACGTGATATCTGCAATCAGTGTGAAAAATGCGAATCTGCATGGTGTCTGACTTTTTCTATCCCAGCATTGGCGGCGTCGAAGAGCATGTCTACAATTTATCACAAATGCTTCTTGCACTCGGACACAAAGTAAGAAACAAACTAAACGCATGGCTAAAAACGCATCGGTTGATCAGTTTTATCTTTATTTGTGTATGCAGGTGGTTGTGCTGACGCATGCTTATGGCGACTGCAGTGGCGTTCGTTATCTAACACACGGCCTCAAGGTCTACTATCTGCCCATAAAGGTCTGTTACAATCAATGCATCCTTCCCACTGCAGTTTGCAATGTGCCCATGCTGCGTGCAGTTCTGATTCGAGAGCGCATCGACGTGGTGCACGGTCACTCTGCATTCAGCGCTTTGGCTCATGAGGCTTTAATGGTGGGCGCTCTGCTTGGACTCAAGGTAAGAAGTAAAGCCACGAATATAAAATATTCTCAGTTCTTAATTATATTTACAGACTGTATTCACGGATCATAGTCTGTTTGGGTTTGCGGATCTATCGGCGGCGCTGACAAATAAACTTTTGGAGATTACTTTGAGTATGGTAAACCATGCGATTTGCGTCTCTCATATTGGCAAGGAGAACACGGTGTTGAGGGCCCGTGTGGCCAAGCATCGAGTCTCGGTGATACCCAACGCAGTTGATACCGCTCTCTTTACCCCCGATCCCAGTCAGCGGCCTGCGAATGGAGTGATTAATATTGTGGTTGCATCGCGTCTGGTTTATCGTAAGGGCATCGATCTGTTGGCTGGAGTGATACCACGCTTTAAGAATACACCCAACATCAACTTCATCATTGTTGGCGATGGTCCGAAGCGGGATCTGCTCGAGGAGATCAGGGAGAAGACGAATATGCAGGATCGTGTTGAGATATTGGGTGCTGTCGAACATGCCCAAGTGCGGGATGTCCTGGTGCGTGGACACATATTTGTCAATACCTCCCTGACTGAGGCCTACTGCATGGCCATAGTTGAAGCTGCCTCCTGTGGCCTCCAGGTCGTCTCCACCAGCGTGGGAGGAATCCCAGAAGTGCTTCCCAATAATCTGATACTGTTGGTTGAGCCTGATATAGAAGCCATATATTCTGCCATACTGGTTGCCATCGACAGGCATCGTAAGATTGCCCCTTCAAATGGACACATTCCATCAGGACCTGAAAACCAATCCCGTTCCAAGCGCAGGCGTCGCAAGAAGCATTTAAAAGAGATGGATTCCATACCACATGAATCTGCAACAACTGCGACTACGGCAACAGGTTATATTCTCTGTCCGTATCGTTGCAATGAGCTGGTGGAAACGCTTTACAATTGGGAAGATGTTGCCCAGCGGACGGTTAAAGTCTACGAGCGTGTCCTCAGGGAACGTGCTTTTAGTTTAAGTGAACTAATTTACGCTGTGTATCAGTGTGGAGCCTGGTTCCTGGCCTTCCTCATTGTGGGACACTTTGTGCTGCTCCTGATGGAACGCTGGCGTCCTTGCAGTCGCATCGAGGTTGCCCACGAGCCGAGAAAGCAGCCCAGTTAGTCGAGTTTAATACTTCCATGCTTTGCCCAAAATAAAAAAAGTCACTGCCAGTTTTATAGATAAATATACAAACGTACCAAATTGATTAAACAAATACATTTTTGCCTAATTATAATAAATTGTATTTTGCTTTGATAAAATGAGGTTCTTATTAGATCTAATTAGTTTTTAAAAATATACTCTGCAAATAACATCGCTCTGTTAATTAACAGAACAGCGCACATTTGAGTCATTTGAGTTGGCTGCAACGCGCATTTGGCTCACCACATACGCGCTCAATCGATACGCAATTCAAATCGATACATTCAGTCTAACAACAAACGAGCTTCGGTAAGGTTGTGGACGCGCGTAGTATCTGCAGAGTTCCAAGAAAAAGACGCGAGTAGCGAAATAACTTTGAATTTAGCAGCGGGCAACTCGACAATATAACGGGGCATATAATATTTACTGCATTGAATTTTATAATTCCTCGAATCGGCATTAATTTGAAAGCGTACATAAAGATATAAAAGTTGTGTGAATGTAAGCGCGTATTTTGTGATTTTAACTTGGCTTATGAAAAAAAGTGCAACGGACAAGCCAAAATACTTGGAAACTGAAGATTGGCCAATTGTGATTGGAAGTGGCGCAGCATCCTTCTTATTGCTGTATATGACGTCATTCGCGCGCTACTTTTCGTGTCCAGTTCGTGTATACGTGTGTGTGTGTGTCTGTTTGTGTGAGCAAAGCAGAGCCTAGTTTCTGTATGTGTGTTTCATTGGAATTAGGACGGGCTGCTGTTCATTTATTACGCACTGCACTTGTAGCTGAACCAAAGTTCCTCCTTTCCCATGCAGCCCCTTACCCCTTACATCCAGCCCAAGGCCACTGAGGCCTGTTCGTTTTGCTCTAACAGTTATTTTCGTTTTGCTTCTCGCGGTTGTTGATTAAAGCGATTCAACGCTTTGATTTGCAATTAAAATCAAAAACGTGTTAATTGTGTGTTTTCTTTTCTTTTTTGCGCAATTTTTAGCATTAACTCTGAAACCGATAAGTTCTAATTTCTGCATTTAAATTTACAAACAAACTAATCAAAAAGGAAGCAAATTTCAAGATCAGGTAAGAAAATATATATATTATATACTTGATCAAATAAGTCTTTGTATTCATTTAGGTAGATTTTTCGTAGGTTGTTTGAATTTAAACTTTAAGCTTGTTTTTAAATTATATTGAAAACTTCAAAAGTCTCTAAAAGCTAATGAATTTTTAATGTGCTCCAAAAAATCTCTCGTGCGGCACACAGCAGTGCCTCCTAAGTGCCCCAAGTTGCAAGAGTATGAGTTTACGCAAAATTCCTTTACTGGCGCCGAAACAACAACAGCAACAACAACACCACGAAGAAGAAGAGGCATCTAAAGTAAAACTCACATAAATAAAACTAAGAAAAAAACAACATAAAATTGAATTTGTTTTTTTTTTGCCCTTTTTTCCTCCGTTTTTCGAAAGCCGCTCGGGAGGCTGTAAATAATGAAACACCAGACAAGCACCAGACTGAACAACAACAACAACAACAACAGAAACGTGC
Source organism: Scaptomyza tumidula (assembly GCA_035044465.1). Lineage (NCBI taxonomy): Eukaryota > Metazoa > Arthropoda > Insecta > Diptera > Drosophilidae > Scaptomyza > Scaptomyza tumidula. The sequence goes on from JAWNNW010000444.1 coordinate 18,846,242, forward strand.
AAAAAGTGTGTGTGTGTGTGTGTGTGGGTGGGAGGTGTGGTAACGGGAAGAGGAGTACACCACGCTCGTGTTGGAGTTGAAACCAGGAACGGAGTTCTCAAAGGAATACGAGGAGAGGACATCATAATCAAAGGCTTTTATTGCGCCATCAAATAACCAGAAAACTGTTAGCTCAAGCGGTTAAAGGGGGGGAAAGAGGATAGCAGTGGGTTTCCCCTTTTTTTTATGATTCCCTGGTAATACGAGTAGTAGATGGCGGCAGTTGTTGTTATTGTGCCAGGCTAGAACAGGAAAAAAGGCCGGAAACCGGGCACCAGACAAATTTGCCTAGGCACGTTCGACCTAATAAGCAAAAGGGAACTGAACTGAAGTAGGCGGAAGAGAGGATGAGGGAGGTGGGAGGAGGAAAGGGACCAAAAAGGCAGTTAGTAAGCGCAAAGTACAAAGTACTTCCGTGTGTTGGAGGCCAAATCGATTTTTATTGATATTCAAGTTGAATGCACTGTGAATTCGATTTAGTTTTTGTTAAGGGGGAAAAGGGGGGAAAGGGGGGAACTTCCCCAAAGTTAAGTTAAGGGTTGCTTCATCCAAAAACTGATTGCATGCGACGATAATTCGTATAAGTAGTACACTGAAAAACTTGATATAAGATTATAGTAAGATGCGATATTTTCTCCCGGTGTATACTAAACGCAAGCGAAATGAAGCTTCTGAAAGTTTTTTCTTAGCAAAAATGGCAAGTAAAACTTTTTAACACGCACTTTTTCTTGACATTTGATTAAAGATACATTTTTTTTCCAAAGTTCTCGGTTCACGACTTCAACTTGTGTTGATATTTCCCTCTTCTTCTTGTTCGTTGATGTCGTCAGGTCTTCTTTTGCAATCACTTCTTATAACTTTTTTTTTTTTTGGTAGCTTCGTAAACTTGTTTAAAGGTTTGTTTTTCTGGCAATTGTGCTCTATTTTTATATTTTATTTGTGTTTTATTTGTTGCTTTTCTAACACTTTTGACATTCAAACTTGTTTTTTTTTGATTTGACTTCAAGTCCACCGTCTTCTCTCTCCAAGGTGGAAACAATGGACACTTAATGGCGCCACCAGCTTCAAGAGCGCAAATGATTGTTGCTCTTGTTGTTCGTTCTTCTTGTTAAACCCTTGGTCGAAAGTTAAGTGCTTTTGGGTCGAATGCAAGAGAGAGAGAGATGGAGAAAGATAAGCTGCTTTGGGGTTTTAAAGCTGATGAATTTTGTGGGTCCGCAAGTTGAACTTGATTCTCCCATTCTCGCATTCGAATCTAAATCCCGAATTATTGTCTGGTCTTTTATTTGTTTTGTGGGCGTATAATAATCAATCAGACGTTGATCAAATTGATTGGCGTTAAAAAAGTGTGTTTGAAAGGTGGAAAAGAGTGAAAGGAACTTAAGCTCTCAGTAAAACGGAACAAGACAAAAATCAGTTCAATCAACTAACTCTTTTTGCTCTTACTTCTTTACTTACTTTTATGCTTCCGGTTGTTTCAAATAATAATGATAAATCACCATGTATTTATCTCTTTTCCTTCAAACTGCATAAAACTTTCCCCCAATTTCCCGTTTACTAACTAATATAAGCCCATCATCTTCGTTTTTATTGTCAACACACACCCCTCAGACACCCACACAAACACACCCCAGCGAATGCTTTACTCATCAACGCCCTTAAATTTGACCTTTGACAACTGAACGCGCTTTTTCTCAGCCCTTTTTTCGATGTAGTCGTGACGTTCATCAAATTAGTTCATCGGTTTGATTTTCTTGGACGGGATAAGTTTGCTGTCTTCCCTTAAGAAATAAAGGTCCTTAAACTTTGTTCAGCGAACTTAAATGCACATTTCCTTTTGTTCTGGCGCCACACTAAAAACGCCATTAAGCAAAAAACAAAAACCTACCACAAGCAGAAATATATATCCAGCTGTATATGTGGGGCAGGCAACGGCAATCGCGTGCTCAACGCAAGTTAATTGAGCTCCAAATGAAATTTCATAATCAACTAAAGGAACGAAAAAGAAGCACAAGCAAGGCCAAATTTATGAGTTTTTCGGGACTCCCTCAATGGAGCCGGCGGGACTATAAAGTTGAATTCACATGGTTATGCGACGTTCATTCCCTCAAATGACTCATGGCTTTGACTGCGACGTCCTTCACAAGGATTCACATACACACAATGTATTGAGCGAGGACGATTGTCTTTGCGCGGCAGTAAAATGAAATTAACTCTGAACTTTATTCATATATGTAGTATGTTTATTTTTATACGTTTATTTGCTGCTTTCACCAGCAATTGTTCTTTTTTGTTGTGTTTTGTTGTGTTGTGTACTTTTGTGCGGCTGTCCTTTGCAGCTCAGCTGTTTGCGTGGCGCAAACAAGTTTCATATCCTTGACAGCCCACTTTTTATAATACCCCACTCACAGACAGACAGGCAGATAGACAGAAGGACAGGCAGCATATTGGCGCCAAAGGACACACAATCATACTTGATAACTATTCTTTGTATATATATTTATATATATTCTGTCATGTGTCAAATGTTTACTTAGCATGGTTTGGCATAAAATCAATGAATTGCAGCTGGAAACAAAGCTTTGAATGTTAATCAAATTCCCAGATGGCATATAATTTTAAATGATTCATTTAATAAAAATGTTTCCGTTTCCCAAGAAACTAGGCTTAGGCCTCTATTAATTAGTTTTAGTTACAACAAGAGCTTAGAATTTCAGTCAGAATTTCACACACATTCATTTATCTTAAGAATTATCTTCACTCTAATCTCGAAGATCATTAGCATAGGTCTTGTGAATGTGATGTCATCAATTTTACGAGATGTTTTTTCATTATGTTATGAAAATATGGTCAAGACCTTGGGTTTGAGCCTCTTTCGTCATCAGCTAACTGGCAAACATACAATATATGCGTTTCTTATGACTCATTCATTGATTTTGTTTTTTTCTTTTCTTCGCTCAGTTGGAATTTATTTTTCGCATATTTTATATTCACTTATTGAGCTAAATTGCTGACTATTGTTAGAGGAGAAGCCAACAATTAGATATGCCTCACAGCACAAGATCTGGCTATTATTCTAGTTTCGATGAATACGCTTTTGTTTTTTTTTTTTTAAATTCATTTGTATCTTTTTTAATTGTAAAATATTATTTTTCTTGATTATTTGTCAGAAAATTATAATTATAACTCTTTTCTCTACTTATTTAAGCACCTTTTAAAGTTTGTTGAACCCTTTTTTAAGTACTTTCATAGTTCAGAGTCATTTTTGAATGAACTTAGTTTTCATGCTTATCAGTTGATGATAAATGCTTGTTATATTCACATTTCAACTTAAGGTCAGACACTGAAGCCCCCAAGCTCTCTCTTTTTATCCACACTTCAGTGATAAATGATCAACAAAGTCTAAAGTTTCTTTTGTGCTGTTTTTTAATCAGATATGATGATTGGGCTATTCTCAGATTAACTTAAGGTTGACCAAGCTTATATTTCTTTTTGCCGATTGATAACCTCATTTTGTTGTCATTGAGTCAAATCTGATGGCGAATGTCGCAGTTAGAAAACTCCTCGCTTTGTACTGAATGAATCACACATCAGGGCAGCCGCAGCTACTTTGTGGCATGCAGCATGTGCTGGCTGGAGTTTCCAGGACCTGCCTGCCTGCCTGCCTGCTTGACTTGATTGTATTGGAATGGGTCGCGCGTGAGTTTGGCCCTGTAAAGGAGATTCAGACGGGAGACAAGTACGCAAAAAATGCCTGCAAGCAAACTAACAACTGCGACGAATAATCTGACTGAGGCAGCTGCTGCTATTACTGCTTCTTCTTCTTCTTCTTCTACTTCTGGTGGCATTGTCCTTGCTGTCATCCTGGCCCTGCTGCTGCTGCTGCTGTTGCCGCTGATGTTGCGAGGGGTGGTTTACGCTGCTTTTCGGCTGCGTTGTCTGCGCCTTGTCGCTTATTACACTCAAAGAAAAGTATGTGTGTTAAGTCTTTGTGTACTTAAAATAGGTCTCACAAGTTAATTCAAGTTGATTGTGTTTAAGATGAATTCAAACTGGTTTTAAGTTCCATAATGAATTTTATTTCAATCCAGTTTTCTTTGTATCCCGTTTTTTCTCAGTGCAGCATTAGCACATTCCATCCTCAAACCCAGGCTCATGTTTTTGCTCTCTTTCCTCCCTGCCCCTGTTGGCCCTCATTGTAGCTTGTTGCCACTCGCAGAAATCGTTGCTTCTACTTTTTGGGCAGACAACAAAAACAACAACACCAACATCAGCAGCGTTAGGACGCATCCGCAGTACTCGGGGGTTGGCATGCGGCATGCGTTTTATATTTTATTTTATTATTTATTTTCTATTTGATTCTCTATTACGTTTCGCCGCTTCTATTGCTTCTCTTCTGCTCTCTTCCAATTTGCGTTTCTGTTGTGTTCGCTTTTTCGCACAGTGTTTTTCGGTTTGTTGTTGGCATGAACTCGGCTCGCAAGTCCTTCTAACGCGTTTTGAGTGAAAATTCGCTTGAGGCACTCAGAACGAATGAACAGTGGTGTCTCAAATATTATGCATGGTATGTGCAAGTTGCTTTCCTATACCGATTAGTACGAAAATTTGTAAGGTTTGAATGTGTTAGTTAAGAGTAATATATAATCGCTTCATTAGTGAACTTATTACTTTCATTTTGTATCCAAGCAAACATCTTTAAACTACCAATTGAGAAGCTTCCTCTTACTCTTCAATTTAATGTCTTAATTTTGAGGCACTAAAAAGTTTTTTGTTGACTGCATTTCCGTTGCTTGTGGAAATTATGAAATTTCCGGTTTATTTGTAGAAGCAGCAGCAAGTGCCAAAAAAAAGCAGAAGATGATTTTGTCGGGTGTTTGCTGTGACCACCCATTATGAACCAGCTGCTGTGCTGTATTTTTCGGGTTTGTTGACTTTTGGCTGCGATTCCCACAAGCAGGACGCAGGAGTCAGGACACTGGCACCGCAGGCGCCATTTGTGTGCTGTTGAATAGAAAAACCGCACGCGTCGAAACAGTTGATGATACGGTCGGGTTCGGTTTGCATTGGTATCCCTGATCCTGGTCACGATATGACGTTATGACGATATGAAAGCCCGGCCGGCGCCCGCCACCAATTACTTCACGTTCTGTAAACAAAAACAGACGGAACGAAACGAAACGAAACCGAACACGAGGCACATAAAATTAATTTCTACACACTCTCTCTCTCTCTCTCTCTCTCTGTGTCGCGGCGACGAAATTGTTATTTTGCGTGAAATTTAACGACACCGTTTCACATATATATCCTGCGGTGCCTCGAATGTCCTGTGCTCCTGCTGATTGCATTGCGCCAGCCAATAAAAACCACCCCGCTTTAAGGGCTACTCCCTAACTGGAGTTGTTGCCTTTTGTTTTTGTGATAAATTCTTCTTCTTTTTCTTCCTTTGTTTTAATTTATTATTGCTCTTCGTTGTTGTTGTTTGTTTGTTTTTTGTTGGATTATTGGCCTGCGTTCGTTTCGTTCGGGGGAGGCTTTCCCCCTTTTAAGTTGATCCTTGTTTTCACGTGTAGGTCACATCGCTTGCATTCTTGCAATTAACATACTCGACACTCGACGCGTTATTCAAGCGTTCTTTCGAGTGTTTGACATGCCTTTGATATTGTTGTTGTTGCTCGTTGTTCGTTGTTGCTTTTTTGAGAGTTTCGAGTTTACTTTTTAGTAGCGTAAACAGTTTAACTTGACGAGCGTAACATCGTAACTCATATGGAAGTAATTGCTCGGTTTTTTGAATGGGCTTTTTATTACTGTTATGCCTGAGAGAGAGAGAGAGATAAAGAGTTGTTGTTGCTGTTACTTGACTTGGAAAATAGTCTTAAGTGGATTTTAAAGCTGAGATATTTGTTATGATTGCAATCCAATAGATTCCTATTACAAATTTCGTTACTTTTCTCGCCTTCGCTTCTAGTTTGTGTGTCTGCTGTACATGTTGTTTAATCAAGCGGCCTTACCGCGCCTCATAATAAACCAACAACCCCCACTCACCCACAGAAAATCAATATGATACAATTTGCAGTGACCCAGTCCATTATAGTCCACTTTGGCCATTAGCCATTGACCACAACTAATAATTATATAGAGCCCAGTACTCTCTGTTGCCTGGGCAAGGGTTCAGTTATGGAAATGTTCTCATTTCCATTGTTGTAGTTTGTGCCACACAGCAAGTGTTGCTTGGCCACATGAAAAATTGGCCAGGTCTGGCCATCACGTTGAGTAAAGTATTCTATTTAGGGGGGGGATGGGAATACCAACACATTCGTTTGAACGTTTTTAATTTAGAACGACAAGGCAGTCCAGGATTCAACTTAACAACCAATGGCTGCCATATCAAATGCCAAGTTTAAATAACAACAACAAGAGAACGAGAGAAAGGAACAACATGTCGCATGAATACACACTTGTACTTGTGGAACATGACATGGGGACATGGGGACATGGCGCCAATAGTCGAGTGTCGTCCAGTTTAGAATCCGGGCGCCACTCAAATTGCGTAGAATTGAGTTGCCTCTACGAAACAATTCGAAATTGCGCAGCATGATGTTGTTGTTGTGAAGCTTGTTGTATTGATTTTGTGTGTGTGTTGTTGTGTTCATTGTGGGAAGTCACGAACTTGTTTTTGGAAACACACTTGATAAGAGGACTGGGAACGGGTACTCCTGCTGTTATCAGTAAAAAACATTTTCAAAGCCAATGCTTAAAGTTTGCCTTATCAGCAGCTGCAAATGTTGTTACTTCCCCGCCCCTCAACTTCTCAACTTGAAGCTCACCTTGGCCCTGACTGGCAAAAACTAACTGAGTTGTGTGTGTTCAGGTTCTCGGTCTCGGTCTCGGTCTGGGTCTCGCGACTGGTTGGTTGCTTTGGGCGTTCATAAATCCCATTTGGTGGCAGCAATTGCAGTCGTCTGCGGTCGCTCTGCAAAAAATGCAATTCAGCATAAATGTATAATGTATGTGGGTGGGTGGCTTGAAAAAGGTTGAGGGGAGCAGGCAGGCATATCGAATTCAGTGCCTCCGGGTTGTAAAAAGCAAACTGGCAACAGCTGTGCACACACCTTGATGTTCTTCTGGAAGAGAGAGAGAGAGAGTTTTGTGTTGTTGTGGGCTGCCCTTTGTATACTTTAAATTTAGCGTGAACTTTTGCCTGGCAGGATTTTCGCCTTCGCTTCTTCTTCGTCGAAGCAAGGAAAGTGAAAAATCTGCAGCTCAAGTTTTGTATTTACAACAGCATCTTTTGTAATGTGTATTGTATGTTTGGTTCTGTGGGATTGTGCGGATTTTCTGCAGTAAGTGTACATTTGTCGATGCTGGAAATAATCGTAGCAAGCAAGTTGAATGTGCCACAAAGTGGTGAAGTTGCAAGAACTCAAAGAAGTTTGGCAGGGAACAGGAACGGAGGGCAAATATTATATTGGTTTTCAACATATCATGTTGAAAAGGTAGCAGACGTTAAGCAATCTAAACTGAATAAGGGATTTTTATTGGGCTTTCTTTTGGAATTAGAAAAAATAATGGTTGGAAAGAGAATACTACAACACAAAGAAGACTCAGTTTAGAGCAAAACCGACAGGGAAAAGCGAAAATTTCCATTAAGATGATTTATTTATTGACAATTTGTGCATTGATTTATCATATCATAAACTTGAGCTCATAAGGTTCTTAAATACTTAACATAATCGATTACAAGGCTTAAATATACTTCTCTTTCCTTCTCTCTCTCTAACTCTCTCTAACTTGTCATTAGTAGCCGGTACGAACCTAAGCCATGTTCTACATAACACACAAAATTAACCTAGGCAAACCACACAAGTTGTTAACTCATCAGCTACTACAACAAACACGAATGCCCCAGATCTAAGCTGTGCGACATTAAAATCTTAAAATCGTACTTCAATTGTCGCTTTTTATAGCTTTCTCTCTCTCTCTCTCTCTCTATGTGTGTGTGTTTTATCCACCCACAACAATTCACAGACAAATGGCAGATGAACGCATGTATTTACCTTAAAAGTGAGCTCATGTTTTGGGCATTTATGAAGCTGTGCACATATCTCTCTATCCATATCTATATCTATCTCTATATGTACAAGTGCTCCTTGGTCAGTTGACATAAACACACAAACAAACACGCACTCGAACACTCGTACACACACATGTACAAGTAGCTGTCAGATCAATTAAAACAACGTTTGTTTTGTTTGCTTTGTTTTGTGTTGTGTTGATTGCCAAGCTAATAATGAGCTTCCGTTTGAACAGTGCAAGCAAAAAGTATGATGCCAAGCAATCAAAAAAAAGTGAGTAGACAATCTAACAGATACATCTGCGTAGGCGTCGTTGCAATTACAAAAGTAATTAACCTTCCCCATTCCCCACTCTCAACATTTCCCTAGTTATGTAACCTACTTTTACAGAACAAGCCTTTATTAACTTGTTTTTCCTTTTTCTATCTTTTTGGTTTTTGTTGCTTGGGCGCGTCTTGAACAAATATTAATTATTGAAATTTTCTTTGTGTGTTGGAAATGTCTCTATTATTATTGACAGGACTCGTTTTTGCAGTTTGTCATTCCATCATTTTTGAATAGACCCCCAATGCGAAAGTTATTAACTTTTCACACCTTAATGGACGCCACAATAAGCTCCCAGGTGGCATTTTAGGCGGGGCATGCCTCAGTTAACGGCCTTGCGGTTTTTTCCACCTTCAATGCTATATAATTTTATGACCATTAAAGGCGAGAGACATTATGCCTCCATAATTAATTAGTAAATATATGTCGAATGGCATTTTATGACCAAACTTGTTGTGAATATTTTTAGAGTAAAACTCATTGGAATAATGCAAGCTTATTGTATCGATTGTGTATATTTTTATTAGTGATTTGCCAAAATAATATCAAAAATACCCCTATTAAATAGTTTTTGCTTTATGCGGGTTTGTTTTTTGGTACTGTTTGCTATTGCTAGATTGTTATTATTTTGTTCTTAGTTTTGTCGACAAGGGACTATTTTCGATTCTTATATAGCTTTGTGAAAAAGAATATGATGAAATATATATATCTTTGTTAATGTAAAGACAATGAGTAATGAACGGTCCTCGTTGATTTCCTGTTCGGGCTCCAGAACTATTCTTTTTCTGTAACTTTAGTTAACATCATTTTACAACATACGGAAATAATTATTTACAAATCTAGAAGAATCATTGAGTAACAATTGTTTAATGGAATATTGCTCTAATTCTTTACTTGGAATCGAAGATAAGGCCTCAATGCCAATATCAAAGTCATTGCTATAATGTAATTGAGCTTGAATCTTAATTGTTTGTCTAGGTTTCCCTTCAATTATGATTGGCTGCCGCTGCTCGATTGTTTACGAAGTTAAACCGATTTGTCTGTTTGAAGTAGCAGCAGAAGCAGCAGCAGCGACTTTTGCCAATGCTTTCTTCAACATCTTCTAGGCTTGGTGGAAGCTCCAATTTCCTATCGGCGGCCTGCTTTGTTCCAAGCGGCTTTTTAATGGTCTTGGCCCCGGTTTTGGCCACGTGCAGCCTTTGCTTGCTTGTTTATTGTTTGTTGTTAAAACGGGTTTCTATAATATTTTGTTGTTGTTGTTTTGTTCCTTACCACACAGCAAATAGAGGCAACAGCATAGCCACATATGCCACAACGATTGCAATTAGTCTGGCTAAAGTCGTGCCTAACGGTAAAATGCTGGTTGCACACAACCAGAGCCAGAGTCTACCTCATAATCCCATATCAAAAAGCTCGTGAGATTTACAACGATAATGTCGGCTCAACTGATAGATTACAATGCAGCAGCAGCAGCAGCTTGGCCTCTCCAAGTCAAACTTCAGTTCAAGACATTTAATTTTGTGTTGAGAATCTAAAATGGATTTTCCATGTTTTTATTTTTTTTGATAAATATTTTTTCTTTCTTTTTTTTTTTGCAGATTAATTGCATTTGGCTTTTACAATCGCGTGGTAAGTTTGCAATCAGCTTTTAGTTGGGCTCAATCATCAATAAACTCATTAAAAGTATCTAAAAGTTATTGCAAAGTTTCACAGTTCTTTATTTGGCTGTTTATGATAGCAACAAGTTTTACTTTTATAGATTTTGTATGGCTCACAACTCAATCACCTGCCACAAGTTGAAGCCACCACCATTTATGCAGCTCGATTGTCGGTTCCATTTTTGGTGTTAGTTCCATATCGAATATAGTTTGTGAGTTATTTTTGTTGAACTTCCTTTGCTTCACTCTCGCTCTTACATAATCATTTTTCTTTTTTAGCCTGTCAATTAGCAATGCATTTCAAAAACAACTTCATTACCGAACAATCTGAATTGAAGAATCATAAAGATAAGCTGTGGCTGCGTTATAAATTCAGTAGGGAATCGTTTGTGGACCTTTGGGGATTCTTGTGCCATTTATGGCTTATTATTATTTGCGGACATCATGTTCGTGTCAAGTTGACCGTGCGACAAACTTAAGTAGCATGAATTATGCGACAGTCAAACACAACACAACACAACTCAACTCAACTCAAGAACAACAAGTCTAAAGTATCATCAACTACAACGGTTTATATCTGTATTTATGTATCGTGTATCTGCATCTCTCTGTCTTTGTATCTGCAACTTTGCATCTTTGCAGTGTTCTGTCTGTCTGTCTGTATTGCGTTTTGTGCTGAGCAAATTGTGGGCAATCATTGTCAATTTACAATGCACATACATATGTTCAAAACAGAGCTGTCTTCTACTTGCTGCTGCCTTTTGCTTGTCCACTGATAGAAAGTAAACAGGCTACAGTAAAGATAGCCTACAAGTTACAGATGTGGTTTTTATAACGGATAGGTAACGTACACTTCAAAAAACCATTGATTTTTATATTTAACATATTCATTTCAAGTAAAGTATAATGCATGAAACATTCATACTTCGTTTATTTTTGAGTGTATAACAGTGAGTACAAGCGTTACTGTACCCGCATCGCTGTATCTAACGCTTTGGCAAGCGCACCTTGAACTACAAGCGACTTTTTCAAAGTGCATGTCAAACCGGCGTCGCTAACGGAGACAATCAAGCGGTAGCTTTGTGGAGGGGCCAAAGGTACGGGCAAGACTCGCTTCTACTGCCTCTTATCCAAACGCTAAGATCAGACAGGCAGACTGTTGTTGTAGTTGTTGTTTGTTGTAGATGATGTCGATGGGGTCGTTGTGGGTTCGTACGCTTTTATTTACCTTGTCTGCGTTTGTTTTGTTTTTTTTTAGCCTTTTTTTTTTTGTGTACAAGTATCTTTCCGTTTGTCTGCCTGTCTTTTTGCCTTCTGTCGCCCAACACTTTTCACGCTTTTAGCTTGCAGTTTTTGCATTTTGTTTGCTTCCCTTTTTTTATGTTTATTATTTTTTAAGGCAAATTTGTATGTTTTGTGCGTTTGCTTTGCAACTTTTATTGCTTTTATTTATATACACAAACGTAGAGCAATTTGTTTATTGTTTCTCGCGCCGAACATAAATCCAATTGCTTAAATAAATAGCCCACATGCAAAAAGCCTGACTTTGTCAGTCAGGGAGGGAGGCAGCGAAGAGGGTGTTAATAGGGGCGGGCGTAATCGGGGTGACAAGCACCGAAAACCGAAAACCGAAACCGAACCTCAAAAAATTGTCGACAGCTGCTGTTGCGTTTGTCAGTGATTAATTTTCATGTGGCGACACTTTTGCATACATACATATATATATATATATACGAATGTGTTCATACAGATGTACGGTTGCACGATATATTTGTACAATTTGGATGGACACACATTAAATTTATGAGCTTCAATGAGTGCAGCTCACGAAATGCGAATGGGCATATCATTTCAGTCGAAGAACAGAGAGAGAATTGAAAGGAATTGAGCTGCAAGGTTAAACGTTTGAAACTCAAGACACAAAAACGAATATACTTTTTGAAGAGCACGTAATGGGAAGCAAGTTCAAATAGTATGTGGACAGGAAATGATATAAGGGGAACAGCTATTATTAAATACCTTTACTATATTAATAAAAGTTTAGTTTCAGTATAGCATTAAAAATTGCATATCCTTTTCAATTTCATGTCATGCTACTTCCTTATGACTCTCAAGTTATCTTTTGTTTGTGTCTCTCATAACTTAACCCACTTACCCACTGTCTGCCGCAGTGCGTGCCACTCGATAGTAAGTCTTTGCTATGGCCAAAAGAGATCGGCAGGGTATTGGGGAATACTCCATACAAACTAAGACGCCGCTTATCTCGTTTAATGCGGCATATCATGCACTTGGAAGCTCATACACACACACACTTCAATCGTGAAGACAATACTTTAGTACTCCACAGGGAATCCATGAACGGGTGCTGAGTTCCAGGCCATTAGGTGCTCGCTGAGTGCAAGATACTCGTGTGTGTGTGTGTGTGTGTTTTTGTATCTATTGGATGCGTTTTGTCAAGATGCGTGTCAATGTTGTCAAACGGTGTCATCAGCTTTACTTGTATGTGGCTAGATGTCGGTCGCTCTGACTGCAATTTAATTTCATTTAATGTCAAGTGTTCTGTTTTCTACGCTTTTGTCTCCATCTACACATATCATATGATATCACGACATCTGAACATAACTATGAGCATGCTCCTGCTTAAATAACTGACTGTCTGACTGGCTTCCAACCTCAATTAGTAAATGCACTGACTGTGTCGCTGTGCCTGTTTGACTGACCCAGTCAAACTCAATTATATAATTGCCTTATTGGAACATTTTTATATTTTCTCTCTCTCTGTTGTCTTCGTCTAATTGCCAAATGCCAAATGGAATGTTAGCCAGAGATACCAACATGTCATTGCCAATTAATGGGGCGTGTCTTCAGTTTATTCATGTTGCAAATGCAAAGCGCCACCTGCCGTTTTATTACACTGACATCAGCTGCTGCATTCTTCCTTTACCTCGTTACTTCCACTTCACCACCTTATCATTATCCACTTTGTGGTCTTTACTTTTTGCATGCAAATTCTTGGCCAGTAATGATTTGAGTTTATTGGAATTTGTTTTACTTGTTTCGTTGCATGCTTTGTGCATTTTCTCGCATGCTTGCTTTTGTGTTAAATCGTACAAGGTCAGGTCACAATAGTTAATGGTTTCCACTGTACTTATGTAACTTAATAATTCTCATTGCTTTTGTGTTTTAAAAAAATTGTATTTTTCATTCTTCCGGAACCGTAATTATTAGTTATGCATTGAAATTTAAGCTCTGGTTGTTGCTTGTTCTGTTGAAAAATTCATATTGATATTGTCATCATATTGGTTTGAAACGGATGTACATACTGTACAGTTTGTGCTTGTTATGAAATTTTTTAACTTACAATTGATTTGAATAACTATGCATTTTGAAATAGAGTTGAAATAGAGAAAAGTATACAAATTTTGATGGAAAATCAAACTTAAAGTTAATAAGTAGCAAAATTCTCAAATCTAATGATATCTCTTACTGTTTCATATCTTCTCTCTAAAAGCTTCGTATCCATTCTGTATTGTTTTATTGCTTCACACACGTCTCTCTGTTCGAAGAACTTGTTTAACTCAATCCGCAAATAGACGGCACTAATTTTTGCAATTACTTTCTGTTTGTGGAAATTTATGCTGATTGTGTGGCAGTGGCGCCAACCAGAGTCCAGCATTCGCAATCGTTAAATAGACATTTCAACATGTACAATTTATTCCTTTGGCACTCCAGCTGATGCAGAACGCACAGCAAAGCATCGTAAAAGATATATACCACTATAAATACTGTACATTGGGGTTCGAGTAGAACCTTTTGTTTTTCGTTAAATAACTATCTGCTCTCTTCTCGGTCCAGTGGCTGACCTCATTCGACGGATATGCGCCACAAATAGCTGAAAACGCGATTTAAATTGCTAGAAATTGAAAGTGACACTGAACGCGTAAAAACAACAACACAAATTGCACACACAAGCTATTTATTATAACAAATTGCAAAGTGCAAAGAATAACCCCTGCTCCCGCCCGTAGTTTTGTAATTTGAGTTAAGAAACCCAAAAAGCATACATCTTAAGCACTTTTAACGAGTTAAGTAATACTTTAAGGGGTAGGGACAGATGGAGCTGAAGGGAAAACAAACTGCAAGTTTGAAACAACAACAAATTAGTAAAAGCAAACAGGCAACAAATGCCATTTGGTTATGTCTGGGCCATATGACAATAGAGTCGTACAACGTCTTTGCTTCAAATGTGTAAACAAAAGCGTGTTCAAGTTTTGAAAAGGGAAGAAATGTTGCAAGACCAAAAAGGCATGCGGAAAGCCCTAAAAGAAAGTAGAACTGACTAACTAGAAAATACCCTGTAAAAGTATAAGGTTTGGAGCAACAGATATCAGATGGTTGAAATGAAAAATGAAGTATATACCCCACTTACACACTCTTTGATGCATACATTAACAAGGCTTTGGCGGCTTTGTTTTAAATGCAAATTGGCAGTTAATTACAGCTCTGTTTTAATCCATGAGGGTTGCGAGCTTCAAGGCCCTTTTGGGGGTTCAAATGACAAATGCGAAATTTTGGCCTTTAGGCCATTTTTCTTTCTATTAAGCGTTGGCAGCAAAACTTTTCAAAAAGGGGTTAAGCTGTTGGTTAAGAGTGCAATCACAGTACCATTTAATAGAAGAGCTTTGTCAACATTTTAGGCAAGTGCTTCAAACTTAAAGAGGAAGAAAAACCAACTGTCAGCTAACAATTTGCTATTGGCGGGAAATCTTAAGCAATAAATTTCAAGTTTATTGAGATGATGTATTATTATCCACTTATGAAAGACTAGTATATTATAATGTTTACAAATGTCATTGAGTTCTTCGCACACATACAAAGTTAGCATGGCGTATGAGCGATATTGATGGGCTGTCAAAAAAAAGTCGTAATTGAAAGCTAAACAAACAAACGTTCCAAATGATGGCAGCGCTGAATGTTTGTTTATGCAGCAGCCGCAACAACAACCATAACAACAACAACAATGTGGCATAAGGGGCTCTCTCTGCTAACATGCCATGAAGTGGCAGCCACAAGATACAACATGCATAATTGTATCTTAAAGATACATAATAAGTGCGGCACGCGATATTCAAACAGCAGTAGCCTAAGTTACTGGAGCGCATCATCAATGTGTAATCTAGTTTGGTCCCCCTTTTCCCCTCTCCCCCTTATCTACCCGTTCTTTATTAGTGCGTAACTTGATGCATCCACAACGTCGCCTGTCAATGAGGTGCTAATGGAGCTGGCTTTTTAAAAATGTTGCTGTCGAGATTCAAAACCCTCCAACTACCAACCATATCTAGGAGTCTAACCATAACTTTGATGTACAGTTAGTAAGCCAAACCACATTCATGATTTCATCAGCCATCCAACTACCATCACTGTTGATAAAAAAAAATAGTTGCCTTGCAACAGCAGCGAAGTGCTATAAATAGTTTAAAGTTGCACTTACCACTACACATTTTTTCTTTTTCTGAAGTGCTGCTTCTTGTCTTCTATGTTGTTGTTTGTTTGTGTAATCTGAACCGACATGTGTGCTGGTTATGAATAAATTTTTAGAGCCATGCTCGAAAGTTTTCTATGTGTGGTTTTTTGCTTATGTTGCAGCAAGTTTTTAATTAAGTTAAAGCTAAGAGCTAAAACTGAAAGCAGAGAAAAAGTGTTTGGTATTTTCTTTAAAAGTTTTAAACCAAATAAAAATTTAAGGTTGAAGGGTTTCAAAATAAAGCTCTAAACTATGATAACACTTAATTTAATTATAAAGAAAATTGTATGTTTAAATAAAAACTCATTTGAGATTGGTTTTATAAATATTACAACAATCGTTTGGCTTTATTAATAGTACAAAAAAAAGGTTTATGTAATATTAAGTGTTTAAATTATACGTTTTTAATCCGATTAATTGAAAGCGATTAACTTAGAAATTACAAAATAAACGACAGCGATTACGATAAAAATTATTAAATCCGACAGATGGATAGAAAAACAGTTTTTTTTAATAATGGGCAACGATCACGCTACAAAACGCAGTTCAACTAAAGTTGAAAGCTTGAAATGAAATCCTACAGATACAATATGAGGTAACTTTTCATATGTAGTTACGAGCTCTGGTTGCAAAGAGCTGCCAAAATGATTTGTGATGTGTATTATGTCTTTTTAATGCTGACATATGCGATTCTGATATGAATAGTGTTGCCTTACAGCTTACAAGCTCAGCTCACAGAGTGTTTGCATAGGCCACGGCCAATGAAATGAGCTGCTGTCTGAACAGATTAATCTCTAAATTGATTAACGTTGATTCTAAACTGTATAAGGGGAGCAAATAATGGAGGTTGATGTATTTCAATGTTTTGCCATTACGTCACAGTCACCTTGAAAACTGAGCTCATAAATTAGATATGCAACAAAGATACATAAATACAATACAGATACACATATATGTAGATAGATACATTTGTAGCACGCTGCTGCGTATTAATTATTTCAAGCAGTCAATTTGAAACATGAACAATGAACGTGAAATACAAAATACACTTCTAAATGGAGCACAAACTTTTGCCAAAGCTGTTTGTGATGCTTTTGAAATAAATTTCAATTTTTTTTTGTTACTAAAGTATTAACTCTCCATTCACTTTGCAGCGCTCAAAACCAGTTCAACTTTTTGCTATGTTTTTGGCGGCAAAACTTTGTCGCAAAGCACGTGGTTCGTTATTGGACTCCCCGGTACCGGTTTAAGTTTCTGTTTCTGCTCTGTTGCTGCCCCAATGACGTAGCTCTTTAAAAGAGATACAAAAAAAAAAACACAAAAACACATGTGGCCAAGTCGCGATCTCGCAACTGAAACGTTCCATGACCAATTCAGTTGGTTTAAGTGCGTTGTTGCTTTTTTGTAAGAGGGGTCAATGTATTCAAAAAAAAAAAAATTATAATATAAATAGAAACAATATGAAAAGTGTACTTAAATTAAAAGCGGCAATACATGTGAAATGTACTTTAATAGAAAATCGCTTATTAAATTATTGAACTTAATTAAAATAGCTCGAGATGAGTGTGCGTTTTTCAAGTGCTTCTTTCATTTTATGCCACAAGTTTTTTTTTCGTATGCTTAATTAAAAAGCCATTATAAATGAGATATGTAGCAAAATATGTTGCATGCGTTGCAAGTGTGGCATCTTTAAGTGTCATCTTAAGTTATTCAAGGCCTGCGTCCTAGCCTTGAGCTGTGACTTGTTTTCTTCCCCTCTGCTTTATGTCAATCAACCGAAATTCATTTTGAAATCGGGTACTTGTATTCATGTTCGTATTCGTGTCCGTATTTTGTTGCGCAGCGAGTGTTCATTTAAATATATTCAAGATTTATTGCTGTTTGTTTTCGGGTTACAAGAGATTCTAATTGAATTTAATGATGCGAATCATATAGAATCTCAAAAAGTTTTTCTGGTTTTTCTTAACAATAAATCTTTTGCTTAATTGCGGAATTGCTTAATGTTTAGAATTTACAACTAATTGCGCATAAGTCTTAAGAAATGAACTGAAACTCAAGAACACCAAGTTCTTGTAGATGAAGTTATAAAAAAAAAAATCTAAAAATGGTTTTTTATTGTTTGCCTTGAACACTTCACAATTTTTAATAAAACATTTAAAATTTTGTTTCGTTAACAAAACCGAAATTTACTCATTTCATTAGTTTTTGTATAATATCGACGGGGAAGGGGAAGACAATCGACTCGGTATCTTCATTGCAAATAGTATTCAAAGTTTGCAAATAACGTAACTAAAAATGAAAACTTATAATATCAAAAGAATTTCAAGTTTGATCAAGTAAAACTCACCTGCAACGCAATTGGATTCAGTTCCATGATATCAGCTGCCTCTTTGAGTGCCTTGACCGCATCTCTTTCGCCATTTGCAGCTGCCACTTTGGCCATTGCCTCACGTCGTGCCTCCTGCTCCACGGCCATGGCACGTTGCAAGGATTCGGGCATGTAAATATCGGTGCTGTATCCAAAATATACATATAGATATGTATTTATTGGTTGCAAGTACAGTGAGAACTTACATTTCAACTCGCTCGACACGTATGCCCCACGGTTCGGTGGCACCACTGCTATCCAGAGCACCCTTGATTTGCCGGGAGAGTGCCTTCTTAGAGGACACTAGCTCGATGAGCATATAGCTGCCAGTAACATTGCGAAGCGTTGTCATTGCCAGCAGCTGGCAGCAGTATTCGTGATCCATCACCTGAAGTATAACATCGAGGGGATTCTTGATGCGATAATAGACGACAGCATCTACACTGATCGTTACAGAATCCTTGGTCAATATATCCTGTGTCGGCACATTCAGTGATGTGGTGCGCAAATCAACTTTGGTATAGGAATCCACACAGGGTACGACAAAGATAACGCCAGGACCACGTGGGCCACCGGCACGCAGGCGACCCAGTCGTAGGATAACTGCACGCTGATACTCTTGCAGGATGACCAAACACATGAATATCGATATGGGAAATACAGCGACCAGCAGTATATATGAAAGAAGCACAAAAATAAGTTCAACCAAGCTTCTTGGTTCATTCTCAGCTGTGAAAGATAAGTTGATTAAAATAACTAAAATCCGTAAGTTTGACAATTATAACTTGTCTTGACATTGCGATATTGGTTAACAGCTCGATCTGAATCTGTGCTTGCCGTAGAATCTTCTTCAGATTCTTGTACTTCCTCAGATAGTTCATCCTCCACCTTTTCATTTTTTTTATTTTCTTCACTTTCTTTTTTATCTTCTTTTATATCTTTTTCTGCAGATGCTCTCTTCATTTTTAAGAATATGTATGCGCAATAAACTAGTATTTGATTTCAAATATAAATCGGAAATATAACTAAATATAACTGTTGACAAACCAAACAAAGTTATGCTTATTGACAGTTTCAATTTTGCTTCCTTACAAATAATTATTTTTTGTTTGATAAGTTAATGGAACTGTCATTTCATTCTCATCTGTCTGTGTTAAAAATAAACATTTGACAATCCACTCAAGTCACGTTCCTTGACGGCGACGGAGTCAGCAAATTGTTTTTTTTTGTGTTGAATATAGTATGATATCAGGTAGCTACAAAATTTGCAGAGTCAACAAAGTCTCTTAAGGCAGATGAGGCTTGAAACAAGTGTAAAAAGAAAAAAATATATATATTTAATTGTTTTCAAGGAACTTTTTTAACTTGCAATCACAGCATAGTTTTTATTTCTTTTGTACGTCTCAACAAAGTTTCGACGCATTTCATTTGTAATACTTTATTTTGTCGTTTGATTAATTGAAACATTTGTCAACCTTCAAAAAAATTCTTCAAGTAGCGGCTAATGGAAAGCATGCAAAGAGAAGGCATCAAGAAATAATAATAAAAAGATGCCGTTCAAACAAAAAACCGAGAAAAATGCGACAACAATTTAAATATTTAATTGCGCCGAGAGGAGGAGGCGGAATCGAAGTTGCTTTGTACACAAAGCGCACAAAATTAAATTACAAATAAATTAATATAAATTATGATAGAGTCTCAGCTTGAGCCGATTAGCTGCGGATCGGTTTTTTGTTTGTTTGTTTGTTTGACAACAAAAATGCATTTGCTTAAGGTTTTTTTTTCTCTTCCTCAGCCGAATTGAAATTGATGACAAATTTATTGGGCATAACGAATTAATTAATTAGCCGCTCATTTGTTTGTCTAATTTTATATTAATTAAATATTGAGCAATGCGCTGTTTTAAACATGATTTCTTGATACTTTTTATGTTGCTCTTTAAGTATTTTGTATATATTTATTAAAAGTAAAACAGGAATTAAGCTGGTTTTTTTTTTAATCATAGAAAAAAATTTATGAGCTTACAATTTGCATATAAAAAACTGGGTGGTATTTAAACTAAAAAATGTCTGATAGCAAAATATTAAAGATTTTCAATATCAAGTTTAAAGTTACTTTAAACAACAGCAGCAACACCTGAGTATGATTGTGCGCATACATTAAAGGCCCACAAATTGCCCTGGCAACTAATTAATTAAATGACTTGACTGTCGCAACGTGCATTGTTCAATCAAACATACAACGATCGATTGATCCATTAAATTAATTGAGTGTAGTGTAAACGTTTTGCCAACCAAACAATTCACACAACACACAGCCAACCAGACGGTGAGAGAAGGGCGAGCGGTTGCCAGTTTTAAACACCTATCTACTACCTCTTTTGATTGTCCATTGTCACGTGTGTGTGTGTGTGTGTGTTTAATGGGGCAGCAGCAGCAGCTGTTGCAAGTCGAGTCCGAGAGTCTGGCGCTAACGAGTATTGGGTCTCGATTCTCCAGACGCCTTAATTGATGCAATTGCAACCAATAGATGCAAATGGGGAGTGTCGAATTGTTTAACCAGTTAGCATTCGTGACTCTTTCAGTTTTTCAAACAGCTGTGATGCTCTTTCATAAATCATAAAACTGGCCAGTTGAATAAAATCGTGACATATGCACAAAAAAAATTGTGATGAAAGAGTTAAACAAATACACGAAAAAAGGTGTAGAAAGCATACGAAAATAACAACAATATTGGAAAATGAAATCGTATTTGTATAAACTATTATGAACAGAGAGGAGGAGAGAGAGGAAGCAAGACTAACTACCATAAAGCATGACGCTGTTAAAAAACAACAATCGTGAAAAGAGGCGTGTGAAGTTTTCAGCAAGTTGAAAGTAGGTGCATTGCAGGGCATTGGGCGTAGTCAAACTGGCTTAACTCACGTGCTGCTTATCTCTGGTTACTTTTGACGCAGTGCACTTTTAATTAAGTTAACAACTGTTTCGGACAAAAGAGCAACAATCCCAAAGCAGCGTCTGCAATTTCTTCTCTCTTTGTTTCTTTCGCTTTTTCTTTGATTTTGTTGCGAGAAAAAACAAAACAGAACGCAACATCAGAGGAAATGCCGCAAAACCAGACACAGTTCGTTGGCTCAGCTTGAGACTTGGCTTGAATTGGGTTTAGGTTTGTGTGCAACACTTGCATAAAGCATCGAATCGACATGGTGGGTGTGGTAAAGAGGGTGGTAAGGAGGTAAAGTAGGCGGAGTGTCGACATCATCACCTGTTATGTTATCAACAAATTGCAAATTCGAAAATGGGCATTTGCAAAACTTGTCTCCCAAACTGGTTTACTGTAGATACCCTCAAGGGGTACGTACAGTAGTAATTACTGTCAGTCACCAGGCATTTTTATTCGAGCCACCCACAAAAAATTGATCTCAAAAAAGTATGACGTCATTGCGAAACTCAATAAACGACTTAATTCATATTCAAGCACAATTATAGCTTTTCGCTGACGGCGGCTTAAGTTTTGGTTCTCCATCGAAAATAATTGAGGAAACACGCGCGAAAACCAGCTGGAAAAACTATCAATTAAGTGTTGTTGTGTGGCACAAATTGAAAAAACATTTTATCATTGCCGTAAAATGACTCAAAACACTGCGGATACACATATTTTTCAATAATTATCAATCCATTGAATGTGCAACAGTTTCAGATTGCTTATAACTTACTTTTGTAAGTGGAGACAATCAAGTTGAGAGCGCTATTTGAAAGAGTTGTTTAAGTGTTTATATAATTATTTATGAATGTCCCAAGAAAAGCAATTTAAAATCAATGCTTATTAATTGTTCGTGCAACATGTTAAAAACTTTGTGTAATTGGTTCTTCTTGGTTGAAATCTTCACATAAACTTTTTAACCCTACTTTGTAGTTTATTAAGCAATTTAAATCAATTCTACTTTAATTGATCTCTTTTCCTTACAATTTTAATTAAATCTAGCTTTACAATCCAACAAATGTTTTCTGTTTAAATTAAATTCCAAAATCCAATTTATTTTCATTCGACACAGAAGTAAAATGTAATTTTGACTTTTGAACTCTCAATTCGAGTATGGAAAGAACTCTCGGCAATAGTTCAACTTTAGAGGTTTATTGCATAATCAAAGCTGAAGGCAAAGCTTAAAAATCCTCACAATTTCTATGAAAAAGTTCTCGATACTTAAACGTAATTGAATTTTCACAGACAACTTTGTTTCAAGCACTTTTCGGTTTACATCAATTATCAGAGTGTCGTAAATCTGTTAAATGAGTTAGTTTTGAAACTCGTCTCGTCTCGTTTCTCGCCTTCTCCTTCTCTATCTCTCTCTGTCTCGATTTTCTCTGTTTTTTGCTACATTCCCACGCCAAATCACAGCGGGCATCACGTACATTCATATAGTAGTTGTTGCCAGTCAAAATGGCACTTAATGAGTTTCTAATTAATTTTCAAGCGTTTTCAAGTGCATTGAACTTTGCCACTAATCAACAAGCAAAAGCAAGTGATAAATCCAGTGAAGTAGTGGGAGATTATGTGGTGACAACAATATTGCTGCACAGTGGCAAATTATGTTGATTGAAGGGCGCTGAAAACTCCTCTCGTGTGCTTCGCCGCACCCTCATCATAAGTATCATATAGCATAACGGATCCATAACTCATGAGCAATAAACACTTGCAACAAAAACAATCAGCAATGCGATCAACTGCAACTACTATTAGAGCAACTTGTTGCAGTTGCAACTATATGAGGGTCAGAGTCAAAGTTCAATAAAATCCAATTAAACTGGCTCAGCCCCCTCTATGCCTCTCGCTCTTCCTAGGCATTGCAGACCCGCAGACCTTTCAACGCGCGCTCGTAAATCTCAATGTCTGGCAACCTGCCTGCCCCAAAATTAAAGTCTATGAGACCTGCAGCACAATGTTGCAAAGGAGCATTTGATTTAATAAACCCAAACAACGTGAACTTTCACCGGCGTCCAAACTGCTCAAAAGTTTCTTTCTCTCTCTCTCTGAAGTTAGTTTCAAATTGAATTCTTTGCAAAAGTTTAAACCTTGGCGGTCATTAAACGTGCAACGTGCTGGATGCGGCTTGCAACTGCCGGTTGCGTCTTTAATAATATACAAAAGAAAAATGCTGCGCCTTAATTCGCTTCTTCTTGTTTGCTATTTTTAGCACATTTATTATTGCCCAGCGCAAGTATTGGAGGCTAACTATGTGGTTAGCAAGAGGTCAATTTATGTCTTGTAATTTCCTTGACAAGAACGTAACCCTTAACCCCCTCCCTACCCCTGTCCCTGTCCCTGTCCCTATCCCTCTGCCGGTTTTATGACAGTTACTTCCGCTGGCAGCACTTAATAATTCTTTATTCGAACTTCGTGGTTTACTTTCTGCAATGAATGCGTCATGGTTGAAGTGAATGTTTGAACTTAAAAGAGAGTTTCGCAGTGAAGTGAACGCGAGCGTGGTCTCAAGTTACATTTATCTTAATGCTCATCGTCGTCATTATTCATTCAATTTCATTTTGGGGTACATTCAGATCATCATCATGTTACTTGAAGGAACGAACGTGACATTCAAACTTTGTTTTTGTCAAGTATTTAAAACTTGTGTAAGTTGATGTAAGTTTACCATGAAAAGTCTTTACGGCCTGGGAATATTTTTGTTAGTTTTATGACTAAAACAAGAACAACATTTACAATCAGCTTAAATTCCGTATATTTTAGTTGATTTTAGATTTATATGCTGCAGTTTGCTCTTTCTTTCTCCGTTGTAAACTCAAACATCTTATAATGACTGCAATCCTTTTCAAGACTTCAGTACTCAAAGCTTTGTCATCCATCACTTGCAGAACCAGAAGCAGCAGCAGCAAAAACTTACACTACCCACACTATACTACACTACACTACACTACACAACACTGTAGTCTGTTGCATTATTTAGATTTTGAATCACGTTACTTGAACTCGAGAGACGCTCGCCCCCACTTGAAAGTTGCATGCCCGTTGTGCTCGAAGTGCTTGCTGTTTGGCTTTTTCAAACACTATCACAATAACACATCATTTGTCAAGGCAAACAAATGATGTTGCATGTAACCTTATCATCTCATATCCGTTGCAGACAGCCAACTACAATGACAGCCCAGCGGACATTGAATAAGTGTATAAGAGTGGGGGGGCGTGTGGTAAGTTGCAACACCTAAGGTCAAGCGCTAAGGTTAGACGTTGTTGTTGGCGCAAAGAGAGAGCTCACAGCAGACGAGAAAATGTACATCAGACGGACAGGAGACGAAAACAAAACTTAGACGGCAGCTCCTTCAGTGGACAATGGCAGAACACAACACACACCCATACATGAAAACACACACGAACAGGACACACAAGTTGCCTGCTTCACAATGGCTACTAATGAATAAACATGGCGTCGCCGGCACTTCCGCTTAAGCTTTTTGCTCTGTACCCTTTCGTGCTGAGGGTGCTTTCAACTTGTTACAAAGTTGCAACAGTGTTAAAAAATATATTTTCTATTGTTATAACTATGTTAGAAATATCTGATAATTACATAAAACAGTTCTAATATGAACTACATGACATTTTATTATGTATAATTACCCATCAGGGTATTCTTACCTCTCGTGTAACAAAGAACTTTTCTACCCTTTCCACACTCAATTTTTTTTTGTTATTCCCAAGTTACGTATACGCCGCATATTTGTCGTCAGTGTTGAAAGTTGCGCAAACAAACAACAAATTTATTGGCAAAGCAACACAACGAAACAAACATCAAACATCGAAACATTGTCCCATGGCACGACACGAACAATGTTACGTCTCTCCCGTTCATGTACTATTACACCTCCCCACACCACCTCTCCCCTAGCCCGTCTGAAGTGGACATCAACGTGTGTCTGTGTGTGTCGCTGACATTGACGCCACTAATGATCAGCGGCGTCGTCGTCTGCCGGACGCCCAAGCAAATGAGTTTGTTGTAAATTGCTAAAACCCATACACCAAACACACGCCCATTCCCTTCCCTCTCCCCCACCCACAGAATGTGTATTGTTTTTGGGGCGTTATTTTGGCATGCGGCATTCCGTTACATCTTAGCCAAGGCATTGTTTATCCCATTTAAGCTTTTAATGGCACTCGCTGCCAATGCCACAGCAAATGTTTGCAAATGGAGCAGGAGGCGACCAAGCGAACTTCCGGCGAGAGAGTTGTCGACAACTGCAAGGAGAGAGGGTACAGTGCTGGGGTTCCGCACATGTGTGTGTATTCATGTCGGCGGTTTTACTGCTTGCTGCCAGCGGCACTTAACCAAAAACGAGTTTACTCTAAGCCATGTCAGTTGCAACATAGCTTCGACACAGTCTATTAAGGATGCTTAGTGAAGTTATGTTGACATTGAGTTCAATATTCAATTTGCTCTCTTTTTGGGCTTTTCCAGTGTTCAAAGGAAAAGTTTTAGCTTCTTTTTGTATGGAAGGGAACAAAAGTTTAAAGTTCCATTACTTGGAGAACAAATATTAATATCTTTTCTGTCTGAACTGAATTTAATCTGAACCATATCTTCTCTTTCTTTACAGAACTTTTCTTAGGACACATTTGGGCGAAAAGCGAGCATGGGCAGACAACGAAGTATAACAAACAGCATGAGCTGTAATCTTAGATCTTCAATGATCCCTTTGGCATGCGTGTTTGCATTGCTGCAGCTAGTCACACCAGTACTGGGTCATGTTCATCCCGTGCTCATATACAAGAATGCGTCCACACAGTTAGGTCAGCTGGTCACGTCGAGCACTTTGGTTTGGGAGAGTTACGATCCAAGGGATGCCAAACAAATGCAATCGGCTGTTGAGGGTGGCAAATATCTCACCGAAGAGGAACACTATCCGATCTATGTGTGCCGTGTCACGATTGAAGGTGTGCCCACCTCTGGTCACACTGAAAAAGTGCAGCAGAAGCACGTTTGTGTTGCAGCTCTACACAAACACAGCATCAATGAGAACTTTGATGTGCTGATGAACAAGGGACATCTGGGCAAGATTGCCTGGAAACACTGGACCAAGTTTAATGTAGGCATCCCCGTTGGCGCAATTCGAATTGGCGATGAGTCCTACATTGGCCGCCATCGAGCGGTGCACAGTGCCAGTGCTGAGGGAGCTGAGACGCATCGTGGTGCGGATTACAATCTGGGCAGATTCGAGGTTGTGGGTCTGGGCAAGATAAAGGTGGTGGAGAACGAGCGTGAGAAGAACTACGATGAGGGTGAGGTTCTTGTCGAAACGGAACCCTTCAGCTACGAGCTACGCGACATCAAACTTGATCAACTGCATACAAGCATTAGGGAAAATATGACCGATATGGGTAAGCTTTGGACTATTATAGTACTTTGTGTTACTAACGTAAACTTTTTTAATGCCATTCTAGCTACTGGCGTTCTGGAGAATCGTGGCGATACCTATGACACCATGGAGAAGGTGATGAGCTACAGTTTCGATTACTTGCAATACTGGGGATCGCATGAGGGTGTTGCCAAGGGTCTGCCCACAAAGATCTATGAGAAGAATGTGGCCACACCAGCAGAGATCAATTGGGCATTAAAGCGAGGCGAGAAGCGTCATGAGAACAAGGCCGTCTACAGTAAACTCTGGCCAGGCACTGCGATCAATGTGACACTGCGTGGCAACTATGTGACCCTAGAAGCACCCTACACCGCCAAACTATCAGCCTTCTACCATGACAGTGAAAGTGTGTCGCGCAAGATTAGAGCCGAGGTAAGTGCTTAAGTGAGATATGCATTCAAGTTCCCAACTTATATTTTTGCTTACTATTTAGGTTCGCAAAAGCTACTTGAAAGAAGTTAAGATGGACTTTAGTCCCGTCTATTGGATTGAGAATGGTACAATGGTGCCGACGACAACAACCACAACATCAACCACATCGACAACGACACATGCCACAACCTCCACCACAAATGAGCCAACGCCTATTCATGAACCACCGCTGGTCCGGGTGGAACACGTGGGTGTTAAGCATTCCGGGCCCGATTCGTTGGAGAAGTCGTTAAGTGATTCAACGGCAACCAATGAGGTTGACTCGCATGAGGCGCCCGAGAATATGTCCTCCAAGGATGCAGCGCTCGCTGGCTTCGGCATTGGCGGTGGTGGTGGTGGTGGGGAGAGCAACAAGTTGGCGTCAGGAGTCGCTGGAGCCATATGCATGACGCTAATTGTGACGCTGTTAAATCTGTAGATGGGAAGATGATGGAGGGTCTCCCAACTAGCATAGCGTTTAATTGTTGTTGTTGTACCTGTTGTACCCGTCTTTGAGAAAGAGTGTCGTAAGAGAAACACACACACAACCAGAAAGATTGAGACAGACATGATATGATAGAGATATAGAAACGCCACAAGAAAACGAAACACAAAACACAAACCGGATAGCTTTTTCTGTCTGTGTGTGTGTGTATGTGGGTGTTTGATTTTTTTTTGGATGTGTGTTAAAAAGGCGAACAAAAGTTGATATTTTTTATACTTGTCCCCCATCTATGGCTGCTTCTTCTTCTACATCATATATATATATATATATTATTAATATATGAACCATAGCGATGAAACAAATTGAATTTTAAGAGAGAAATACAATAACATTCCTAAACTTTACCCTCACAAAAGGAAATGAATCAAAAGTATATACATATGTAAACACACAACATATACATATATCGAGTATAAACATACAATTTTTTTTTAAGTTGCTTTGCATTGTTTGTATTTCTATTTTTTTGTATAATTTCTGGCTTCTTTCAATACTGTTTGGATAGGTTCTTTAAGCGCAAAACGAAGCATTCACAATAAGCTGTAGTAAAATAATAATAATAATTAATTGAATGATCTGACGAATGATATATAGGGTTGATATATGTATATTCTAATATATCTATGATATGATATGTATATGTATATGTCTAAAATGTAAAATCTATGTAAAACATAAGTAATAATATATGTATGTATTTAAATATTTAAGTGAAACACACTCCAAATATGTAAATTAGTTACTAGCTATTCTTTCCTTTTCTGACCAACTTATTATTTGCTTGAATTCTTTTTCTAAGTTAAAACATACTCGAAAATGTATTTTGAATTTTGCTTTCAAAAAATTTCATGAACCGAATCTCCAAAAATCTATAATTTCGTTTTAAAGAAAGAAGAAAAAACAAAATAAAGCTTGTAAATGAAAATTGATCAAAATCCAGTGTTGGTTTTATATAAATGTTTTTTGTTTTAACGATTGGCAGTTAATTTGAAGCTGTTTTTATTAAGTTAAGCATTAATTTTACTTTAGCTTTGTATTTTTGTATATTTGCTTAATAATTCAAGCGATCAGCCGTCTTGAAACTTGTTAAACGAATTAGCATTGATTTTAAAAAAGTATATACAGCAAACAAGTTTCTCAAAAACTGACTCGAGCTAGTTGATTAAATCGCTCTATGTCTAATAGATATGATATGTAAACATTTTGCTTGCCTTGTAGATTTCCAATGTTAATAGAACTAGACGCTCATTAGTTAAAAGTAGTTGATAAATGAATTGCTTTGAAAAACACAAAAGAGGCTGCCGCATAACGGCTATATAAAAGGTAATGGCTTTCGCCTAAAGGCTGAAAGTCATGAGAAATTGTTTAGATTTGGTATTGAGTTAGTAATAAAAAAAATAAAATCCACTCAAGTATTCTTGAGCTGTGCCGACCAAAAACTGAACTGAAAACTAACAATCAAAGCCGACACTCTAAAACGGTTTCTCTCTCTCTCTCGCTCTATCGTCAAATAAGTCGCTTCTAATTATCGCTATATGATATATGCCCGACACAACGCGCCATTAGCCAAACATTTATTACCCAAATAACATCAAACACCTGCAATTGTATAAATATATTATTTATTTCTTTTGTCAACCATTTAAGGACAGAGTTGTCAGTTAGACACTCAAACCTTGTTGATATGGTTGGCAAATAACCAAACAGATATCGTCTATTAGTCATCGGCTACTTTGGCCAGTAGCCGACTGGCTTTAAGCCACGTTAATTAAGCAGCACGCAGTATTGTGTATATTTTATGCGGCTTTTATTCAAATTTAAATAACAAATTAGCAAATGAAACTGCCACACTGTCTGGGTCTCTCTTTTTCGTTTATTATGCAAAGCACGGTTGCGATAATGATATATATATATATATTTCTGAACCTATACTTGTTACCACGATTTATTTTTTTATTATACATCAATTCATGCGCTGTTGAGAACATTGAACAAAAGGCCCCCAAAATAAAAAGCGGTTTTATTTTTTTCGCGTTAGAATATATATTTTTAAAGCGTGACCACATGAAGTCGATACCTCTAAACGAGTTCTCAGCTGATACCAATTGAAGTGCTTGTTCTTGTTGTTTTGGGGCAAAGGCGTGGCTGTTGCTCAGTGTTATTGCCAAGAGCCTGTGGCACGTTTCGCGTTCACAACAATGCGTGTTGTTAGCAGAGCTGGACCACTTTTGGGGGGCGGGCATCGCAATGCTTCAAAAGTTGATTAACCCCATGAACTCATGCTGTGAGCCACTGCCAATTCTCATTATGCGGTCAATATATTACTATATATATATATATATATATGTAATCACAAAAGAATGAAGAAGAATAGCATAGCAAAGCTGAGCTGCCAAAAGGCAATTATTAACTAGAATTTTTATGTCTCTCTTTACAAATTGGTTTTCAGATTCTATTTTTAGCTACAATTGCGCTTGTGAAAGTGATAAATATTTGTATCTAGTTAATTAAAACGGAAAATTATGTTTTTCAATTTATTTCCAAATTTATTTCATTGACAAAAGCTGACAGCTAATTGACTTTATAAAAATTCTTTCTGCAACAGTTGAATTAAATTAAATATTCGTTTGTAGCGGTCTGCCTGCCATTGATTTTATGCATAAATTGAAAACAATTTCACTGCATTTATCGCTGCAGAATAATCTGCATGTTATTTAAAATGCTAATAGAGAATGCATCTATCCTGGACTCTGTCTCTCTGCTCGGCTGCCTGGCTGGCTGGCTGGATGGCTGGCTTCGTTGGCTTGGTTGGTCTAACCAACAAAAATTTTATGCATCGCTACCCTAAAACAAAAGCAACCCTTTTTCACGGCTGTAGACTTTGAACGTGGGTTAACTGAATTTTAAAAAACCGGAGACGGCTTTTTTTTATTCTGCAGACCTTTAGGCATATCGGTGTGCAATCTGTTAGCTGCATTCAGCCGTGACTCATTCTGTGTGTATGAGTTTGTTAATGTGCATACGTACATACACATGTTTATGTATGAACTCGAGTCACACTTTATGCAATTTACTTACAGTTGCGCTTGTGGTTTCGTTTTCCTTTTTTTTTTTTAAAGCCATTTGCATAAATTTAGCTGACAGGTTGTATCCTTTTTGGGTTAGCAGGATAAGTGTCAGTGAAAAGTTACAAATAATAATAATGCGTTAATGTGTTATTTATTGCTTTTTGGATTAACATTGACATCACAGTTAACCTTTCAACCCATCAAGGGTTAACAATAGGCATATTGGATTTTATTGGATCCAAGTGAAAGTACTTGAAACTGTATCAAGCTGATAGTTGAGTAAGTATTTCTTTTAAAATTCTCTAATAGTCGTTGCTGTAATCATCACTCGGGCCAGATGGGAAACCTCCTTGGCCGCCTTGGAAACCTCCTTGGCCGCCTTGGAAACCTCCTTGGCCACCTTGGAAACCTCCTTGTCCACCTTGGAAACCTCCTTGGCCACCTTGGAAACCTCCTTGGCCACCTTGGAAACCTCCTTGACCACCTTGGCCACCTTGGAAACCTCCTTGTCCACCTTGGAAACCTCCTTGGCCGCCTTGGAAACCTCCTTGGCCACCTTGGAAACCTCCTTGTCCACCTTGGAAACCTCCTTGTCCACCTTGGAAGCCTCCTTGACCTCCTGGATAACCTCCTTGGAAACCTCCTTGTCCACCTTGGAAACCTCCTTGGCCACCTTGGAAACCTCCTTGGCCACCTTGGAACCTATCTTGGCCACTTTGTTGGGATCCTCTTTGACCACCCTGGGAAGAGTCTCCTCGTCCACCTTGTTGATCTCCTTGTCCACCCTGTTGGCCACCTCGTCCACCTTGCTGGCCACTCTGTTGACCACCTTGGGATCCTCTCTGGCCACCCTGCGAGCCGCCTCGTCCACCCTGTTGGCCACTTCGTCCACCCTGTTGGCCACCCTGTTGACCACCTTGGGATCCCCTCAGCCCACCCTGGGAAGAGCCTCCTTGTCTACCTTGTTGGCCTCCTTGTCCACCACGCTGTCCTCCACGTGAACCTTGAGCAGCAGCAGTGGCCACCAAGCCAATTAAAACAATCAGGATTGACAGACGCATTTCGGATTCTTTGACAACCAGATAATTAGACTGACTAATTTTCTTCGGATTACCTTGCTCTTAAATAGAAAAATGGTTTGACATCAACAATAAACATTTCACAACAGCTGCTTACTGTAAACAACAAATTTCTTTTGTTCAATTGTCTATTTTATTTTAAATTTTAAATAAAAATGTCGCGCGTGGTTAAAAAAAAACAAAACAGTAAGTCCATCTGGATATTTAATTAAGCTCAGAATTTGTTTAATAGTACGTCATGTCTTAATCATGATGTCAAAAAGTAAATAAATATGCCAAGTTTTTAAAAAAGATATTTATGCTTAAAAATAAACAAAAACTTGATAATTGAATGTGATGATAAAAGCATTGCGGACCTATAGAAAAAAAAAAATAGTCAAACATGGAAACAGATAAGCTAATCCTATGTAATGTGTATTTTATGGAAGCTCCAATCAAAAAAACCAAAAATAATAATTTTAATTATAGTTTCTAAAACTCAAAGATTGCAAATTAAATAAATTTTAAAAGTAACTGTTTCAGAGTCTTTCTCTTAATGACTTATTGATAGAAAAAAACCAAAAAATAATAATTAAAATCAAACAACAGGGCAAAAGCCATTTTATTTAATTGAGCAAGTGTCGTATTTTAGATAAAAATTTGCTAGTTTAGGATGCGTTTATCCAGCATGATGCAGCTGGACTTGCTCTTTCTCCGGCCATCTTTGATCCCTGCTGCGCCACGCTGCGTATGAGTAACTCAAGTTACACTTTTAATTGAGCAGAACGACGAGTGTTGCGCAAGTGCTCTGAACTGGTTGGATAACTAACGGCACCTCCGAGAGCAGCATCGTTGCGTCATGCATATGGATGAAACTAGACACTTTACAGCACAGTGGCCTGTCAACGTGAAGAGAAGTAAGTAGTATTATATAAAAAGCTTAGGTATATGATAAAATACTATAATAAAAACAAATTCTTAATATTCGAAATATTTAAGAGATTTTATTGCTTTTTAAAATATTTCTGTAGACTAATTATTTAAATCCCATAATGATTTTTATAAATTTCCTTTGGTCTAACCAACCCTTAAACAAAAGCAACCCTTTTTCACGGCTGTAGACTTTGGACGTGTGTAAAATGAATTTTTACAAAAATGATAATGCGCTCATGTGTTATTTATTGCTATTTGGATTAACATTGACATCACAATTAACCCATCAACGGCCTCCCTGGGAACCTCCTTGGGATCCACTTTGGCCACCCTGGGAAGGTCCTCCTTGTCCACCTTGTTGGCCTCCTTGTCCACCCTGTTGGCCACCCTGGGAAGAGCCTCCTTGTCCACCTTGTTGGGCTCCTTGTCCACCTTGCTGGCCACCCTGTTGACCACCTTGCGATCCACTCTGGCCACCCTGGGAAGAGCCTCCTTGTCTACCTTGTTGGCCACCCTGTTGGCCACTCTGTTGGCCACCCTGTTGGCCACTCTGTTGGCCACCCTGGGCAGGTCCTCCTTGTCCACCTTGTTGGCCTCCTTGTCCACCTTGCGGGCCAGCCTGTTGGCCACCCTGGGAAGGACCTCCTTGTCCACCTTGCTGTCCTCCTTGTGCAGCAGCAATGGCCACCAAGCTAATTAACACAATAAATATTGAGAAACGCATCTTGATTTCTTTGACACACTATAAACAGGACTGAATAACTCTCATTGGAGAAGCTCGCTTTTAAATAGAAAAATGGTTTGAAGTCAACCAAAACAGTTCAAAACAGCTGCCTTCTGTCAACAAAATATTTCTTTTCTATAATTTGACGTTAGTTGGTTTAATAAGAGTCCCACGTGTGGTTAAAAACAACCCAAAGTTCAGTTGTTTTTTAAATTAAGCTTAGTACGTCATTTAATATAATTGTAGTTTAAGCTGCGAAGTATCTAAAAATAGTAGAAACACATTTAAATTGTGTTATGTATACTTTATGCTCTTTTCAAAAAACCAAAAATACCAAATTTCATAAGTAACTATTCGAGAGTCATTTTATTAATGATTTAATGAAAAAAAAATAGTAATTAAAAACCAACAAAAGGGCAAAAGTCATCTCTATTAAAAGTTTTGCTAGTTTATGATGCGTTTATCCAGCATGCTAAACCAATCAGCAAAACTTGAACTTGCTCTTGCTTCTGGTGCAAACCATCCTCCCAGCCACCTTTGATCCCTGCTGCGCCACGCTGCGTATGAGTAACTCAAGTTACACTTTTAATTGAGCAGGACGACGAGCGTTGCGCAAGTGCTCTGAACTGGTTGGATAACTAACGGCACCTCCGAGAGCAGCATCGTTGCGTCGTGCACATGGATAAATCTAGGCACTCGAGAGAATTGCAACCCTATGCTCTTCATATGGTTAGAGCGAGTTTACAGCACTGTGGTGTTAAAATTGAAATAAGTAAGTAAAATTATATTCAGAAGCCTTATAAATTAATAAAATATTAAAGAAATATTCAACATATGTGCCAAAATGTTAACTATTTACTTTTTCTTTATTGAATTTAATAACATAAAATTGTGTTTGACAAAGCTAAAGAAATTTGTAAATTATTTCCCATATGGTAAAATTTTTTTGATCATTCGATTCTTTTAAGTTTTGTTTGACTTTTTGTTACACTGTGCTGCACGAATGCCCTCAATATGACAACAAGTTACAACAATTTCGGCTGCTGCGAGCTGCTATGACGTCATTACCAACATACTTAAGAACTGAAACACAAGCAGGCCAAGCTCACACACACACACAGAAGCATATCATACAATTTGGCCTGAAATAGGAGCTAAGTTCATGCCGCCCGCAACTAGCAACAGTTTGATAATGGTATTTTAGCTATCCGGCTCTCGTTACACACACACATACACAAAACTCTCTCGAGAGAGCCATTTCTTTGTTTTCGTTTATCCGTGCGTTGAGTGTTCGTTGAGTTCGTTGTGGCCGACTGCGTTTTGGGTATAAATAGCAGACTATCCTGGCTGGTAGGATACAGTCAAACGAAAGACTTGCTTGCGTGCGTGTCAGGCAGAAGCAATAGAACATCAGCAACAGCGAAGCAACCGCAACCGTTGACGTTGCCAGTTTGAAGCAGTTTGAGAGCAACTGTGCTAGCAGCACACTCAAATATTATTGCATACTTTGAGGCGTTCGCTTATAATTGAATTTTGTTGTGTCTTGTGAGCGTGAATTTTAACGTCGCGTCGCGTAATAAAAAAGAGGAAAAAGACAGTTAAACAGAAAGTGACTGTAGTTCATATACGAGAACGATATGCAGGACAAAACTGCACCGAGGAGCATGTGGCTGCTGCTGCTCTTCTCCATGCTGCTCAATGCGGTAAGTTCTAAAGGGCAAGGGAGATGTATATGGGTAATGGGATTATACATTCAATTTCAAATTTTCCGCCGCGCTCAGTTATGAAAATTGCAACAGCTTAATTTCGCTTCACAATCTGTGGTCCCACTGGACAAGGCGAAGAATGAACGTGTGTGCGACGGGTCGTAAAATTCCAAAATAATTGTTTTCCTTGTGCTTTCGTCATGGTCTCTGGTTTCTTTACTTCACTCGCCATTCTTTGTTTAGCGCATTAAAAATGGTTATTTAAATGGATTTGTGTCACAACAAGAACAGAATTCAATTATAGCTGCTTAAGCTAGAGAATTTCTCTTGTTTTTTTTTCTGCCACTTGACTTCAAAGAAAACAGGAAAATTCGAAATTGAAAAGACTTTCTTGATGTATTTCCTGCTAAAGCTAAACAAGTAATTTTCTTAAGAATTGTTCCTTTTGTGTTATTAATCAAACTGTTTTTTTGAATTTGATTTTATTTTTTTTCTCTACTTCATATTTGTTTTTCCAATTTCTAGCGTGTAAACACAAAGTCTTTTCTCTAAATTCCTTTTATTAATTCCAAGAATCCAATTATGCTAGGTGTTTATAATACGTCTTATTGTAGTAGATATTGCACAAAAGCAAGTGAGATTAAATATTTCAAGACAGTTTTCTGCAAGCAATGCAACCTTACGGCATAAGCTGGCAATTAAGTTTATTTTGCGTTTATATTTATGTTTAATTAAGGATTTGTGTTATGAAAGAAATTTCTTTACTAATTGAAAATCCTTTCATGGTTTTTCTATGCTTGCTTAAATCAGACCTCTTTCAATTGTTGAAGTTTGAGGCACACCCACCAGATTTACTTTGTAGTGTATAAGCTGATAAAGCATGCTCTTACTTATGTAGTATGAACTTGCAACTTACTCATAACAAGTGCAACAACTAAAATTCTTGTACAAATGAATTGTGGGCAATATATTTCAGCAGCAGCACTCAGTAAAACGCCTTCTTTACTGTGATGTAATTTATGTTTGACACGCCCCCATCCCAACGCTCTCCGTAGAGCTAGCAGCCGCAACAGTTGCCAGTTGCCAGTTGTGGTTCTCATGGTAGCGACCATCAACTGGTCTTAAATGGCAACCACTTCCCTAACTGCTATGGCTGCCTGCTTTTGGCGACACGTGCGACTTCCTGCCTTCCTGCCTGCCTGTCTGCCTAGCCCAAAGTGCAATTTGTTTTCCTGTTTTGTTTGGTGTTTTTTTTTTTAGTTTAACAATTTATATGAAATTCCTCTCTCTCTCTCTCTCTTTCTGTATTGTGTCCTGTTGACATTTGTTGACATTTGTCAACATTTCGTTCCCGTGCTCGTGACCTGTAACCTTCTATCCACATCCTGCACCTCGCTGCCTTCCCGTTACTCGTAACCCGTTACCCGTCAACGCTTCTGACATCTGTCCGTCATAAAGTTGTGTGACAGCGAATGATATTGTTCTAGCATATAATTTTGCATATCATAAAGCATTTCACTCCGCCCGTTACCTCTTCTCTTCCACTTTGCACGCAGCTTAATTAAAATGTTGTCATTTTATCACGCATACGCCATGTATTCTGCTTGGCGAAGACACTAATGAAGTGCGCAAAAGAGGAATGCATCAGATTGCAAAATGGTAGCATTGCTTGGCAGAGCCAAAGAAAGAAATGAAAAGAATGGCAAAAGTAGTTAGCAGGAGCTTAAGTGACAGTTTAAGATAAGAAGGGGGAAAGTGAAGAGTAAAGAGCTGCGCTAAGCAGCTTAATTGCGGTTAACTCTGGCGAGTAATTAAAAATGTTTAGAGCGCAACACTAAGATGGCTCTAAGTCTGTCTTAGATTTTGTTTTTGTATCTTTACGCTTGAATCTTTGCAGAAGTAAGAAGTGAAACGCAAATATAGTTTAAGGCTTAACAAACTAATTATAATTAAAAGAGAAGAGCTTAGGCTATGAATAATGGAAATGTCGTTGCTAAAACTTCTTCTTTATTACAAAAATACGTAACTAACATACCCTTTAAAGGAATCTCACCAAAGCTTCCATGGCTTTCCCAGAACTCTTTGCTCTATTTATACATTATTCACTGAAAAAAGTGCATTTAATGGTTTGGGCCTATTGGGAGGAGTTTAGCGGCGGTTGCATCGTTCCTTCGGCATCGAATTGCTGACACAGTTCAAAGTTATTTCTATTATACTGTCAGTCAATCCGTCAGTCAGTATGACTGTCAGTTTGTATTCTCTGTGACTGACAGCTGCAACGACGTCCAAAACAACACAAACTCTTTTTGATTCTGAGAAATGTTTCTTCTCCTGAAATTAAGTTGCAGCACAGCAAGAAAACGCAACAAAACGCGCAGCTAATTTAAGCAAACAAAGACAAAGCCACATGAACAGGTACGTCATTGCAAGTGTTGCATGCTGTACCCGTGTGTGGGCGTGGGCGTGGCTGTGGCAATTGACGTGGAAGACAACAGTATCGGCATGCCTGTGCATGTGCTGCATTTGCTGCAGACGTAACCAAGGCACCCAACAGTTCCTGCATCCCAGTGAGACTCATGATGCATTTTCTGATTTAACATCTTCGTGTCGCGTGTCAGCGCCGCAAAATGTGGCATGCGAATCTTTGCAGACAATGGATCAATATCGAACTGTGTCTAAGTGTCTTTAATGATATCAGTTAATACCACATGATTTGCCCTGAGAAAATAAATGTAGTATAAATAATAAACGCTTATCAAATACATAAGAAATTTATTATATATTGTGACTGTTGCTGACTCTTATCGCGAAGAACCTTAAATTTCCTCACTGTTTATAAAAAGTTTCTTACACCAATTTTTTTGTTTTATTACTTTTTCTTTTTCTCTGTGTATATACAAGCAATTATTTGTTATCTTGTGTAAAACACACGCAAGCAGCAACCCACTCAAACAGACACATGAAGGAACGTCTTTTCCTGCCACATAAATTATCAACAAGTCATTGCAAATTTACACCTGACACCAAATAGAGGGAGTATCTGTTGTTACTGCGAGCTAAACCCAACTTCCACCCTTAGTCTGTCTTTCTTGTTAAGCCAAACTTAAGCCAGACATTGTCCAAACAACTTTAACTTGGAAGTTCGAGCTTGTCTGGAAAGTTTTTGGCCTAGATTTGGGCTGCGTGTTTTATGTTTTAATATAATATTGACATTGATTAGGCGTAGACGGTTAAACACAAACAGTTTTGGATACTTTTGAGTTGTTTGTTTTAAGTTAATCAATTGAATGAAAGTAAGACGAAATGATTTTCGAGTAAAGCGAGTGTTTTATATAGCAATCAATTAAAGTTTGTGACAATCAATTAAAGCTTGTAGTGTATTTATTTATTTCCTTAAAAGTTTTTATTACTTTCTGTCGGTTAATTTACTCACCACATCAAACCCTTTTTTAACCTTCCTGAAAACTTAATTATCTTCTATTCATATACATTTCGCGCTTTTAACTTTATAATTGACATCGAGTTTTAGCTTTTGCTCGACATAAAAACTAACAAAAATAATAAACCATTGAAATCAGTTGCCCGAAGGCATTGCAAACAGTGCAAAACCTTTATCAAAATTATACCATAAATAAATATAGTTTTGCAAATAGCTTAAATAAATAAAATATTATAAATAGTTTCACTACCTTTTGTAGCTTTTTCGAACATTCAATCATTGACTTTTTTTCCATTATGTACTCAATGCATATAATATATAAAGAAACTCTGAACGAAGTGAATTAAAATCGCATAAAATTATGTTGACAAAAAAACCAAAACGAGTGGGCGAGAAAAGAGAGACGAGATAGGGATAAGAGAAACGCGGTAAACTCAAATAAGTGCCATTATTATGTCAATACATATCGTGTCGTTTTTTGCTGCCTGGCACCACACAACAATCAACAAGCGGCATGCAACCCAACCACGCTTCATGCTACAAGCTACATGCTACATGCTACATGAGGTCTTTACAATTTGGATATTAAAATGGCTGTATTTTTTATCTCAAGCCACCCACGCAAATTATACGCAAAGAGATGAAGAGGGGTGAGAGGAAGATGTGGTAGCTGGGTTTTAAAGGATGACGATGGAAGCTTTTGTGTCTTATGTCAGGTTTTATGCATACATTCGTTTCTTTTATATGGGCTTTTGTTGTGCGGAAACTCGTGTGTGCTTGTTAAAATAATACTGTTGCAATGCTTTCGGGTGCTGTGAAAATAATAATCCATGACGTTTCCAGCTAAATACGCGCTTTAAGTCTATTTAAGAGATTTAATTGCTATCTTGCATTTCACATTTTATATATATTCAGCAAAGCGTTAAAATCAGCTCTGGCTTGAAGAAGAAAAAACCAATCAACTGAAAGGAAACGTAAAAAATGCAAAAGCTGTTGTTGTTGCTATGGTTTGTTTTTACAATTGACTTGTCGTAAGGTCATTAATGTTATCTAAACAGCACTCAGATTTTAATTGAAAAACAGTTGAATTCATCACCTCGTAAATATTCGGTTCATAGAGCTCAACTTGACGTTGACAGCTTTATTACGAAAAAAAGGAATCAAATTTCCAACAGAGGGCAGCCATTTTTATTGATTGTTGTGCTTTGATTTGCCATTAAGTGAAACAAGAAAATGCGGCTGCCTTTAAGTCGGCTAAAAGTCCTCACAATCAATCAGCATAGTGTGTTCCGTAGTGGTCCGTAGGCATGTGCTGAAGAGATCCACTTACTGACATTAACGAAAAAGCATGTTGCCTTTACACTCTGGCAGCTTTCCCAGCTGGTTGATGGTGTTTGTGTTTCTGTGCGTGCGTAACTGTTGCCACACCCACACACAACTGACCGCCCACATTCAGCGGGTCCGGTTATGTAGATTTCCATGTGGGACGTTTGGGTCTTATGAAAGCGCATCATGTGTGTGTGTCTGTCTATCTGGACATCATTTTGAAAGGGTAATAACAATAACAGTTGGGTGACGATAATAGACATGTCCTGACATTTCCAGAAATTATTTAATGGACGCTTTTAGTTTTTATTGTTAGTCACTAAATGCCTGAATCAGATTTAAAAGGTTACAATGAAAAACATAATTATGTTAACATAATAATATAAAAGACAAAAAGAAGCTCCCTATTAATGTTCCCTAAACAAATATATTTAAGCCCTAAAACGAAGTAGCCCAAAAACTAATTACTGTTATAATATGTCTACCTTTTTTGTCCTTAAAATTCTTGTGAAGAAAGTGAAAGAATAGCTTTACCTATTGCGACAGTTGAAGAGGAATCCCATGAAAGTCAAAGCACTTAATTTATAATGGTGTACACACAATATTTATTTAAGCAAAGTAAAAGAAAAAGCCAAACGAGAAAAAAACAGGAAAATGCGTCATTAAATTACCCCTCGAGTAAACGAAATAAGTAGCAACAACAACAGACCAGCCAGAGTGTCCACAGTGTGTCCATGCTTGGGCGCCAGCGATAATAAAATTTGCTTGTGGCACAACACAAGCGACATAAGCGGCTCAACAGGCAGCAGCAAGAAGTTGCCAGATGGTTGGTAGCCTCAACAGGCAGGGACAGGCAGTAAGTGGAGGAGGCGGGTTGACCGAAAGCTGTTGCGGACAGCAGTCAGCCAGGCGTTTCAGCTGGGCGTCTGATTGGGCCACAAGCTGTTTGCCGCATTCGTTGGACTGTGCAGATTTTCAACCTGAATAATACTTACTTATGGGCAATTAGCTAACGAACAATCGAACTATTTAAAGCGATTCAAAACCGATTCAATTCGAAATCGAATTTCTCAATTGTTTTGAATTGTTATGTCCTGTGCTTTTATAGAATGTCGTCCCACAACATTTTTCAGCATCTCTCAACGTTAATTTTAATTGAGTTTTGTTTGTTTCACGCTTCGGTATTTTCAATTAATTGAATTTTATATGGCGAAACGCGTTTGCCGGCGCGGAAGAACAATTGGGTTCTGGTTCTGCTTTTGACACTTTCGACTCGTGTTTTTAATTAATCTCCGGCAAATTAAATCATAAAATATGATCGCTCACAAATTGTATGTCACATTGTCAACAAGCAGCAGTAACATTATACTTTTCGATAGAGTTTGGGTTGTTGAAATATGTTTAATGTTTAATCCAAAAAGAGACTTAAATTTGGTATTAATAGATGAGTCAAATAGCATGTGGAAACCGTTCATAGAAAGATAGAACTTTAATATATATAGCTTTGATTCTTTTTAAATGTTATATCTAAAACAATTTAAAAACTTTTGATTAAAAACACCTGCGCACAAAATAAATTATTTCAAGCAGAAAAATTTTCAATTTCTTACTCCGCAAAAAAGTAGACAAAAAGCTAGACAAACAATTTTGTCGACGCAAATATTTTTTAGACATGGAAAGCTTCGCGCTTCTATTTTTGTGACAAGAATGTGTTTTATGTGTCGAGGAATAGTAAGGAAAATGAAAAAAATGCGATGCCTTGACACAATGCCACGCCCACGTGCCTATTGTTTGTTTGGGACCAGTAGTGTGAGGAAGGAGAGCTACTGTGACTAGGGTACTATTTCATGACATTCATGAAAAAGCAGAGTGTTTCTGGAATGTGAGCGCTTAAATTTGGAAATTAAATATTTCTCTGTTGCATGCCGTTCTCTCACGCGCACTCTCTCTCTCTTTCTCTTTCTCTTACTGTTTTAAGTATTTGGCATGAATTTACAGTTTACGAGCCTGTTGTTGTACTTGTCGCGTTGTTTGCTTGTTTGTTTTTGCAATCTGCGCATTTCACATGAATAAGTAAACACAACAGAGACAGGAGTCAGGAGTTGAGCACGCTTGAAAGTATGCACTAACATTTTGCCACACACACTTTGGTTTTTTGTATTGTCATAAAACGATTTATGATACGAACACAACAACCAACTACACAATTCTCATGGGAATCGTTTATGATGTGGCAATAATTTCCTTCAACGCAACGTAAGCATGAAAGTCGATTTGTTGCATGCATGATTTGTTTGGCAGTTATTGGTTATTGGGTTTAACTCACAGGAAATTAATTGGCAGTAAAAGAGCGTTTTACAATATAACAATAAAATTTATGGTACTTGTTGTTTCTTAAAGTGGGTTTATAAGTTGATAAGTAGATTTTAAATTCCCTTACGCATAAAGTTCTCAGCGACAAATCGAACATTTATTTGTATTTGTATCAATTTACGGTTAGCCTCAGCTTTAGCAAAGAGCTTTCATAGCTTCTTAGCAAATGAATCAAATACCCGAAGGATATCATTTAGTTGATGTAGCAAACACCTTGCAGGCATTATGTATCAGTGCTAATATGAGCTAAAACTTGGCATCCATGCCAAGTCAGCCAAAACAACAACAAGAACACACACGAACACACACACACACACATGAGTGCGCATAAGTAGTTGTCGATTTCTGTTTGAGATTTACGATGCTTGCGAATGGAGAACGTTAGCAGCCTCCGGCGAGCACATCCTGCAAGCACATCCTGCTCCCACAGCTCCTCCACACAACTGCCTCTGTTATTAAAAGCGGATGCATTGTCACTCCTCGCTCGTAGCAACGTGTTCTGAGAAGGCAGGAAACGCCATACACACGCACACACGTACATAAAGTAGATTGCCATGCGTTAGCTTCTCGTGCCTTGACTTTATCCTTTCGGTTGAAGGACCATTCGCTATTTCCACTCTTCTTTAGTCGGTGTCCGTCCGCATACGTGTGTACTAAAAGCTAAATATTATGAGTACAGCTTGGAAATTGTTCCATCAGTGTTGTGGAATGCCCGCGTGGTGTTTATTTTATAACTAGCAAAAGGTGTGAGCAAATGAAAAATATGTGAAAGTAAATGTGACAAGCATTGAGAGCACTTAAGTAACTTGTTAGCCTGTTGCTAAGCAGGATTAATATTAAACTCAACATGCGAACAATAGTTTAGTAAACTTTATTAAGGTGTCGACTTACATAGATTGAGCTTAAACAGAAGAACCCTTTAGATCTGTCCTAAGTAACATCTCTCAAGACATCCTTTTATCTTTCTGACGTACATTCGCCCCTCAACTGATGGAATATATGTAGTTTGATGCATATCCCTCTAATTTTGCCTACGCAACAGTTTGGCGATTTATGTAAATACTCTCAGCACTAAATAAATATAAGAAAAGAAACCGTTTATTTGATGTTGCGCTTGGCAAGCTGATAAATGGCGCACTAAAGTATACAACAAATAAAGTAATAAATATTCCCAAGCTGCCTTTTACAGCACTCACCAAAACTGCCGCTCAAGACACTAGGGTGGGGCGGGGGGCTATGAAAAGCGAAGCGTAAATGCGGCAAACATCGACACATTTCAAATTTAATTTACTGTAAGTAATTACGGCAATTAAGTGCGCCTCCATTTTGACTTACCCGAATGGCGGCGCCATCTTCAGCTAATTGATATGTTTTCATCTCTTTCACTGCGGCGGGTGTGTGTTCTTATTTGTTATTTTCCGTTTTCCATTTAACAGGCTGTTCAGCCACGCGCATCCACCGTTAATGCCACGGAGGATATTGGCAATGTGTCGCCCTGCGAAATGGAGTCCATAATAAATCAACTGATGAATCCCAGCCCGGAATACCAGCTACACGTAAGTAACTTCGTGCAAAGC
Organism: Scaptomyza tumidula; assembly: GCA_035044465.1. Lineage (NCBI taxonomy): Eukaryota > Metazoa > Arthropoda > Insecta > Diptera > Drosophilidae > Scaptomyza > Scaptomyza tumidula. The sequence continues at coordinate 18,889,770 of JAWNNW010000444.1, forward strand.
CTGACAAGGGTAATACTTTTGAAATTGCCTGTCTCTCAAAGAGGTAGCAGGTGTACAAAGGTACACTCGAACTCAAAGGTGTACAAATATTGAAAACTATTTAAAGCTAAGCAATATATCAAACAGAATTTTTCTGTCTGCCATTTTTCTGATAATAACTTGATAGCCTTTCCTAATAATGACAACTTTATTGTGAGTGTAGGTAGGCCTTAAACTTTAAATTGCCTTTTCCTAACACTCTTTTCTCCATCTCCCCCCGCTGTTGGGCAGGCTTCCGCCTTGCGCAACCAGTTGAAGAATCTTTTACGTGAACGACAGCTGGCTGTGGGTGAGGAGCAGTCGTTGGGCGATTATGGTGACTACTTGGATGAGGACAAGCGTTCGGTTGCCTCCTTAGCGGCACAGGGATTACTCGCGCCCAAGCGCAGTCTGGCCACACTGGCCAAGAACGGGCAGCTGCCCACAGCGGAACCTGGCGATGATTATGCGGATGCTGATTCCGGTGAACCCAGTGAGCAGAAACGCTACATTGGCTCCCTGGCCCGAGCTGGTGGCCTGATGAGTTTTGGCAAGCGTAATGTGGGCACACTGGCACGCGATTTCCAGCTGCCCAACGGCAAGCGGAACCTAGCGACCATGGCACGCTTGCAGAGTACCCATCGGGAGCAGCCAAAACGGAATGTGGCTGCCGTTGCACGCTACAATTCACAGCAACATCAGAATCAACGCGGCAACGGTGCGCAAGAGAAAAGAAATCTGGGTGCATTGAAATCGTCGCCAGTACATGGCATGCAACAGAAGCGAGAGGATGAGGAGATGCTTTTACCAGCCGCTGCGCCCGACTACGCTGAATCCATGCAGAACTATTGGTGGTATCCCAGTTATGCTGGCTATGCCGATCTCGACTGGAATGACTATCGACGTGCCGAGAAACGTTATCTTGGTGAGTACTTGGTGGTTGAGGGTTAGGAGAAAGTCCTACCGGTTACTTACAGCTTTGCAGAGGGGGGTGTAGTTAGTCTCAGTATTTTTTATGAACTCTTTCATATCTTTACATCTGTGTGTCCGCTTTAAGAAGAGTTGATCAATTAAAATTTGAATAGCTTTTTCTGCAAATGACATTGTTTTTGTTACACGTATAAAAATCTTTGTTCTCATGGACTGACTGACTGCTATCAACGCTTGGCAGGAACTGTAAGACAAAGCGATTAAATCTTGTAGCAAAATGCTAGAATTTTATATTTCTCATAAGAAAATCTCGTAAAAAAGTTCCGGAATATCTGAATTCCCACTTAATGTTGCATCTGCAAGGCTGTTAAGTTTAGTCTACGGCTTGCCGTAGATACATTTTCCAGCCTACCAGCTGAATTGCACTTTTAAGCACCCTGCACCTAGTTAGAGGCTTATGCAGTACCTTCTCATGCACAATATATATGCAATACAATAATATATGTATATGCCACCATCAACAAAATATACATAAACGATCAACACTGAAGACACCTCAAAGGATCCTGAACTGTTTGGCATTCAGCATGGCTATGAAACAACTAATAATAATTCTCCGAACCTGGAAGAAGAGGAACAGGAAGAACAGAAAAAACAACAGCAGTTGACAACACCAGAGAAGCGTCACATTGGCGCCGTTTATCGTTCCGGTTTTCTGCCCAGTTACCGCTATTTGCGCAGCCCCACCGTTAACAATGCTGGCGGCTATAGCGGTGGCGGCGGGCGTTTTAGTCGCTCGGGACGTGCCAGGCAATTTGTATGAGTAAATGGCGATGATTCGATGTGTGCTGCATAATTTTATAATTTTGTTTAAAATCCCTTATTGGTTTCCCTTGGTTTTTTTTTTTGTGTGTGTACAAATTGGAATTTTGAGTTTGAAAAACTGAAAACTGTCGCCTGCAGAATGTCGCCTGTCATTTAGCAACCTATTGTAAATGTAATTATCAAATGTGGCTTTATAAATCTAAGACTCCTCAATAACTTCTTTCTATCTTGTAGCATGTTAGCATCGACTTGTTTTAACAGTTCTTATAAAGTTCTCAATGAGTTTTTGTAGGTTAGAAGTTGCTTGAAAAAACCCAACATAACCTTACATACCATTACATAATTTCACATAAACTTTCCCTAACCTTAGACTCGCTTTTAAATGTGAAATAAATATAAATAAAACAGACAGCTTTAAATAAGTTCAAATATAAATTTCGAGCCAAAAAATGGTTATTTGGACCTTTTATTCATGAACTTTGTTTTTCTATCGTGTATTTTTCGATATCAGTATACAATAGCAATCCAATTTATGTTCACATTTCCGTTAGCACGTTCGTAATACAATTGGCTGCCAAAGCGGAAATTCAATTTTCCGTATGTTTGGCAAATTCAGTTCTCGAAAATTACATTGCGTGCTAGGGATAATCGTACAATTTCCGGCATTTTGTTTGCCTGCCAGATCCAACATCCAACTTCCTCTACCGTCTTCTTTTTTACGCCAAGTGGGGCGGATTGTTTTGATGCAAAAAACTTTTTTGTTGGCATTTTTAATGTGCTTTATTTGTAATTCCGCGAATTTAGCTGTGAACGCGGCGATAATTCAAATAGTTAGGCAAAAAGTTTTCTAAGCGATTCCTGTTCATGCGCTTGAAGCCATTTTCCTTTTTTTTGTGCTTAACTTGAATACATTTTGATTTACAAAGTTTCGTTTGGCACTTAATGAAAAATCCATTATATTTTTCTACCTAATGCCATTCGACTGTTCCTGAGTACAGTTACGACGTCAACATTTGTTGCCTACTTTTGAGCTACAAAAAAAGTTTCAATGACGCATTTGCTTAATAATGTTGCCTGGTTTTAAGCTGTAAAAAAAGAGATTCAAATTAAAATTTTTAAATAAAAAAATAAATTAAGATACAAAAATCATAGTTTGTATATATGTTTTTTTGATGGTGTTAAATTATAACCTAAAATATTGTGTTTATGTTATATATTTCTTGAGTTCTTTTCAAACATAATTGTTATACACTTTGGCTCATTGGCATGTTATTAAATGTGATTGATAAACTCATTGGCATGGATTCTGTATTTTATTGTGTGTGTTTTATAATTTCTACAAACATTTTCAAATCTTTGTGTAGGACAGACAGAACATAAAACACATTACAACTAGTTGCATGTGTTCTGGTAAAACACATCAATTTCTTAATGGTATTATCTTCTAGATCTCGTATATGTATATTTTGTTTAACTATTATTTTGCTAATGAGAGAACTAATGAAATTGTCTGTGCTTGTGTTATATCTTCGTTTCTTCGATTTTTTGTGTTTGGAAACTGCAGGTCGAGTACTACCCCCAACACGAGCGACTGCGTCAACCAATCGCAGCCGTTTGTAAACGATGTTTCCTACCCAATCGACCGATGATGAACTGGAACAGTGCTGGCATACGCGGCAGTCTGTCCAAATACTATACGGATCCCCTAGACACAGCCCGATCGTCGACTTCAGCCACTGCGGCCCGGATGCGTAGTAGTGGCAGCAGCATTTCAACCAATTCGCTTCCCAGCATATCCAACATGAAAAGTAATTACAATCGTAACAGGATCTATCCACCTTTCCATTCATGGGGCACTCCGCCTCGTATTACAGCACTGCAACGACGCGTTTACCGACGCAATGGTGAGTCCACGGACAATTATGAATACTAAAAATATATCGAGACAATATTTAATCCAATAAAACAGTAACAATAAAGTGTTATATCGTATACACCGATCTTTGATAATAATAGTTAAATATGTATGCAGTATTTTCGATGTAGTAGTTGTTAACCAACACACACTCTTCCCTCGTCACACATACACCTGCAGCACACGAAGGCTACGCAGTGCAAATGTATCTGTAATTCAAAACTTTTGCTGTAGTTCGGTGCGTATCTGTAACAATATGTATCTACAAGTATTAAATAAATTTACATAAATTATATATATATATAAACTATATATCAATGTATAAATGAGGTAACTGATACCACAGTGCAAAGCATAAGAACGTTTAATATCAACTAAAAACTAAATCATATCGTGAAACACAAATCTTCTTTTTTTACTAATTCCTCAACAATACACAAAAACAAATTAGTGCCAATGCCGTACCTTAGTAGGGATTTGATAAGGCCCGACTAATCTTAATTTTACTCCCTACAAATATTTTATTACTCTACCAACACGATGATGTATTTTGACAATAATAAAACTAGATTTTATGGTATACATGCAATACTATATATGTATTGGTACTCGTATACACAGAAGAATGTTGGAAAGGATGACAAATAAAAAGGAAAACTGCGTCAAAGACAATAATTTAGACGAAAATCAGACAATAAATAAATGAATTGACAATAATTAATACGAAGTCGAATATGTTTGGAAATATTTATAATTACCAATTAATTTATTTATTTGTCATATCGATAGCAAAAAACCCAAAAAAAAGTTAAGTATTTGAAAAAAGAAACCGAATATATATTCAAAAAAATAAAATCATATTCAATGTGCGTAATTATAAGTCTGATGTTGTCAATAATTATCTTGTATGTTTATTTCCGATTTAAAGTATTTCAAATGCAAAAACCAATATTATATATAATATACATATACGAATATACAAATATTTACTTCGTTTATCTATATGTTTGATATCTGTCTATGAAAATAAATTTGCTCAATAAAAAAATGTTTGCGAGAACAATGACGATGTAAGATATAAAGTAAACAACACTTATCAAGATGTTATTATCTATATATATATATATACAAACAAACAATTCAAATTATATGAAATACTTCTTTAAAGTGAATAGCGACAAATAATACTTACAAATATATACATACCAAATTATTACCGGTTTGCTCCTAAACTAACTAAATCAAATGTTGTTTTATTTGTGGGGTTCGATATCAAAATAATACTAAATAAAGATTGCGATACCGTTTATGTTACGTTTTAAAGTTACCCTTCAAAAATACTTCAAATATTTTATATATGTTTTAAATTTTTATTTATACAATAATATCGCGGTCTCATTTCTTAAGGTTTTCTTTAAAAATAAATACATATAGTGGACGCCTCTGAAAGCCGTGTTTCAAATGATACAATATTAAAATAATATTACATTATAAGCTTAGCCGATGATGAATAAATAGGTAAGTGTCTAAGATTTACATGTGTATGAATGTGTTTGCCTCTGCTGTTAATTGTAATTCAAATCTTCAATCTATAACTAAATCATATATTGTGCGTGGGGAAGGGGACGAAGTGTGTGCCTAATCATGACCAGTACTTGGCCGCTTGTCCCTGGGCGGGCAGTGGATGATTATAGGCACTGGGCACAACATTCCCATGAGCCGCCGCAGCCGTCGCATAATCCGTCGTCAACTGATGCTGAGCGACCGCATGGTGTGCGGCTGCCGCATTATAATTGGCTGCCGCCACCGCCGACTGGTTGAGATGGTAGGCGGCCTGCGACCAGTTCGATGGCGACTCTAACTTTGCATAATTATCGCTTAGATGCAACGAGGGCGAGATCTTTGATACACTATCCGCGGTCAGCTTCGAGAAGTCATCAATGCTTAGTTTGGAGTAGTCTAAAATATGAAAGGAAAAAAAAGAAGAAAATAATTAGCTAGGATTTAAAAGGAAATGAAGGGGAAAAATAGAAAGAGAGTGAAGATTTCCCTAAAAATATTTAAAAGACGGAAAAACATTATGTTAATGTACCCACCTTGATGGTAGTAATTCTGGCTGGGAAAGTGTCCATGTTGCGCAAAACCACCTGGGAAGCCGTGTTGCGCTGCCGCCGCACTCTGCACTAGATCGTAGCCACCCATTTGGGTGTGATGATGAGCTGCGGCTGCTGCTGCTGCCGCTGCACTATGGGAGCTGGGTGCATGAGCTGTGGTGTGGTGATGATGGTGGGAACTATCGCTCATGCCCGCTGCACCGCTGGCTGTGGTGCCGGCGGCAGGACTGTAGCCCGCCATGGAGCCAACGCCCATGGGACCGAAGCCAAGTGGAGCAGCAGCTCCAGCGCCTGCAAGGCCAACTCCAACTCCACCACCACCACCGCCATTCATGGGCGACAAGCCAGAGCCTGAGCCACCCGAATGTTTGCGCAGACGAGCGCGACGATTGGAGAACCACACCTGGATGCGTGCCTCCGTCAGGCTGGTAGTCTGAGCTAGTTCCTCCCTGGTGTAGACATCCGGGTACTGAGTCCTTGCAAAGGCACGTTCCAAGGCCTCCAGCTGCTCAGCGGTGAATGTGGTGCGGGAACGACGCTGTTTGCGTTTCAAAGGAATTCCTGGCTCCGATTCGGTATCACTGATGTCCGAGTCGCGACCTAAAACCCAGAAAAAGTGAAGGAAGGGTGACAAAAGAATTTAATGAGTTGTTCTTTGGGTACTTTATTAAAAGGCTACAAAAATTATAAACGCCTCGTAAGAAGTCATAAAATTGTTCACGCTGAATGGAAAAGGAGAAAGAAATTTAACTAAATAAAATAAGATGGGTGGCCAACCACCGAAGACGTTTCTAGTGGATCGTGTGACCCCCAAAATTGAATGGGAATGTAAATGTGGGAAATGGGAATTGAGAATGTGAATGTGAATTGGGAGTGTCGACGTTCACTGCGCGCCATTGCATATTAATTGAAACGTTCGGGAGCGCAACAAATCTGTCAAAAGAAGCCGAAGATCACACCACAGCTGGATAGAGAGCGAGTGAGAGGGTGTAAAGAGGGAGATGGGGGCGGTGCGTGTTATAAAATTCAACCACAGTTGACAAGTGACACAATATATCAAATTACACAAGAAGATGATCGGCAAGTTGTCAACGTTTCGCTTTTTCTTTGGAGGAGTGCGCCAATTAACTTCGGCATCTGTTTACCAAAAGGCAAAATGTTGCCGCCGCCGTCGTTGAGCGAAATCGGGCATGAAGCGAGGCGTGTGGCAAAAGAGACGAGATCACTGGTTGGTTGGTTGCTTGGTTAGCTACCACAAACACATAGTTGTGTAAAGTCGAAGGGGCATGCCAAATTATTTGGAGAGCTCATTACACAATAAACTGACAGTGGGGAGGTCTTTGGTTTAAGGGTTCCAAACGCCGCTGTAGATCAAAGCGTTGTGTTATATACTATATTATTCAACAAGATCACAAGATCATTTTTCAGAAAGAGTTTCCATCACCGACACAAACACAAGCACAAAGAGAAAGAGGGAAAGCGAGTTGAACCTTTGGCATTGTCCTTAAAGCGGAAACTATTTTTCTATGGTTTCCGCACCGCCTTCGATTAAATCGATCGTCCTTGATCGTGCACCAGAGTAAAAGTGTGTGTGTGTGGCACAGGAAGAAGGTTAAATTGTGGTCAGTGTAAATGTATAGTAATCCTTTCCGGTCTGTCAAGTTAAACATTTATTAATTGATACACTGGATAAGGCTATATATATATATGTTTGTGATAAATGGAGCTCATTTATAAACAGGAAGTGTGAATAGACGATTTTCAGGGATGCTTGTGGTTTTTTCTAGAGCCAGTGATCGAGTAAAGTTGGTTGTGGTTTCCAAGGTAACATTTGGTAAATTAAATCCAAGTGTTTCCATAATAAAATATCTCGCTTAGCGATTTAAAGTCGCTTTTGCTAACTCCATTTTTAAAGATGACCAAACCTTATTGTATTCCATTTTAAAAGATGACCAAACCTCTTTAGCTTATTCAAATAGCAAAGAATACTAGGCTTTAATACAATTTCCTATACCTTGTTTATATAATCAATGCAAATCTTTGAAATAGGATTTGCCAAAAAGCTCATTTCAATACAGCCAAACCCTCAACTTGAAATCTTAAATTTCTGGCACGCTTATAACGGACCCCACCAAAACCCCTGCTAAAGCTCCGGAAAAAATCTTTAAAGACTGGAACGCCCACTGTTTAGTGGCTTGAATACGAAAATTCACATACATATTAAATGGAAAAGAAATAAAATACAGAAGTCGACTATTAATCTTTCAACACACGCAACAATAAAACTTAATTATTAAAAACGGGTTCCCAAAACACAAAAAAATAAAAATAAAGAAAAATTAATCTGCAGAAGCTGTTCAAAAACAAAAGAGCAAGAGATAAAAAAGAAAAGAGAGAAGAGCATAAAAAAATCAATTAGTTTTTAAATGTTAAACAATTTATTAATTTGTTGTTACTACAAGTCAAAAAAAAAATCATAAAAGGGCTCAGCCAAAAGCAATCCATCGAATTTAATAATTTAACAATCCAAAGGTGGCCCTTCAAAATGAAAATAAAAACAAAAAATCAATTTTTGGCACCACTCTGGCTACCGGTGGTGCTGCTGCTGTGTTGCCAGCTTTTATGGCTTTCTTTCATTCTTTCAATTTTTTTTGGAAACGGGGCAAAAGCAAGTGATAAATTACTGTGTTGTGGTGGTTTTGTAATCTGTGCGAGAGGTATCGATCATTTTCAACGACGTTTCCAACTGCATTTCCAAACAGCAGGTAGTAAATGGACAGAAGTAAGTGGTGGGGGATACACTAGACTGGAGCAGTGCTGTGTGGTCAGTGGTGGTGGTGATGGTGGTGGTGCCAAAGCCCCATTCCAAACACACTCACGCTTGATGGACTGATCTGACTTTTTGTCCAAGAAAAAAAAGGGCAAAGATCAATCGATTGTAGAATACTATAGCCCAAACTCAACCATACATAGATGAAATTCTTCAGTCATCAATCAACAAGAACCTGACACAATTTAAATTGACTGCATCTAATATATTCCAAGCCTTAACATTGCTGCAATTGAAAAAACCCCAAGCAACAAGCGCTAAGTAAATGAATTTTTTTCGTATTCAATTCATTGCCCCATGGAATATGACATTTTATTAGTGGTTTGCTGTTGGTGCACCTTCAAGATATGAAGCTAAACTTAAAGTTGGAGTTGGAGATGGAGATGGAGGTCACTGTCAGCTGTCAGCTGGAGGAGACACACGCTCGCTTCTGTCACCGAGCAGATTTGGGACTTTCAAGCATGGCTTATGACGGGGCGCTGTGCTGTGTATGTTTGAAGGCTTAAGATTCTTGTCAGCAAAAGGATTACAGGAGCATACATATAATAAAAATACATATGTATATACATTCAAAAATGTGTCACTTTTATTTGGAAATTTAACAAGCGTTGAGTTGGTGTTTTTTTCTTTCTTGCTTGTATTTTCTTTAATTCCGTGTTTTTTTTTCAGTGTTAAGCTTTGCTTAACCTTGAAATTAAAATTTATTCAGTAAGCTGAATTTTTATACAAAAATAATCTACAACCAACTTTATATTCGTAATTATAAACGTAAGAAATTTAACTATAATCCCATATCAAATAATTTTTAAAACAAACCTTATATGTATTTAAGTATACTAAAAATCAAAAGGAGAAATCTTTCCTTCCCTCGAGCTAAAAACGATTATTAGACACCGTATAATTATATAACAAATATTTATTTAAATGCTTCTACCGAATATTATTCACATAAAGTATCTTAGAATATATGCAGCTATCAACGCCCTCGCAAATTCAAAGTGATTTAAAATATACAAATGAGAGGGAAGCGATCCGAACATTTAAACTAATTTACAAAATTGTTAACAGAAAAGAACCGAACCGAACCGAACAGAAGAGAACAGAAGAGAGAAAGAGAGAGAGAGAAGATACCTAAAATTAGTTATAATCATAATCCGGCGGCAAAAGAGTCGTATTGTATAAAGTCAGGGCACCCGCTGCTGCTGAAGATGCCGATTGCAGAATGAAATGAAACTAATTTAAATAACAATGCGCACCAAACACTTGATCAAAACAAATCCCCAACCAAGCAAGAAGATGCAGCGATGCATTCACACACAGATACAGATACAGATACAGATACATGAAAGATACAGATACATTTAAGATACAGATAAATCAGCCTGTTGGGCAAGTTGGCTAAAGTGTGATAATACGTTAATAAAATATTTTGTAACTCATCAACACGGAACATGAACGAACCAAACGGCGCGGAGCTCAGCGGTACATCGAAGGCGGCCAACAACAGCAACAACAATGAGATCAATCGGAACGACGCAGGACACCCTGGTGGGCATTAAAGATGCCGCCGCAGATCGGTGCATTTGAAGTTGAGGCGCTGCTTTTGTTACGTTGACACTTTTTTCGGGCATGAACGATTTTAATGGGTTCTTCCCCGGCCCCTGTCGGACCGAACAAATGAGCCATATGCATGATCGAGGGCCCACAACCAGAAGAACGTTATGGTTATTTATAAGTGTGAGTGTGTGCGCGCGCGTGTGTATATGTGTGTAGGGACCGCACACATATGAATACACCACTCACAAGGAGCAGGGATATTTTTGCGCAATCATCACGACTCTACTCTCGCTCTCTCTTTTTAGTCATTTGTCATGTGACACTGCAACTATACAAGTAGTGCTCTCTCTCGTTCACTCTGACTCCCTGTGTCTCTTTCTGGCGATCCTAGCATTAGAGAAGGTGTGAACTGTGTGTGTTACACGATCTTCAGTTTCATCGAGAGCGGCGACCGTTTGTCTTCCATTGCGGCCATTGCGACGTTTTTCGTTTTTCTCTCTTCTCTCTTTTATCTTTTTTTTTGCAAATAATTGAACCTGTTTGTATTTGCGGACCTGGTTCTGGACGTGGCCTGCTCTGCCTGCCCATTGTAGCCGCATTGTCTGGCTGGGTAAAATATTTAGTAAATAGTCTCTTTTTAGCCATATTCCCACGCGTTCTGCTTGCGGCGGTATCCTTGCCGCACATCATTGATCCATTGTTGTGTCCTGCGTGGCTTTCATTTACACTAATTACCACAAGTATTGTTTTCTCCTTGACTTTTTGACTGTCGGTGTTTTGGCATTTGATTTTTTGTTGGTGTTTGTTTCTTGTTTGTGTTTCGATTTCTGTTTGTTACTTTCCTTGGAGTGGGCCTTGAGCTGACATGGGTTTGGCCCATTATCACGCCAAGTAATAATACAAATCGCACGCGTATTTATCAGACATCAGTTCGGCATTTTTTGTAAAAGACAGCATTCATCTATTGTTAATCCCGTTTGGTGGAGGCGTTGCAACATTTAGCGGCAATGCTGTTGCATCTAACAAACGTTCGAGAGGCGTGCTGATTGGGCATTTATCTTATATAGCGGCATTATTCGTAGAACTGCGATCTTGAAAATTCGCTATAATTTCTGATATTTAATTTATCTGTCTTTTTTGGACACCTTTTTTTTGACTCGAAACATTTTTCATTTCCAAGTCTCATACAAAAATATTATCAAATCTTTTAATATTCAATTTGATTTCTTCTTTTCGTATATTATAAATCATTGAATAATATTATTAATATCAAAGTCTAATGTAATGCACTTTTAATTGGTTTTCTTTGGTTCAAACGCGTGTCGGCATCTTGAAATGAAAAAAAGAAAAACAACTATCAATGCTCCTAATAACAACTTAATGTCAATCGCTTTTAATTTCAACCCAGACACCCCCCTAAGCCCCTCTCTATTTTGTGTCACCAGTAGCTGGTTCGGCTTTCTGTTGCAGCCCCCACACACCAACAACAAAAACAAGATGAAAAAAATCTCTTTTTTTGTGTGTGTTTTGTTCAGTTATTATTTTATTTCATATATTCCACATCATTTCGTCGCATTTGGTGTGCTCTGTGTGTGTGTGTGTGTGTTGTGGTTGTTGTTGTTCGAAAGATCAAAGGGAGACCGCCGCTAAACACAGTCAACGACGACAATGAGCCATCTCTGTTTGGGGCCAAGAGATGTGGCCCTGCTTGGATCTCGCAGTTGTATAAATTGTACAAAACCAAAATCAAACGAAATTATAAGTGAAATACAAGTCGAGAGACCGAGAGAGAGAGAGAGAGAGAAGCAAAGAAATATATATTTAATAATGCATAATAATATTTTTCGGGCTGCCACAGTTGAATGCCCCTCGTTCCCTTCTCCCTGCCTCTCCTGCCAAGAAGTCAGGCGTTGATTACAGGCGAGGGCACCGACTGGATGCTCGCCAGCTGAACGATTCGTGCTCGAATGTGTCTCTGTGAATATATACATTTTGTTCCGATTGCGTTATGATTGTAAAGGGTCCGCAGGAACCGGGCTCCAACTGACCAAGCCAAGGCGAGCCAAGAAAACATAATGACGGAGCATCATTACGACGAAGTTAGTGGAATTGAAATAGAGTGGGAATGGAGAGTTTGGAGTTTTGGGAATGATGATGATGATGATGGGAGGGCGTGTGCTTATTATACGCTTCGACAATATAATGATAGCTCTTGTCTCTGCAAGTTATATAGATTATATTTAGTAATTGGCATTTGGTACGATTGGAGCCACCATTTGGAGAAATAGTTAAATGGCTTGAGCATACAGGTGCTGACAGAGCACGGATTAACGATTAACCAGGTGGAATTCGATGTGGAAAAGAAGCGGAAGAGATGCGTATGCGTATTTGATATAAGAGTAAAGTCTTTTTAGAAGTGGACACAAACTCACTTTTCAATGGATGTATAGAAAGGAAAATATTAAAATTTTACAAAACACCTGATCCACTTACAATGTACAACTACATGTGTTTTCCGTTCACCTTCAAGAACATTTTCCACACAGCATGTAGGAGTAGAGAATTCTTTGATGCTTTCATCTGTTCAAGGTTAGGAAACACCCAAAACATGAATCAATATATTCATTCAGCAAAAAATGCATGTCGCAAGCATTTAAAACAATCTCTCCGTCAAGGTGACAATTCTGTATGAATACTTTCCGTCACCCACTGTTCTATTGTGATTGGATTGTGTGTGTTTGTTGTGACAGCAAATGGAACGGCAAATATCAGAAACTGTCGGCAAAAATGCACAATTGGCAAAGAGCAAGGAAAATTCAAATGACGACTTGTCGGCTAAAGTACAGTAAGAAAAAAGAAAACAAAAAGTGTTTTTGTCTAATGATGCAACAGCAATAACAACTCAGCTCAGACAATTTTCTAGTTGTCGTAAAACCGAACCGAACCGAGCAACGAGCAATGAGTCGGTCAACGCTTTGACCCCCGCCGAATCGTTTATCGAATGACTTTGCATATTTAGCATGATTATTGGCTCGAAGTAGGAGTTGAAGTCAAAGACAGAGTCGAAGTCGAAGTCGAGGTCTCACGCAAGGCATTTGGGAAAACCGGGTTATTAGCTGTGGCAGAGAATCTAAAAAAAAAATCTCTCCCAATACTTACTCTCTCTCTCTCTCTCAGTCTGTCTCTCTTCGTTTTGATTCTCAGGTGTCATCATCTACACCTATTTTGTGTCTGTTGTCGAACGGATCGTTATCGTATGGCATCGTATCGCGGGATCTATTGTAATATTTTGAGCGGCTTTGATTTAAGTTTAAGTCGCTCGTTCTAAGACGATCAAAGCAACGAACCAAAATGCCGACTGACAAACTGACAGACTGACCGACAGACAGATACAATTTTGTTGATTTGAGCAAAGCAACAAATGATTTGGGAATGATTTTCCAAAAATTACCACCAAAACATATATCAAATAAATGATCTCTAATTTTTCGTAGCACGTTTCTTTCTAAAACGAAACGAGCATCGTTTTACTGTTGTATTTATTGTTGCCAAAAAGAAAAGATCCACAACTTACCGCCCAATATTCCGTGTATTGTATAGTCCTTGCGTCCATCTTCGCTGCTTCGATCATTGCCCCTCAACAGTCGACTGATCGATGATGTTGATGGTGGATCCGCAAAGCCCTCCTGTTAGATAAATAATGGGAAAACTTATCAATTTGGAAAACGATCATGTAAATAGCATAACTTCTCATTATGTATTTGTATCTCTGTATCTTTGTATCTTATCTAAATGAGCTCTCGAAATGCATTCACACGCAAACACACATACAAATCCAATTAAGATAAGCGCTAGCCGCGTAAATATTTGTGAGCTACCGGTTGTGGGGACAGCCAATAAATTACACATACGTTAGGCAGTCGGCTTCGCTCGGGTCTTACATGCGCATACGGATTTACTTATGCACTTTGGAAGTTGGCAGTGACATTAATTCCACAGTTACTGGACCAGCAGTAGCTCTGCCCACTCTCATGCCCTCTCTCTCTCTATTTTCCTCTCGCTTTGTTGTTATCCAATTAGGAGAAATGTCAAGCCATAGCAGGGCTTGAGAATTTGTCCAAGTTGTCACGTGTTCTCTTAAAAATAACGTCATATACACAGGTGTGAATCTTAATGCACTTAGCACTTAGCTACAGCCACTGTAAAAATGTCGCTTAAACTTTTTGCCACTTTACATTTCATTCTAGAGATCTTGAGTATATAGTACGAACTCTAGGAAAGTAATAAAAATAGGCTTTCAGTCTTTTTCAATCTAGTTTCTTAAAATCTTTAGCCTATTAATTGATTTATAAAAATCTAGTGGCGCTTAGGCAACCCCAACAGTAAAAATAAACACCTTTCTTAATTTCTGAGAAAATTATGAAATCGAAATCAAAATCAAATCAAATCTGTCAAAATCCAAACCCAATTTCTCATGCAATGCAACTGAAAACTGTCAGTTTTCATTAGAGCAACAGCCGACGTCGACTTCAAGTCGCCTTCAAGTCTCCACGTTGCACGTTGTAGTTAACGCAACGCAATCGCTGCTGCAACTGTGCGATGTCTGAGGAGAATGGGGAAGGGGTATGGTGTAGTTGGACTGGAATAAGTGACCCAACATCAGCGTCTCAAATGGAGTGGCATGTGCCGCAAACACATCTTTTTATTTCAGTCTGTTATTTCGTTATGATTATTTATAATCATATTTTTCTGTCTCCTTCTCTCTTTCTCTCTCTCTGTGTTATGTAGGTGCCACAACTTGCACCTCACACACACTGACACAGATATATATATACATAAAGACGTAGCCCAGAGACGCCGCTTAGAGCCCCGACTCAAACTGACATTTTGTCCAGGGCTTTGACTGTCCCGGAGGAGGGAAATGCGCTTCACTTATGCCTTATGCCTAACTCTCCGGTTTGTCTGGTAACTACTCTGGCTACTGGCTCTTATTTCTATTGAATGTGTCATGAATATGACTACAACAACAACAGAAACAGCAACAGCAACTGTTGCAACAACAAACTGGAATATGTTTTGATTTTCAACTAGACTTTTGTTGCGTTATTTATGAGTCGGGATACGTGGATTTGTATGTGGGGATTGTTGTTGTTGGTCAGTTAGTTTGCCTACCGGTTGCTGGAATGTGTGACAGCTTATCTTGTAGCAACTGACAACTGCCGGCCGCGCCCCTGACTCCCCTCTCCAGATCTCCCTTCTGTCTGTGAGTTTGTGCCCCCCGACTGTGCGACACCTTTTTTTTGCTTTTGCTTCTCGACTGTTTGTTTGGCTCTTTGATTTGTTTCTGGCCAAACACAAACACAAATTCAATTGAAATTTAATTAATTAGTTGACAGTTGGATTGACACTTGACCGCGCTTTAATACTAAAAACTTATGTTTCTAGATCTTTTTTGTTTTACTCCTTTTCTTTTTTGTATGGTTCTAGCTTGAGTGAGTGACAGGTGTGATCCTGAGGTCGGTTCATTACTAATTTGATATGATAGGATAGATATTTCTTAGAAATCAACACAGTTTGTCAGAATTGGGATCATGTCAGGTAAGGCTTTAAGAGAAGGCAGATATTTTGCAGTTAGGCAAAAAACGAATAGCGTTTGTTATTCATTTGCATTTGAAAAATATTAATTGCAGTTCTCAAGTTTGTATCTTTATGATCAGAATTCGTTACTGGCGATTAATCAATTGATTTATGCAATAAAATACCACCTGAATCAATCACGAACATGCAACAAATAACAACAACCAACCACAAACTAAGCCAGGCTCAACTTCACTTCAGTCATGGCAAGAGCAACGAGGAACAGAGGCGGCAGGCGAGCAAGCATAAGAAATGCGGATCCAGGCCGATGGCGTATTCTAATTAAGCGTGAAGCGCACCTGGAGGCTCTTTTTCCGCCTACTGACACAACACGAAAGAAAGAGATAGAGATGAGATGAGCGATATACAGATAAAGATACGCTGATACACAGATACATAATGTGATGCAACTGGCCGTGTGCCGTTTGCAATACGACAGAGAGAGAGAGAGAGAGAGATATCTGGGACCCGATCGCATCGATGGCCATTTGAATTGGTATCGCCACATAAACTGTAACTAATTGCGGCATCAAATAAAGAGAGCAAAGCAGCCGCCAAAGAGACCAGCTTGATGGGGAGCAAAAGTGGTGAGCAGGGAGTGGGGTGTGGGGAGATTGCTAAAGGGGCCCTCAGATCGGTAGGGATCATGCCACAAAACAAAAACAAAATAAATCCACGAGACACTTGGTCTGCTCCGAGTCAGCCCACTTTAAATAAACAAAAACATTGGTGTAGGTTCGGAAATCAGATTCTTAAAATTGCGCTTCAAGGCTTTTTTTGTGTTACTTGCTTCGCTTCTCATTCTCCTTTATTTTGATGATTTCATGATTTTTGGTAATAATGAATTTATTTATTTTTTAAAGTTTAATGTGACCCAAATAATGACAATATTAGTTCCGTATTAGTTGAGTTAGTTTTGTGTGGAGTTAAATGTAGACGCCTTTTTATGACTTTAACTTTGAGTGGTTATTGTGTGGCGGTGGCAATGCTATATGTAGAATACACTTGAAGAAAAGTAAGCGCTCTCATAGCTTTCTCGTTTGTTGAGGGATCTTAAGAGAAAAAAGTTACTGTTTCTCGCACCAAATCAATATTTCAGCTAAGCTTACACAATTCTTCTAGCCTAGGTTTAAGTCAATTATTATCTGTTACGTAGTTCTTGTATCAAAAGCAACATATCCATATCAAAGTACTATCTGTAACCGCCTTTTAAATGTTCACTAACTGTTTGCAATACCGTTATATGCAACACGAGCTGCATGTTCGCCATCCTCCTCAAAATAAAGTCTGACTTGTGGCCCTAAGTTAAAATGCGTGTCAAACCGGAAGTTAGAAGTGCTTGCCAAAGGGCAAAACAGCAAAAAAAAAATAAACAAAACACGAAAACAAAAACAGAAAAGGGAATAAAAATATAAACAACAAAAAAAACATATTGCGCTTTTGTGTGATGCACCTTGTTAGCCTCAAGGATGAAACACTCACACACACAGGCAACAAAAAGGCGGCCAACATGAAAATGAAGTTTAGGCCTTTAGCGTTTTAGCCGACTTGTGTCTTGTGTACTCTCGTGTATGCTTTAATCGATTTCTTAACGGTTTGGGTGGCATTGCTAAAATTTGTCGTCGCCGTTGTACAACAAAATTGTCAATCGATTGAATGTAGGATGGTTCTGGCCTTCCTTTAATAATGGCAGACGGCATATGCAAAAGGCCGATGGATGGTAACGTGCCATAAACAAAGACAGCGGGCGGTTCTGAGGCTCGGACCCGAGCCGCAACAGGAGTTGTCGGGAGTGTGCCACGTGACTTTTCGGAAAACGGAAGTTCGCCCAATGTCTTTGGTTTTGTTTATATGCTGTGATCTGAATGGACATAATGTGAATGCGGTTAGGTTGACTACTGGGCGGCACATTGCAAATCCTTATCCTATTTATGCCCATCACATTTTATTGCTTCCTGCGCAGGTGCACAGATCAAAAGACAGCGAGAGAGAGGAGTCTCCCACTGTTCACTTACCTTGATCAGTTTCTCGCGTATCTCCCAACTGAATATGCCGGGATTCTCCTTGCGCAACTCATCGATTCGGCCCTCAATCTCCGGCGATGTCACCTTCGGTTTTGAGCCACCAATCACTCCAGGCCGAATCGAACCCGTCTCCTGATACCGATTCAATATCTTTGACACGCAGCCATGCGAAACCCTCAACTGTCGTGATATCACACAGGGCCTTACTCCACTGGCAGCCATTTCGACGATTTTCAGACGAATGTGATTGGGCAATGGACGTCCATTGATGAAGACGCCGCCAAGTTGATTGACGCGTCCTTGGCCTACAAGGAAATTAATTTAATATTTTACAAAGAGGAAAACTAAGAATCGAACTGAACATAAGGATTGGTTAGAGCTTTAGGGGAACTTAGATCGCAAAATGTAATTTCTTAAGTGTTTCCCACTTCGTTTTTGTTGTAAAGAGGCAAACCATGACTAAAACACCACTCCATTTGTAAGTTAGCTTAGTTTGGATGAAGTTGGTGATGAAACGACTCCAAATCGAGAAAAATCTTTTCGAGATATGGAAATTCGGTTTTCAAACTCAAATTTAGTTTTAAGGTAGGTGTCGAAACATGTCTTACGAGGTACATTTTGAAAACTCCTAAAGTTTTGACGAAGTAATAGCAATACAAAGTTTACCCATACTCTATCTATATCTAAACCTATCAGATAGACTCTGACCATTTGACTAATAATAATCATTCTAAACTGAAATGTAGTATGATACGAGAGGACAAACCACTAACAAAATGGCGTCAGAAATGAAAGTTAGTTGAGTATTGCAATCATCTTATGAATCAGAACCTTTAATATTATTTTGAGTAACAAATCTGCTTCTAAGTTTCTTTATGTTGATAGGTGATTCAAAATATATTAAAGCTTAATCCTTTAAGCTCGTGACATACCTTGAAAAGGATAACCGGCGAAAAGCGGACGCAATGAATTGGCACTGGACATATCCATTTTTGCAGTGTGTGTGTTTCTGAATCTTAGGAACAATTTTGAAGAGCTGTTGAAGATGCGAATAGTATGGACCACAAATCAAGCTAAGGGCTGAAGTGGGTCCCAATGCATTGGGGTCTATGTACACGCACCACAATAAGAAGAGATGGATGTAGAAACACAATGTATAGAACAATCAATAATCACTAATTCACATGCTGGCCACGAAGAATAGGCTTCAATCACAGTTGACAGCACTCGCGATTTCCGACGGAACTAAAGGAGTTTCTGCTCAATTTTGCGCGCGCACAAAACACGTTTGGGAAACTGTGAGCGGGTTTACTCGTTTCTTGGAATTTTTGCGGCGCGCTGAACACAAACGATCAAACAGCACGAGACTTGCAAAGCAACTAAAGGCATAAATTAACAAACGGCGACGCCGCGGCGACGAATACGGGCCAACAATTGAGATCGCGGGCCACGAAAACTGGTTTCCACACATACTCTCTGACACACACACAGAAGCAGAGAGAGCAGCAGCAGCAGCTTTCGCGTCCGCCCTTTTGTTATTATTGTTTGGCGCCACAAATATGGCAACGATCAAAAACACGAAAACTTCAGCTAGCGAGTTTCTGTCTGCTTACTCTCTCGCACTCTCGCTCGTTTTGCTCTTTCGCTCGTTGGGAGTAAACGCCTCTCTGCATTGAGCTGCGCACGCTGATTGGTTGTCTTGGGTCTTTATGCTGTTTTCGTGACAAAGGGGGCGGGTTTTGTAGCAGCTCAGCGTTTTGATATCAAACAATCAAAAAGAAAATCAACCCCACACTTTATAAACATCATCAGCGATCTCTGTGCAGCTGTCAGCTCGTCCTGTCATGGCTGCTGCTACTCTTCTGTGCGTGTGCGTTTGCGTGTGTGTGTTTGTGTTGTCCTTGTGTGTGTGTGTGTATGGAATATATATGACTTTTGTCGCCGGCAGCCAATTAAAGCGTGAAGGCTGCCGTCGGCACAGGACACAGCCAAAAAAAAAAAATATATACTGGGACTGGGACACATGGCATTATATTATCAATCGTTACGCTTGACATTTTAGCACCCACGGCCAGTGTGTGTGTGTGTGTGTGGTTAATGCCATATTCCTTATGTAGTTGTTGATTTGCAATTTCTTTGGACTGTTAGTTGGGTTAGGTCCAACATAGCTATTGCTTGTTTCCCGCATTGTTGTTTGTCATCGTCGAGTTTTATGAGGCAAGAGTCTTAGCTTATCCTGGTCAAAAAAAGTGGAAGAATACAAAAGAAGTTCATGCCTATTAACGACCGCCCTACTTCTACATCTACTCTCTCCTGTCTATGTATGCGTGTGCTTTTTGCTTTTGCAGACATCATTTAGCTCAGTTTTGCTGTTTATCTTTGGCATAGTCAAGATAGTTTCGTGTTTGTTGTTGTCGTTGTTTTGTTAGCATTCAGTTTGGCATATGAATTATGTTTTGTAATACAATTTAATGGGGTCCCATGTGGTGCAGAAAAAGCTTGTTTTCGTGTGTTTTTCAATAATTACCACAATCATCTACAAGTTTTTGGAAGTTGCTGATATTTATGATGTTAATTATTGGTTTTTGATTAGTAATTTAAAGTAGGAGTAAAAAAAACAAATTTGAAATGAAATGAATTCGTGACATAAAATCGATAATGAATCTCCAAATGAAAAGTATTTTATACAACATAATCATATCCCAAGTCCATATTGCACTTTTATATTCATTTCGCTATCCCTTCACTTATCGTCTTCTTACTCCCAACGCGTTTTTCCATTCATCACATCCGTATTGTGGCACAGGGGGGTTTCGGTTAACAAATACAACCCTCAGCTGCAAAAGTCATTTACCGATATACAAACATAAAAATCTATCAACAGACATTAATTGCCATCGATAAAGGAGACTTGTGAGAGAAAGAAAAAGGGAGAGAGAGAGAGTGAGAGTCACACCTGGTGTACAAAAGTGGCAAATGGAATTTTAGAAAAATAATTGTAAAACCGAAATGAACAAAAGCCAAAAAGCAGCGAAAGGACATCATCATAATATAAAGAATTAAGCGTGAAGTTTACGCATATTAAGGATACGCACATGCAACGGCAAACACAACATACACACAGCACAGCACAGCACACACACACACGCCGCCTGCATCTGGCCCAAAATAAAAACAAAAACCAATACAACAACCAGTCAACGAAAAGATGGCCGTTGATTCAATTCGTGTGTGGTAGTTTTATGTACGTTTGTGTGTTTGTGGCAGCAAGCCGGAATGCAAATGTGCTCCATATACAAAAATATGGAAATTGCAATTGAAATGAAAATGAAAAGTGAATTGAGCGGAATTGAGTCTGAGCTGAGCCTTTCAAGCTGTTCAAACAAGGATTAGAAACTGAGAGCAGAGCTCAGAGCTCTTTCTACCAAAACCCACTCGCAACGCTAATCAGCATAAAATTCGATGCTAATGAAGCGTTATGCAATGCAATGTTGTGTTTCAATATTCGTGTCCTTTTGTGAGCACTTGAATGCACTCGCATGCCTCATCTGCATTACTTCTTCAATGCCAAATGCAAATGAACCACAGGACAGACCATTAATATATGCCTCTGACGACTCTGACAGCGCGAACCGACCAGAAAATGGAATGTATGTAAATGGTTAACCACAAAACTTGCTCACGATAAACATGACAAATTTCCTAATTTGCGTATTGACAGTTTTCAATTATTGGAATTCCTCAAGCGTGTCTCTGGCTCTGACCCAAAACGAGACGATAAGCAGTCAAAGCAAGAGAGCCAAACATTTTTATGTTCTTGTTGTCCTGTCAAAACGGAAGTTTTCCTTCGACGCTTGTGGGCGGGTCTCAACATCCTAGTATTATGCTTAAGTTCCGCCTGAGAAGTTGGGTTTGAAGTCAAGCATTAATTCACTTGTTATAAGGGTCAAAGTGAATATATTTAGCATGGTTACTTTAATATTTAGGGAATTTTAAAGAGGAAGTAAGAAATATTAATGGCCAGTCATAATGATAACTAATACTTGTTGTTACTTGTTACTTCTTGTCATGAACCGAACAAATTTCACTAATAATTAATAATGTGAAAGAAGCTTCAAGTATTTAACATCAGTGAATATTAACATGTTTATTCCCTTTATGAAAACCTTTCTATAGCTTCGTTTTACATATGTTTACGTATGTATTCCCATTTCTCACCTTATTTCTATGGAACTTCAGCTATATTTCGCCTGAATCTCATCGCACAATCCTTTCCAAACGAACCGTTAGTTAGCTCTACCAAAAAACTGCTGTGCGACAAAAAAATTCATTTTATAATGAAGTTCCACTTAATGATCCATCAAAACCCGTTAGACAACTGTCACCAAGCATTCACGACTAGTATATTTTAGAAGTATTCAAATCCGAGCCATCGCCAGTAGCTGCAACTTTAAGCTAAACAAACAAGCAGGAAAACTCGGAAGGGAAAATATCTTGACCCTTGACTCTCAAATATTGAACAATCCCAGTGTGAGACACATGACGGATTGCTGTTCCATCTGGACATTGAGACAAGTGAAAATTAGGAAGCCAACTTAAACACACACACACACACACACACACAAATGTAGTACGCTAGAAGGTAGACAATTGACAAACAGTTTTCACTCCTTCATGCTAAATTTGCGAGGCAAACAAACGAATTTGAAGGTCCCGCAGGACTCTTGGCATGAGGCAAATGCCAACAGATGTACACAACTAGACGACGGGGCGCTGCCAAGACAGAGGATAAAACAGGACAAGGTATCACAGCAAGTGGCAAGGACATGTTTGGCTACTCGTTCGACATTCGGTAGTCATAAACAAGAAGTCAAAAGGATTGTTCCTAGTATTTCTGTAAGATACTGACATGGGACACATCTCTGTGTTCCAGTTTCACGATTTTTATGATCGTATGAATGGATTTGAGTGCGCATGCATGTACTTAAAGTTTTATAGCCTCCGATGATGATCTTTCAAAGACATTGGCAGGTTTTTATGCTCGAAACCCTCGTTGAGTTTGCTGTGTTTGGCGACATTATTTACAGCTCCCTTGTAAATCATTATCCCGGTTGTGCATCCAGAACATGTGCTCCATTTAAAAAAATATTTTTTTTAACATTTCCATTCACATAAATAAAGACTTTGATTTTAGAGCAATCCTAAACGGGTGGAGAAACGTTTTTGATTGTTGAATTTTGTTTATGGGACACTAATTTGGGGGCTTTGTATACTTAATATTAACTGGAAAATGTTTTGAGAGTGTGAAGTTTGACGTCTTCACACATTTTCGACTGCTTGTTTTTTGCCATTTCGAGTGAATCATTTTGTTTCAATTTATTGTTGAGTTTTGCGTTTGATTTTTACTGATTGACACTTTTATTGGATTTATTGATGATTTCTTAAGCATTGTTCAAAAACAAATTCACAGATACCTATTTTTGAAATACATTTCTTTTGAGCTTAAAGACCAGTTCAAAATCGTCCGATCTTCTGTCATAAATTGACATTTCTCTTAAGTTTCGTAAGTAATGAACTCCCTGCAAATGGCTTACAAAATGAATAACTAAATACTTGTGTGAAACTGCAATAAAATAAATACTTAGTTAAAACTTTAATTAGCTAAAACCAAAACAAAAATCCCTAAGCCTAGCCTAGGGAAATATGCAAATTTAGTCATCCTTTAAGAGAGTCTGAAGTCTGGAAGAAACGACAAACAAAAAATAATTTCAATTTCATTTGTCATTTCGTTACGTTGGCTTTTGGCTGAAGCTGCTCGACTGCGGGGCCAACATAAAAACCCAACAAATACTTTCAACTTGGGCCAAAAGACGTTCCCGTGACTTTGATGGATCCGCCGGCTGCAAAACGTGGTGAGCTATGTGTTTGTGTGTGTGCGTGAGTGTTAAGCGTTTCGCTTAAATGAAGTACCAAAAAACTCAATTTATTTGCAATTAAATTGTGAAACTGAACACAACAAAATCTGCATGTTATTTTTTGAGCTGGCCCTTCTCGCATCTTTTGCATTGTCCAGCACCAAAAAAGAAAAACAACACCAGAAAAACAGAAAAACAACTTTGAACTCGTCGACACTTGGTGAAGAGTTCCCAAAGATTTCAAGCCGTGTCTTAGCCCACTTACCGGCAAGTGCGTTAGCGGCTTTTGGCCTTTTGATGTTGTGCCCGTTTGTACGCAACAGCCACCCCTTCCTCCAGCAACCCTATGCCTGCTGCCCCTTTGTCTTGCATCTTGTATCTTGCATCTCATTTGAAAGTCTGAGGCGCTCGACCTGGTCAGGCTCAGACAGTCTGGCTGGCTTCGCTGGCTATATGTCATTGTAACATAAAAGTTCAATTTTAATTGCCGCTCTTGACGTGCTCAGGGTATTTGGCTTGGCATTTTTACGATCACTTTGGCAAATGTGCGCTTCAAAGCCATTTTCAACTGCAGCTTCAGCTCCAGCTGTGATCTACAGATACATTCGAAGCTTGAGCTTTTCAGATCTGTTCTTAGTTGCGTTTTCGGGGTCTGCGAGTGACTTTTGTCGGCCACTTTGTCCGGTCACAATTCCTGCTCTCCTCCCATCGCCCATCGCCCATCTCGCAGTAAGCTTCGAGCTGTGTGTCAAGTCGTTAAAAACGTCAGCGTTGCCGTCAGTTGTTTTGGTTTTGTCTTTTGCGGCGTTTCAAGCATGGATTTTACATATGTTCATTTGTTTATATGACTGCCAGGCTTGGGTTGGTTCGCCCGGGTACCGAAGGGTGGGGGCCAAAGGGCAGAGGGCCCCTTATGTGTAGATTGGCACTCAACTTAAGCGATTGCAAATCCGTAACTCATTCGACTTCGTTTTTAAATACTTGCCAAACAAATTTTTATTTATATTTGCCGGGCTGTGGACTAGACGCGGGCGCTGAAGCTGGGAAGTGGGGAATTGGTTGTGCAACCTTCACCGAAATTTGCAGATTTGCATTGTCTTGGCGTGTTGTCTGTTGCATGCAACGCTATTTTCCCACAACGCACACGCAAAATCAGAAGATTAAGCGAAGTGGGGGAAGCTTTTGAGATGTTGCTTAAATTACACAACGCAAAATCAGGGTGGAGTTCAAGAAACAATTTAATTAGAATGAAACAGAGTATGAGATGAGCAAGGAAACAGTATAGTAGTAAATAACTACTAAAATGCTTAAAAATGTATATGTTAAACTTAAAACGAGAAAAGATTCGAAATGGTATGATATTTGTTTTAAAATATGATTTGAAGATAAAAAATTTTAAAGAATCCAAGAATGGTTTAGTAACCATGATATATTGATTACTTATGTTAAAAACATAAAGATAGTTTGATAAGAAAAGCTGTAAAACATGAGTATCTACTTCTAGTGTTATGTTTCCTTATAAATTTTCCCTCCAATGCATTACATTTCCTTCTTTAAAAATAGAAAGAGTTAAGAGTCAATTATATGAAGCGCTCCTCCTTCTCCCACCCACCGTATAGTATAATTAACGCGGCAATTAGCTACTATTTCTACCCGTTTGCTGTAAAGATTATTTTCGCACAGTGTCTGTCATATATCATCGCATCAATAACATAAATTAAAAACTGAGGAACTTCGAGAGCGGCATTCGCTTTGTGAACGGCTGACACACGAGTGGGTAACTTTCCCTTTCCCTTCCTTTCCTCTCTGTGCCTTTGCATCTTTTTGTGGGGTAAGCAGATGAAGCAACTGCAGCCGCAGACTGCATGTCGTCTCCCACATGTGGAGGAGCTGCCTCAGAGTCTCTGAGCAATTTGTTTTAGCCCCAAATGCGGAATTGTTAAGCTCTTCTAACTTTTTTTTCTCTCTGTCTCTCTCGCTCGCTCCTGTAGCACTTAAGGGGCGTTCTCTTTGAAGGCAGTTCGTTATAATTTATTTAATGGCTGGCAACAAGCTCGCCAAAGAGACTGTACAGACACTGGAGGCAGTGCGTCATCAATGTCTGTAAGAGAGAAGAGTGTTGAGTAATTTGCTAAACATGCTGCCTGCGATTTATTGATGGGTTGAACAATGGGTGGTGAGGAGAGGTGGGGTGGGGTGGGCTGAAAATACGTTTGCCTGCCGATTGTAAGTTTTAGCAGATTTATGATCTGGCGGCTTTTGCCTCGTTTTTTTTTTTTGTGGTCCATAAACATTTGTAAATGCAGCCGAATGCGTTTTTAAAGAGTGCATCCTAAATCAAAGATCTGTAGAAACCGAAGCCCAAAAACGCAACCAACTGTCAATTTCCGGTGAAAATTGCATGAATCTCTTGTGGCAAGATAACTAAATTAACAAAAGGCGAAAACATAGGCGTCATAATTGACCCGAATCGTCGTTGTGCTGGCGGGAGCGTTGCCGAGGCGAGATTTTAAATTCGCGTTCGCAACAGGTGGCAGGTGGGACGGGAGGAGATGATATATAAGACAGGAGACTGCAGACAGCGAGGCGACAAGGACACTAACAAACCATTAACACCCGAACCGCAAAATGTGAGAGAAAGCAAGAGCTACCTGTTGGACAACTGTGCGGTAGGTCCTCTTTTTTGTCAACAGCAACAGTAACATTTTTGTCGCATGATTAGAACCCATTACAAATTGTAAGTGTTACGCTATACGAAAACAGGACTCAGTCTCACTAGACAGGTGGTCTCGCTCTCTCTCCCTCTCGCTCTCCCTCTCGCTCTGTCTCTCTGTCAGTTAGCTGTTGCTTTGTTGTTTGTTTTTGTCCAGGCAAATAGAGTTGTCAAACTGTGCCAATGATCGATTTGTTACGCCAACTTAGTCAACTTCTGCGGATGCGTCCTGTATCTGTATCTACATTTGTATCTCTGGCGTTGCCAATCGCTTTAGCAGCGCTGTTTAGCTTAAACATACACAAAATATGCTGTATATAAAATACTATAGCTACGCAGCTGTTAGTTAGCTAAATTGTTGTAGGCGTTGCCAAATTTAAAACCCAAAAAAAGGTGTTGCCAAATTATGCTAATTTAATTAGAGACACCTTAACACGTCGAACAACATTTGGGTTCGAAATTTACTATCTTGGGACTCTTCTTTTTTTTGGGAAATTACCATATACCATAATAACAAATAATAATGTCTCTATCTGATGTGTTAATTGACCAAAATGGCATTTGGTTTATTGCGAGTTGATTTTATTGATCGAAAATCATAAAATATGTCTTTGAATAAATATTTAAAGCGAAGTTCGAAAAATTAGGCAACTAAGAAGCTCAGGTTTTAAATATTTCTAAAAAGGGAAGACTTGTTAAAGTAGAGATAAGATGTAAATACAAATTTGTTAGTTAAATGTTTCTTAACTTTTAATATACATATCAAAGTTTGTGTTAAAATTTCACTAAATAAACGTTAAGTTAATATTTTTTGTTCAAAAACTGCTCTCGGCAAGTTCAAAGCTAATAGCTTACGGAGATTCTGAGAAAAAATAACATCAATTAAATGCAAAAACGGCGCATCAAATCAAAATCGAATTATATATCAACTAAAGATAACATGCAGCTTAATTATTCACAGTCTCAGCGACTCTCTACATTAAAGAAAAGTCCAAAGCAAAATGATTTAAAGAAATAATGAAAAGCAGCCGAGTGTAATTTGTTTTGGGAAAAGTCTTCGTCGGCACGAGTCTCGTTTTTGTTAAGGCTTTAAACAACTTTAACGGCAACTTGGCTTGATGCCACAATTATAATTGAAAAGTATGTGGAATCTCTCTACTGTCTACAATGTATTAATGACTACTAAAGTTCATATCGGACTTTGACATGTGCCGCCCAACAACAACTGAAAAGCAAACTCCACACTGAACATAATTGAAAATCACGCTGGCCAATTGCCACTTGAATCGAGATCGGAAAAATCAACAGAAAATGGAAATTGTAGCCAATCGATTTGTGTTCTTTCGGGAAAATGTGTCTATAATTAGAAGTAGAATCAAAAATGAAGCTGGACTTTGACTCGACTTCAAATGGCAGCCTTGGTAACCTTTTGATAATTATTTATTTTTTCCGATTTTCATATGGCATTTTCTGGCGATAACTTTTGTGGAAACGGTGGCGGTTCTCAATGCAGAACTAAAATGCATTACCAAAATCCATTTACTATGGAAAATAAATCAAACGGGAAAGCGACACACTGAGAGTCTCTCTAGAGAGGTTTGTGCTAACCAACAACGAAACGAAGTATTTATTTGTATTGTTTATCTGTATCTCTTTCTCTCTGCGTGTATTGAGGCTGCTTTGCATCATGAAAGGATTGATTGCATTTCGTGATTATTTGGTTTATGACTTGACTTAGGCAGTGGCGGTGAGGCTAGGGAGGATTTTCTAAGATGGACATGCTAATATTTCAATGTCAAATTAGCTATAATCAAAACGTGATAAATATGTGAAACATGCAAGCGTGAGCAGTGTGTGTGTGTGTGGGGAATTTATGTATTTTGTTTGCCATGCATAATTGAGCATGTTATCAAAATGATTCACTGACGAAGACAGAGATTTGGAGAGAAAGAAATATGCTTATTACATGTGTACTTATTTATGCATAAAGTGATTACAAGACACAAGTTTGATACCTTATAAATGTTAAGAAGTAAATTGTTGCTTTGTATCTCTAAGATAGTCTGAATTGATTAGAATTATGATTAGTGCATTGAAAGTATTTTAAAATTTGTTGTCATGGCTACATAACTTAATTTCAATAATTTATTTAAAAACAACTTTAAAACAAAAGCATTACTGCATCATTACTTTTGTAAAAGAAATTGCATATAAGAATATTTATTTTTATGGAAGTTTTTCCATAAGAAGAAATTAGAAACACTTTAGGATATTGGGTCGAGGCCGATATCTCGGCAACGGTAGAAAATATTTTGTTTGTGCCTGAAACAAAGTTGTAAGTATTTAATGGGAAAAGAAAACTGCAGTGCAAACTTACCCTAACAAAATTCATCTGGAACTTCAAAACTGCAAGAATGCCAGAAAATATGTGATTTTTTGATCATGAGATCGAATTATGACATGTATTCTCTAGAAAAAACTTCACTTACCTAGCTCGCTTTTGTTTATGCTCTTTTTTCCGCTTCTTTGGTGTAACATAGTAGCCTTAATGATTAACTCTTAATTAGATATATCTCGACAATTAATCTGAAGCAGATTGATTTGGTTTGGTGGTCTGTCGATCTCTCTGTGTTCTTTTGGGGCGGCAACCCTTTCATTATATAATCTCAAGTGCTATAATTATAATCATC
Organism: Scaptomyza tumidula; assembly: GCA_035044465.1. Taxonomy (NCBI): domain Eukaryota; kingdom Metazoa; phylum Arthropoda; class Insecta; order Diptera; family Drosophilidae; genus Scaptomyza; species Scaptomyza tumidula. Next base: position 18,918,938 of record JAWNNW010000444.1, read on the forward strand.
GATATCACACCTTGCCCCTTGGGTACAGGTATTGAGGCAGTTGCAGTTGCAGGTGTTAAACGAATTTTATGGCTTGACGCCACGAGAAAAATCAACAACAGCAACAACAATTGGCGCAGAAAGGAGTTCATTGGATACGCCTACATATACATATATGTACCTATTAGAGCTATCAGATCAAGTGCTAATCAAGGATCAGGCGATAATGTCAATCATCATCATCACGGTCAGAATTAGCAGGAACGCGTTAAAAGTGGGCGAGCAAAAGAACAGAAAGAAAAAAACCCTTAAGGGCAATTAATGTTCATCTTTATTATTTTTATTTGTTTCAAGGAATCCGCCAGCCACATTTCAGCGAGTGAGTTTTGAGTGCAGCTCAAATGCTTTATTTACGATGTGAGTGGGAAGGAGGAGGAGACAGATCCCAAGACTTTCGACGCTCGGGCTGTTAGAATTCACACTTCAACGCCGATGATGACGAAGACGCCGCTGGCGGTGGCAAAAACGGCGTGTGTGTCCTGTGTGTTTTTGGTTTTGACTTTGACTTTGTTTTTTTGTGACTTGCCGACAAAGCGCCGCACAACAAAAACAACGACGAACGAAGAAGAGCAGAGAGCGATGAGAAATGAGAAGTGAGAAGAGAGAGAGGAGATCAGTTGTGAAAAAACCACAGATCATGCACATAATGGCATCCTTTGTTTCGCCTTGCCTTGCCTCGCGACTGTGCCGCAGAAGTCGAAACCGTTTCGAGCCTTGAGCATCCTTTTCGAATGTTATCCTTTGCCGCGTCATGCGCGTGCCCGCCCGCATAACCACATATACACTGGAAAAGCTGAGGGTTTGATTGAAAACGCCATTAAAATCCAAACAAGATAGGCAAAAAAATAAGTATAAAATTTGAAACCTTACTTTAAAAAGGTAAAACTATACTGAAATAATGCAAATACTCTGAGATTTTGTCTTTTAATCATGCTTGAAAGTGCTTGAATGTAAACTTCAAGCATAAACTCTTTAGTTAAGATTAACTTTAAAGCAACAAGTAACGAGTATTTATTTCGATAACTTAGTTATTTCTTTCACTGCACACATTGGATTGGTCAGCATTATAATAGTTCCGACCTTGCCTTAAAGTGCAATTAGTTAATTTTTCTGTCATTTTTGGTGAACTGGCCAGCTGGCAGTCAGGTTTTTGTAGGCGTTATCGGATCACACATTATTAATACATTTTTAAACTGCATACGAAGAGGAGTGATATATTTGTACATATTACTCTTCTCACCTCGAACTCAAACTCCAACTCGAACTTAAACTCAAACTCACAGCTGACCAGTAACTGTCTGTCTGGGTATCCTCTGTAGCCAAGTAGCCGCTCCAATTAATCATCTTTCATTCGATCTCCCCGCTCTTTCTCTCCTACTCGCTGGGATTTAAGGCTTTAACTGTGCCGCCTTTTTGTGGTAACATTTGCTGTGTAAACAGTTGCGGTTGAGTTTTAATTTAGTTTTCTTGTCTTCCTCTCCGTGTTTTAGGCCCAACAGCTGTTGCTGTTTTGGCCGGGTCGAAACAATAAACGGTGGGGCTTTTCATTTAAGCTGACATATGGGCGTTAGTGGTAATTTTTCAGTCGAGTTTATTGGGAATATTTTTTTTTGGGTATCATTAGTGTTGCATATGTATCTTTGATAAAATGACCCATTTTACAACTATCTTATGACTTTTGGCAATTTATTTAAGTTAACTGCTTAATATTTGTCAATAAAGTAAAAGGCAATAGAATATATACATTTAACCGAGCTAATAAATAAAGCAGTAATAAAATTCCTTAACTCCTTAGTTACTTTGTTGCTTTTTCTCTTCCGACCTTAAATTCCGCACAGCAGAAAAATTCCTAAATTTTTTCTTGAGCCATCAGTCAAGTCAATTTTTTCGCATTATTCGTGCATGCTTGGTTTGGAAATGAATTTTCAACATGAACTTATTCGTAAGTCTACTTTACTCTCCCTGACTCTCCCTGACAGCTAGACAAATATTTCGTCCTTAAGCAAACATCTAAAGTATGCACACAATAAATAAAACAAGTTCGAATGTTCGATAAATATACTACGTAACAAGTTGAAGCCCAATAAATGTGAATTGAAAAGCTGGCATATGAGGCAAAGTCGAATTTAAACTTGAGATGGGGGCGAAGCTAGCAGAAATGGAGGGGGGAAATCAATGAAAGTGTAAATATTAATAAGCGCTTGCCGACAAAGGCCTCAGACAAAAGAGGCAGACCAGAGAGACCGCACCACTTGCTAACTTGGAAAGTTCAATAGCGATATGTATATGTATATATATATGCCACTGTTGCAGATACGTCAATGCCGCTGAGATACAGACACCCGATACAATTCACAGATACCACATACAGATACAGATACAGATATATGAACAGTAGCAGTTTGGGTTGTCATAAGTTTTTGAGCGATTGCCCCGCAGCGAAGCCACACACACAGCGTGGCGAGGCTCGACTCAACTCGAACAATAGCAGCAAAATTATTGCCAAATGGCTCACACACCCACACCCACACACACACACGTACACGAATGTATCTCGCAGATACAAATACATGTCTGTGGCTGGCGAACACGTACGCCAAAAAGAAATATGCGCAACTTGACAATTGCTTAACTCGCAGTTGCAACAACAGCAACTATAACAATAACAACTTCAACTACAACTTTTTCTGTTCATGTTATTACCAAGGGCAACTGCGCTTTTGGGACAACAACACCAACAACAACATCCACACAATTATAGCTTCCATACGCGCACACGCGGCGTATGCGCAACATGGACCAAAAGTTCTGTTTGCTTTGATTTTAACCGACTTCTCAAACAGAACTCAAAGAAAATTAACTAGTCTTCTTCATCTGCTTGTTTTGCTCGTGCGAAAATCTTTTGGCCAACTTCTCAACTCCCAAAAGAATACTCAATCCGAAACTCGGAACTTATTTGAGGTCATCTTTTTCTCATGAATATTCACGTTTCAGTGTTTCACTTAATTAAGTAAGTCAGTCTAATTGTTGGGCAGTAATTAAATGGTCTTAGTTTTTGTGATAGTTCATAAAACAGAAAACAGCATGTGTTCTGAGTTAAGATAGAAGAAAATTCATGAAAATATTATCGATTCGAGCACAGTTTCGTGTTGATTGAAACTACTTCGAATTTAAAAGGATGAAGCCAGTTGTTTAACAAGGAAACCCATTAGAAGCTTATTACTCTTTCTCAATATCTCAATACCAATATCTACACTTTTCCTCCCCTATTCGTATGAAAACTATCTTTACCCTTTTCACATATACTACCTACACATGGAAAAGTTTTTTTTGGATCATAGTCAGGGTGCCATAACAGCCAAAGGAATTTTGCAGGAACACAGTTTTGTTCTGCTTTGAGCGTTGCAAAAATATGCTAAAAATGCTAAAATGCTTCCCATCCAGCTTCCAGTGTGCCCACGCGCCCGAAAAGGGAAAGAACAAAATTCCTACAAAAACATGTTGACATTGCCTCAGTTGCTATGCTTGATAAGTGTGTGGGAGTGTGTGTGTGAGTATCTGTGTGGAATATGTCTAGTAGAATTGCGTAGAAAGCATCCATACTATTTGCATTTTTTTTTTAGCAGAGTGTAGCAGAGATAGCATCTGGGAAAAAACATTTCAGTAGTGTAAATTATTATGCAATCCTAGTGAGGAATTTGACAGGCAACTGTGATAGTTTACAGTTTTAAGTAGTATTTGACATAGTTAAATAATCCTTAAGCATTATCTTTGTTTATTTTGTGGTAGATATAATAAACCCTTCTCCACATAATAAATATTTCTGCACCCAGGGCAAAAATGTGTGGTTGTCTAATAACTAGTTATTGTAAAGCTACCCACGATGCAAACAGGAAACATAAAACAACACCAAAACTCTTTCAAAACTCTAACATAAGTGCCTGGGAATGCTTAGGCATGATAAATACTATACCACAAAAATGGTCTAGTCATGCCGAAAAATTCGCATAACTTCAAATCAAGCGCAAATACGAGTAATATAAATAATTATAATGGAGTCTTGGGTTCTACTCGCAGATCCACACTTAAATCCACTTTAAGATGTTAAATCTCTCGCCTTTCTCTCTCTTTCCCTTAGCCTCTCTCACTTGCTTCCTAGACCACAGATCAAATGGGGCGGCGCATCGGTAAATTGCAGCCATGCTATGCTCACTCATTGGTTCTCTTGTTTGTTGGCACAGTTGCACAAATACAAGCACAAACAGAGAGCATAGCGAGAAAGATTGACGATTGAGTGCCGCACTGCTCTCACACGATCTACTAAGCGATGCTCACATGCTGTGCAGCTATTGCTGGCTCACTCGCACTAGCCACCCTCGTTGCGTGGGTTTTAGTTGTTTGTTGTTCTTGTGAAACTTGTTTTTGTTTGTGTTCTGTGCATGCAGCGCTGCCGCTGAATGCCGTCGTCTGAGAATCTCACAAATTCGTTTTAGTCTCGGCTGCTGACCGTTTCAAAATCAGTTTCGAGCTGTCAAGCAAACGAGCAGCATCAACAAACATTCAAGCGTTGCGCATGCGCATAACACAAACAAGAAAAAAAAACAAATCTTGCAAGAAATTTTAAGATAAATAAAAAAATACTTTGAGAACAGTTAAAGAAAAATCAAAACAAAAACTAGTGCAGCTTTTAAACAGTGCTGGTGAAGTGCATAAAATATAAACTTTATCAAAAACCAAACGGATTATTATAAAACAACTACAGACATGGCTGTATCGGCACTCAATATGACACCCTATTATGCTGGATATCCCTTTCAAGGTAAGCATATGACAGCGATCATCAATGCTCTATTACCAATTACCACAATTACGACTACAAAACGTCAGACAGATCCAAAAGATCGTAGTGTAAAATAAGAAAAGTGCACGATCATCATTATCATCATCATATGGGGGCAACGCTTTCGCCGGTACCCCGAAACTCAAAACCGAGAGAGAGAGAGAGAAAGATCATTACCCGACCAAAAACAGCAACAGCACAGCAACAATCATGATCAGCTTTTTGACTTATTGATTGTGATCACAGTAAAGCAGCAACATTCCATCCAGTCAGCAGCAGCAGCTTCAGCAGACTTTGCAGACTTTTTGGCGCGCTCTTCGAGCTTCTTCTTCTCAAGTCAAGTCAAGTCTTTCCGTCTTCAAGTCTGGTGTCTGAAGTTGCGGCTCTGCTGCTTTGATCTTGGGCTCAGCGTCTGTTGCTGCTGCTGCTGTTGCTGTTGTGTGTTATGGGGTTCTTGGTGTATCACGTAGCAGCAACGTCAGCGCCCCAAAAAACAACAACAATCGAAGCTTTAGCTTTTTGGTGCCCTGGCTTTTATGCTCATATAACGTAGTACTTCTCGGCTTGATATTAGCTTGGCACAGCTGGACACACACTCTGTCTGTCTGCCTGTCTGTCTGACGATTTGTCTGTTCGACTGGTTGGGACTTATGGATTATTAGTTTGATTTGATTGCATGGGCTGCACAGCTGCACAGTGATCAGCATTTTCCTTACACTTCTCTCTCTCTCTCTCTTTACTCGTCTTCTTCTCTCACTCTCACATTCGATCTTTGTTGATCAGGTTTTGTTGTGTCTGGACCCACGCAAATTGGCAATTTTGCGCATTGTTATGTTAAACAGACAAATGGCAAACGAATTGTATTTAGACCCAAAAAATAGATAGACAATAGATCGTGCGAATTGATCCCTAGCACTAAATTAATCCTTGGATTACTTACTTTCCACTCAATTGAGCATCGAAAACAAAAACTTAATTGTAGATCACTTCTAAAAGATTTGTAGAACAAAGGAAAATAGACTGAAAAAGATTCGACCACTTGAAAATTCCTTAAGCTAATCACTTCGTTTTCTCTCTTTTGTTTGCAGGACAGGGACGCGTCAATCAGCTTGGCGGCGTCTTCATCAACGGTCGTCCATTGCCCAATCACATACGTCGTCAGATTGTGGAGATGGCTGCAGCTGGAGTTAGGCCTTGCGTCATCTCGAGACAGTTGAGGGTTTCGCATGGATGCGTCTCAAAGATACTGAATCGTTTCCAGGAGACGGGTTCCATTCGCCCAGGAGTGATTGGTGGCTCCAAGCCACGTGTTGCAACTCCTGACATAGAAGCTAGAATTGAGGAACTGAAGCAATCGCAACCGGGCATCTTTAGCTGGGAGATTCGTGCCAAGTTGATCGAGGCAGGCATCTGCGATAAACAGAATGCTCCTTCGGTAAGCTCCATTTCGCGATTGCTGCGTACCACTTCGGGATCTGGTTCTGGCAATGGCACAAGCTCTCATAGCATCGATGGTATCTTGGGTGGAAATGGATCCTGCTCTGCGGGTAGTGAGGATGAGAGTGAGGATGACACTGAGCCCAGTGTGCAGCTCAAACGCAAGCAACGTCGCTCCCGGACTACCTTCTCCAATGATCAGATCGATGCTTTGGAGCGCATTTTCGCCAGGACTCAGTATCCGGATGTCTATACACGGGAGGAGCTAGCCCAGGGCACCGGACTGACCGAGGCACGTGTCCAAGTGTGGTTCTCTAATCGTCGTGCTCGTCTACGCAAACAGCTCAACACCCAGCAGGTGTCCAGCTTTGCCAGCAGCTCCACAGGTGCTTCGTATGGATCGAGTGCAGCGGTTGCCTCCAACATGGGCATGGGTCTTTACAGCTCCCAGCCCTGGCCAACCACTGGCTATGAAACACAAGCTGGCTATGGTGGATCTGTTGCTTCCATGTCCCCAGCCAGCAGCAGTGGCAGCTCCTCCGCCGCCCACAGTCCCACTGTGGAAACCCAATCCCAGCCGCAGCCTCAACAGCAACACCAACAGCAGCAGGCACAGATTGCGAGTAGCAATTTCATGAATAGTGCTTATGGCAGTGTGGGTTATTCCACTGCAACCTCCGCAGCTGCTGCTGCCTACTCCATGCCAACAACAGTTGCCGCCAGCTCCGCCGAGCAGCTGCGTTCCCAGTTTGCCTCAGCTGCTGCATCTGGATCGCATCATCATTCGTCTTGGGATAGCTACAACAGCTTTGCCGGCTCCTTCTTCCCTCCCAGCAACAATCACATGGGTGGCTATCATCAGGTGGAAGCGAAGAACTCCATGGTACAAGCTGCTTCAGCCTATCCCTACTTTGGCTTCTAGATATCCCAACTTGCTCAGCACGTCAGTTCCAGTTTTTAGTTTAAGGTTATTTCACATGTTGCTGGTTCGATTTCCTTTCAGTGCCTATTTTTTATTTTGATCATAAAAATTATTCAAGAGTTTCGTTAGTTAAGAGCTTAAGACTGTTTATACTAAGTTTAAATGTTATGTTAAGAATTTTTACAATCGATTTAAGGTGATGCCTTCAAATAAGAAATCAAAATAAATAAAAATATTATAAATACAAAGAGGAACTGCGTTTACTTAATATCTTAATGGAAACCCATCTTTAATATTATTTGATAATTTTAAATGATACTTAACATTAACAGAAAATGGTGTCTTCATATCTCAATCAAGATTAAGATAACTCTACAACAAGTAGTTCATGATCCATAAATTTATTGTTATGTCTTCATGGAAGTTTTCATTAATAAAATAAGATCTTAAGTCGGTGAATACATATTCAGCTAATCAAGGTTTTGAACGTTCCTTTGAAAAGCATGCATAATATTTAAGGTACTTACACATATACCTAAAATACAAACTTCATTGTCTTATAATAAGAATAATACTTGATTAAACTATTCTTTTGGATTGTTATACAAAATGTCTTCAGCTGATCCTAAGTCTCTCATCTCGTTTGTGGCACTATAGAAAACTAAGCGCCTGTCTCACGCTACAATATGTGTCCTCAAATACAATACGTTTCTACTCCATTAAACTAAGGATATTGCAAAAAGGACAAACATGGTCTAGGACCACACAGGCATGTATGTGGACATGTCCAAGGAGCCACAACAGGTTCAAGCCCCGATCAGCTAATCCCTCAAATTCGTACAGAAATTGTCCCCTAAACTGACAGGGCAACAATATGAACGATCAAGCCAGGACTTGAATCGTCCTGCTAGTGTGTGTGTGGGTTCCCATTGCTCGACTGGATGAGTGCACATAAAGAAAGGCGGTCGACTTTATGAGCTGACAATTAAACAATTAGAAACAAACATCCAATTGTTACTAACACGAACAGCGACTCGATAATACGAAAATAATTTAAAATATTCCTCGATTGTCTATACAAAAACAACACAACAAAAAGAGATCCGACGAGCAAGAACAAAATAGAGCAATTGACAAAAGGAAGAGAGAGCGAAGAGCAAAATATGAGAGAGCGACCACCAACGTTTAAGTGCGGTATTCTTTTAAGATGCCGCCTTGTTGGGCCGCCTCCTGCCAAAAGAGATGAGAGAGGCCCGAGCCGAAGTACAAGCAAAAAACCAACAAAAAAGCGGGAGTGGACAAAGCCATTGACAAAATCAGAGGGTGTCTCTAGTAGGTCCGATCTGAACCTGTACTAGTTACGACTTTCTTGGGTGGCTTAGGTAGCGCTCCCTCTCTCCCTCGCTCTCGCTCGCTTGTAGGACCCTCAATTATGTGTGCTCAGCGGGCGTCGCACTTACCACCTAGAATGAATACATATTGCTCAGTTCTCGGTCCAAGTATGCTGCAAGTATCTAAATGAAAACATCAATTAGTTCATATCGCTTGGGTCCTTTCTGTTTCGGCCTAGCCCAAGGCAGGTCCTGTGCTTAGGACGACAGGTTCTCGCTCTTGCTACAAGGGTGATAATGTGTGTCAACTGTGACAATCATAATGGATCGCTGCCTGGGGTTCATCGAGGACACATTTTGTCCCATACAGTAGCCCTGCGGCTTCGTCTTTGACTCGTCTCTTCGTGTCCGGGCCACCAACTTGGATATTTTTATACAAATTTAATTTGTGTGGCAAGTTCAAGAGAGAGATAGAGAGAGGATCTTCATTTTTGCTGCGGCTCTTTGAAACCAAACTGTTGAAAGCCACTCCCGACCTTTTGAAACGTTTCGTGATTTATGCGTTTTTGATAGCTGGGCAAAGATCGACTGCCAAGACCAAGACGGTAGCATGCGAATTTTGTTTCTTCCTGTGTGGGCCAAAAACTGTTAATGCTGAATACTGAATAAGGTGGGTGTCCGGTAGCTGGCGGCAATATGTAGACGCTTTGTCTACCATTGCCACATTTTGATTGATGATATAGTTTCTTTTTTGCCATGATGAACGAGGCAACTGTGCTGTTTTTTTTTCAGCTCAGTGTCTGCGAAGGCGTTTCTAATGTGTGAACTGTGATCGGGTTGAAAGCAATGGTTAGAACCACAAAACTGTGGGAAACACATTTTTGACTACAGATTTTTTAAGAATTATTGAAATTAGACTATTTAACATATTAAAGTTAGAGAACTAACAGAATAACTTAAATATACAATCCAAAAACAAAATAAATCACAGCTAGCAACCGGTCTTGGTAACAATAAATCCGCGGCCAAATTGCATGTGTCCAATTTGAATTGCAACCGTTAATTGCCACCGATCTGGAAGCCGATCCGCAGTCAAGTAAATGAACATGTATGCTCAACATGACAGCCGCACAGACAATTTACAAGTGCCTGATGATGAACTGATGAAATTTTCCGCTAATTTTTCACGTACTCATTCGCTCATTTCAACCGCACGCCAAAAAAAAAACACCAACAAAACACTAAAAAAAAATACCACATATAAAATTTATCATATATTCATTAAAAATTATTTACGTTTATTATAAATAGCGCAACCAACCAACCAAAAATAAATACAAACAACGAACTGAAGGTGCGAATGGGATGAATGATTCAAGATAAAAGATATACAACATACAACATTTCGGTCGTGTGTTTTTGGGCGCAGCGAGTGTTGATAAAACGACAAGACCAATCTGATAAGGAACGCTTTAAATTCCGTTACGTAACGCAAATTTAGAGCGTTACAATTTGCGAAAGAGAGAGAGGTATTCACAGAGTTCACACCATGTTGTTGTTCTTTTCCTTTATATATTTTTAATGACTGTTCTCTTTACTTTTTGGGGGTTGTCTTTTAATTTTGTTGTGAGTGTTGTTGCCGCTTCCTCTTTAGTCGACAAAATCACCCAAAGGCGATTTATGCGTGAGTTTTGATCGATTCGCGTTGAAAACTTGATAAACTCGGGTTGTATCGGGTGTGCGGATGTTTGTGTTTTTGGCATGTGAGAGCTTTTTAATAATGCCAGCAGCAATGCTAAGCGTGGAAGTTGTAGAAAGAATTTAATAAAAGCTGGTGGTCCAAATGAAGAGTAGCTTAAAGGAACTTGAAGTTGAGGTACTGGCTTTGCACTTTACAACTTACTTATATCATGGTTCGAATAATGATGAAGATTGCTCTTTGACTAACATCATGTAAGGTTTAAATATTGATAGTTTGCTTATTGACCTAATCAAAACTTGTCAGAATATTTTGTATTAGTATAAAGACCTAAAGAGTTGCTTATAATAGTTTTAGCTTTGCCAATGTCTTTATATGAATGAGTACTTTATGAAACTACTCCGAAAAGATCTTAACAATCAGTTTGGCGCACCCTTAAGGCATCTCTGGTAACTCTTGCATCCGCGATAACGCAGTAGTTGTAGTTGCAAATATACTCTCGGAACAGTACATAATTCAATATGCGAACCCTCAGATAACAGACACAGTTAAAAGAACGACTCTATAAGGATCTGGTATGCAGCTGCGGACCACTTGACTACTCATAGTAGAAAGCAGCAGCCAACTTGTCTGCCACATCAGCAGCAGATTGGCAACATTGTTGTTGTTATTGTTGCAGTTGTTGTTGCGAGCCAATTGCTGAAATCATGAAAGTGGCAACATGTAATTTGACCATTGATGGTGGCACAACCGTCGGCAACTTTGCTTTGAGCTACGATGCTGATCAATCGGATCGGATCAGATCGGCAGTTTAAGCGACCGTTAAATCTGCCAAGCGAGAGCGAGAGAGAGGAAGGAAGAAGGAAGGAATATCGCATTTTGGGTGACTCTGAAAATAAAAAAGTGATTACATTATTCTTTTATTGCAACAATGATCATACTTTGATTATTGATTAAAGCCTATTTTGAGGAAGGGGAATCGATGGTTGGTTGGTTTGTTGCTTGGCTTGATGAAATTGCTTGATCAGGTTGCACAAATTGAATGTTATTTTGTAAAATGCGCACACGTAGCTAGCCGTGCAATATGCGATCACCCAAAGTGGACTTTTGCAGATGGACAACAGAACTGTAGAGGAACAGGGGGAGCTAGAGCGAGAGAGAGAGAGAGAGAGAGAGGGAGAGAGAGGTGACTGGTTGTGGACTCTGTGGATTGGCATAGCGCGCGAAGATTCTTTGATCATTTTACGCTCATTTGGCGGCATACTCTGACACTGACACAGCGCGCTGATCTTTAGCATATTTTACGCTCAAGTTGTGATCAAACCGTAACTTTGGTGTCGTACCTGTTCCACGTTTCGTAAACTACAACTACAACTCCAACTCCAACTTCGACTTGGACTATGATGACTCATGGCTCATTTGGCTGTACCATCCATCAGGGTAACTAGCCGTTGTGATATATTTGCATATGGCTTGGGAAAGTCGTCGTCGTCGTCGTCTTCGAGTTGTTCTTTTTGCCATTTTGCTGTACATTATTATTTCTTTTTCTTCTCTTTGGCTTTGGCTTATAAACAATCTTATTTTAAATTTTTTTTCTTATTGTTATTCGTTTGCCAGTTAAATTTGTGTGATTTTTCTTTTCACTCGCTGCTCACTCAGCCTCTTTCAGCCTGTCTGAGCTTTTGTGGCAAGTAAGGCGCTTTGATCTTTTGCCGCCTCAACAACTGACATTGTAATTGTAAGTTGTGTACTGTATAACCCAACTGTACAGAGTATACCAAGCGTACGAAGAGTACGAAGAGTAGCTGTGCTTAAACTTTTCTTCGGCTTTTGTTATTGTGTCAATTGTTTGTAATTTTCAAACATTTGAATTGATAGCTTTTTTTAGACACTATTATATTAGTTGCAGTCTATAGAAAATTTTATTATTAACCAGTGAATGGAAAGAAGAATTTCAGATTAAAAAATTCCTAAAAATAGTTTATGGGTTCTAAATAAAAATGGCCAACATCATTAGCACTTTCTCATTTTGTTTGCACTCTCCCTCAACATTTAATTTCGCCAGCAGAAGAACTATTTGTAAAAGGGAAAACGCAGAATCGCCCCCGATAAAAGAAAACTCTGTGAACAGCAGGAAAAACTAGTTTCCACGCCGCGTAAAAACATACGCAAAATAAACTGAAAAAAGAGGTCCAGTACAAACAATCCAATCATTTAAATGAATTATATTGCAATGCCATCAAAAGCGATTCCCAGCGCAGAGGAAGAGGAACAGAAACAGAGGGAAACGGAAGGATATGCAGTGAAAGCAAGGATCAAAATCTGTGGCAAGCGAGCAGGAGCGAACAGGACCACCACCAATCAGCCCAACATGATGATGAGGGATATGGGATATAGTCAATGCCAACGCCGATGTCGATGTCGACGTTGATAGGCGAGTAAATTGGCGTGAAGCGTGCAAAAATCGTGGCTGCAGCAGCAGCAGGAACAGCATCAGAATAAAGGTTTGCATTTGTGTTCCTTTATTTTTTTTTCCAGCCATTATTTTTCAACATATCCAAAATGAAACATTTTTGACACTTTTTTTGCTTTTGCTTCTGCTTTTGACTTAATGCAGCTGCCTCCGAATGACCTCTGAATGGCAGGGAAGCTGGCGTTTGCTGAGGGGCGCTCTTTCGTCCTGGCTTTGGTGCGTGTGTGCCAGAGGGAAGGGGGAAGAGCGGAGGCAGCTTGCAGCTTGCTTAGTGCGAAGATGGATTATTTTTACGCTTATTTTGATGTGCTTGGTGGATGTTTGCTTTAGGCACTTATAAACGCTTGGTGTGACCGAGAGCAAAACTCCTGAATTCAAATACACAAGAGGGTTGCATTTCAGTCATTTCGGGGCAGCCATTATGAATTGCCAGCCCTGACTTTAAAGCCATTGCCAAAACCATACAAACTGGAAATTTGTGATTTGGCAGCCATTGCAACATTGATGAGACATATCTAATGAGATTTACTTAGTGAAATAAAGACACAACATGACAATTGATTGAATATGTTGAATCTGTAAAAGGTGCTGAAAGCTATACAGAATTTTCGAACAAAACTTTGCTAAGTAAATCAGAAGGAATATAAAGCAAAGTTTCAGTATGGATATTGTTATTTACACTATATTTTTATAAGCTTTTATCAAGCGTAAGGCAAATTAATAACTCCATTACGCCTTTCTTCGATTAAAATAATTTCGCATTAAGCTTGTCTTTATAAAGATTATAAAGTCGTGTTTATGTTTGCTTTTCTTCGTCTTTTCACAATTCAAAATCGAACCTGTTCACAAAAATCACTTGTCACAAGCTAATCACAAAGTTAATCCATAAAATCAAGAAATCAACCAAAATATGTTGTTGCCAAAAATCATAAGCGGGTTTTGCTTAACAACAAAATGCGACAGGCACACACAAACAGAAAAAATTCTGTTGAAATCAATATCCGATTATATGTAGATCAACCAGATCTAGCCAGCCAGAAAACGGCATGTTGTCAAACGTTGTGTTTGTATTTGTCTGAGCCGCAGGCCAAGCTTAACTCGGACAGACTGAGATTTATCAGGCAAGTAGCAGATAGAGTCAAAGATAGAGAGAGGGAGAGAAGGGTATCGGGTCAAAGTAGGCGTTGCTGAATTTTGATTCAAATCAAACACCAAAGCAGATTACAATTTATTTATTTGGCCAAGCGTGTGTGTGGAGAAGAAGAAGAAGAAGAAGAAAACGACACACTAAGTGAGTTGCGCGTGCAGCGGATTATCCTTGTGCACTTGTTCATGCAGGACACCAAAAGGAACAGGTAGGAGTCAGTAGTCAGTAGTACTTCTTGTTCGGGTAGGCGACAAAAGAGCAACAAAATTTAAAAACGCTCAAGTTCAAGAGCAGAAGTGAAGAATAAAAGAAGAAGGCTGAAAGGCAACTTCACAAGATGAACTCATCAGGACAGAGCAGAGTTGTCCGAGAGAGGCAGACACTGATCCGATTTCGAATGCGAGCCGATTCAATTTGGCTTACAAGTGTGAAGCCGATGGCTAAGTCGAGTGAACGCCTACGTGGACCGCAAAAGTCATGTCATGTTGTGCCAGAATCGAGAGACGAAGAGAAAAGGATACTGACACAATTTCTTGCACCTTCAGCAACCTGCCTCGCGTTCGCCTGATCTCCGTGATCCTTGCCACGCACAAAGCGCTGAGCATGCTACAGTTTTGGCAATATTTATTGGATTTACAGCTTACCTAGTTTTGCCGAGTCAAGCCGTACGCAATCTTAGATACGCATCTATCCTCACTCTCTCTAGGTATAAATTGTTAGCATCCTGCTATCCTGCCTTCCTGCCATCCCGTCGCCTTCTAAGGCGCATCGAATCTACAGTCTGGTCATGGCGCATTAGTTTTACTTAGTTGCGATCTATTAACAAGTTTGCAGTCGCATTTTTGACTCATTGTGATTATTATCTAACAGTAATCAGCTCGTATATGACATATCCGGTCTAGGTTGAATGTTGAACTAATCCAAGCATAAATACTGTTGCTAATTTTAATGACTTATTTCGTAGTTCACTAACGGATCAGATTATTGGGATTTTTTAATATTTGGAACCACCTAAAAATCCTTAAAATCACACAACTTAAGTTGAACAGACAGTTGGCTGAAAAGTGCCATTTGCTAGATTAAAATCGCATTTGAATTCGCGTTCTCTTAGATTGAAGTAATCGTGGATCAGTGATCGCGATCGTAGAGCAGCTTAAAGTTTTCTTTTGTATATTGCCGTTAGATATTGCTTTGTAGTCGAGCCGACAAATAAGATCCAATACTCGCCCATTTTAATATTCATATCAGCAGGCAATCGACATGATCAACTCAACATTTACATCAACAACAAAAACAACAAGTAAGAAGGCTCTAGTCGAGATATCCCGACTAGATGATACCCTGATCCCTATAATTTCCGCGTACAGTCAGTGCTTGCAAGTATGTGTGTGTGTGTGTACGCGCATACTGCATACTGCATACAAAACTTCAATGTCCCATATCTCCGGTGTTTATTATCCGATTTCGATAAAAATTTCACAGATTGTTATTATTTTGTTTTATAATTCAAATTGCATCTCAAAGTTTTCAAAATTCAAGATTTTTTTGTTATCGATCCCATGTGTATATCGGAAACGGGAAGAGTTATCGAAAATCGGAAAGAAACTTGTACTGCCTAGGGATTAGGCGAGCTTAAGTTCCAAATCTGAAGTCTCTAGCTGTTATAGTCTCTGAGATCGGTTGACTCATACATACGGATGGACAGACAGACGGACAGACGGACAGACGGACAGACGGACAGACGGACGGACAGACGGACATGGCTATATCGACTCGACTGTTGATGCTGATCAAGAATATATATACTTTATGGGGTCGGAGATGCTTCCTTCTGCCTGTTACATACTTTTGCACAACTTCATTATACCCTTTTTTCCCATTTTTAATGGGATCAGGGTATTAAAAACAGCGGACAACAAGAATATATGGCCCTAGGAGTTGATCCACAACTGGCCTATGAATCACTTATAAACACAACAAGGCAGCTAGATGAAACCGCTGAAAGAGAAAGAGAATGATGAAAACCTACTCATACACAAGATTTTCTTTGATGCACTTGCCCCCTCGAGCCAAACACAAGCAGCTTCAACTCCAGCAACAACTCAAGCCCCAACTCCAGCTATCCATGCAAATTGGAGCGTTGAGCTAGTGCGACTGTAAACTAAGCAGATGTCGGATTAGCGTTGTTGATACCATTACTACCTACCCATTACGATTAGTAGCCACATGCCACAAACATTGAATGCAATGCATTCTTTAAATGAATTCGTACACGCTTTCAACTCAAAGTCCTTATCGATTTTAGCCAGAAATGTGGTTGAATGTACCAAAAAAGAAAAGAGGAAATTGAACGAAACGTCAATTGCATTTTCAGCTTTCTGTGTAAAGCACAGAACCTGATAACGACTATTTATAGATACAGATACAGAAAGCAACAGCAGAAACAGTTCTGGTGGAGCAGCAATAGTAGTGGCAGTGGGTTGGTTGGTGGGGTTTTTTTTGGGTGGTTCATCGTCATTATAGTGAGTCGAAAATGTGGACGTCATCAGGTTTAATTGATGATATATGGCTGTAACTGCTTCCACTGTTGCTTTTGGTAAATGCACTTTCCTATACCACTGTGTGTGTGTGTAATCAAAGGAAGCACAAATCAAGCAAGAGGAAAGGCAAGGAATGAAATATCTGCTATGGTGTTACATATGTGTGTGGGCAGCTGAATCTGATTTCTAGCACAACCGAGTGGATAGAGAGATACACCGAGGGGAATAAAAGGTCTGGCTCTTAATTAGTGACATGAACTTGCTTTGTGTACTAGTTCAACAAAAGTTAATAAGTTGAAATAAAAAATTAGCTCAGAAATTGGTTAGAACATAAAAACACATTTTTACTCTTAAAGTGTTCGAATGTTCAAATGTTTCAAGTGCTTGACATTGATGGGTAAAGATCAACAGAAATGTTTTGAATTTTATGTACATAACATTTATTATTACTATACTTAAAGAAAATATTATTTTAACCTTATCCGAACTCGTTTGAAGTTTAAAGTTTTGACATAAATTTCGACTCAATGTTTTTGTCCAAAGAATGAAATAAGTTGTGTATGGCAATGGAAAACTTTTATCTCGTGTCTTTTTTTCGTATTCCCTCTCTTATTTTCAATGTGCCCTTCGTCTGTCCGAATAGTACGAGCCAAGCCCACGTGCGCAACAAGAAAAGATCTTTCAGTGACGGCTACAAGCAAGACAGCAATAGCAAATGGAGAAAGAGAAGAGAGAACAGAGAGCACGAACGTTGACAATGGTGACAGGAACACACCCGAAATGCGACAGTCGAGACAGTTCGGCAAACATGACAAGTCGGCGCAACGAATCGCCATTTTGCACTGTCCTTTGGTTGGTCCTTTCGATGATCATACTGTCACGCGTTCATTGGGAACACTTCTTGTTTGCTTGTCTTGGGTGTTTGCTATTTGCACAAAAACATTTTAAAGCCCAAATGCGGTGACACTAAAATAAATTACAATAAATCAAATAAAAGACGAAAATCGCTCGCAAATGACACTAAAATATCATTCCTTCTCACTCTCTCTCTTTCTCTCTCTCTCTGTTTTTTTTATTTCCAATGATTGGATTTAACTTCACACTTCTTGTGGATGGTATGCAGCGTGAGTTTATTTCTGGCTTACGACCAATTTTATTGTTGCCACAATTAGTTCCGATTGCACGAATGGCACAGGATCACCAAAAGATCCTTTTGCGAGGAGCATATGCTTCGGCTCGTCAATAGCTGCAATGATTGCTGCTCCTGCTGCCTTCTGGGCTGTTGTCCATTTACAGCAGATTAGCGACGGCGTTCGCAATCCCATTGTGTGTTCTAGCTCCGAACTTGGAGTCGTTGTCGTGGTCGGAGTTAAAGTCACAGCTGCCGATCGTGCAATTGGTTGCGCCTCAACAGCAATGACTCCTACTTGCCACATTGGCACGGTGCATTGTGTGTTTTGTGGCGTTACTCATTATTAATGGCTAACCAGACACAATTATTGGGGTTGCACACGTCCCAATATATCGAACGGTTCCTATGAATTACAATTTTCAAAAGGGTTGAAAGTAATGGAAGGAAACTTAAGTATAGGAAGAGAAGTGAGCTGATGGAATACCCCTTACGACCTGTACTATCATAGCTCAATCTTAACTAATCTAAATAGATGTATTGCTGTCCAATTTGAAGCAATGATATATAGTATAAACGTCAACACATCTTACTTAACTTATAGTTTTGTGATTCCTTTTTTACTTTTTGATTTCTTACCTACAGGTCGGTGAGGCAATGTACAAGCTACAAAGCTACAGGGTTTCAAGCGCACTTCCTACAATATAATCATTTTATCTTGAATGTGCCCTGCAACGCCCACCGCGGACACGCCCCCCTTGCAGGGTCGCAAACATGAAGAGCGAAGTAGGAAGAGGAGATGGAGACAGAGTGGTTGCAATCGAAAACAACAAAAGTTGTACGTGCTGTCATCGATCGCGATCGTGGGATACGCGAACAAAGAGGAGAAGACTCGAAACCCGAAGCTCCATCAGGTGATAGAGCTGCAACAGTTGGCCCAAAACGTCCAGCTAGCCAGCCAGCCAGCCAGCCGGTCGGTCTGTCGGTCGGTCGATCGACCAGGCCCAGTCTCTCCTGGCTACATGGCTAATGTGATTACAGACTTTAAGTTTATAAACATGGGCCAAGCCGCTGCTGCTTGTGCTGCCTACCGAGAGGCGGCTGTCTTAGCAGCCCCAGCGGCCCCTGATCCATACACACACACAAACACACTTAGACACACAACCACACATATACAGATTCAGTTTGTGCTTGAGCTCTAGATCCATAAACCGAAAGGGGTATGCGGCCCTCCTGTTGCGTTGCAATTACGGCGCGTGCAGGCGACCCTCGATCCCAGCACCCAGTGCTCCCCGACCATCTCTGATCCCTGCTTCTGCCCCTCCTGACTCCATGCCGATCTGTGCCTGATGAATTCTTATTAGCTTGCTTTGGTATCTGAGCAGTTATGAGCGGCAAACTTCAACCGTCGCTTCCTCATAACTTTTGCTCCATTTTTCTTCGGGTCTTCGCCAGTCGGTTTTGCCCAACTCTCGGGATCTCCCTTGTCGCTGTCGAATTGTCTGGGGCCCCAGCATTGCGGATTTGTCGGATAACGCTGAAGTTGGTGCTGTTGGTACTGTTGCTGCTGCCTCGATGTCTGCTGTTGCTGCCGCTGAAATTGGCAACAACAACAAAGAGTCATCGCCTGGGAGCGTGTTGTCAGCAAGGCACGCGCAAATCCCTAATGGAATTCAGTCCCGAGCTGAAAATGTCGACTAAAGAAAGGGAGAAAGAGTAGGGATAGAGAGAAAAAAATTGACTGAGAAGAGAAGGAGGGAGAAGAGGGACATTGCCTCGGGTTGACCATATCTTATGCTTTGCGTTGAGTGAATCATTAAAACCACAAGCTAGCCCGAAGGAAAAAAGCGTTAAATATGCAAAAACAACAGAAATTAAGTTGGCATTTGACAGTTTTTTATAATTTTCTCTCAACTTTATTAATTTAATTAAACTGAAAATAAAAAACTAGCTGGCAATTGTTTTTTTTTCTTCTTTAAATATGAGCGTTCAATTATCCTGGAGCTAAATCTATAAACAAAATGACCTTGCATTTCAAAATCGATCCAATTTCGTCGGTGTTATGGCATTGGAAAGTTTGAAACCATTTCAGCTTTCCAAGATGCTTAAAAGTCTTTAAAAATTCAATTTGGTTCAACCCAACCAAGTTGATTGGCAGTTTTTGGTTGCCCACTTGTACCAGGCAAACAGAAGTCAGCAGCAAGTAGCTGATTTTTAGAGCAGTTGTTTAAGAATCGCTTTTAGTTTCGATCCGCAAAGTATGCAGCATTAATTTGCCAAATTTTTAAATATATGCTGCATACTTTGCGGATCAAAACTAAAAGCGATGAGACCCATCCCTAAAAAATGCTCTAAAAATCAGCTACTTGCTGCTGACTTCTGTTCGCCTGGTACTTGGAGCTCAAAATCAACCAAAAATTATTTTCCGTAGAATTTTACAGCATATTTTTAAATTAAAAGGGCAACATTTTACAGGCACTATACAGATACTTTATACAAATCTAAACATAACCATCCCACTGGACGGGCCTCATTGTTGCCACTTTTCTAGGCATCGATTGCTACGGTATCTCATCTCACTCTCTCGCCTCATAAAACGGTAGCGGGTGCGCGCAAGGTCGAAGGTTTCCCTTTGCCGCTACAGCGCTTTTCGATTTTATTAATTTGCTTTTCAAGTAGATTGGCAATTTTTGGTTGATTTTGAGCCGAAAGTACCAGGCGAGCAGAAGTCGGTAGCAAGTAGTTGATTTTTAGTTATTTTTCTAACTCGCACCTGAAAGTAGGCAACACTATTTGTAGTGATGCTATGCAGTAAAAGTATGCTCAGCATAATTTCATATTTCTTATATCTGAGCGGAGAAAAAGTATGCTGTATTTTTTTTTGCATTAAGAATTGGCTACTTGCTGCTGACTTCTGTTCGCCTGGTACTTGGAGCTCGAAATCAAATAAAAATTATTTTCCGTAGAATTTTACAGCATATTTTTTTTTAAATAAAAAGGCAACATTTTACAGGCACAATGCAGATACTTTATACAACGTATTTTATTTATTAAATTTTGCATTTGATACAGGAAATTTACAGCATATTTTATGACTAAAAAGGCTTAAAAAAGGCTATAATAGCTTAAAAAACTATGAAAAAAGTCAAAAAAGCATAAATATGAGAAACGGCAGTTTTTCTAAGGACTCGTTTAAACAAAAATCATTGAGTCTTAAAGTATTTGGGCCAAAGGAAAAAAACAACCCAAAGCCAGCTACTTACTGCCAATTTTCTGCTCGCTTGGTGTTCGTCGCTCGAAATCGACCAAAAATTATTATCCGAAGAGAAGTTTTACAACATATTATTAAAATAATAGGATAAGATTTTACATTCAATATACAGATACTTTATACAAATCTACGCATATCACTTTTTACTCATTGAGATCCACGCCCTCGCCATTTATCTGAATGGTGATGTATTCGCCATCAGAATTATAATGGGAAAGCGATGTTGCCGGGGGCATGGGAGCTACTCTCCTGGGCATCGATTGCAACGATATCTCATCGCTCTCTCGCCTCATAAAACGTCGGCGGGTGCGCGCAAAGTCGAAGGTTTCTCTTTGCCGCTGCCGCGACTGACCATACGAGGCATCCGTCAGCTGCTGCAAGGTATGAGTAGAGCTAGTGCGTCTTAGACGGGCCAACTCCGGCTGTGGCAGCGTGGATTGCACTACCAAAGATTGCCGCTGACGACCAAAGCATCCGGTGGCATAACGTCCATCTGCAGAGTGAGAGCGACGTTGTCGCGAGGAGTCACGAGCACTCAATAGATGCTGGAAGAAACGATGCAGGTTAAAGAAGATTGAGGAGTTAGATTGCCTACTCACCTGCTGCATTTCGTCCTTGCGCAGACGACGCAATCCCTGCTGCTCCTCGAGCTTGTTGCTCATTTGGGCCATCCAATCGCGAGCTTGTCGCAACGACAACGAGCTCTGGGACCGCTCGGGCAGACGAGCCGGAAAGAGGGTCTCTCGGGCGCCCACCACACTGCCGCTGTTCAAAACGTAGACTCGCGGGAAATCTATCACAAAATCACGGCTGCGTATGAGATCGGCCAGAGCGCTCGTTTGAATCTGAGCCGGTGGCTGGTCCTGAACTATATTTATGGTAGTACCCGGGGGATTGGAGTTACTTGCCACACGCTCTGCTTCATACTCCAGGATGCTTTCCTCGCTGCCAAGGAACTGCAATGAGAAGAAGCGTTTGAACAGCGATCGATCCCCTTGCTCAGGGTTTGTTCCTTTGTTCGTTGAGGTAGTCTGTCCTTTGGCTTTTGTAGCAAATCTACAGAGGTTTAGGAAGCTTAGCAGTTTCTATACAACTACACAGATAGCAAACAAAGCGAAGCATGATTCAAATTTAATTCAATTTATTATCTTAAATATGCTTGAGTCCACGTTTTGGTTTGTTTTGGTTTTTTAAGCAAAAAACTATATTATAGGTATAGTATGTACTATATATAATCGACAACTAATTAAGGCCCAACGTTATTTAATCTTTGACTTTCTTTGTTAAGCGGGCAGTTGATTTGCGGGTTGTTGTTGTTTTCTGAAGTGATGAAATCGTTTTAGAAAAACAAAAAATGTAAACTGATAAAATTGATAAGTAAAATGCAATATTTTTCATTTTTTTTGGTTTGTTTTTTGGCATTGGATCGCAGATATGTTTTCTTAGGTATAAAGCAATTTTGAATTCAGAAACCCTCGAACTCATTTCTAGGTTGATTTATTGTTTGTTTAATACACATACAATCTTTCGTTAATGGTGCTTTTGAATAGTTATGTTTTACTTTTTTGTTTATTATGCGATTCACTTTAAGCAAGGAATCTCAAGCATTTAACGCAACTATTCTAAACATTAATATGGTAAGCATTCATTTTCAAGCTCAAGTCAAAATCAAAGCCAGCTTGTCGCTATAAATACAACAACACACACATATTGTTACAAATATCGATATCAATATTCTGGATTTATCTATCGTTTAATGACAACTTTGCGCTTTCAATCAGAGAGAAAAGTACACAGAAAATAAAAGAGAGAGAGAGAGAAATTAAAATAAATAATAATAATAACTAGCTTGTAGATTTATTCAAAATTAAACAACTAAAGCTAAAAGCAAATACTTTGGCACCTTTTGACATTTTTTTTTGTATGAGTTTGTGTGTGTTTGTATGTGTGTGTGTGTGTGTAAAATGTTGTTGTTGGTTGGTTGGTTTGACTAGCAAAACAGGCGCTGATTTTGCTACTACAATAATGTTGCATGTTACATGTTGCATGTTGCATTTAAATATTACAGCTGCGCGCTCTACGGCTCTAAGCTTGTTTGATAATACATGTTCATATCTGTTGTAGTAGTTATTTTTTGTATCGTTATAGTAGTTATTGTAGTACTCGTAAACATTTCAATTAGCGCTGCTTTCTCTCATTTCTTGTTTTTTGTTTTTTATCGACAATTGGTACACTTAAATTCATAACTTAATTTAATTAACTTAGAACTCTGCGGTATTTTCGGTTTTTCGGTTTAACGCTTTTTCTTCCTTGCTTGTTTCTTGTTTTGTGCGTGTCTCAGTTCTGCGTCTACAGACTTGTCTCTTATTTAAAGGAGCTGTCCCAAAAAACAATCAAATCAAAATTCAAATGTTGGCGCTCGTCTTTTGACAGCAGCAATGCTTCGTTTTTGGGTACACTGCTTGTCGTATTTTTTTGCACCCTCTTGACACTGCTTGTCGCAAGCAGTCCAAGCACGCATTGTTTTTTTTTTTACATGGTAAAAGTACGCAGCAAAACGTTAGAATGTCGAATTTTAAAATTAAAATATATAACTAAATACATTTATATAGTATAGTTTAGTATAAAGAATACGAGGATAACTTATACGAAGTTCAGTCGCCGGGCGAGTGCTACTAGCTTATACATCAGTCACCTGACGACTGGCAGTGCAAATAATTTCTGGCAATATCGCCGGCGCTGAATTGCGTCGAACGCGTTCACCTGAATCACCCTGTTGATGCTGCTGCCACTGCTGTTGGTATTGCTGCTGCAGGAACAACTGTTGCTGATAGTTTTGTTGACTATTGCTAGGACTACGCTGATGATGATATTGATAGCTGATAGCACTAGGATCAAAACTACTCATAATATTATAATCAAGCATATGTTGTTGTTGCTGCTGCTGCTGCTGCTGCAGTGACATTTGAACAACAATAACGGGCACCTCTTCCGAGGCGTCCTCTAAGGGATGGCTAGGTTCACCAGCATCAACAGTAGCAGCCTCAGCATTATCAACTGTTGCTTCGTCAGTTGAATTAGTGTGCTGTGGACTGGGCGTTTGAAAGATTTGATCACCCACCACATAGCCATAAAACTTGAGCACATCCAGTTTGCACATGGGGCAGGTGTGTTGCTCCAACAGCCAAGGATCAATGCAATTCTTATGGAATTCGTGGCTGAAAAACCGAAAAGTTTCAACTCAGTTTGCTGCTCTTGATTATTAAAACGATGCTCAACTCACTTGCAGGGCAGAATGCGAATGATGTCCGTTGGTTTGTAGGACTCGATGCAAATGGCACAGCAATCGCTATCCAGATCCTTCTCATCAGTCATTTTGCCAGTTTTTGTTGGTATCTTCATGATTGCCTTCTTGGTCACAGAGCAAAGATTTCGCTGCAATAAAACAAACTTGATTAAATAAATACTTACTTTAAGCTACCCTTAAAAATTCTCTTACCGATTGCTGATCCTTTTCCTGCATATAACGGAATCGTTGCACATAGTAAAAGATGAGCCAGACGAGGGATATTATCATAAGCACAATAAACGATATTGACACAAAGAGCACAGAGGTTCTGCAATGAAGATCACAACTGTATTTTACCAGTCAAATATGCAAATGACAAAACATTTGCGCTTATCGATAAAGCAGTGAATATTGCATGCATGTTCAACTGTAATATTTGTCCACAACTGGCTAAAAGGGGACGTAGCTCAGTGGTAGAGCGCTCGCTTCGCATGTGAGAAGTCCCGGGTTCAAACCCCGGCGTCTCCAATTAGATTCAGTTAATATTTTGATACTTTTTAACCATTGCTAAAATGCATTGAATAAATTGCTGGAACGCACTGATTAATTCTATACTACATTGCACATCCTGAAAAAGTACAAGTTAATTTTACAAAGGGTTCTTGTGTACGTGGCGTACGTTGGCCATTTGGCAGCCTAATGTTAAATGGGGACATAGCTCAGTGGTAGAGCGCTCGCTTCGCATGTGAGAAGTCCCGGGTTCAAACCCCGGTGTCTCCATTACAAGTCAATTTTTTAAACATTTTCTTTTAATTACCTTACCCCCGAAAATAACAATTATCATTAGTTTTACAAAATTGCTAAACTAGTAACAAGTTGAAAGAAACTCTTGCAAGCAGTATTATAGCTAACAAAGCAGTGTTTCTGTATTTACAAAAGTAGCTTTCCTGTCACTTGGCATAAGTTAGGCATTTTTCTTCGCCCGTTTTTATGGGGACGTAGCTCAGTGGTAGAGCGCTCGCTTCGCATGTGAGAAGTCCCGGGTTCAAACCCCGGCGTCTCCAGGTCTTTTATTCATTATAACTGATATTTTTTTTGCCACTTACCGGTTCATAGTGGTAATAGTTCGCACACCACGGCGACCTTCAATAATCGATATGGTCACATTGTGTCCCTTATCAAGATTGGTTGCCAAATCTAGTCCAATTACCTGATAAGTTATCACGGCGGCAATATTACCTACAAAACATAAGTTTATTATGAATATAGCTATGAATAAATAGAATTCACCTTCTCCGTTAACTTACGATTCTTGCCTTTGATCTGCATTTTCTCCAGCAGCATGACCTGCTTGTCATTGTAAATGATAACCCCAGCTGCATTGTATTGATGCACATGCTTCACCTTATCCTCGAACGTGCAACGTCCACGTCGCACCAGTGCGATCCACGATGTACCCTTCTCTGGCAGTGGGGCTCCCAGTGTGCCCCTTATGTACGGAGTGCAGGCAAAATCATCACTAATATCATCTGCCGTACTGATGTGAACAAGTTTTCCTGTCACATTCAGCACCTTGCCCTCCCCATAGCGGGCCTTCTCATCGGGAAACTCTATTTCGACAGGAGTATTGTCCAAGCTGTCGATGTAAGACCAGTTGAGGAAGGCATAATTATACACATCCATAGAGATGCGTTCCTCTACAATGCTGGCAAACGGATGTGTTGCATTCGCTGGTCGAAAGTATCGATCCAGATCTTGATTGGCAATGCTCATTGCTGCTACCAATGTGGTTGTCGTTGTGGTCGCGATCAGATGTGGCTGGCCACCCAACAGGAGGAGCAGGCATGCCAAGAGAAGCATCTTCTGACAGTACATTGCCTGGCCGAAGATCTCTTAAATGTTCTACGCAGTAGTTCTCTTAATAGTTTGTATCTCTTCGTCGTTGTCGTTTGTCGATTTTCTATAAACGTTGCAACATTTGCTGAAAGTCACTTGCAAACTGAAACGACAAACCAAAACAATAATTGAGTGTTAAGAGAGTAGCTGAAATCAATAATTAAAAGTTGTGGTGCCGCCCGCTCGCTTAACTTGTCGCGATAAGCGGCCATATTAATAGCACTTTGATGATTTCTTTAATCTTACATTTATGAGCTCGACTATTTTGTATATACTTAATGCCCTGATAAACTCGTTATCTAAAGTACTTCAGTTTCCGTCTGCTGTTAAGGCTTTGACTCAGCAAGCAAACAACTTCAAAATGTACAAATCAGTGGTGCAACAGAAATCACTAGATATTTGCCAAATCGCACAAAAACTTCTGCTAAGCCGCAAAACTTCGAGCGATTTCATTTTTTTCTATACGAAACCAACACAAAACATTTTTCCACATAATTTCCATAGACTTAACAAAACAACTGACCCAACAACAACCAATTGAAGCAAACGGCATTTTCGTGGTCTCGTTTCTTTGTGGTTGGGGACCGTTTTGGTGCACTTAAGCGCCATCTATGAAGGCCAATGCCAGTGGCAAAGGCGCTGCCATTAATAATATGCATGTTGTAGTCAGCCCTTCCATCTCCCTGCTATGCGCCTGTGCTTTTAAAAGAAATGCATTGCATTTAAATATTTTATTTGGTGTGTGTGTGTATGTGTTGCCAAGGCAAAAATGGGTGGCCATAAGAGAGACGGCGGCGGCAGAGACTTAAAGAGTCGTGGGTGTGTACGGCTGACACTGAAAAGTGGTTCGACAAGCCAGCAATCAGCAGTTACCAACTAAAAGCTAAAAGCCAGTCAGCAACCAGTTCTCGTTAGTTCATACAACGAAGTCAGAAACGAAGAGAATTAGCTTGGACACATAGTTGTTATACTTCTTGATCCGTGCCCCTCACGCTTTCAGTGTCTTGGTCATAATAAATAAAATGTTAAATGCATTCAGTTTTTAGTATGCAAACGTAACCAAAGCCTCAACAACAACAATTGAATATAAAACTCCTTTTTAACGCCTATTCATGACGGTGAGGCATAACTCACTCACTACGTGTGTGTGTGTGTGTGTGTGTGTAGAAAGGGTTGAGGTATTACTTAGCTTGGACTTATCGCTTAATAGCTACTCTTTCGGATTAAGATGCACTCTACCTAAGTTTAAAACAAACTTTTTTTAGACATTTTTAAACTTATTCCTATAAATATTTAACATATTCATGAATCTATATGAAATAGGTCAAACATATTATAATACACTTAACACTATCCTACTCTTACGCCTGATCAGCTCTGTGTGTTTTTGTAGCGTCTCTTTTATTCGACCAAGCCTTGCCAAAATGTCTTTTTTGGCCAATGTGGCCCCATGCACATTTTGTATGCATCGTTGCAGTTTATTTCAGCATGTTCGTTGCTGGTTGTTGTTGTTGCTGGTTGTTGCAGTTGCTCTTGGCATGTGGCTAACCGGCAGGACAAGGGCAACAGCAGCAGCGATCGATGGATTTGTGTATGTAAATGTAGATGTGGAATGGGACAGGGAATACGGTTGAATTGGTGGCACAGCTTGGTTGTTGTTGCTGAACGAGCTGTGCCAGAAAACAAATCAACAGCAACAACAACAATTTGAGAGCACATTGCCTGTTTAGGATAATGACCCTGGCTGTTCTGTTGTTGCCAAAAGTGTTATAAATGCATACTTAGTATTTCTTTGTGCATATGCGTCTCTAAATGAAAGTGAAAAATGGCAAATATTGAAATCTTGTATTCAATTTTTGTGTTGTTTATTGATTGGCAATTTGTTGTTAGTGTATTTGTGTAAGAAGTGTGTGTTTTAAATGTGATCGAGAATACGTTGGGTGTAGCTGCAATCAATTCGAATAAGCAGTTTTCAAAAATGTATTTTAAAAACGATGCAAAGTTCGATTTAAAAGCAATTAATGATTGATGGAGAATATTTTACAATATTTAATAAACACTATTCATTCATATCTCCTCTCAATGCATCCTTATATTAAAATAAATACTTATGGAATTCATTTATTATGCTAACTTGTTGATGTGATTTTTGATTGTTGTCATAATTGTTGGTGGCTGCACTTCTCATTGTTTTTATTTATATACAAAAAAATTAAGTTGTTGTTGTTATTAAATTACGTTTCGAATATTTTGGCCAACTGCCAGCGCCACAAAGTGTTTTTCCCATCTAAATAAATAAAGCGAATTAATTGTTTTTTTTTTGTTGGTTTTTTTTCTCGTTTCTTTTTCCTTCGCTCTTTTTATTTCTGCCTTTTTGATTATGTTTTATATACACGAATGCGAATAAGTATTTTTTTTAGTATATTTATTTTGCGTTTTATGCATTTGTGATAATATCTTTTTGTTTATTGAGTTTAGCGTCTAAGATAGATCCACAGGTGTTTCTATTTTTAAAAAGACTTTGTAGGAAACGCAAATAACTTTTGAGATTTTATTGAACAAAAAAATGTGTATTTTTTATGATTTAATATATATTTGACTATTTTTTTCCATTACCAATAAAATGTTTTAACAGCGCCATAAATCAACAATTTTAGTTCATATATTGCAAAACTCGCAAATAGAAAGGAATCATATCGTAAACAGCCATAAATAAAATCTGTTAAATAAATACAAAATAAAAAGCGCACAGAGATAAAACCAAATATAAAAATTCATACTCAATAAGTGCACTCACACACATACAAACACATAAATATTCGTTTGTTTGCGCGTATCCAAACGTGATTTGCAAAAACCGTGATACGAATGTTAAAAATAGATAAAAATTTCGCAAAAAAAAAACGAATGTATTTGCAAGTTTCTTGTATCTCCAACTAGATTCGAGTGTTTGTTTGTCACAACATATAAATAAATATTTAATTTATGTGCATATTGAAGTACAACTAATGAGATGGACAGAGAGAGAGGAAGCACCACATTAAAATAACCATCTAAAAACTATGAGAGTCTTAAGCTAGCATAAATGATTTATGTACAATTTTAAAGAAGCAACAAAGGATGCGAACAGAGCCAGAGGAGAGAGGAAGTCTACCAAAACAGTTGACGGCAATTAAAATCCGATTAACCATAATAATTCATTCATTAAAATTCTAGACGTGTGTGTGTTTCTTTAAGCTCTTTTGTCCATCCACATGGCAAGGCATATTAAATAAGGCATATGCACAAATACTCTTATTGAACAAAAGAGGAAGCCTTAAAACGTAATGTGATTGAAATTGAAATATTTAATTCAGAAAATGTAATCAATTTTGAGTATTTCTGTCAAACTTTAAAGAACTTCAGAACAAAAAGTTGTGCACATTAAATTGTGATTAAAAATTGCAGAGAAAAAGTGCTGTGTTGACCTCATTCAGTTAATAGCAAATAAAAAGCCCTGCAAACCACAACACGGCAACTTTTCACTAACCATTATTAAGCCACCATAGTTGTGTTTGCGGTGGGCTTTGGGTGGTTGCGATGGAAAAAAGTTTTCATTTAACATTTCAGTGATTTTGATGCGTTTTTATGCGCTCCGTTGACTTTAATGCATTTCGTTGAACTCTTCACAAACAAACGTAACAAAACAATAAAAAAGTTAACTTAAAACGGCAAAAGTCAGTGGAAAAAATTGACATGTAAAAAAGGTATTACAGGTGTAACAGGTAGCACGGAAATGTGCACTGATTACGGATTTAATTTATACACACACACAACACACATATGATTATTGTTATTCAAAATGCTGCTGCTGCTGATTACACACATATGGATATTTCGTAAAGTGGCAGCAACAATTACAACATTGTGCCACAAAAGGCAAACAGAAAGAAAATAGCCATATGCAATAAGCATTTTGTAAGCACTCAAAAAGAACTTCAGAACTGAATTATTACGCGTTTCAATTAGACTTGCGCCACCCGCACAGTTCACTCCACCCGCGCTCCCTCAATCTCTATCGCTTGTTGATTGCTCCCTGATTGCAACACACGCAATTTCAATTTTGCTAAACGACTCACTCGTTCTCAAAGTGTTGCCAAGTGTTGCAATAGAGCGAAACTTTTGACTGTGTGTGTGTGTGTAAATGTCGCCAAGCTCTATATGTATGTGTTGTTCGCAATCACCGCCAGTGTCAGAGTCAGCAGAAGCAATCTCATCTCTTGCTCTCAACTCTTCAACACTCTTTGGCAAGTGTCAAGCTCTATTAGCACATTTCGAGTCTTGGCTTCTTGACTTCTTTAAGTATTTCAACTGTCAATTGCAGAGGCTGACTGAATCCAGGGAAACCAGTCACCAAATTGGTAGAAATTGGCAAACGAACAGAAAGTTTCAAGGCTGTCATGTCGATTGCACTTGTCCAATAAGACCATATTGGTAATTATAGTATATACTATGTAATGCGAATCAAACATATAACAGAACTAAACACAAAAGTCACATAAAACTTTTGCTAGTTAGCAAAGTTTGTATTTGTTGCAAAGAAAGATTAGCAACTTTTCTTAAACTCTTTTAATATTTTTTTTTGTGTTTGAGTGCTTAAACGTGTGGTACATTTGGGATTTTTTTTAAATCAATCTATCTTCTTGATATATTTTCTTAATACTTTGTTTATGCATATAATATTTATCAGTTAGATAAGTTTGTGGCTTGTTTCATGGTAGCTGCTGTTGGAGTATTATATTACACAGCTGTCACAAGGTTTGTCAAAGGCAGCTGTTGGTCTGTCGAGTTGTTTGGTTTGGTTAGTGTAACTATTATCAGACAGTGACAGTAACATTAACCGCACAAAGCAAGTGATATTAAGTAATAATAATGGCAGCTATAAATTTGTATTCAAATTTCTCTGTTTAAGTAATATTTGCGCAGCGGTAAATGTGTTTTGCCATTGTTATCAGTTGCGTTGTTTATCTAACGATACCAAAAAAGAGAAAGAACTCAAGGAACTAAGTAACTATGAATCATTTTCTTTCGCTCTCCCTTTTTTTTGTATCTTTATCTTTGTGTGCTCTCTGTTTATGTTTCTGTATATCATAAGTTAACTGCAGATACAGAATGTTTGGCACCTTGTTTCTGGCTGTTTGCTGTTGTCGTTGCCGTTTTGGCGACTGCTGTTCCGCTTGTTTGCATATTGCAACATCTGTGCAAGCGAAACCAATTTAAAACATACGCCAGCACATTCTTAGCACACACACACACACATGCATACATAGAAGCATACACACACACACACACACACATAAGTGTAAGTTAGAGAGAAGAAAGAGACCTTTTTTTAAAAATATATACAAACACTTTATACACTGCCTTCTAAAAATAACAACCGCAACAGCAACATTTGTCGTTGTTGTTTGCTGCCTCCTCCTCCTCCTCCATCCAGTTTCAGTTTCTTATTTCGTTTCCTTTTGGCATACTTTAGAGTACTGCATTTCTCTTGAACTTCGCTTCAGTTCTCTTCCCCAGATTTTAATTTTATGTATTTCTCTGCTTCTTTAGTGCGTGGGCGTTGCCTTCACGCATTTGAAAAATGTCTGGCCAACTTGTTAATACTTAATTGGTCACATTCTTGAGCATATTTAACACTTTGATCTTTATTGTAAACACAAAATTCCCAGTTAATTATTTTTAAACTGGAAAATACTTTTATTGATTAGTTATTAATCTAATGATTATTTACATAATAATTATATATTTCCGCTTGAACATAAATTAGTCTTTTACACAATTTCAAACACACTAATTCAATTATTGAATACAAAAAATAATATATTAATATATTTTAACAGAAATAAATGCAGAGAAAAAAACCATTTCTGAGTAACCATGTTTAACAAGTCCAAAGTAATTTTATTTTAGTAACTCTTAGAATCTGACAGACGTTGTTGAATGCTCTCCCTTGCCTTCGCCTTCCCTTCCAGTACATAGCATTATAATCATTTGTACTTCAACAGCAAAACAACAATTTTCGTGACCTACATAAGATTGTGAAGCAAAAGAAACAAAATGCAGCTGCAAAGTTCATCTAAATAATGCACACGCAGGAAGTGTGTGCTTGGTGGGGTTAGGTGGGGGGAGAGTGTGGGAGAGCTCCTTCAAGTTGTTTGTTTTATTTTGACACAAATTGAAATACGCTTCGCGCTTGAGCAAAAAGTTTTAAATGAAGTTGTTGAAACTTCCTCTTGAAACCAACTGCGGAAATAACTAAACCATTCCACCAACAAAACTTCAACTCAAATCCAATTCCAAACATTTCGTATCTGCTTTGTGAGGCTCATAAATCATTTTTACAAAATGATAGACAAAATCCAAGAAGAAAGGCGAACTTATGGTGAAAAACGCAAAAGTTCAAAGCGAATCAAACGCTTCATCAATAAAATGAAGGCGAATAATATAACATTATTCTGCAGCTGGCTCTAGAACGATGGTTTGTAGAAGAGGGAGCGTGGGAGGGGGAGTTAAGTGAGCTTCTAATTACCGCCGGCTGCTGCTGCTGCAAAAGATTCAAATTGCGTGATGGCCATTAAGTATGAAACACTTCAACGTCTCTCCCATTCACAAGTACTCAGCGTGGTACTTTTGTTTTCGTCAGCGCTTCAATTGTTCCAACTGGCAACGGGGGATTCTAGTGAAGGGTTGCGGCACTTCTTTTCTTGCCACTTGGCACTTGGCCAAATGCGACGAATGCTGCCACTGCCACTGCTGCTACTGCTGCTGCTGCTTTCTGTTGGTTTTTATTTTTTATTTGGCAAATGCATTTTAATGTCACTTTACAAGCAAATTGTCATTGCAGCACATTCATCAGAGATCTACTTCTACTTATTTTCTCCCTCTACATTCCATAACATTATTCTTGTCATTGTTTAAGTAGCTGCCGTGTTGGAGAACTTCCAATGCAGTAAAATTTTGCCAAAAGGGAATGCTCAAGGACGCATCTGTAAGAGAACTTGACTAAGTGTTAAACGAACTATGAAATATTTCAGAGTCTTCTCAAATATAAATGACAACATGAATTATTCCATTTGATGAAGAGTGGACAAAAAAATGGTCTACAAAGTCATATAAACATTTAAACTGATTTTTTATACGTCTGTTTCTGCTGTCTGACTAATAAATATGTTTTCTGTCTGGGTCACACCTCCTTCTAAGCATCAAATGCACTTGAGCCAAGAAAGACAGAGAGATAGAGGAGAGAATTCAGTTGAAATTGTCGCCCATAATGCGGTACATAAATATTTATTGTACGTGTTTGGCTGACGTTTCTACTGTTAGCCTTGAGTTTATGAGCCAAACACACACAACTGGACGATTCTTGGCTGTTATTGTCTTTTGGTCTCAAAACTAATAAAAGCGTCGCAAAATCCCATAAAATGCAAACACAGACCATGAAGCACAACTTTGAAACATTAGTTCTAAAGAAAATACAAAAAATAATAAAAACCATTATTGATTTGATACCCGCCGGTGAGATATATATACCCGGTAGTACGATGTAAAGCAGACAAGTCCATAAAAATATTAACAATCTGGCCGCATGACCAAAAAATCACGTTCGCAATAGTCACGTTTTCAATAACAGTAAACAGCAACAACAAAATAACACGCATCAAAAATAACTCAATCTTTTTTTTGACTTATGTTTTAAGCCTTGCTGTGCTTTTAAAATATGTACCCTGTAGACTAAGTGTTAAAGGAGAGTGGCTTGATGCTTCTCAGTCGACTTGAAACCTGTCATACTGTTAAAACACCTATTGAAACTGGATAAGGTTATGCTTAAGTCTTTAACAACATTTTGTTATGCCTTTTCGTACCGACAGCTTAACTGTGAATGAGAAAGGGGATGGGGGGGCCCAAGTGTAAATAGGCAGAACATGTGTTGGCCAGCACCAAGCAAACGACGTCATAAATCTACGCACACCTTCCTCTGCTTTTACCCACCCACAACCCGTTTTGGTTGCCAGTCGGAAGCAGCTGCTGCTGCTGCTGCTGCTGCTTGGCACCGCTTCATTGCGTTTCCACTTTTCCCCATACCAGTTTTCCATTTCCCACAGTTAGGCCTATATGCCGAAGTCACCTTTATTGGCCACTCGAAACGTTTGGGGGGTCAACGGGGGGGAAAAAAAACGTGATTTCCGCTTTTTGGTTGGTATAATTGTTTACGTTTACATTTGGACGGCGGCATAAGCATTTGCTTGAGGGGATTGCTGAATAGCGGGGGGAAGTTTTGGATTAGTTTGGCTTTTGGCTAAAAAAAAACAACAGAAACCAACGCCATCTGCAGCCAGTCAAAAGTGCATAGAAATGCTTTCACTGACACCCTGACATTAAATGTCATCCATACTTGGAAGCAGGGTAGAAATCCCCATAAATAGAGTATGAAGAGGAGAAGTAGAAGAAAACTAACACGAATTATTTAAGTAGGGAGAGAAATATGACAGACAGTTGCGTTTTGATAGCGAATATTCTGACACCTGAATAAGGCAGCTGCTGCCTTGAAAGGCTTTTAAAAGATTGCGCGCGTTGGAGAAGTTGAAAAGAGAAACTTTGAAAAGAAAAGTCAGTTTCTGTCAGAGGGAAAATGTGTTGAAGGGTGGCGCAAAGGTGCACCATGAATGTTGTGGCTGATGTGCACAAGTTAAGAGAACTAATATTACAGTACAAGTTGTGTCAAGTCAACTGAAATAGCTTAAGAAAAACTGAACTTAAGAATTTTCAAGAGCTTACGTTAATAATCTTGCATTTAAGCCACAAGCTAGAGTTGATGAACTCTCATACCTCTTAAAAAATTAAAGTCAAAAATTGCCAACATTCTAAGGCAATTGTGAACCTGTTTGTTGCCACCTACAAAATTACCTTTTTTGTAATTTTTAACTTGTCAAAAATTCGTTTTGTACCACTATGCTTTACGAACCGTGGCCCGAAGCACTAGGATTGTAGTTTGGAACTGTGAATGGAAGAATGGCACATGCCATAAGGCTTCCTCCCTTTAGCTGCAACACATTTTGTAACTATTGATTTTCAAGCAGCAAACAGAACCTGCTAGAAAAAGATACTTGTTACCTATTCAAGTCGTTGTTATTGCTGTCAGCTGGTGGATTCTTTATCAAGTCAGCTGAAAAGATATCCTCAGTGGAAATTGGTAATGTTGGCTTGATCTCATTTTCCAGTTGAGCATTTTCCACAAAGAGCAAACGGCAGAAAAATAGACAAGAAGTAACCTCGATTTGTTTATGCACCAAAACTAAAGCTCAAGCTCGATTTAAGTCTCGGTTTTGGTTTCAGTTTACAGTTAACACAGTTCAGTTAACAGCTTTTGGTTGAGTTTTCATTTTCTGTATTGCAGTTTGGGTTAAGGTTACCGACCCACAAAACTTTTAGCTTTTGCCTGCCCAATTCCGCACATACACAAACACAAACAGATACAAATGTATATGTATCTTTTCAGCAAAATGTGGGTCAAACAATGAAGCTGCCAACGATGCTGATGATGATGCTGATGATGATGATGATTATGATGATGCGTCTCTGTGTCCACTTCCCATCTTAATCTACCTCCCTCTCTCTCTAGTTCATTCTCAGTGAATATTGCATTTTGATGATTTTTATTGTTGTTTTTAAGTGTGTCGAAATTGAGATTGTTGTTGCTTGCTGTGAAATTGTGTAACGCCTTGCCTGATACAGAACCTAAGCTGTACTAGCTGTAATTATTATAATTATGCCATAACGGCAGCTAAAACAGCAAAACATTTTAATATGCGAGTGAGATAGTGCAAAGAGCGAATTAAAAATGAAACGAGAACACTTCATTACAAACTCGTTTATGTCTTAATTCATGTTCATTGTGAATTATAAGTAAGAATATCTTTCAATCAACAAATAAAAAGTTTGCTGAAAGCTCAATTTAAGTTTACTTTGGTTCAGACTTGTATCAATCATTTGTACGTATGTCATGTACGTACGATTCGTTTTGTATTTACATTTCATTTATTATTTATTTGCTTTGGCCATTACCGGGTGTCTCCCGCTCATGAATATCCCAATAAAGCACCACCCCAACCACTGTTTCTGTGTGTGTGTGTGTGTCAACGACCAGAGACAACACACGTGGATTGCCACGCGCTTTACAAGTTGTCTCCCACTTGAGCGGACACCACATTGTAAACAACCCCAACACGCTTAAGACTGTTATTTTTCTTCTTTTTTGGTTTCATCAACATGCCAAGTAAAGCTTTAGCCTATTAAAATTGTTGGCGTATTTCTGATTTAATCTTTAGACATTAAGGTTCAAGTCGTTACTTTAACTTATCTCAAGAGCTTGTGTTGCTTCTTTCTGACTGCATGCTTTAAGGCTTTAATTCTTGATTAAAATTCTCTACATAACAAAAAGCTTAGATTTTAAAAAAAGAATGAAATTTTGGCACATCGTTTGTAATTTTTTGTATATGGCAGCTTTCTATTGGTTTTGGCTTAATATAATTTAATTAGGCGCTATCATTAATCATTCGTTATGACCTCATTTACTGCTTAGTGGCTGTCAAATTAATCGGTTAGTTTAGACCATAGATATACAGATACATGAAAACTAATTGACCCAAAAATGGTTATTCACTATAAAAATTAACCAATTTGACACTTACCGCAGTTTTCAATTTTCACCAGCTGTTCCACACTGCAAAAAAACATATAGAAAAACCATAAATTAAATGCCAGTCAAATGAATACTTAAATATTTTTAATTATGCATGGGAAAAGTGCTGTTTTTGTTGTTGCTCTATGGTACATAAAACAGAAACAACAACACGAAAACTGTAAGTACAGCAATAAATATGTTTATTGCCACACGCCTGAGCGGCGAATGAGATACGTCAAATTACGTATACGCAATGTCGAACTAACTAATTGACCTTGACTTTTTGGGCCTTGTTGGTAGTAATGCTGGCTAAAAATTGCTGATAGTGTGAGTTTGGAAAATTGGCAAATAATTTAATTGAAGCATAGAAATTAATTATTTAAATTACAAAATAACCAAATGGGATTATAAATAGATAGTTTCTGTGGGGACAAATACTTTCAATTTGCAGATAATAAAAATAGGTTTTAATTATCAGCTAATTCTGATTTAATTGCCCATTTAAGGGTATTTGTTGATGCCAAAGCTGCAATTAGACCATTAACAATTGGCTGTGTCTGAAGTAAAAGTTTTTCCAAGACTAATTTTGATATTCTAGATGCATTTAGTAATTGGCAGTTGGTCTTTAGTCTGGGTTATCCACTCATTAGCAGGGCATTATTTCCGCTTAATTTTTAAGATGCTTCAAATGAGTTTAGCCAATAATGGCATATGTTAATCATTTAGGAAACAAATCGAAAGATTTGCTACTCTTCGAGTTTCTTGTTTCGTATTTCTTTTGCGTATACCAATTAACACTTTGGACTGATTAATAGCATCGATTTCTTAGCATCCGCTTCGCGGTGCTCCTTCCCTCTTGCGTTTCTTTTCATTTGATTTGTGATCATGTGCTGCAAAAACGTGCCACAAACACCAACAATAACAGCAACAACTACAAACACCCTCGCTAATACAGATAGCCATTAATATCGACATTACGTTCGCATTGTCCGCTATTCCGTTGTAACGAGGAATGCGCGTCAAAATGTTTAGCACTTGGTAATTAGTGAGCGCACCCCCTTTCCTACCCACCCACCCTTCTTCCGCATTCAATCATTTTAAGTTACCGCTCAGCAACAATACTGTTATTCGAATTGCTTTTGCTGTTGTTGTTGCTATTTTTGATTTGCGTGCCGAGATTGTTAAACAATATTGATTTTCATAGAACGTAAAGGTATTTAATGATTCCCCCCCTCCACTCTACACTTCCTCCCCCTCCCTCCTTGTTTTGCTGACGTCTCTTCAGCTGTTTGTCTTTCTAGTACTCATTACATTCGCGTTACATCGTATCGTTATAACGTTCTTGGTATCCAATTAGTGAATTGGCTTCTTTTATTTTTAAAATTGTCAACATTTCTATCGCTACTTCTCTTTACATTAGTTTTTAATTATATTCTACGCACAATTCGCAACTTTTGGTTCCGTGATTTTGCAAATAACATCAAAATTAATTCACAAAAAACATTATCTACACTTTTCTACACACATTTCCAATGCGGAAAAATGTATCTGTCCGTCTATCAGTCTAGACGGCTATGCAAATTAAAATTTGCTTCTATTTAGTTTCTGTATAAGCTTTGTAGTTGCTTTATATGCAAGGCTAGTCAGTCAGTCTTTATATGTACTATATGTGATTCCAACGATTCGCTTAGTCATTTGGACGCTGTGTGACGCTTAGAACTAGTTTATCGATTCAAGTTTAAGATGCTTCCTTGTTCTCATGAATGGTATCTGTATTTGCATCTTTATAGTTTGCCATTTGTATATTTTGGTATGTTATCATGCGGTCATAGCTTAAGTTTTATTATTAAAGATTTTATTGTTACATTCTTTTTTGTTTTGTTCTTGGAAATTGTTTAACTGCTTATCTATGTAGTTTTTCTCATTACGTTCTAATAAAATATTAATTAGTTAGAGCAAAACCCAAGCTGATTGACTTGTTTATCTACGCGACTGACTGTCAATTTAATGAACATTATCTTCTCATAATCTCTGGCTGTCGTTACCAAAAGGCAATTGGGGTTGTCCGAAAGCATTATTTTGCGATCAATCGATAACAACAATAACAACAACGGTACTAAGTTAATTACTAAGATGTAGTTCCATGAAATCTATCATATACAGGTATATGCATATATATGTGTATATAGTATCTGCTTGTATGTATGTAGTTTAACTGTCATTTAATGTAATATAAACGACGATTATTTTGACATGATTAGTTTGTAGTTTCACCCAGATGACGTATGATTTTATTACAACTCATTATTTTTGGGTTGACACATATATATATCATTAATAAATCTGTTGAAAAGGTTTTGCGTGACATACAATAGCGCACATTGTTTAAAATATTAAAGCTAACGTGTCTCTTTGTGATAATTTCAAATTAAAAGTGATAAGCAAATTATATTACATTATATATATTTGAGTGTGCGTGATGAAATGCAATCGTAAATTTAATTTATAACTGGGATTCTTTTTTGATGAGATTTCATCTGCTAACAAACATTGTTTTCAGTTTTAAAATATGTTTACTTTCAAGATCAATATTGAAAACTTCATTTTCATTCACATTCATATCAGACAACGCTTTCAATTAAGTAAAAAAATATACAAAAAATATTCAAATGTTTCATGCAATCAGTTTTCTTAAAAGAAAACATAAGGCACAAGCTGTTTAGGAAGGTAGCAATTTAAATGTGTTCAAAGTTGAATTGAGTGCAATGTGTTTTTCTTAAAAATTTCATCCATAGATGGAACACGGATGAACCGTTCAAGTGCTCGTAGGTTTGAGATGCTCGTTCGTGGGAATCTTTTTCCTAATGGAATAGGATGCATTCACTTGCCAGCCACTCAAAACTACTATAGGAATATGGGAGTGGTTATTAAACAATTCTGGAGGGGCGAAGAGGGGGGGGGGAAATGTTGTTGTCCACACAATAAATTTGTTCACACAATCAATACCAATTAACCTCCTTGGCGCGCACTTAATTATAACGCGCACTGTGAGCCAAAGAGCAAATAAAAGAAATATTTTCTTAAGCTCCAAAAAAAGGTGGGGGGAGGAGACCCAAAGCAAAACATAAAAACAGCCTTTTTAGAGGCTTCGTCTGACTCTCCCCCTTTTGCTTATGCTTTTCCTTTGAATGTTATTGCGTCTACATACGTTGATCATTTTCCACTTAAACACGCAGCTGCTTGGAAAAACAATGTGGAAAAATTAAAGAAAACACAGCATACTCAGTTCTTGCTGAAGAACAAGTGAAAGAAGTATGGACCAAAGTTGAGGACAGCACTTGCACATTTGTTTGGGGAGGTCCCTCACAACTAACCGATTCCCCTTTTCTCCCAATGTTCTGGCATTTGTCGCTTTAATAAACACAACGTCGCGTAATTCATCCGATTCTTATCGGGAGCCCTAACAACATGACAATGACTCATATAGTTGTTGCTGTTGTTGTTTATGTTGTACATGCAAATGCGTCTCCTGCAGCGCGAAAGGAGCCCCTTTAAATCCAAGTCCGTTGGTGGTTGGTTTCGTGACGCACTCTGTGGGCGTATATAGATATAAATAAATCTGTTTGAGTTTATGTTACAGTTGCCTTCTTTTTCGGAACGTGACTCGTTAACAACGGCGCCTAGACGCAAACACTGTCATTTTATTGCAATTTTCCTATAATACACAACAAAACAGACACATAGGGTCACAGGGATTAACCGTCTCGCCGAGGGTAAGGTCATTTCGATGAAAATAATATTGGGAACTAAACAAGGAGTTTCTATGTGAATAAATCATTATTCTTAATGGATTTGTTAATGACTTCATTAAGTGTATAATGGGCATCACGAAACTAAAATACTGCATAGAAATAAAGTTTCTAAAGAAAAACTTTCTGTAGATTATCTTTTTATTAAGTTTCTTATTCAGTTGCTAAGAGACCAGCTTTAGTTGCAATCAAATTAAAAATGTTGAGCAAGCAACAAAGCAAAAGCAAAAGCAAAAGCATTTCCCAAGTGCTGTTCGAATATTCAATATTTGCATAGTTTCATTTGCTTTTGCTTTTGCTTTTTCTGCTTTTGCTTTTGGTATCACCTTGCAATAA
This sequence comes from Scaptomyza tumidula, assembly GCA_035044465.1. Taxonomy (NCBI): domain Eukaryota; kingdom Metazoa; phylum Arthropoda; class Insecta; order Diptera; family Drosophilidae; genus Scaptomyza; species Scaptomyza tumidula. Next base: position 18,959,819 of record JAWNNW010000444.1, read on the forward strand.
ATAATCCAATTGACTCATAGAATTGATTGAGTTTCGCTTGTGATCTGTGTGTATGGCAAACAAGCTTGGGTCTGTCTCTGCCTGTGGGTCTGATTCTGTTTGAGTTTCTAGTGTCACTGGCCAATTCCCAATGCCACAACCTCTTGGCCATATACAATATTTACTTAGCCGTTTATCAGAGCATGTGCGCAAATGTTTGAAAAAGCAAATATACATTTCTATCTGATGCCTATCATGGAGGTAGAGGGAAAGATCTATGCTTTCAGTCAAGTTGTTTGCCTGACTAAAATAAAACCAACAGGAGTAAGCACAGCAACAAGCAGAACAATAACAATCAATATAAAACCAGAGCAAACATTAATCATTAATATGCGCAAATGCATTTAACAATTTACATATTTGCTTTTGCTTTTGCGTTTGCGTTTTGCGGCACACTTTGTTTGCATTTAATTAAAGCCTTTTAAATCGCTTTTTAATTGCATGTGGCAAAGAGTATTGTAAAAATTTTAAATTAAATATTGTACATAAATGCTTTTAAGAAATAAATAGTGTGAATAGACTACTAAACAGTCAGTCTGTCAGCAAAGAATCTTTTCTTGGCAAGTTTTGAAGCACACTTTTCTATCATGCTTCAACGCTTCTTTAGTTTAAGAACCAAAGCAAGTTGCTTCATACATCAAAGTCATTTCCTATGACTCCATAACAAGAACACGCCAAGCAATTAAATCAGCTCCAATAAAACTCAAGACAGCAACATTGCAAAAAACTTTACGATTATTCCAGTAGAAGCAGCTTAATGCCCTTACCAAAACTACTCAGCCACACACAGAGGCAGTAAAATGTGGCAATAGAAATGAGTGTGATAAATTTTTAGAGCTGATTTAGACATAAAGGCTTTATATCTCCGAAAAAGATGTTACTACTGTGGTTCATAATAAACCCAAAAGTGTATACAAAATTCGAAAGATTTATTATTTTGCTCATTTTTACACTTTTCAGCTAGGCAAAGAGGGATGGAGAGTGGGAGAGAACGTTGCCAAGCCGATTCTTGCTATTGTCGCGTAAATTAATTAAAGCCTCAAGTGCCAAATGATAGCACTTCATCAGATATACATACATACATACTGATTGAAAGGAGAGAAATCTTCAGAGCAGCTGCGTGCGAGCAATGCCAACTGGTTTGAGCCATGTTCTTCTCTTCGCTGACGGAATGGGTTCAACAGACAATAGAAAAATAAGCTACCAAAAATTAAATACTTAACGCAATGTGTTGGTGTGGGTGTGTGGAGGGGGGAGGGAAGTGGAAGGTGGTAATGGAAGCTACATGTGTTGTCATTGTCATGGTCAGGGGCACACACACGCACTTGTAGATACTTTTGTAGTAGCATTAAGATACAAATCCCGCAGATACATTGCTGTTGACGAATGCTGCCATACCACACTGGCATGCGTCGTTGCTAATTTGTCTGTTGCGAATGTCTCGACTATATATCATGTGGGCTATAAGCAGGGGGTGGCAAAGGGTTGGGGATTGGGGGGTGTCAGCTGATTTGACATGGCTGGCTGGCTGGGTTTGTTAACTTGTCGTTGGATAAATGCCGAGGCGTTTGAACTTTTAACGCCTTTTTTCACAATATTCACATACATTTTGTTGTTGCTGTTTGTGTTTTTCTTCCAGAGTTCATTGCTAAATGACTTTTCCATCAGTTATATTGTATTTTCGCCATTTGGGTGCGGAAAGTGTTCGATTTGATTTTATTCGTTTTGTTTGCTTTGTTTTCTTTTCGGTTTTTATGGCCACAGCACGCCAGTCAGTGCCACCCCCTTCACTGCCCCTTAAACTCAACTACTTAGCTCAGTTTACTTTTAGCTAACAAAGCAACATAAAAATCGATTTGTCATGCAATCTAGAAGAGACGAAAGGAAAAGCTAATAACAGATTGTAAATGATTGCAAAAGAAGAGCTTTAACAATAGAAGAAATTACGGATGCATTCATATTTCCTAAGCAAAGTAAATAATCAACAAAGTCACGAGTTTATCGAGTGTAATTCCTTTGATTCAGCTAATAAGCTATTACTAATTCTATTCACAGTATACAATTTATTAGTCAATCGATCGCTGTAGACAAATAAACACAGCTTACGTGTTTTTCCCACAGATCGTGAATGAAAGGCCAAAAAAGAATATAGCTAAAAAGTCACATAAATCGTAAAACTTCAACACGTGTTCTATTGAGTGGGGTCTACTACTATATCACGCTTTTAACATGTTTAGAGACACATATCAAGTTACAAAAGCAATAAAGTACAACTGTAAAACGATTTGACACTTTTGGGGCATTGCAATTTGAATTTCGATTGAATTTCTTTAACAGTTCCGTTGCAAGTGGATTGCTGCTGGCCACACTTGTAAAAATCAACTCAAATTGAATTTGCATGCTGAAGAGCTTTTGTCGTCATATTGGCGAATTGGCGTAGGTGAATTTCAATTAAAAGCGTTGGGAAATGTTTAATTGATTTGGCAATTGATGGATGGAAAAGCACTTTCACTTTCCAGCAATCGACACTTGATCGATTCCACATTCTTTTCACCACTTGACGCAATTTTTACTTTCATTTGTGAGCTTAACTGTTACTTAATGAGTTGACTGATGTCGCTGTTACTGATGCTGTTTCAGCTACGTAATTACTTTACGTATGCCATAAAATTACTTTCCAATTAACATAATTCACACTTTACACACACACACGCTTTCATATGTGGGTGGGTGTCTTCCCTCGTTGACAAGTGAATCATACGCAATGTTTGTTGTTTGGTTTGTTAAAAATAACTTCAGCTAATTTGCTTTTGACCTTAATTTTAGTGAACCGTTAAATGTTGAGTTGTGCAATGCCAAATGGTTTGTTTAACCGTTGAGTGCTAATAAGTATTTTTGTTGACCTACATATATGAAAATGATAGAACGCCTCCACCTTTAGGCCAACGTTTTATATAATGAGCCATCATAATCATCATTATTATTACTATATAGCCTCTCCAACTGCCCAAGTTTCGTGTCAGTCAGCAATAACAATAGTTGGAAATCCAATTTATAGAGGGAGACAGAGACAAACAAGTAAGAAGGCTCTAGTCGAGAAATCCCGACTAGACGATACCCTGATCCCTATACTTCACGCGTACAGTCAGTGCTTGCAAGTATGTGTGTATGTGTACGCGCATACTGCATAGTGCATACAAAACTTCAATGTCCCATATCTCCGGTGTTTATTATCCGATTTCGATAAAATTTTCACAGATTGTCGTTATTTTGTTCTATAATTCAAATTGCATCTCAAAGTTTTCAAAATTCAAGATTTTCTTGTTATCGATCCCATGTGTATATCGGAAACGGGAAAAGTTATCGAAAATCGGAAACAAACTTGTACTGCCTAGGGATTAGGCGAGCTTAAGTTCCAAATCTGGAGTCTCTAGCTCTTATAGTCTCTGAGATCGACGCGTTCATACATACAGACGGACGGACAGACGGACAGACGGACAGACGGACATGGCTATATCGACTCGACTGTTGATGCTGATCAAGAATATATATACTTTATAGGGTCGGAGATGCTTCCTTCTACCTGTTACATACTTTTGCACAACTTCATTATACCCTTTTTCCCATTTTTAATGGGATCAGGGTATAAAAAAAAGAGAGAATAGTGAAAGAGAGTAACGAGAAACGAGCGAAATCGCGTTGGCGATTTGCAATTTGATTTCAACGTTGAGTTAAGTACGTGGTTGGTAAAAATAGCTAAATACATATTTAGATATAAATCATTTGCAAGTACTTAATACTGTCGTGGGTCAAGACGTGCAGCGAAATCCAATAAAGCAGAAAAAACAGAAAAAAACATAAAGAAACCAATCTCAAAAGATCTTTATGGGTGGTGGTAAACGAAGAAACGGTAAATAGTAGTCACAATTGCGTATCAGGAAATTTCTTTTTGAAAAAGTAACATTACCAATTGTTATTCACAACCGTGCTTAAGTGAGTGAAAGAAGTGCAGATATAATTAAAGTCAAAAGGTCTGTTTATAGAATATTATATTATTTTACTAACAGAACACAGAAGAGGAAAGATTATCTTCTAGATTGGAAAAGTTTCTAATAGTTTATGGCTGAAATTTGACAGGTTTGTGTTCAATACCGACTCGATAAGATTAAACTAACAGAATCTCTTTCGATAAGAGCAACAAACGGGACTCAAACTTGTATTCGCTTAAGTACTTGTCCCAGATATATATTAATAATCAGTTTCAAACAGACGTAATTAGTCTCACACCTGGGCTGTCTAGTTAAGTTTGGTTTGTGTTGGCCGACAAGAGACATTGGTGAAAGGCACATGATCGACCCAGACTGTAAACTTGTACCCGGCAGAGAGATCGAGAGAGTCATTTCCTCATGTTGTGCGCCTGGCAAAAACCTGTACAGTCCGGCCCGGCAAGCTTAATTATCTTGAGGCGACGTCACGTTCTGGTTTTTAAAGTACTAAATTGAATAATATTGTTATGCATAATTAATCAATAAAGCGCGTGTGTATAGAGTTTGCGTATCTAGGGGATAGAGTACTGAGGGGGCAAAGTCAAGCTGCGAGCGGTTTACTTTAATAAAAATGTTTAACAACTATAAATTGTTTTTTAACATTAATTAATCAAGGGCTGCGTTGTTATTGGTGTTGTTGTTGTTGTTTGGTTCCTGATTGCGTTTTGAGAGCTTTTCATAATTGAGGAAGCCTTTTTGACTGTTTGCTTTCAACTTTTGTATTTCAATTGAAACGGATAAGCTTATCAATATATTTTTAGGAGGGTTTATTCAACTGTCTAAGCACTTTGCAAGAGAGTGACTTGACGTCTTTATACAATTATTCGTAATCAGCATTTTGTTTTGTTTCGTTGTTGTAGTGGTGGCATAATCGCTAATTTGTTTTTAATTGGCGCCCTTGCTTGAACTCGGAACTTGAACTGAACTGTGAACAGTGAACAGTGAAATAAACTGGTTTCCTTTGGCCCTGGTCAATCTTGCGTTGCTCTTTTAAGTTGCCCTTCATGACATCAGATAAGACTCGAACAAGCTAACTAGCTCTAAGAGGCTATTCTTCTAATGTTTTCCATTTGATTTATTACGCAAAATGTCTTTGATAGGGCATTAGAGGTGGCAACATGTTGCATATTCATGAGATTACAGCAAGAGTTGTTCATAATTTCAATGTGTTATGCTTGGTTAACACGAACAAACTTAAGACGAGAAGTCAAGTTTCATTATTCACTCTCTGACGTCACAGATTGAAGTACTGACCTATCGCATGAGTTAATCGTCGCATATAAAATGTCGTGTACGACATGGAAATGCATTCAAAGTTTGACCTGAACCTGGTCAACACGCATACGGTTGAAAGCCCAGCAACAGAAGGCGATTAATGTAATTGAGTAAATATACTAACGTTCATATGTATGTTTGGTTGCATGTGATGTAATGTGAAATTTGCTGCAGGCACGAAACTGCTGCAAAATTCAAGCTTTTCTCAACTGCACAATAGACTTGCACCCAGAATACACCCTCGCACACTCACACACACACACACATATATATGTATACTCATGTTACTTAGTATATAAGCCTGTTCCGGGCAAAGACATGGCCTGTGCGATAACACAAACATTTCAGGCGATTAAAAATTTAAAGTAGATTTCCCTGACTGACATGGCAGAGAGGAAGGGAGCGGATGGTGGAGTCGTATTGCGAATGAGAGAAGTGTAGCTCGTTAGCTTATGAAGCTTAACAACTTCGCTCTTTGGACATTGCATGCTCAGCGTAGCTAAGATAATATACGGGCTTAGAGAAGCTAAGCGCAAGAGCTACTAAGAGACTAATTGACTTTTAAGGGCCGAAACAACAATGGTACAAAGTCGATAAGTAAGGAAAAGAATAGAAACTACCATTTACCAAATATTAACTAATTGCTTAGTGTTTGACAAACTTTAACTGAAAGCGCTAATCGTAAAACTGTCTGTCGAAAAAGTGACTGTTAAGCAGAAGTCAGTTTGGTGCCACTGTGAAATGGACAAATGGCCCAAAGCTGTTACTCTGGGAATAATATGTTGTACATATAATGCATGTACATGCAACTAGCTTACCTCCCTCTCTCTCCCTCTCTCTCTGGCTCTCTCTCTCTCTCTCTTTACACTATTCACGCCACCTGTGCTGTGAGAAAATCTGTAAAATGTTTTTAAATGCAAGAGAAAAATAAAAGTGGAAAACTTGCGGCTACTGCATTTTAACCATAGTTGGACCCGCTGGCACAATTTGCACGCTATCCCCCCTCCTCTGTATCTACGAGCTGAAAGTTTCGCCTAGAGACACAAGAGAGTGATTAAATACTTGATATATTTATATGAGAAATGCCCAGATGACTGCTGTTATTCAGTTCAATGCACTCCAAATGCCTGAGAGAACAACAACGCCATGCGATAAATATTGAATGTATATAGATATATATCCCACCACCACACATGTATAATGTATAGATTATATTGTGTATACTTTCAACTTGTGTGTGCAAACATTAAGCGACATATTGGCAATGGCTTTTGTACAGAGAGAAGAAGACAAAAGCCGTGTAAAATTACAGATTAATTGTTATTATATCGGGCCGTATGTATAAGCTTAAAACAAAAGGGATATCGGTGAGGGAACGAGTTGAAAAAAAAGAGAAACAATGGACAACAATGCGGAAGCTTTTTTTTTTTTAGCTACAGGCCATTGCATTGCGTTTCACTTTCCTTCTTTATGGCCAGGTTGTTGTTTGTTTTTCTTCATTTCCCACATGCAATCACAGTTTCTGCTACTGCTTCATCTCCTCTATCTCTCTGCTGACCTGGCCTATATGCAATTTGTTGATTTTCACTCTTGAAGAAAGAAAAGTTAGAAATAGAGAGAGTGAGAAAGAGAAAGAGAGCGAAGTTTGTTAAGTAGTTCGGTCTATGATAAACACATCCGTTCTAGATATTAAGTCCGAGAATATTATTTCAATGTGACCCACTTGAAACGAATGAAAGAGCATCCACTTCAGATACATATACTATAGCGACATCCTCCTCCTTCCACAACAGCCACTTGTTAGCCCACAGAGAGCGAGAAAGAGTGAGAGAGGGAGATGGTTTGTTTAGGCAAGCATTATGCTCTCAACAAACAGCAACTTGTATGTAATAATTCTCATATGTACCAAACCAACAGAAACTAGTAGCACTCTCTCTTTCTCCGACTCTTTCTGCTTCTAGTTTATGCAACGAATGACCTAATTAACTAACTCTTGGACTGATAATAAAACAAGTAAGACAAGGAAATGAATAAATAATATGATCGGCAGGTGCTCATATAATATTTATTCGGACAAATACTTGAATTCAATTAGATTCGCAAATAAAGCAGTATACGATTTCATATTCAACTTGGCATAATCTGTTTTTATATTCAATTATGAGACAAACGATTTTGATTTTGACTTCCTAATGAAGAAACAGATTAAAGATGCAAATAAATGGAATACATTTCAGATTACCTTTTAGAAATTCCAATTTCAAACTATTATTTACGCGTATTCGCTATTGTTTATTTCTTATCTGTAAGGTGAAACGTTTATATTACCAAAATCTACATATAATCCATAAAATAGCCCGTATCATATAAATTTTGTAGATAGCAAAAGAAATAACAACATATTAGAGAGAGACGGAGATATTTCTTTACCTTATCTCACACCTGCATAACTTTCACTTATTTTCCGCCAAAATAAACGGCTCAATGCTGAAAACTTGAACTGTCAACTGCAATTAAAGTGCGCCTCGCCAGTCAAGCCTACCACCCAACCCCATAAAGCCCACATAAGTAAATATATACGAACACATTCACATGACTACATATATATATATAAAGATTGATGCCATTGCCAGGGTAAATCTGAGATCCAAAGGCAGCAAATGGTTTTTTCGTCTATTTTTTGCTGTTACTGTGCGGATTGAATGAAAAAGGAAACTCGTTTTTCATGTCAATTTTCATTTCGCTTTTAGGCGCTTTTCATGTACACGTACCCCTACCCCAACCCTTCCTACCTCACACCAGCCTACCGTTCGGTGCATTTGGCACGGCTATTATTTGGGCGGGGAAGGGGTGGTAAGGTTGCATTGAGTGCAATCCTAAAGATACATACGAACGACACAATTCTCTTGCCGATAAAACAAAATCAGGACAACAATAACAATGCCAACAGGAACAAGGGGATATGCTGGGTGTGTGGGTGTGGGGGGAAGGGTGTAGGGGGTGTACTTCATATTTTGTAGAGAGCAAACACACAAAACAGAGGCAAGAGAGGCAAAAATCTCAAACGTTTCGTGCGCTTGCGTCAGAGATTTTTTCGCCTGGGGACTCGTCGGTTTATGTTCATATTGTTGTTGTTGTTGTGGTTAGAGCTCTTGGAGCGCCAAAAATACCGTTGAATGCTCTGCTTCTTCTTCAGCCTTTTGTTGTTGCTGCTAGTAGTTAAATTTTCCTTTTTTTCGCTGATGGCAATGACTTCTCAATGCAGTCAACGAGCCTCAGCTAAGGGTTGTGACTAAGGACTAGAATAGGTGCATAGGGGGTAGGGGAAAGGGAAGGTAGGGGGTTGTTGGGGAGTTCGTTTGGCGCCGGCTTGCATTATCGCACTTTTGTGATTCGCTCGTTAATTTGCTTTGCGTTGGTGGGATTTGCTTAATTAAAAGCCTTAGTCCCAATTTGCCGCCAACTGAATACTGAATGCAATCTTTTTGAAGTGAAAAGTCACTGATGAACTGATGAAAGGAAGGTAGGTTGCAATCAATGGGAAAGACACAACAAGGAAGGAAAGGGGAAAGAACGCCTGTTTCGCGTGCGTTTTTATTGATTTTCCTCACAGGGCAAAATGTCTGCTTGTTATTATGATTGTTATTGTACATGTTGTGTATTCATAAAGTTCCTGTTCCTGTTCCTATTACTTTGTTCCTCGGGACCCACTCAACAAGCTTTGCCAACAACTAAGTTAGTTAGTTATGTAGGTTTACGGCAACGACCCGAAACAACTCGATGGTTGGTAAAGGATTTCGAATTCCTTTGTTGAGCATAGAGCTTTCGGTTCGTGAATGCCCCTATGCTAGCAGCTTGGAGTAGTAGTATTGAGAGGGTAGCTCAAAGAATGGAAGAATGGTGTAGATTCTTATGAGCCTATCAAGTGAAAGTGAATATGAAAAAGGGGTTGCTAAACAGATAGAGCGCAATAGTAGAGCTTTAAGAAAATATTATGAGCACATTGTTGGAAAGTGAAAAGAATTTTTAGGATTCAAAATAATTGAAAACAGTTTTGCTTCGTACCAAATTATTTTTGGCACATTATCAAAGATAAGTCATATCATTGTTTAATTAAGTAAAACATAAAACGGATATGATAAAAAATCTATCATAAAGGAAATGAAATGAGGAAAAACACTATATCAATAACAATATCAGTGAGATAAATGTTCATTATTTACTGTTTATCATAATGGCACCTTCACTTATCTTTTTACTCGCTCAAGAACTCATCATAGCAGAAAAAAACATTGCAGACAGTCTATGAACCCCCAAATATATAATGCCACTGACTTTTCAGACTTGCACACAAACAATCAGTTTGTTTTCTTATCAACAAAACGATTTCTTTCGCTCCAAATACAAAAACCGGCAAAATAATCATCAAGAAATGTTTACACAAACATGCATGTATGTATTTTGCACAATCTTTTTTTCCGGCCGAGTTGTCTTTTATTTACAAATAACTGTAAACAAAGGTCACATTCTTATTTACCTGAATAAAGCGATGGCTCGTTAATATCAAATTCAAATAAAATACAATTTAGATGCAATTTTATTGTTGTTTGTGCTTTTTGGCGTCTGCTCTCGAAATTTGTTTAAAATAAGACAAGCAACACTCAAGATGTTCTCCTTTTTTGTTGTTGCACCAACAGCTGTTTTGTGCCACACACTAACACCGACACTCACGAATACATATGCATAGATATAGCAGCTTGTTTTTAGAGAGCCGAAAACAGAACATAAATAAACAAGAAACACTTTTTTTTCTTCTTTTTTTGGTATGATAAAAAAACGCGTCGCGTGTTTTTTTCTTGAGTATTTATTTTTTTTATTTGCTTATTGATTTTTTTAAAGCTGTTTTTTTTTATTATTAAATATCTTTGCGCATTTTTGCAATAATTTATTGTTGTTGTTGTTGGTTTTTTCTTGTTTTTGTACACAAACACGCGTCTGGAATATTTGATTTGTATTTAAAAGTACGCTATGTACGTATCTATGAGATACAATTGGCTTTAGTTATTCACAAAGGATGAAAAACTCAACGCAACTGCAGCGTGATTTGTATTATTAATGCGTTAACACCCGCGTATTAACATATAAAGCAACAAACTAAGTTACTAACAACAAAAATATACACAATCCTAGACGGCCAGATATACAAAGATACAGATACACGCAGCGTTGAAACGTACGAAGGCAGCAGCAGCGCCAATCGAATTGTTATCCAACTCGTTGCAGATACGAAAAGCAACTGATTCCACAAAACCACACAACACCAACGGAGAACTCTCTTGCTCTCTCGTTCTCTCTCTCTCTCTCTCTCAACCGGGACTCTCAGCGATAAACGCGACAGCAAAGCAGCAGAGCAAGCGGCGAACGTCGAACATCGAATACTGAATACTGAATAACCGAATGCTGAACAAGTCGCACGAGACGCACGTCAAACGCAGGCGCCGCCACATATTGCTCTCTGAGAAATACAGTGTTAACTGACTATGAGGCTAGATATATAAGATATATTAAGATAACATATTTGCAAGAAACTTACTCGATGTTACTTATGTGACAAATGTTGTTTACCTGTTCTTACCTTCGTAAAGATTCTATTTCTTCCCAAGATCAGATAATCCAAACGAGTCTTTACTGTAGGGAATACAAGTGAGCAAAGAGCAAGTGTAAATAGAGACAGAGAGATATAGAGAGAGAGAGGACTGAATATATGTAGCTCGGTTCAATTTCAGTTTCCATTTCGGTTTGCTGTTTCGATTTCGGTTTCTGTTTTCTGTTTCATGTTTTGGGTAGGCTGGGTTTGCCTACTATTTACATCTTACCACCAGCTGTGTGGTGTAAGTCGTGTCTGCACTTGGGGCTTAGGCTTAGGTTATATTTAGCGCCACTCGATTTTGTGGGTGTTGGGTGGTGCGGGTGGTGAGGTGTGGGTCAATGCGTGTGGTAGCCGCATGTGACATGCCAAGGCGCATTGTTTGTTCACATATCGTAGCTGTTGCTGTTGTGTCTTTTGTTGTTATCGTCAAAAGTCTTGCAATGTGACCGACCGTCTGCTACTCGGCAACTAATTGCAGGTGTGTCAGCTAGTTAGTGGATGGCTCGGTGGCTCGGTGGCTCAGTGGGTGGGCGCTTGAGTGCTAAGTCATCAGATGGCAACGGCAACGGCTCGGTTGCAATTAGTGCAACGAATTAATAATAGAGCAACTTACAGAGTAAGTGTAGATGTCTTTGTACAATGCATTCAACTATCGATCAGTTTCCAGGAGATAGATGTGTGAGAGATAGCACTGATTGGATGGATACCTTGAACAAGTTACTTTTCCTGGAGTCAGCAGTTTCAAAGCAAATCATAATTACACACAACTTGCTATCTCGAAAGTGCATTCCATTAAAAAGTTAAGAAATTTCATAATAATATTATTAAGGGAACGTTTTTTTGCTCTTCACGTGTTTATTATATGGATGGAAAAGATTAACTCAACTAACAGACAGTTGTTGTTCGATAAGAGCAACAAACATTAACAGATAAGTAGAGCAGCTGAATACATCTTCGAATCTCTTTCATACAGAGCCATTTTATGATAATTGTCTTTTAACTGGGATTCACACTCTTAAATCCCATTCAAATATAAATAACAGCACACTTGGTAAACACACACACGCGCCACTTCTGCCACTTGCTGATTTCTCTCTCTCTCTCGCGTTTAACGTCTTAGCCAAAAAGAAAACGAAGACACGTGCTTAGTATATGTATATTTGAAGCGGGTCTTAAGAGCCCCTGAGGCAATGATGACAGTGATGTTGGGAAACATCATCAACAAATCTTAAGACAAACCAAACGATTTCTCAATTTTGGACTTATCTTTAAAGGAAAAAAAAAACAAATACAAATGCAAAATGAATGCAACTTTTTGAGTTAATGAGCCGTTGACTGAGTGCGTCTCGCGGGTTCAATAACCAAATTGAGTCAGAATAGAGCAAAAATGAGAGAGACTGAGATAGAACCCATTACCAAGCATTTTGCATGCAAATATTAAGATAAAACAGGGAATGAGCAATGAGACAGGCCACGAGCGACAACAAAGACAAAGCAAAAGGTTAGCCAACTGGACAACCCGCCTGTCAAAGAAGGTAGCCGATGATAATGCTGTTTATGATGATGAACAGGGTAGGAGACAGAGAGAGAGAGAGAGAGAGGGTCTGGCAGACTGGCGCTGTGTCTGCGTCTGCCTCTAATCACATGCAACACAAACTAAGCAAATGTTTAATGAAATTGGAATGCAAGCAAATTAAAAGTTGAATATATGGTGGCTTGATGTGGCATGGTGTGGCACGGTGTCCTGCTTGTCATGTGTGTCCTGCACCTGCGGCTGGCAGCCGTGCAACCATAAGCCACAAAACCCACAGCGAACACATAAACTCTGGCACAGATATATATGTCGCATCTCTTGCCGCCAGCATGAAATTTTGCTGTCGTTTGGCAAATGCAGATGCAGCAGCAATCAGTGTGAGAGAGAGAGGGAGATACCTAATATGGATATGGATCGCTGGGGTTGCTGTGCAAAGGTCTCCAGTCTCCAGTTAAGAGACCACTCAATGCCACTTTCGTTGACTAGTTTCTCACAATTTGGGCAAAAGCCTTGGCGCCTGCAGCAAATAATCATAAATTATAAGTGCACTCGGAATATCAACAAAAACAAACAAATGTCAAATGTTCATAAGAAAAGTCGCAAATAATAACCTCGATAAGCATTTGGATGTTTTCTCATTTAAAATTAATACAACACAATAATAATAATTATTTGCACAAAATTTAAATCATATTAAATTTTTAAATAACCCGCATATAGCATATAGAAACAAGCTGACTGCTACATCACCGCTCTTGCACCTATACTCATCTCATGATACCACAGTTTGCCTGTTTGTACTTAACGAATGACGAGCTAAGTTCATTACCAGCTCAACGAACTACCTTTTCAACGAACGTGCAGATTAAACGAAGTAACTCACTTACCGAAATCTTGACGACGTTTGCATTTACACAAACTGAGCGGTTAACGAAACTCCCAAACTTAACGAATTTTCTTGTCCGCGTCTTATTTTCATTTTTGTGCCAATTGCCATGTTGTTGGATGTAGGAACACCGTTTGCACTCACGCGGTAAGCGACACGCATTATAAGCACCTTTAATTAAGATAATTTACCAAAAATTTGGGTTAATTGCACGATTTTACTGCGATGCGCGGTCACTTCGACTTGTTTGCCCGACGCGCGTCACTTTACTGCTCACTGAAAGAACTCACGCGCTCACTTAACGAAAGGCTAGTCTTATAGCGTAGTTTCACACCTACATTGAGAGCACAGTCAAGACATTCACTTGTTTTTTACACAAATCGACGGCCGCCACAACTAATCGACTAGCCCAAAAATATCGATTTGGGTCAGTTACGTTTTTAAACTTATCATTCAACACTGAAATATGGTCAGTAAAATCATGTTTTATTTTAAGCTTAAATAAAAGCAATGGTAATCACTATTTAATGAATAATATCATTTAACTTTTTATTTAATAACCTTTACTAATTATATGTATAGCTTAGACAATAATTTTTTGTGTTTACTTTTTAATTATAATTAAAATATTTTTCGTTTGAGCTTATAAATTATTAAAACTATGCGCGGGAGAATGAGTCACTTGCCAAATACGAGAATCGTTTGTTGGTTCATTTACAAATTCAATTACAAAACTGTTTACATTTCCAAGGATCTTAAACCCTTTTCGTTTTGTGTACCGTTATGTCTTGAACTACACCTACACAACGATCATTATTTATATATATATGTGTAATGGTGTGTTTAACAACAATCACGTATGTATTCAATAATTTCGACTGTTTCCGGAATGCAATGATCGATTTTTACAGTTACAAATTGCCTAGTGGTGAGGAGTATATATCCTTAGACTATAACTAAATAATTGCCGCTGGTTCATATGGAGTAACTTTAAAAATGTTGGTACAGTCAATATATCAATACTACTAAATTTCATTGAGTTACAAATATTTCTGTTTTGTTTTTTCTAATTGCTTCAGGTTTTGTCTGATACCGATATTTATCGACTTCCTCGAAAGCAACCTGAATACCCCTTACGCTGCTTGGTTTGGTTATCTCTGCGTCATATTTACACAAATTTACTTAAAATTTAGTCTTGCAATAATTTTACTCCTTTTTGATTATATTCTTACCTATATACATACATAATAGACTCACTTAGTAGCTAATACAAATTATATACATATATATATATACATATATATATATATATATATATATAGTTCTTGTTTTGTTCATGTATTGCCTCAAATGCTTTGTAAGCTTTGTCATATTCAATTACTTAAGCTTAAAATTAACAAATTTAAATTAAAACTAAACAAAACGAAACTAAAATCGGGGTGAATAGGAACTAAAAGCACCAGCAAATAATATACACAAAAAACATACATACATATTCTTAAACAAATTATATATCTTAAGAACTTTTAAATAAAATATTGTCATTAGGATTTAAATAAAATTGTTATTCCATAAACATATTGCATTCAATTTTCACATCGATGTTTCACAGTTAGGATAGGTTTAGGTTCTCAGCGGCGGCGGCGGAGGGGGAGGAGGAGGTGCTCCTGTCCCCGAGCCTCCTGTCGTCGGTGCCTGAAGCTGCATATGGGCTCGCTTGGCCCGATAGCGCTTCAGCTTGCGACGCGCCATAAATAAGCTCGGATTGAAGTTGAAATCGCGACAATCGTGATGAGGGGGAGGTGGATGCTGCGGGGGTGGTGAGTGTCCGGCTGCCGGATCGAGCTCATAGGGCGGGAAGAACATTGGGTTGGCTGCCCAATCCCGCCACATGTTTCAATCCTGCGCCGCCCCATTCGCCTGGGCCAACGTCGGCGCTCCATTGCTCGAGAGTTCACTGTGCCGTCGCTGATCGAGGGAGAGGGGTAGGCCTGTGAAGTCATCGTCCAGGGAGGAGGATTGCTTGGAGCCAACGGATTTGCAGTCTTCATCCATGCTGACACCCAGATGATGCATGGCCACAGCGGCATGATGACGCTCCGCCGGCGGAAGGAGGTTAAGCATGCTGAGAGGGAGACCTGGAAAGCCGCCGGCAAAGTCCGGATAGAAGCCCTGTGGATTGAAGGGGTTGAACAGTGCTCCAGGTCCGCCCAACAGATCGGGCTCCGAGCTTCCACTGCGTGGTCCGGCGGGTGGACCTAGCGGCAGTCCCAGCTCCAGATCGAGTGGACCCAATGAACCCAAATCGCTGGGATGTGGCATTTGGGATGAGCTATTGTTGTTGCCTGAGCTGGAATTGTTTGATGAGGAGTTCTTATCCTTGTCCTTCTCCTTACGTTCCTTCTTCTCGCTCTTGGAGCCACCGCCTCCACCACCACTGATGCCCATTTGTAGCATCTCAATGGGTGGGCCACTAATGCAGTCCTTGCGTAACTGCTCCAGCTTCAGACTCTTCCCATACTTCCCCCTCACGTACATCAGCAGGGAGTTGTAGGGTATTCCAAAAATGCGCGATGCCTGCGAAGTGGTCATCTTTTTATTCCACACATGCTGCAGTGCCTCCGTTAGCTCCGTGTTAGTCCACGATCGAGGTGGACCTCCTCTTGGCGCCGAATGCTGTCCCTTGGGGCGTGGCACTAGAGAAAGAGGACAAAGAGAGACACTGATTAGATAAAAGACTCCACACAATAAGTTTTGGGTTATCGCCTGGCAGAGATCTGCTAATGTTTCAATCTTGTGGCCCATATGCTGTTGTGCTGCCTAGAAATCATTGCGCGCTGAAAGATTTAAGCCCATTGTCTCTCGAAGTATGCCTACAGCTCATACACACCCTGTTGTGTTTGCCAGATATACCCTGTACACATGTATTCGGAAGGTATGATATGAGTCGAAAGGAAACTTTATGGTACTACTATTGATCGGGATTAGTGGGTTAGTCAGAAAAGCAAAGCTTAGTCGCGAATAGTATAACACGTCGAAAAACTCATTTCAGGATTACTTTTGTACAACCAATAAACGAAAGGTACAGGATACCATCAAGTCGACTAGAAAACTCCTACTCTGTGCAATTGTTGTTGCATGTGGCACCTACAAAAAAAAATAAAAGGCGATCGCTGTGGTGGTTCCCATACCCAAAGCTACAATCTACAGAGTCTACAGTCGTAGCTGGTGCCTCGCCCGACCTTCCTTCCATATGCAAATTACGAGCATGCACTCTCAATGCTCAAAGTCGCGACGTCACATGCGCCGCTAAAACTCAATTTAGATCCACAGATATCGAACCTGCCCCACAACGTGAATATCCGAGTGAGGGAGTAAACGAGAGAGGTAGACTCGATGCCACAGGTTCAGTTGTTGGCACAACAGCGAATGCAACTTGGAGACAACGTTGAGAGATGAAGCTAAAGGAGGAGAATAATGTCGAATCGCTTTGCTCTTGGCCCAGTCGCACGTTGGCACAAGTATAGTACTCGTATGTGCCCAAAATTGACAGCCTATAATAATTTACAGTTTATTGTAGCTTTTCTTTTTGGGTCGCGTCTGATAATATGTATTTATTCCTTGTGGCCGATAGCAAGAGTGAAACATAAATGTGGCGTTTCAATGGGGGAACATTACCCAAATAAAATAAAGACATTAAAGATTGAAACAAACTGATTTGAATACTCTTATTTGGATCTCTAATTTAGATTCTTCCCATAATCTTTAAAGTAGCTTCTATCTTAGGCAACTCGAAACTTAATAAATCTGCTTCATTTAACCCATTTATTAGTACTTGAATCTGAATTTAGATACAAATTCCTTTTACACAACTTTTTTGAACAGAGCTCTGTTATTTAATTTGTTGCTGTTGCCACAATTTACATTTGCAGCGGAGAGGTCACAACGTAGGTCTGACCTTTTCTTCCAATGAACTGCAACTAGCAACTAGAAGAACAAGAAGAGGCAAAGCAATGCAATTGTTGAGCTCTCGATTTGTTGTTGCTATCATTGTTTGGTTCTAATAAGGCACCTTTGCAGTCAACTCGCTGGCCGTACCCCTCTTTTCCTTTTACTCGGGTCCCTACCGAGTACAAAATGAAATTTGAATTTGTTACAAATCGCAAATCACGTTTTCAGACACAAATAACAAACGGTCTGAGCAAGAGAGAGAGAGAGCGAGAGGGAAAGAGAGAGTTAAGAGTAGACAGAAGAAAAAAACAATCGCAAAATGAACAAATGAATGTGAACAAATCAGTTAATCACACCCACACGAATACTCTACGAATGCATTGGAGCCCTAGGAAAAAAAAGACTAACTTCCCTCTCCCTTGGTGCCTTCCACCTGAGGCATTGCCTGTGTACCGTTTTTTTCTTTCAGCCAAGTGGTTGATTCTTATCAATATTATTTTTTTGGGTTTTGGGCGAAACAAAAAATAAAACCCGTTTTGCCGCAGAGATTCGCAATTCGCATTAAAGAATATCGTGCTATACGCCAGTTTTGCGCTTTTTAGCACAAAGTTTTATTTACTGTTTCACATTGTTGTTGTTGTTGTTGTTGTTGATAGTCATGGTCGGGATGAGTCGAACTCTCCAGATGAAAGAGAGTCTCTAAACAGATGAGCCACAAGATGATCGTCTTCGATACAATTCGAAGTTCTGTTTGTCTTGTGCTTTTAGTATTTCCTTTGCCTTTTGGCATGCCAAAACATCTGATCACGACTTTTCGTAACTACACTGCTATTGATGAGAAAATTAAGCAATTAAATCGAGTTGATCGAGTTTGAAAGTGTGTGCAAAATTGACAGTGGAACGAGATCAATGTCTGCATGCAACAGATTACCTTACGTACGGTATGTATATCATGTGGGTAGATCATAAAGTGTGATCCAATTCACATCTCTTACATCAACTTTCTACATTTTAGCTGGCGCTTGAAATCATTCGAGGATTACATTAGAGTCGAATCTAATCGTTCATTCATAGAAAAAGCACTTAACCCATCATCAACGCTAGCTTCAACTGTCAAATGGTGCTGTCAAACTGTGCGTAGCTCACATGGTTTTTCTTCCCTCTCTTATTTGTCAATCACATGACAATCAAAAAGCAATGCATAATTGATTTCTGAACCACATTTTAAACATATTAACCAAATATAACACAGAAAAACTTCATTAACTTTTTGAGGTTTCACTTGCATTGAACAAACAAAAAAACAACGTTGAACCGCTAAAAAACGACGGCGTTTATGTAGCTGTTGCCTATTTGTCAATCAAGAGTTGCTCAGGTTGGAAAAAAACGACGTTTTACGATATGCATAGGTGCACATGTTGATCAAGTGAAGTAAACAAAAAAAAAAACAAATACAGTATACTGGTAAACTGAACGCGATCGCCAACTCAGTGAGCAGCAACAGCAGGAAAACCACAAAAACAAATTTGCCGCCTCACATGATCGCACGAGTGAACGCGTCTCAACTGATTGGCTGATGGGGTGGCAGGTGGAAATGGTGTTTCGGAGGAGGGTGTGAAAGGGGGTTAAGAATGCGGCCAAAAGGAAATAAGCACGTAGATTTTATTGTAAGAAAGAGGAGAGAGCAACTTTAAACGATAAGCGGAAAAATCATTTAGAGTGAACTAAATATTGTTTTATGTATGAAATCTTAAGTTCCACACTGATCTAATCAGCTGTTAAAATAACAATCCTTTACTTAAACAACGATGACTTTTTAGTTTACTCTGTGGCCACTGATACTTACCGATCAACGAGCTAGACACCTACTTAAGTGTTTGCTGCTATTGCTCAAGCTTAGAGTGAGAGACGTGATCAAAAGTGCAGCAAACTTTAGACTGAACTCACTGTGGAGCCAAGAGATCAATCAGTCAGCAGTCAGGTGTGAAGTAAAGCACGAAATCAACAAATGGTACGAACCTCTACCATACAGAAATAGGGAGACTCGACTCAGTGATCGACATGGCAAATCATGTTGAATGGATTTTCAACCTTTCTTGCCTGATACTTGGCTGTGTTTTGTTTTTATTGGGGTTCGAAGTTAACTCTTCGGGGTTAATTAGCTGTTTGTTTTTCACGTACTGAGCAATGGTTGGAGGGAAAATAATTATGTGATGACTACTCACTTTTCTTTTTGAGAAACGGTGGCGGACCGCCGGGCATATCGCGTGGATCGCTCATTTCCATTAGCGGATTGTAAAGTTTGCCAGGATCGATGCCGGGCGGAAATAAACCAAGGGGCGAGTCCAGACCAAACACTGCAAGAGAGAGATAGAAAGGAGATGATTAAAAAGTTAAACAATAATTTAAAATTGATTTGTTGCATCTTTGTCTGATAAACTGCATTACTTTTTAAATATTCTTTAAGCTATTTAAGGTTTCAACGCAATTTTCCCCTCGAAATATAATGCAATTGTAAAAGTTGCCGTAAACGACTTACTTTCCAGTTCACTGATTGCACAACTAAAAATAGAATAGGAAAGACACGCATACGGATTTCCGAGTGGGGTTTTGGAGGGGGTAAGTCTAAGAATATGCCAATTGAATGCATCTGAGCTCTTGTTCTAAAGATGTGGATAGTAAACAATAGAACGTCATTATTCTATTAATAATTTTCGCGACAAGTGCACTTCTTCACATGAGTGAAACAATTGAAGCACTGATGAGGCGCAGTGCAGGATAAAGCCACCTGAAGGATATGCAAGGATGAAGCATCTTCAAGGGAATGTGTGAGGGGCATAACGCCATAACATTGGCATTGTGCTGAATGATTTCGTAAGTGCGCAAATGGGGGATTCATGACACAAGCCGAATAAGATGAAATAGACAATGTGGTGGCATATGAATAAATGTGCAGAAAGCTAGAGAATACGTATTATGTTACATATTATTATTATTATTATTTGTATCTGTTTTGGAGGGCTGGTCCAATGTTATGTATTTGTTACAGTACGACACAGCGACTGCATAATGACACAAATAACGAGGGTGCATTGTTTGCGACGCGCGCTTCTTTCAAGTATTCAAGACGTTGACATTTCAACACGCTGCGTATACGTCATACGCGAGTTTCTGTTTCTTTTAGATTCCCCTCATGTTATTCGCTTTGGCTATACGTTGGTGAAATTAGTGCGGATTTCTTTTCACGGTTTATCCTCAAGGGTTCTAGACAAGACAACCAACCATTGACTCTATACACACACCGACCCACTCACACACACACAGGCAAACGTCACATGCTATTAGTTCAATGATTTTCACGCCGAAATGTGGCTAGCAAAAAAATAAATAAATCACATTCTTCATACGGTGAACGTTGTTAAATCTTTTTCCACGGTTGTCTGCAATGCTTCTGTTTGAGCTAGAGTAGTGTAGTGAAAACATTAAAGGGTACAACGACTTGCTTAAGAGCTTTGCAACACTTGGGGAAAAGAGTGGAGTTGGAAGGAATTCTTTTTCTCAAAACCCACTTCATCTGATACTTTTCTAGCTATTTGAAAATAATACTACCAAACTGCTTTCAACTGCTTTTCAAACACCCTATTTTCCTGCTAGTTAGTGTATGTCTTTAGTCAACTTGCTTTCGCTTGAAAACTTCCTTTTGCATTTTCTTTAACCGAAACTTGTCTGCTTTCTTTGCTTTTGTCCTTGGCTGGCACATTCATTGCCTGCAGCCTGTTTATGCAGCAGTTAGCAAATTCCTCCCTCCCATTTCTACGTGCACACTCCCACTTTACCCGCTCTACCAATCCCATACCTCTTTTGTCCTTGCCCTGATATGTTGGCTGAAATTTTTGTCGCATTAAAAGGTATTGCACTTCCTGCGACTCCGGCATTTTCGTACAATTTTTCATATTTTTGTGCCTTAATTTATATTATATCCTGTGTGCGCGTCGCGCCTGACAAGAGACTGAGGTTGAGGTCCTGGATCTCAAGCAAATAGTCGTTGTGTATGTAGTTTGGGGCATGTGGGCTGGACTCCCCAAACGGATATTATTAATATGAATATCGCGCGACTTATATGCAAAACTTTTTTTATTTGCGAAAAAAGGGAAGCAACGATGTGAAGAAGAAGGACTCAAGACACGGGATTCAGGAGTCCTGTGTCTATTTTTTTTTGTATTTTGTATTTATACCGCCAACGCTGCCAAAGTTGTTTGCCAAAAGGTTTAAGTCTATGCTATGCTATGTTGCACCAACTCTGGCATACTTTAAACACAACAACAACAACCCGCACATACTCTATCAACGAGGGGGCGGGGCGGTTGTCTGTGAGCTGGCAACTTAAAAGTCATTTCGCTAAACGTCTGTCGACAGTTTGAACTCGTAGGGAATCAAATACACATTTTTATATATATGGTGTTTCGACTATGGTTCACATGTTGCCAAGACACAACATAAATTTTCTAGCACGCAACGTCAGCAACTGAAACCCACTCTTATCCTGCAACTTGTGTGTGTGTGTGTGCGTGTGTTTGTGCCTTGGGTGACATAAATATAAAAAAATCATATATAAACCGCAATTGAATTTATTTCGACTGCAACTCAAACTTGCAAGTTTTGCAACAAGCAACCGCAAGCAAATGCAGTCAGTTCTCTTTCCCCTTTCCTACTCGTTCCTCAGTCATGCGGTTGAGGTTCTACTCTACCCAGACGAACTGCTCGGCTTTGGTTGTGGGTCTGTGGGCAATAACTAAACTGTCAAATTATTAGGCGCACTTGCAGCAAGCCACATTTAGTTTTTAGTTCGTTTCAATAATTCTTATGAGCTGTCAACGGGGCAAAAATGGTTTATGACTTAATTAGGAATGAATATGAAAATTGCCCCTCATGCATAGAGCAATAGGCGGAAATAGTAGGTAATGGGTTAAGTAGGAAGTTCGTGCTTTGAGTAAAGCAATTAAAGTAGGAGTTTCGAATGTGAGGACAGAATATTTACTTAATAATGCTTAAGGAAATTTGGGCAGGAAATATGTTTATTAAAGTGGAATAGACGAAAGGGATTGTTCGCTGACAGACTCTTCCAAATGATAAGTTAAACTTCTCATGGGATATAATATATTTATCACATTTTCATTGCAACTTGTTGATGCAGAATATTAAAAAAAAACAAGTAAGAAGGCTCTAGTCGAGATATCCCGACTAGACGATACCCTGATCCCTATACTTTCCGCGTACAGTCAGTGCTTGCAAGTATGTGTTTGTGTGTGTACGTGTATACTGCATACTGCATACAAAACTTCAATGTCCCATATCTCCGGTGTTTATGATCCGATTTCGATAAAATTTTCACAGATTGTCATTATTTTGTTTTATAATTCAAATTGCATCTCAAAGTTTTCAAAATTCAAGATTTTTTTGTTATCGATCCCATGTGTATATCGGAAACGGGAAGAGTTATCGAAAATCGGAAACAAACTTGTACTGCCTAGGGATTAGGCGAGCTTAAGTTCCAAATCTGGAGACTCTAGCTCTTATAGTCTCTGAGATCGACGCGTTCATACATACAGACAGACGGACAGACGGACAGACGGACAGACGGACGGACGGACAGACGGACAGACGGACAGACGGACATGGCTTTATCGACTCGGCTTTCGATGCTGATCAAGAATATATATACTTTATAGGGTCGGAGATGCTTCCTTCTACCTGTTACATACTTTTGCACAACTTCATTATACCCTTTTTCCCATTTTTAATGGGATCAGGGTATAAAAAATCAGAATATCAAGTGATAGAAAAAAAAGAAGACAGATGACAAATAAAGCGTGTGGAAGAGAAAGTGTGAATTGCACCACTCGGTGGCGACCCTAATACGTTTAAAGGCTTTGCAACAGCTTTGGCCATGGCAACGACAAGCACGACTTCAGCAAAGGATGCTTCGGTGCAGTCGGTGCCACTTTGATGTTGCGAAAAGGAATGAGTACGCAGAGAGGAAGGGACAGATACAACGTTAGCGAGACTGTGTGGCCACATGTTGCATGTTGAGGTGGTAGGGAATCTGTGGCAAGAGACATGAGAGCTTATTAAGAGTGAAGTCACTATGAAAGCTTTGCGCGTACGTGCGTCAAGGATAGAAGGAGACGAGAAGTCAAGTAGTCAGAGTCAAAGGGAAAAGCAAACATGAGCAACGCTGGCCTGCAGGACCGAGTTTATGAGGACTTCCGCTTGTACTGTAGCAGTAATTTTTTTAAAAAAAGGCTAATAAGATTGAAGTGAAAAATGTTTAGGCAGCAAAAGGATGTGAAGTCACCTTTTGCTTAAACGCTCTTGCTACTTACTGTGCGGCGGCGTCAGCGTCAACGCCGAGGACATACCGGGAAAGGGCAGCGGCGACGGCGGATGTGGCTGTCCGTCCTGAAGATTGTAGTGACTGGGCAGGCTCATTGGCGATGTGGGCGCAAACTCCTTACAGAAGTCTTTGCCAAAGTCCTTGCCGAAGTCCTTACTAAAGTCTTTGCCAAACTCCTTTCCGAACTCTTTGCCAAACTCCTTGCTTAGACGGTTCATGCTCTCCTCGAGCCGCTCGTGCGGCGCCTGACATCCACCACCCGGCATAGACCCATTGTGTCCATGAAAGGGTGGCAGACCCATCGGACCCAATAGATTATTGGCGAATGCATTGTGCTCCCTTTGCATTGCCTGCTCCCGGGCCTCTCTGTGGTCTCGTGGCTCCCGCTGATGCATGGCTGCCGCTGCAGCTGCTGCTGCTAGCGACATTTCCATTTGATGTTCCATGTGATGAAAGGGATTCTCGCCGGCACCTGCAGCAGCTACAGCGGCGGCAGCCGCCGCATGCATCTGCGCTTCGAGAGCCTCCATGTGGCATGGCGGACTATCGGGCATACCGGGTGGACGTAAGCCGGGTGGGGGAAAGGATAGCAGGCCGTTGTTCCCTGGCGCACAGCTGTTGGGCGTGTGGGTGGGCGTTGAGGTCGCACTGGGCTTGGCGTTCAGTTGTCTTATGTCCTTCAGGGACAACATGATGCGTTGATTGTTGTCCTGCAGTTTACTGCTATTGTTGTTGTTGCTCTCATTATCGGAGGAGTGTGAATTACTTGCATCCTTATCCTTTTTGGTGGTGCACAGATCCTCGGGACCATCACTGGGACACGGCGACATTGCAGCCGCATTGGCAGCAGCGACTGCCGCCTGACGCCGCAGTTCGTTGGTCGTGTGTATAAGCTCCTCAATGTCTTGTTCCTCTTCGTCCTCATCCGGATCATGATCGTTCTCATGATCGGGCTCTTCCTGATCAAGTTCATTTTCTTGCTCCTGATCATGGTCTTGCTCTCGATCATCCTCATCCTCCTCTTCATCTTGCTCCGGCTGCTGGTTGCTAGGGTCACTGGGAGTAACGAGAGGTAAAGCGTGCTTTTGTTGCTGTTGCTCCCTGTGATCCCTCTGCTCGGTTAGATCACATTCGGTTGCTTCTGCGTCTTCGTTCGCGTGTATTTCCTGTGAATGCTGCTCATCCAGTTCCATGGGACTACTCTCTTCCTCCCCTTCCGATCGCTGCTTATCGCTCTGCTCTGGCTCCTGCTCATCCTGCAGCTCACGCTTGATCACAGTTTGCAATGTATCCGTTGTCGTCTCTGGTTTACTAAGCGCAAAGTCGTGAGGCACATCACCCGATCGTCGCCTGGGTCGAGCCTGCTTTCGCCGTGGCATGGGTGAGCTTCCCCCGAGCTCCTGATCGCTCTCCGGCTCCCGTTCGCACTCCTGCTCTCTCTTGCGTCGCATACTAAGCGCCGTCATGGCGCTCGATGGGTTACCAAAGAGTCGGGAGGGCATTATAAGCTTGCCGGTTGAAGGTCTCACCATCGAGGGCGACTCATCCTCGAAGCTCGAAGAGAGCAACGAGGCATCCAGCAGATTAAAATCTTCGGGTGAGGCAGCTGGCGTCGGATTGTGTTCCGGAACGGAACTCTCTACTAAACCACGGACCTGAAGCGACTCTCCCGCTTGGATAAGAGTCTGGAGACGGTGCTGTGGAACGCTAATCTCGCCACGGTACATAAAATCCACAATCGCCTGAACGACCCAGCCACGAAAGTCCTTTAAAACAATGACAGGATGTTTGCAGGGCGTCTCGGCAAAGACGCGCTGAAAAAAGGGCGAGCAGGCAGAGAGAACCATTTTGTGAGCGCGTATCGAGGTCTCAGCACAGACCAGGGTCACATCCACAAGGGTCTTGGTCTGCAGCAGGGCATCGAAGGCGCGTAGGATGTGATTCTGATGGTTGTTCCAGCGCAGACTATAATGATCCTGCGTGGGTGCGCTGACCGTAGTGGGCGTAGCAGGTGGACTGTGTGGAGTTATTGTTGTTGCTGAAGCTGCAGCGGAAGCTGTTGTTGATGTCGCCGTCGCAGTAGCAGCAGTTGTTGTTGTTGTTGGTGATGTTCCTGCTGGTGTTGTTGCTGCTGCTGTTGTTGCCGTTTGACTCATGTTCAGTGGCAACGGTGGCGGCGTGGGCGGCGTTGTGGGCGGTGTCGTGTGCATCGATTGATGGGCGTGGCTGGCATGCGACGAAGGCGGCAGCTGATGATGATGATGCAGATGATGTGGATGTGGATGAGGATGATGATGATAAGAAAGATCATCTCCAACTCCAACTCCAGATGTTGCCATCGTTGTTGCTGTTGTTGGCGGCTTTGCTAGGAGCGGCAGCGGCAGCGCTGGCGCCAACTGGCGGCCGTAATCGTTCATATGAAGCGCCAGCGGCAGTGACGTCAGTTTGCAACGTTTTATTAGCTCCTCGGCGTCCTTTAACATGCCCCGAAAGTCACGTGTACGCAACTTAATCTCGCTGCAAGCTGCTGGTGCTCTGTAAGGGAAAAGGAAGAGGGAGACACGGCATTAAACATAGGTTAGAGGTGAATGAGCAAAAGCTTAAGGATAATGCGCTGCATAATGTATTCAGTTACAGTCTCATATGACATATGCCTTCGTGTATGTGTTGTGATAATATGTTAATGAGTCGCGGCATATATCATCTTTTCGTATACGTATTCGTTTTTCTCTTTTTACCCTATGCGTAACGTTGTTTTTTTTTTTTTTGGCAAATCCCAAGTACAACAAAAAGCCAAAACAATGCAAAAGCTTAATAACAACAAACGCACAAGAAGCAATCAGAGACATGGCTACGTGTCGTGTCGCGTATCCTTGAGGATATCACATGCAGATGTGTGATGTGTGATAATGGCTCACTCGTCTAGCTGCCTTCCCTCCCTAGCTCCCCTTCCTAAAGTCATCACTGCCTGCCTGCAGCTTTGTCTATCTGTCGACTGTGTTTTTTGTTTGTCTATGCCTCACACACACACAAACACATGCGCACAGTGGGATATATTTGATTAAACATTTTAAAATATTTGTATTACTTTCTTAGAATGTATATTAAAGTGCTACAACTAAGTTAAGTACACTTTTTTAGAAGCACTTGATTTTTAAAATCTTATTTTATAAACTCATTTTTAAGTTTTGTTTGTTTGAAAACCACTGTACAGCTGCTGAGTTTTTTTTCACGCATCTCGGTGCGTGGCATCTAATTAATTCAGCGACGTCTGTCTGGTGTGCCGTGCCTCTAACCGATCCCCCCACACCTCTACCACTCCATCCATCCACAGCCCCTGTACTGTTGCATGCTGCGTGTGTGAATTTAAAAAAGAGTCGACAGCTGTCTTAAAGCACACCTCACATCAATCCCAATACCTCAATTCCTAGCACCGACTCATCATCATCATCATCATCTGCATTGCAATTGCGACTTCGTGGATGCAAAATTAAAAAACTTTACTTTCTGCCCCGGCGAAAAGTAAACATTTTTATTTACCGTTTACCGTTAGTTGCTGCGTCTGCAAACCGCAGCGTCTTCCAGCGGTTAAGCGGTTGCAAGCAGCCCACTTTTCTCACTTTTCCTCCATCTTCCTGACCCAAAACCGCATATTAACACATGCTGCTGCCTTGCCAGGATGTTGGATGGAACAACACCCACGCCTGGATGCAACAATGTGCAATTAGCAGGCAACAGCATCCATCAACAACTTCTTCATGTGGCATCCGTACTTTTTTTTCTCTTGTGTTGCCTTGCAACTCATTTGCGGTGCTCAACTGAGGCAACATTTTTATTTATTTACTCGCGCGTATTTTACTTTCGAGCGGCGCTAAAAGCGACACAGTTCACAAAAACTGTTAGCTACCTGAGTGTTGCAAGATGAAGAGAAACGAAGAGACTTAGTCGACTTTTTAATTAATATCACTGTATGTCAGTCAGACTAGCAAGTGAAGCGCATTTGGCTTAAAGCCGGTCATAAAACTCCAAAAAAAGTTAAAGTATAGTTTAGTTGCATAACTTATATCAATAAACGAATCATTGAAATTATTTTTTATAAAATCACTTAAATAATATATTTCTTTGATATAAATTCAAAAACGAAATAGTTCTTATAGGATTTTATTTTCAAGAATCAATTGCCTAACTAATAATCTGTTTCAACACTCGAAAGTCTAAATTCTGCCTAATAATATCACACATCTTAACTAACGATCCGATTCCATCTGCGAAGGGTTCATCTTCAAAATTACCCTTGTAACCCTTTTTTCATAATGTTTCCATCAAATTACCATAGTTAATAAGTTTATTTTTCAATATTCATGCTAATCATAACTCATTTTACGTACCATTCAAATGTATTTAGCCTGATGTATATCTTTAACTATCCAAATGCTTTCGTTTCCTTTTTTGTATGATTTTTCAATTCACTTGATTAGTTTGTTATTTATAATTTTGATTGACACAGTTCTCCTGGTATTCGCATCCATTTCGTATCGAATTAAACTGTAAGCACACAAATTCCGTTGTTGTAATTAGATATGCGTATTTATGTTTGATTATTAATTGCGTTGCACATACGGTTTTTGTGTTTGTTTATTGTTATTATGATCAGTTCTTCAGGTGTGCGAACAATACAAAAGTACTTCACATATTTTTTTCTTTTGATTCGGTATTACGTTATTGTTTTTGAATAGAGAACAGAATACTCGAAGTGCGCGTAGACGCGTCGAGGGTTTGCCACAAACTGACTGTGAACAAATGCAAAATGCTACACATGTGAATATGATATATAGAACTGTGGTGAGGTACAGCAAAAAATTCACCCTCATGCCACACACCCTCAAATGGCAACACTCTCAACACACACGGATAAAACTAACGTATGTCTTTGTGTGTGTGTGTGTGTGAGAGTGTGTTTGTTGTGGGCAGGATCAGCAGTTCTTGCCCTCGCTCTTTGAGAGTCCTTCAGTGAGCGCAGCTCAAATGTTTCATGTTACTGCAGGTGATAATCAGGTGTATGTTTGTGTATATATAGAACATGTGTATGTTGACAAGAAGAACAACAAACATTCAGAAAAACACGCAAGTAAATAAACACGGTAAAACCGAGCAGGTAAACTGGTAAATAGGCACAGGTCCTGGGCACAGGTATTCTTTTTTTTTTACTAAATGGCCGCTGACAGATCAATTTGTTGGCCCATTTACTGCTCGGATCATAAACCAAAGTTTGCTTGTGTGTGTGTTGCAGTCGATCTCTCAATTTGGTTAGCGAAATTTCACAGAATTGTTTTGGGATTCGTTTGAAAAATCCGCGTTTTATGATAGGCGCGACAAGCAAAACACAATTTTAAATTGCCACTCGTTGCCAACTTGTTTGGTTTGGTTGGCAAATGGTTACAATTTCAATTTATTTTGGTTAGCAAATCCATTTATTAAGCGAACGGATTTAATTTTATTAGTTTTGAAGCATTTTGTGGATTGTTTATATGTGGATTTGAACTGTAGATTTTTAAAATATTTTAATTTGATATCAATTTTGGATTTTTCAAAAAAGGTTTATGATATTATTTTTAATCCTTCAATGAAAAGATTAAATCTGATTCCCTAATTAAACAAATTAGGGAATCAGATTTAATCTTTTCATTGAAGGATTAAAAATAATATCATAAACCTTTATCAGGTTAAACTAAAATCAAATAAGACTAAGAACACAAAATTATTTTTAAATTTTTAACAATTATTCAGGAACGATTGATAAATTGACAAACAAATTTATTTATTTTATTTAATTTTATATTTTTAGCCGATTTCTTGATTAATGATTGAGTATTTTTGGCCGAACTTTTGTTCCATTATCATCCAATGTTTTTTGATATTTTTTCCTTCACTTTTTATTACCTTTTCACGATAAGCTCATGTTTTTTTAATAATTCGTAAAGTCCCCAAAAGAAAGGGTTCAGTTTTTTTTACTTTCTTTAAGTCTCGCTTTAATTCTGATATTTTCAAAACACGTCTATCTTCGAACAGAGCACACAGACAACTGTCTCATGGTTTGACTTCATACACGCTTTTTTGCCATTCACATGTGAGCGCACACTGAATATTATCACATACAATTCCCCCAAAAAAGAGTTAACGGTATATTTTTGTTTGGCGTCGACTCGAGTTCGTAACGGTAACGCCTCGTCCAGTGTGTGTGTGTGTGTGATTGTATGTGAATGTCCTGCGGTCGCGTGTATGTTTCGAACCGTTCAAACGTCACGAAGCGACTAATTCAAATGATGTCGGCCCGAAAAAACAGATATGCGAGCCAAAAGGCAGCGAGCTACCGACTGCGACTGCGACGCCACCAGCAACAGCAGCAGCAGCAGCGTAACACACACGCGACAACACCCCAAACCGCACCACCACCCGCTCACTCAGTACAGCGCCCCCTCCGTTTACCCTTGCCGCCCACGTGCGCGCACACGTATGAGCAAGGCAAAAGGCAAAAACAACAAACAGCAGCAGCAGCAGAAGCAAAAGCAGAAGCAGCAGCATGCGAAACACATGAGGATGCTTCGCAGTCAGCAGTTCGGCACGAGTAACGGTAACGACGACGACGACGACGCTGGCAGCGACGCCTTTTTACTCCTTCGTCATATAAAATATACTTTTTTTTAGCCTTATCACAACAACAACAACAACATGAACGCGAGCAGCAGCAGCAGTCGACGTCCTCGCACGTCACGTACACCGAAAAAAAATTTATTATATGTATATATCGTGTGTGTTTGTGTGCGTGTATACGAAATACATTTGCATACACATGCGTAGCAAGAACACGAAGTCAGCGCCCGAACACGAAGCGAGCGAGCAAGCAAAAAAAAGAGCGACATGAAAGAGCGACGCACCCACACACACACACACACACACACACACACACACACACATACAAACACAGATATACATACGTGGCATGTGGAGCTTGTGAACGCTCGTAAAGAGTAATAGCCACCACCAAGGAGCAACAACAACAACAACAGCTGTATCACCCACCCCCGGGTTGATTCGTTAAAGTCTCGCCTCGTTGGCTCACATGGAGTTTACAGTAATACAAACATACATACATACACAGTTGTCACACGTTGGCAGCGACGTCGGCGCCAACTGCGCGTGAGTGTAACATTTTTCATAAAAAGGGGGGGCGCCAGGCAGCGCAGTAAGCGTCAGCTGCGACGTCGACGTCAACATATCCTATCCTTTTTGGCCAGCTTATGGAAAACGAAAATGCGAGTTGAGTTTTTGCTTTCCAGCAACTGAGCGAGAGCGAGAGAGAAAGTGGCGAATATTGAAGGATGTGAGTGTATGTATGTGTTTGTGTATGTGTATGTGTGTAACGTACGTGGCGCTCTGTCTGTCTCTCTGTCTGTGTGGAGCTGCTCACATGCAGAGCAACTCTTCTGCTCATCTGTACTGACTGCGACGCTGACTACACTTGTTGTTATTGTTGCCGTTGTTAATGTTATTGTTATTGCCAAAGCTATTTCCAGAGCTGCTGTTGTTGTTTCTATATTGCTATATTGCTATTGCTGTCTCTGTCGCATGTGCTCGCCTTTTTTAGTAGTAGTATGTTATCTATTCGTTTTGCATGCGAGCTGCGTCTTATACGTTTGTACATAAGCGAGCCAGCAGAGTTGAGCGCAGGACTCCAACAAGAAAAAGTTGAGGGAAAATCATGTACACAACATATTACACATATACACATGTGTGTGTCTGTGTGTATCTCGCTCTGGCATGTGTGCGAAAGAGAAATGCGAA
Source organism: Scaptomyza tumidula (assembly GCA_035044465.1). NCBI lineage: Eukaryota > Metazoa > Arthropoda > Insecta > Diptera > Drosophilidae > Scaptomyza > Scaptomyza tumidula. The sequence continues at coordinate 18,991,436 of JAWNNW010000444.1, forward strand.
AAAAATACATGCATATAACGACGTGGCGTAAGTCGGGAAAACCAACCCCTAACCACGCTGATTTTTAACCAAAAAAAAAAAACTTAGAAGAAAAACTCGGTGGAAAATGACAAACATATAAGGGGTGGGTTGTTCATATGTGTGTGTGTGTGTGGGACATATGAGCACTTTTTGCAACATTTCGATTTGTTGGCGTATTTTCTCTCTCGCATACATACATATGTGCGGTTACATACGCCCACATATGTGTCAGAGCGGATTAGCTGAGGGGAATCAGATTGGTTGAACCACTAAGTGTAAGGATGAGAGAACCTCGCGTGGACGCATGAGAACAACATGTATGAAAACTTGAGAGGCAGTCCTTACAACATATGTACATATATGGAAAACTTATCGGGAATATGAACAAAAGTGGTAAATTTTACAGTGAAGATCCTAAACATGAAATATAGTTTATAAAAATATATAACATGTTAGATAAACTAAAGATATTATTAATACTTGTGTATTCTCATACTTAATATCTTTTCCTTTATCAATCACAGATGAAAAGAAATAAGCAAGGAGTTTCTTCTCTAATTTCATCTTCGTCCTTTTTTAATTATACTATTCGCCGTATTATACATGTTATTTTCTTTGCCTCTGCTGAATTTTCCACGTTTTTATTGCTCCTCTTGCTTTTTTTCTTGTTGGTTCATTTGCATTTTATGATTTGTTTGCGTTGCGGCGTTGCGCTTTGTTTTTCACGTTTTTCGCCATAAATTTTAATTGTTTTTCTTCGATTTTTATTTTGCGCCATTTCTTTCGGTGCCAGCTTGCTAAAAGGAGCCGCGGCGGGGAGAGGGTCTGAGAGGGAGGCAGGTCGCACCTTTTATTGTTGGCGTCTCGACTGCTGCTTCGTTGTTTTTGCTGGACTAAAAACCGAACTGAACCGAAACTGGAACTGAAACAGAAACATAATCAGAACTGAACTTGCTCTTGGTTTTCTTTTTGTTTTTTTTTTCTGTTTGTTGTTTTTGCTTTCTTCGTTTTCTTTGCTTTTTACAATTTGGCAAAAAGTTTTGCTGGATTTAATATCTTGGATTTATGTTTAAGTTGATTTCCTGTACTTTTCGCTAAATTAAAATAAATCGAATTTCTGGGTGCATTGCAGAACAATCTTTGCTTTATAGTTTGAGTAAGGGCCAAAATACTGCAAGGATTTGAAATTGAATTTGCTAGTTGCATGGATGAAAAGGACACGCAGAAGGTGAAGTAAAATTCTGATAACCTTAGAGGTGCCTCTGCCAAACTTTAAATCAACAGAAGATGGTCCAAGCTTATCCGATTTCTTTTAAGAAATATCGTTCTGACAATGATATGATCATCACTTAATAAGATAAGCTTTAAGTGTTGTTTAAAGATCCTTAAAGACGTTAAAGATCCTTATAAACGATCGAGTATATGTTGATCTAGATTTTAGTCACATAAAGTTGGTTCTACATTCGGTTCAGTACATTCTAGCTCAAAAACACTGCATGCATACTATATGCTAGAAACCTTTCTCTATTTCCCCTGAAGCGATTCAATTCCAATTATCGCCCATACCCGTTGAGTAATCCATCTAAGTTGGCAAACTGTGCTAAATTTGTGCATATTTTGCTTGGTCGAACTAATCCTGCACAAATCAGCTGCTTTGCTCCATATGGCAGACTCTGTTGACAAGGAAAATAAGGACTCTATTTTATTCCTACCATCGTGGATCAATCAGTTTTCCCTACGAACACTCTGTTCGGAAGAAACGGGAAAATAAAACTGCACGCATGCGCGCATTGATTATGCAAATGAGACGAAGACCCCCTCTCCTAATATTACCCCTACCCACCCTCTACCCTTAACTGCTTCCCAGGCAGCGTGTTGTGTTTCATATGCAAATCAGTTAGAGACAAAAGTTTTTTCCTATGAGGATAGTTTTACGCATTTTTTTTACACCTTCGAACAAAGAGGAAGAGTTTCAGTTTCATAGACCCGGGGTGGCTGCACTTCCTGCACACAGGACCTCAATTTATTGCCAAATTATGCAAATGTTGTTTAACCCAATGCAACTGTTTTCAATTCAATGTTTTTGTTGCTTCGATTGTTGTTGCAACGCGTGGCAAGCTGGCAGCCAACTAGCGAATAATGTCTGTTCTCGACAGCGGCTGCTGCGTCTCTGTACATCTCAGTGCGTGTTTACCGCTCGAGCCTGGAAAATGCGAATGGAAAACTCACACAGCACACACACACGCAAACAGAGTTTTTCCTCTTGTGCAGAAGTGCGCATGTCCCGTGCCCTGGACCTGGAGACAGGAGGCCGGGAGAAGACCGAGCATCTACATTGCTCCATTTTTATTATTTCTTGCAGTGGGTTTTTTCTCAATTTTCCACGCTCGCGAAAATGAGAACGCGCGCTCATTGAGTCGCCTGAGAGGTTGGGTAATGGTAAGAAGGGGATTGACTCTTTCCCTCTCTCTCACTCATTCGCTCTCTCTCGCTGTCTCTCTGTCTGTCTTTAACTCTTCGGTTAGCATTTGAAATGGTTATGGGGCTTCACTTGAACTGCGCTTATATGTCTGTATGTTTGTACAGGCGAAGAAGGGGTCGTGGGTGATTAGGGTTGGGGGTACTTTTGTAGGTGCGCCTGTTCATGATGGAGGGTTTCGGGTTCTTGACTTGCTCCGAGATAATTATGAAATGCATGAAATGCTCTATGTATGAGCTATATGTATATACATATTTATGTATGAAATGAGGGCGTAAAAGGGTTGTCTGGGTGGGGGTTGGGGTTGGGTGATGCACAGGCGACGCCATAATGGCCAGCATTTACTAATTAAGAGCTCACAAGTTGCCCGGCTAAGCGTGCTGAAGAGCTACTACACTATCTCGGCTCGTCTCATGCCCTTCCTCCTTCCCCCTTCCACTTTCTTGCCTTTTGCATCTCGGGCATCTTGTTGCAGGCGCTCTTGAACATAATGTGATGAAAAGGTAATGGGGGTAGTAATTGAGGTGGGAGTAGTGGCAGGGGTTGTTTCGTTAGTAATGCATGCTAACAAGATATCAGGTGGCTCTATGTAAAATATGTGGCTTTGAATTTCGCCTAAGGAAGGCAGCACTTGCCCGTTTTTGGAATAACCCTTTAAAATTACTAAGCGTAATTGAACTTCATTCAGTCAGAAGAAATGTTAAGTTTTAGAGCTCCCTTAGAGCATGCCGAAAGGGCAACATCTTCATAGTTTATATTTTAATTTCTTTAAGGAATATAACATAATTCATTAAATGACCTTTTACAAGACTATTTACAGATGCAATTGTTTTGAATTGTTTTAAAATACTTTGTTTAAAGTCAAATAGGTGAAAATGAAACCAAAACATTTTAAACAATTGGCGAAAAGTAAAACATAACAACAAGAAACATCACGCAGACTTTCAGACATGTTTTAATACCACCTTTTCTCAACCCTCTTTCCTCTGTTACTTTTAAGGCACCTGCTGGCTAGCAGGGATAAGGTCTGGCCAAAAGTTGACAAGGCGTAGACAACGCAAAAAACAAAGAAAAGAAAAAAAAACCCCACAAAAACAAAGCTCATAAAAATGGCTACAATAAGAAAAAAAGAAAAGAAAAGCGCGCTGGCCAGCATAAAAATTATATAAAGAAAAGCAGCAAAAAACAAAGAATACTATAAAACACAGAAAAAAACAGAAAATCAATGCGCTACAAGTGAAAATATAACTTGACCACCAGCAAAGGCGACGTCACTGCCAACTACTGAAGATGAATCTGGTTCGGGCCAGGCCCAAGGAAGCCGCCAGAATGGCCGGCGACGTCCAGATGAGTAACAGGCGAACAGAAAACAGCAGCAGCAGGTTGCCAGAGCAAAAAGCAAAGCAGACGAACTGACGCGGCCGAGAGAAGAAAATAAAAAACTCGCACAGAATAAAAGCAAAGAAAAAATGGGAGAAAAAACACTAGTAAAAGAGAGAGAGAGAGGGAGAGAAAAAGAGAGAGAGAGAAAGCGACCGAGCGAGCTAGAATGGAAACGCGTAAAAAAAATTAAATATGATTAAAAGAAAATAAAAAAGAGACAAGAAAAAAACGCGCACACAAAGCGCGAGCGAAGAACAGCGAGAAGAAAATGTAAATAAAGCAAAAAAAAACTTTTCTCTGGCCCAAGGAATATACGCCAGGGAGCAGGTAGCGGGGAGCGAGTCACAGCCAGCAAGTCAAAAGCAACAAGCGCAATGGGGTGGCACAAGTAATGAAGAAGGTAGGGGTAAGGGTAGGAGGTTAGCAGGAACTGCAGCCAGGCGCTAAGATGATGCAACGCAGGCACGTAAAGGCTGACGAGAACTTTGCTCCTCCAAGGACCACAAGCTGAAGAGAGGTAGAAGAAAAAGCGATGACAAGAAGAAGTTTTGGACGTAAGAAAATATGAGGTTGGGTGTTGTGGGGTTGCGGGGTTTTGGTCCACGCCTTAGTGGACACACGACTTTTTATGCCTTTTGTCTTAGACAGCGTGACAGACGGTAGGACTACTCGACAAACTGGACAGACAAACAATCGGTTGGCAGGCTCAAAACGGAAGGTAACATTAACAGGGACATGCATAACAAAATTTATAACAACAAGGAGAGGGAGAGTATGAGGGAAGATAAGGGAAACGAGGAGGAGGAAGTTTGCCGCTGTAACGGCGACAGCCATCAACGCCATTTTCATTTTGCAACTGTTGACAGGAGCCGCCTTGCAAACGCAACCCGAGAGTCCTGAGGTGGTAGTCGTTTTGAGGCCTGGACAACAACAACGCAACGAAGCTGAAATTGAAAATGACAAAAACAGCAACAAACGGCGAACGTCCTTTCGCGAACAGAAGACGCTAATTGTATAAAGTGCACAAGCAACAACATGGCATCGAGCTATAAAGCTGCTTAGAACTATCCATATAAGTTTGGGAAAGGATTATTGAATTATGCATTTGTAGGTTCGAATGTCTGTAGGAACATCTCTTTACAAGATCTTACAATTTGTAACTTCAATAATGGACTTTGTAAATAATTGACCCTGAATACCACCGCACTCAAGAGACTTTAGATCAAAGGAGTTGATGCATCACTCGTGGCACAGCGTCAACTGCCATTTTCAGACCATTGACAAACGAAATGATACAAAATGTGTGTATGGAGTAGGCAGTATACATTAATGAAGATAGACAAACGTGCAGACAGACAATGGGGAAATAAAATGAACAAAACGGGGAATAAAAAACTGTCTAAGAAAGTAGCATGTTCGAATGCTTTGAGCATTAGGTATTAATTGAAGCAAGCGCAAAGGAAAGACGAAAAAAACCAAAAGGAAAATGCCAAGATGGGGCACGTTTGCTTAAGCTGCAAAGCAACCACTAAATACAAAACGGAACTGAGAGTGGAAGTGGAAATGCCACTCAAGCCAAAATGTCCACATATCTTTTTGAGCTGCTTGCCTCCCAATATCAAGAACCATTCCCTTCCTAGCTTAAAAGTTATTTGTTTTGTTTTTTTCTGTCGTTTGTTATTTAAAAAACGCTGCTATTGTCTTTTGAGCTCAAATTACAACTTAAGACAACAACAAGGCAAAGTAAACGGACCTGACAGGACCCATCCGAGGTGGCCATGCCAACGGGGCTAGTTGACGTCGTCCAATATAACATAGGATATGGGATACACAGGACACAAGACAGAGCAGCTGCTTGGAGCACCAAGTGGCATAGAGAAATGAATGGAAAATGCTTTTGCAACAATATTAATGAATAAACTGTAAGCACAAAAAACCGTACAGTCAAGAAATTCCATTCCCAGGGATGCCAACTGTCTAGCAAGCTGCTTTCAACTTTGACATTCCAAGCTGAAGCTAAAAGCTTATAAGGTTCCAGGAACAACAACATGTATAAGAAGTACTACTGCAACTCCAAACACTCATATTGCTTGTAATGCAAAGTAGACAGAGAGTAATTGCAATTCCTTGAATAAAGACATGCAAAACGAATGGTTTAAGGCTGACTAGTTGCTATATATATATTTGGAAAAGGAGAGAAAAGGGGGATGCGTTAAGGATACAAACGAAAAAAGGGATATCAAGAAAGCAGAGACTATCGCAGATAGGAACTGTCTGTTAGACATATTCGGATAATGATTCTTTGCAATTTCTTGAGAAGGGAAAACTTAATTGGCAGGTACATTTTTAGATGGGATGGATTAAGAAGTATTGAAAATTACTTCGAAGTGAAGTAATAAAATAAATAAAATACTCACTTGTTATCTTACTTGACCCATACCCAAGTGTCTTCCGTCCGTATGTTTTTGTTCCCTCTCAGACTGACCCACACCCTTTTAGTCCACCTTTCCTGTTTTGCTTTCGCCATTATCAGTCGCCTTAATGGACTGCAGAGAAAACAAACTTCCTGTGCCGACCAAATAATGTGGCCCCAAGTCCAGTAACCCATAGCAGACGCGAAACAACACCATCACCACCATCTATTCACCACCCCCACCCCACATTCCGTCAACTCATTATAATTCGACAACCGACCGAACCGACCGTCCCTTCGGTCGATTGTCCAACTTGGCTATTCTGTCCCCATGGCGAAAAGTGAAAGTCGTTTAAAGTGCCTACCACATCGAGAACAGACCCTAAAAATGCGCGCACGTTTGGTCCAGGAGGGAATTGGCTACTCCTTGAGCACAGCCTTCCCTTTACCCAAACACAGCAACCAATACAATTGTCAGGCACCACAAGTGCTCTGTATGGTGGGAAGATGAAGTGCTGCAAGGCTGGGAGGAGAAGTAAGTGTGTTTGTGTGTATGTTTTGAACGATTTTCCCAACTTTGCAACGCATTTTCATACATATTTTCCAACCATTTTCAGGGACTTCATTGCTGCGCACTCGCACACACACAAGTACACACACTGACAAACATATATCTACGTACACACACACCCGTTCAAACCAACTCCCTTACCCTCTGTACCACTCTCCCTAACTCTTGTGATATCGTGGTTCGTTTCGTCTTCGTTGTCGTCATCTATCTCGTTCGCGCGTGTGTGCAAAAGTTTTTCCACGAGTTGGTATATTTTTTTTTGTGTTTTTGTTCCAACTCCTGCTTGTTTTTCACCCACGCGAAAACTTTGTCGTTGCTGTTGCTGCTACAGACTTTTCCCGAGCTTTATATATCTAAATATTTACGTAGGTATGTAACACTGTGAGTGAGTGTGTCTGTGTGTCGTTATATACCAAGTTAGCTCATATAAGAGTTATGCGCGCATTCATACGTTCATTCCGTCTCCGACTCCCCGACTCCCGACACATTGACACTCCCCCAATGAGAGGCGGCTCAAGCCCTTCCCAGCAGTTGATTCAAAAACATATAAAAACACTCCCAGTACCTACGCTTGCTTTCCTTGTTGTTGTTTGCCATGTCATTGTCTATGTGCACACACAAACAGACACACACACACCTAAGTAAATACTCATACGTATACACGAAATGTCGTTAACGCGGGGCGTATACGCAATGTGGTTAGCATAGGAGTCCTTAACGAACATGGGAGACCCAGCTGACACTATTTGCTCGAAGCTGTTACCTTGGACTTACTGTTAGTTTTTGTCTTTTATATATGTAAAAGAAATTTGAAGTGAGTTCTTAGAAAGTCACAAATAAAGAATAGGACTGAAAGTAGCTTTCCTTATTGAACTTTTAGTTTTCGAAATTCAAGATCTTCAGTAAAAAATTAATACATTATTCTTAATAACACAATTGCTGCTGTACTTAAGTATCTTAACAAGCGTACTTCCCTCAGATACTTTAGAAATAGAGAAAAGCAAACTGGAATCTTTTGTGTATCAGCTGTATGCTCTAGAAACAAATGACTGAACATTTTAGGTTCCCATTGGTCCGATTATTACTTAGATACTACAGTTAGACCACATGAATCCCTATCTCACAATGTAGATTCCACATACACCCGAAAAACATATAAAAATACTCCCACACTCCCGAAGCTGTTGCTCAAATGTGAACACATTCAGCAATTACATACAAAAGAAAAACTTTATTCAGTTTTTCACACAATTGAATGCGTTTTTCACACGCTTAAATTATAATTTCAGTTATTTTTATATATTTTTTTTTTATTTCGGCTACATACATTATGTATCTATGATCACATGAGCATACCAAACTGATGTCTGTCCATCTGTTGTGGGGGTGATGGCTAATTTAAATACTTTTTGGATGTCTTTGAGGCTTTAAGAAAGTTGACCAGGCCGTGACTTGTTTCACTGCCTCATTAACTTTCGCACGTAGTCTTGTAGTCTCTCCTCCCTTTTCCCTACTTCCTACGTTCAAGTTTTCGTTAGATAAAAATCGATTCGCGCGGTCGTTGGCCAAGTGTCCAAATGGTCGGTCAGTCGTTCTGTCTGTCTGTCTGTCGGTCAGTTAGCCGGCTTGGTTTTTGCTGCTGGCCAGCAACTTTCCTAACTTAACCTTTATTGTCCGAAAGTTGTTCTTATTACTCTCTCGCGTCTTTTCGGCTTTCCTTCATCTACTTCTTGCACTTTTTTCTTTTCTTTGCGCTACACACATATTTTTTTTTTTTTTTTGAGAGTAAAATTTACATTTTTCCACCGCCTTTAAAGCGCAGAGTTTTTTCTTTTCTTTGGCTTGGTTTAAGCGATGTTTATCTTTTGTCATAATATGCACTGGGAATCACCTTAGCTGATATTATCACAGGCGCCTTAACTGTGTCTTGTGTCTCTTTTTACACCACGACTCAAGTTTCGCCGAGGGGTTGTTTTAGGAGAGACCTACATAAACATATCTATATTCATTCTGCTTGGTTCCAGCTACTGTTATACGATAATGATTGTTTTGTCTACGGTGATGACTTCTATTTTCTCTTATTGCTAGCGCTTTTCAGATATGCCAAGTACTTCTAATCGTCGTCGTTCTGTATTAAGCCTGTGTCATTTTCACCTGCTCACAGTTAGATGGTCAGCAATTGTTTTGCTTTCTTGTCTTACTTCTCATGTATCTTTCTTTATTCAATTTTGTATACAATTGAAGATTTTATATTAGTTTGCTGATACTGAGAAGGAAATTTACTGATTTATCAGATTTTGTTTATTTTTCTTTGTTTTCTAATATCATATTCTATTGTTTTACATTACATTTCACTTAAAGAAACATTTTTTAATAAAAAAATTTTAAATTTGTAAAGATGTCTTATCCCTTTTTCTATTTATTCTCAAACATTACTTTGATTAAACTTAAACAAAGTCCAAGCTCTTAGAGGATGAGAGAGAGAGAGGGAGAGAGGAGTGCGAACTCGGCTTTTTTGAAGATGGATGCCAACTTTTAATTGACGTTTGTTTGCAATTGGAAAACGCAATTAAAATTGCATCAGAACTTCAATAAGTTTTGCTTGCGCTATGTTTTTTTATTAACTTCCCAACAGGCTTGGAACACAAAACGAAACGATTTGAAAACGAATTATTAGTTTGGTTAGCTGAAGTCAATAATTTACTTTGTTGCATTTGACTTTGAATGCCTTAAACTATGTTTAGTTAAAGTTACTAAACATAATATTTATGTGTAACTTATTTTAGATATTCAAATCGACAAAAACCTAAACAAAACTCAAATGCCAAACTGCCAATTTGAAGCTTATGGCCAAGGCGATTGGTTTTTCAGTTGATTCTGTATTATTTATATTCATGCCAAGGCTATATGTTGAGGGGGACGCCACACCCAAACACACACAGGCAGACTGCAACAAGATAGACACACACATGTGTGGCAGGCAACAACACGTGTCCCAAACAATGGGCATCATTGAGTTGTAAAGACAGAGAGTCAGAATATCGTTGGCAACAAAAGAAGATCTATGCAAATATCAAAAAAAAAACCTATGCTAGAAAAGAACAAGTTAAAACAAATAAATTATTATAATATTTATTTATAGAGAGCCTCAATCCTAAATGGCTTTATTGTTTGCAATCATCATGGCAATATTATTGATTTGAGCTGCACAGCTGCGATTACAGTCTCCAAGAGACTTAAAGAGCCACAGGCGTCATATTCTATTAAGAGGCTACTGCGAACCACAGCACCACAAGAATATGTAACCACTGTGGCGCCGGCACACTAAAGTCAGGGTTTGTTGTTGTTGACCATTGTTTTGGAGGCCTTTGTTTATTTTGTGTGGATATGTATGGGCGGCTTTTGTTGACCCAGAATTGATGGCCCAGGGATATGTTTATTCATATGTATGGAGCATCATTTGTCAAGAGAACCCATTGCATTTGGAATGATCATCAAAATTGCACTCGCCATACAGCGAAGTCTTATCGCGATGCCTGGCGCTGGACCCATTGTCTAGACTTGTGACTGAGCCGCGTCTAAATGACGGATTATCCTAGCGCCAGGATTAACGGCAGGGAACTCTGCCTCTCTCAAATAGTCTAGCAACCCGCTTTGCCGTCTCAGACAAAGGTGAAATCAAATAAACATTAGCAAAAATCCTTTGCCTTAGCAAAAAGTTAAGATTAACATCGTCTAGTAGCTTAGAAAGAAAGAGAGAGAGAGAGAGAGTGAGAGAGATAGAGAGAGGGATGAAAATGAGGGAGTGCTGCTATTAGTGACCACAAGACAAAAATGGTTAATCGGGCTGCATAACACAAATTAGGTCAGTCCCATCAACAGTCTGGGTGGGCGTGGCAGGTGAGTTGTCGGTCGGTTAGGTTAGGTTAGGAAGTTGCTTCTGTTTCGGAAGCGACGGATAATCATCAAAATTAGTCGAGATCTCTTTCGTTCTGTGATCTGTGATTGAGTTTGTTTCGTGTCTGAGACTCGTGATTGACTGACTGGGCTGGTTGTTGTTAGGTATTTGGTTTACGATTACCGAATCTCGAACAGGCATCGAACAACGACGACGCCGAATGAGGTTTTTAATGAGACGCAAAACCAGAAGCTTACAGCTCAGACTGCTTGAGAACATTAAAGATCTTAAAGTAGTTGTCTACTGATTGGTTGTTTGGTTTTTGGAGAAGTATTGACACTATAAAAGGTTTATCATGGATTTCGGCTAAAAAATCACTATGTTTGAATGCAGTATAAAACCAGGAACGATACCATGATTAACAAAGTATAACTTTTGAAAATCTGTTAAGTTTTGACAAAGTTATTGCTATAGCAAGTTTTTGACCCAATAAGTGACCTAACCTAATGACCTGTTCATATTCAAGATTTAAGTACTGGAACAACCTATTCGTAATACATATTTTAAAATGCAACTATCCCACGGAACCCATAACTAAAACCGAGTCAGTTCCCCAAGCGAATGTCAATCTAAATATTCGAGTTGAGTCGCACTCACTAAATTTATGCACACCCCTTCGAAAAAATAAAAACCCAACCCAGAAGCTGGCAAACCAAATGTTGTATCTGTAACTGTGTTTGTCTGACTTCGGCTCCCATCTTCAGGTCGTGTTGGCTACTGTTTAATTTTGGTTGTTGGTTAGTGAGGAGGTTCAATCTGCAATCTCGGCAAAATTTGCTGGAGATGAGATGAGGGACCACAAATTGTGTACAAGTGGCGTCGAAGCGGTCTCCAAACCAAGCCCACTATCAACATGCTGTCATATCCTTTTTCATATCCTTGGGCACAAAGACAGAGTCAAGAAGGACAGACTAAGTAGAGAGACAGAGTAAGAGACCGACTGAGAGAGACCATAGAGAATGTTTTTTTATTGCTTCATTTTGTTCGGCGATTTGTTTTGATTTGTGCAGTTTGATAACCTTTTTGTATTGGTTCAGTTCGTTGCTGTTGTTGTTATTATTTTCTGTTAGTTTTTGTTTTTGTTTTGTGTATTTGTTGTTAGTAATTGTTGCAGTAATTCCCTGCGGATACAAAAATCCAACGTTTGTATCCATTTTAGCCTCGCATTCGCAGTTTTCATTGTTCGAACTTTGATTTTCAGCTGTTCAGCATTTCAACAGTCCCTCTCTCCCCCCTCCCCTTATGCTACTCCCCTGTCGGTCTGTGAATATGAGGCGACCTTATTTTTGTGTCTTGGACTTCGACATTTTGCCGGCTGTGTTGGCAGCATAACCTCCTTCTTCTTCCTTTATCCACAATTCGAACCGGTTTCGCTTTTCGGCAACAATATTCATTTGACAAGCGACATAAACATAAACTTGTTGAAATATCTTAGATAATTTGAGTTTATTAATATATATAAATATGGAAAACTTATAGTTATAAACGAGATTTGTAAAAATTCACTTGCTTCCTTTTAATATTTGGGGAAAATTCAGAAGCACAAGTGAGAGACTTTCAGCATGGAGCTCAGCATGCAAATAACTCATATCTAATAGTTTTCTACCCAATGCCAAACTTTAATAACTCAAGAGCCTTGACATAGCAATGGCGTCGCTCATAACCTTAGTACTTGAATGCAAAAACCTAAAAAAAGTGAAATCAGACGATGTAATAATCATCGGATTTTAGTGTGTCTCAGTTGAGAGTTTGGGTGTAGTCCATGACAACTGGTTGCGCCGGATTGCGTGCTGTGCATATTTTAAAGAACCTCCTACTCCTCCAACACCCAAGTGCAATGCCAAACAACTCGGGTGGAGTTTTTGTTTAAAGCCCACCCGGTGACGACGTCTATAACTTCTTCTTCTGGCAAACTAATTGAACTTACCTTCAACTTAAAGTTGCATGGAATATTTAACGCTGGTGGGAGGCGATGGGCGGGGAAGTTGAACTTGTGCATTGAAACATCGACACGGGAGACTTTTTTGTGTGTGTTTTTGCTGTTGTCTCTTTTTGCAATTATTATTCAATTAAGAAATATTTAAAAATTAATTTAATTTGTGTGCATTTGCTTTATATGCAAAACACTTGCGAATTATTATTTTTTGTTGCATGTGAGAACTTATGTAAATTTGGCTAATACTGATTTTCATTTATAATATTTTTTTTTTGTTGCCATTTGTGTTTGGCCGTCACAAAGACACACGGCTGCGTTTTTTTTTATTATTAGCAAATTATTAAACAATAAATGCATGCAACAACAATGTGCATTTGCATTCTCAATTTTGATTTAATTAAATTTTCGCGTGAGGTTTCTTCCAACTTTTTTAGTACACTTTTTACGAGCTGTTAATGGCTTCCAGGTGATCTTGAAATTAGATATTTATTTTTATTATATATTTTTAATATTTATTGCATATAGATTGTTAACCGTTTTGAATAATGTTTAATAGTTAATGCTTTCCACTTGGCCAATTTCCGACGGCTCGGCTCGTGCGTTTACGATATATGATTTACGTGATTCGTGATCCATACGATATTCCTTAACCAATTCCAGTTGGTTGACTTAACGTTCGTGCGTCTGCGCGTCAAACTTGCTTCGCGTTCGCCCAACAACTGACTTTGGGCCGCAGCCTAATTCGTGCTTTGAGCCGAGCTTTGAAGTTGTTTTTGAGCGCTTTTGGTGTTCGCTGGTTGGCTGTGCGATTTTTCGGAGCTGGTTTGCTTTTTCGTCGGCTTCTTCATATGTGAGCTCAGAGTTGTTAGCGTTTGAGAGTCTCTCTTTTTGGCCTGTCTGCTGGTCGGCCTGACTAATTGGATGGCGTTCTTCCAGTTGGCGCTTGAGCAATTAGTTTTCGTTCTAATTGGTCAGAAATTATTATAACCGACATTTGCCACAACAACACACACATATACACGCTCAAGCGATCGTCACCGAAACTGGTTTTTTTTCGGCTAGCGGTTCATTTGTTAACTGTTGTACGCTTTCTGATTGGATCTTGACTGGTAAGCTGGCTGGTTGGGTTTGTTGTTGTTTGTTTTGTGTTGTTGCTTAACTAATGGGACAGTTATTAGAGGGTTATATCATCTAATTTGATTTGATTTGATTTGAATTACAGTCGCACAACAAAACAAAAAAAGATGTTTGCCTTTTGGAAGGTTCTCTCTGCTAATTAGCATCGGGCATTGTTCTGTGCAATCAAGTGTGCCAAAGGTTATAGAATATTATTATTATTATTTGCTTTTTCATTAGCAAGGTTAGCATTGGATTTTCAATATATATTTTACGAATTTAGTTTGGGATTAAATGCAAATACAAAACACTTGAATAAACTTTGAATGTATGATTATGTTAGAATATAGAAATCGAATTTTGGTGTATTATTAATGCTCGTGTATGTAAAATAATGTGGGATGACGTTTTTTCCTACTCATATGCAATCTAATAAGTTAAGTTTCATTCCTCACCTCACCGAATTATCGAGAATATATTACGAATGTAAGTGTATTACTGAGCTTACTTCGAGCAAACTGTTAATACATTATGGCATCTAAAATTTCTCGTAGATTTAACATCTTTTACTTGTACAGTTTTACTTATATGTCAAACTTCATTGAAAACTTTATGAATAAATCTTTTATCTTCTCTTTTTATGGCTTTCTTAACATTTATCACTAGATTTTATTAGATTGAATTTGAAACTTTATTGTACTTCTTATGCATATTCAAAAATGGGCATTTGAGCTACCAAATGATATCAGCATGCAGAAATGCGATCAAAACAACAACAATCATAATATGAAAAGGGCACACCGAGGGAGAACAATTTGAGGCACAGTCAGCAGCAGCAGCAGCATCAGTAGACGGGCAACAGTTGCAGTTGCTTCCGCAGCAGCAACAGCAACACGCGGGGTATTTAGATACAAGCAACAACAACAACAACAAGCAACAGGCAAATAAATCGTGATCACATGGTCAAGAGGGCCACAGTGAGTACGGAAAAGAAGGGGTTAAAGTGGGAAAGGGGGAAGCTTGTCTGTCTGTTGCCTTGTGTAGGTGGAGTTTGAAGCTGCGACTAAACGCTCAACTCCTTTTCTAACTCCTGCAGCAATAAATGTTGCAGCTTGTCGAGCTGATAAAGCCACACAATGCGCGAGTGATCTACTAACAGGCACGCCAACAACAACAACAACAAGCAAGCAACACTAACAACAACAACAACTGCAACGAGATCATGTTTGTGTTTGTCGTGTCATACGAAAAGAAAAATTGGACAAAGAGCCCAAAAAACCTCGCCTCGCCTAGGACTGCATCTACTTTAGGGAACCTGCGGGGCACTTCGGGAACGTTGGGAAACTGGCTACGGATAACAACAACAACAAGAGGAGAAGCTAACCGATCGCATACACAAGCTGCTACAACAACTACAACAGCAGCAGCAACAACAAATAAGTGTATGATTGTAGTATCTAGTGAGTGACTAGAGATACCCTGTATCAGAGATCCAAAACCATCCAAAGGGTATAAGGATTTAAATAAATTGATAAATATTTAAAAGTAGCAAGATAAATGTCATCGAGAGAAGTATGCCATCAGTAAGGATTAATTTCGAAAACTATTAAGTCTGAAGTTTCTTGACTAAAGAGTATTCCTTCCTTCACCTAGTTTGTAATGAGTACAGGGTATACCAGCTACAACAAAAGTACTACGCTTCGTTTAGACTTAGACGCCGCATCCTCACAGTGTAGTCCCCGGAGACTTCGTCGTGGTGGGGCATTCAAATTTTGGCGCTTGAATTTGTTGCAAGTTCAGAGTTGAAGCTGCAGCTGCAGCAACGGGGCGTCGTCAGCAGCAAGCAGCAACAACAACAACAACAAGCAGCAACAAATGCATGTTGTCGAAATCGAAATCAAGATCAGAACGGACTCCGCCAACTTCACTGCCTGCTGCCAGAGAGAGGGAGATCCATATCGAAATCAGCAACGTCATCGGCCACGCTGCACGTAACAAATGTGTGGAAGGTGCTTGCTGCAGTTGGTGGCTATGAGAAGGAGATAGATATAGCATGTGAATGTGAATGTGCCGCACATCGTGACGCACAATGAATGTGGTCATGCAATGAGCATTGGTAAAAGAGATCCCCAGAAAATACTCTTCCCATTGCATCTAGTTCGATTGCCGACAAAACTCCAATACTATTTGCTTCTAATTATCGCTGCTGCTTACAGTTGGGTTAATTTTGCTGCTGATTCACAGATCATGTTCAATGCCATCAACGATTCGTATCTTTATATCTGACTGTTCTTCACTGGTTAATACTGTGTCTATTATGCTTATCAATTTGCAAGTGCAACGATTTGATACATTGTTAATTATTTATTTTATTTCTAGCTTAAAATTTTTATCTTTAAGCTAATAAGCATTTTCTCCAACAAGCAAAGAGAACTCGTACACATTACCGCCCCCTTTGCCCTTTAGCCACTCTTTACCCTTCTGTTGTAAATTTTTAAGTAT
The DNA here is from genome assembly GCA_035044465.1 of Scaptomyza tumidula. Taxonomy (NCBI): domain Eukaryota; kingdom Metazoa; phylum Arthropoda; class Insecta; order Diptera; family Drosophilidae; genus Scaptomyza; species Scaptomyza tumidula. The sequence goes on from JAWNNW010000444.1 coordinate 19,007,815, forward strand.
TTACTCCAACCATTATAAGGCTGACACACATTCCTCGCAATTTCAGTCTAAACAAATCAAACGGAGCGTTCGTAATTTAAAGATCGAGGCGAACCATGAACTTTTGTATCTTTACTTTAAGCGGCATGTTGCACGCGTGATTAGCGGCTCAAGCGGTAACAACAACAGAAACAACAGCAAACAACTTACATCAAACATATGCGCCTGATCAACGCTTAACAAATCACACACAAACAAAAAAAAAAGTTTCGAGGCGAGGTTGGAAAGATCAGATCAAGATCTGAGCTGAGCTGAGCTGAGAGATCTCAACCATCAGGCAACAACAAACAGACGGTGTTCACGATGCCCCCCAAAACGAAAGCCATTTGTTGAACCTGTATAACTGTGTGTGTATTTTTGTATCTGTGTGTGTATCTTACTTTTGCCAAAAGGGTTTTCAGTTTTGGAGTTTGGAGAGTTCGGGAGATCACAGCATGTGAGCGCTTTCAAATTGTTTCAAGTGTGAAGATCAATTTCATGGCACATTACCAACAAATACACGCCTCCCCCCCTCTCTGACTCCTTGAAGACGTAGATGAAGCAAACGTAGCTAAAAGAAGAAGAAGAAGCGGCAATCTGCTGTTTGCCCATTTGCATGAATTTGAATACAATTGACGAATTGTAGTTCAGTTTAGTTCAGTTCAGTTAAGTTCAGTTCAGTCCATTTGTCTGTCTGCCTGTCTGATCTTTATAATGTTTCTATTATATTATGTATGCGCCTTTTGTAGTTGTTGTTGCCGCTTTGCAATTGGGAACAAATTTGATATAATAATTTTTGTTGGTGAGAAATTTTTGTTGCTCAGTGTGTGAACAGAGCGTGAAAATGAATCGCCTGTTATTACAATTATTGTTTGTGCAGTTAAGATAATGCTGAAGAAGCGAGAGATCATGGCGTGTTTTCTATTGATCTGATCAATTGAGGATCGGATTGAACTTTGAAGCTGGGGTTTAAGTAATTAAGACACCAAACGAAAACGAAACGAAACGAAACAAAAAAATGCAAATGTCAGGCAGAAAGTTCAATGAACGAAAACGCAAACGCGGGAGAGAAGAGAATCTTCAACTCATAATCTTTGGTCGATAATTTATTTGTTACAACACTTAACGAATCCGTATACTCTGTCTGGTCTGGTTGGCTAGCCTAAACTAATCAGATTGACCCAGTGAACTAGTTGGCAGAACTGAATTCGTATTTGAATCGGGTTCGGTTTGGGCTTTTCAACCCAGCCAACCAGCCAGCTAGCCAGCCAGCCTCAAACGTCAACATTATTATTTGGCTTGTTAACTTGTCTGCACGAAATGACATTTTACAGCTAAATTTTGCCCGGTCTGGACCAAGATTACCCAACAACAACAAAAAACAACAGCAGCAGCAGCCAACAAGCGAATCGAGTTGAGTTTGTCTAACGAACTCGAAGATGTCCAACTCTAATGTATATGTATAGTACATCGATTTCGCAAGTCCCGAACACTGTTCCAATTCCAATCTCAAGTCCCGCTTCTGTCTGCACTCATTTATTCTCTCTCTCTCTCTCTCTCTCTCTCTCTCTTTGGCCCTAACGAGTGCACGAGGCTGAGGCTAAGTAAATGTTTGTGGCCCACCAAAACTGGCCAAATCAAATGTCTGGCCAAATAAATCATAGTCATCAAAAGTGTTTCCCTTCGTTCGGTGTTTTTCAAGTGACAGTCATCGATGCGATTTTTCCTTAACATTGTTGCTGTAGCTGTTTTTCTTTTACCAAAAAGGGACCCACGATCATATTTCCATTTCAAAATGCCAAACAAATCAGAGTCTCATTAGTAAATTAGCACTACCAAAATGGAGCAGGTCGAAAAACTATTGCGGCTATACATGACTATAGAAAGCCTCTACCTTTGAGTTTAGAAATGTTTATAAGACTTTTTCTTAGGGCATTGTTCATAACGGATCGATCTTCACGTTTAATTTGATCGTTTATCGACTTTGTCGACTCTATAATTCAATGTTATATTTATCTTATAGACAAATTTTCTATAAAAGCAACAAACTGACCTTATATTGACATATAGATATTCATTAAATCGAATATATTATATATATTTTACGAGCTCTGATTCTCAGCCTTTTTCTTTACTTTCCACTATGACCAACTTATGTAGCGCTCTTTTGAATGAATGGCACACGAACCTTTCAGCTAATAGCTAGGCGCAAAATATCGCCAAAGTCATAAATTAAATATTTGGCCAGGCACCAACACACAACAAAAAAAAGGGGGTGAAGGCAACAAATTCATAGAAGAAAAAAACACCTCAAATGGCTAGGAGCAACAAAAAAGGCGAGAAATTGTTGTTCAATGAAGAGGGATGAGGGCAAAGCAAAGGAACTGAAACTGAATCTGAAACGCGAACCCCAAACCTGGTCTGAAGTTGTATTTTTTATTTTTTTTTGCTTTACTAAATGATCAATCGACGCGATCAAAGGCACGTTTATTGTTGTTGTTGCTGTCAGAGATATATTATTCATAGTTGTTGTTACTGCGTTTATTGTGTTGATATGGGAGCATTATTATGTAAGTGAGCTGCTTAAGACAGCTATTTCGATGGATATTAAGTGTATATTACTCAATACCCAATGAAGAGAAACAAGTGCTTGAGATGCGAAATCTACTAATATTTTGATTGATTTGTACAAGTATAACATAATTGAAAGTAGGAGTAGTAGAAGAAGATTCATTAGCTTAATGAAGTGCCACGAAAATTGTATACAATTAGCTTACCCATAATGCGGTCTCCCATCTATAACCGAAACTAAATAGTAAAACTTTTTGGGACACTTTAATCATTTAATTGAATTTTGAAAACCCGAATGAACGAGGAGGAAACTTGAAAAAGTGCAGAAAACAACACCCACCTAAGATGAAGGGAGGGAAGTGGCAGAGTGAGAAAACCTTTTCACTTTCAGTAAAGGAGGCAGAGAAAAATGTGAGAAATTAATTTGCTCAAAATGCCAAACTGATTGATTCGCGTCCCCCAACAGCGAATTTGTTTCGAGTAAAAGGTTGGAGGTAGTTGTAAAATTATCAATTAGGTTCTTCAACGAAAATTTCGTAAACTGTCATTGATTCGTACATGAAAAATCACAGTGAATTACTCAGTGAATCACTCAAACAGAGAGAGATAATCAGCGAAAGTATTCTTTGGGTGGATGGTTGGGGTATTAAGTGCTTAGCTAAGGGGCAAAAGGCGGAGTGAAGAGTTGGCTTTGGGGACGCAGGTGTATTTGGGCAACACATCAAATGGCGTTGAATAAATTGTGGACCAACCAAAGGGTTGCCAAAATATATTAAGAATGGGGCGGTCTGTTGTTGTTTTGGGTCCTAATACCCGTGGGCATTTCATTATAAATTTTTTGTGCCCATCATCAACGGAAGAGCTAAGCAGTTAAGTATCTTACAGATACACAAATATTTGCCTGCTTTATGCAAAGTAAACAATCTAAGATGAAACAAAGTTTAGTTTGAAAAATTAAAGAGCTTGACTCCATTTTTTTTTTATGTCTGCTTTTAAGGACCCTATTCGACTTTAAGAAAACTATTCCGCACTCTTTCCCACTGCAAGTTTAGAGACAAAGAAAGGAAAAACTTCAGTCGCTTGGCCAGCCAAGTGAATTAATCAATAATTTATACGAGAAAAGTTCAACTTAATACTTAGATGGAGCAAGAAGGGTGCTGTGGGCGGAGAGGGTAAGAAAGATCACAGGTTTTTAACCCTTTCACTGTATGTGTATGTGTCGCTATGAATACATAAGAGAAGTCCAAATAAAATAAATGAAAAAAAAACCTACTCAAAGACAAAATTACACTCAAAAATCACTCATACGCTCTGTGAGCACACGCTTTCTCTCTCTCTCTGTTTCTGTTTGTGACGACTGCGCTGACTCTCACTAATACAAAAGTATTTTGAGTGGTTTTCCGCACAGACAGAGCGTCGTCAGTTGGATGAGCTTTCCACTGGAAGTCGGCGCTGTAGGGAGCTACACATATTGTTGCAAGGGAGATATGGATAAGAGTCGAGAAAAAGAGAGTAAGAGAGGGAGAGAGAGTCTTTCCATCTTTTCCATATTTTGTTTAGGATTTCGTTTCCTTTTACAAATGCACAGATTTGCGTATTGCTTTTATTATTTGTTTTTTTTTGTCTTGCGCCTTAAGTGGGCATTTTTAATTTATTTTCATTCAACGCTTCTTTCGGAGTTATTTTGCATCTTTTTGTCTTTCGCCTCTCTCGTTTTGGGAACATTTCCGTTGCGTATTTGCGAAATTTGTTTTCCCTTGGCTAAAAAAGTAAGAAGCATTTCCTATGCTGAATTTTTAGTAGCAACTTAGTAGGATTTATTTGTTTTGTATCTGAAGGGTAAAAGGGAATTTTAGGACAGTGGAAAATGTAGAACAATTGTAGAAGTCCGTCAAGTGACAGAAAAAATTGAGTAAATATTTTATTTTAATTATATTTTTTTATGTTAAGGATTTTTGTAAATAGAAAAACCTTTTTTATGAACAACGTTCACCGAAAAAAAATTAGAAAAATAGATTAAGGACAAAAGTCTTTATTTTTTAAATAATTTGTAAGAAAAACTAAAATAATTTCGCCATATAATTATTTTGATTTTCAGTTCATACCATCCCTCATTCTTAACATCATGCATTCCCTCATATCCTACAACTCCCTTTTTCCTTAACTTTTATAGCAATTAACAACAATTTTCAACTCGTACCAACATAAATTTAATATTTGAAGTATGGCAAGGAGCTTAACTCAGTCCACCAACCCCATCCATATCCCTATTTTGCTTTCAGGCACCTCTGCTCCCTCATCTCTGACTCTCCCTCCCTAGCATTCAGAAAATAATAAAAACACATGAACAATTTTTCAGCTTTAGATGTGAGCGAATCCCAAAGAACTGTTACATACATTCCATACATACATACAGCCATATGTACAATTCTTACATGCATGTACAACATACATATGTATATAGACGAATCAGGCAACGCCGGCTACGGCTACGGTGACGTCTCCCCCTACCGGTTCACGTATGAGGAATGTGGAATGTGCAATGCGATTGCGACGAGTGCTTTTTCCATATACGCGACGTCAACGGCGACTGCGACGCGAGCAGCGACGTAAGCGCAGCTTTTTGCTCTGACGCTCGTTTCGTTTAGTTTTTTTCACGTTCCAGCCAGCCAAACAGAGAAACAGACAGACAGACAGAGAGAGAGAGAGAGAGAGAGCGAGCTCCACACACACACACACACACAATTATACATACGGCCTCGCATGCGCTGCGACTGTGTATGTGTTTGTACGTGCTGTTGTTGTTGTTATTTTGCTGCACACGAGTTGGCGTTGGCGCTTTTAATGTGTGCATGTATGTACGAGTGTGTGTGTGTGTATGTATATGAGTCTTACATGTTTTCCTTTTTTTTTATTTCCTTTTGCGTGTCTGTTGCTGCTGCTGTTGTTGTTGTTCGTGTTTTTTTGTTGTTATTTTGTGCTCCCCAAGTTTTTAGACTCCGCCTTTTTTGTCGTCTGCGTGTCTTGCGCTGTCTCCGTCTCTTTCCTCCCCGCAACCCACTTACTGCTCTGCTCCCTTTGCTTTCTCAGTATTTTCTTCGTATTTTTACTGTTTGCCTGCTTGCTGCTGCCTGCCTGTTGTGGGATTTTTAAGCATCGTCATAGCCGGAAGAGGGAGTGGTGGGGGGCAGATGCTTTGGTTAAAGAGTGAATGTAGGAGACGGAGAGAGAGAGGATGACTGTGAGTAGTACGAGTGGGGGAGTATGAGTGTGAATGTTCGTTCGGTTCGTTCTCGCATTTCGTGTGATTTATTCATGCACTGTGCCGTTCGCTGTACTAGTACTGCGTACTTATGCTTACTTGCAGTATATGTGTGTGTGTGTGAGTGTGTGTGTGTTGGTGTGTGTAGCTCATTTTAACTCTCATCCATTCGGTTTTTTGGACTTAATGTGTTTTTCTTTTATTTTTTTTTTCTCTGCCGAGACCCACGAAACGACGAATGAGAAAAACGAATGAGTTTGTTGCTGTGTTTTCTGCAACATGTTTAGGTTTATTTTAGCATGCTATTACACACACACACACGCATACACATATACACAGCGTGTTATATACTCTCATATATTGTACATATACGTTCATATATATATTCATTTTAAATGCGTATGACTGAAATGGGTTCATATTCGTCTTGCTTCGGATTCTTCGTATGTTAGACTGCATACACACACACACACACACATACATACATACGTATATATATGTACATATGTATATCTTGGATTAGGGAGTGGCTCTAACATTTTTCATACGGTGAAGAGGAAAACGAGCATTTGATGTACGAGTGCTCGTTCTTCATTACGCATACGCCATGTGTTTCGTATAGAGAAACGATTTATTACATAACAATAAAATCTCTAGTGATGAGTTATCTGTTACTAACGACTTAATCAACTGCTTAATTGTAAGTAACTTTTTCTTACATTAATATTTTCTAGGTCTTTATTTCAAATATCAACTGAATTCCTCAAAACCTAAGTATTTACATTAAATCTTTTGGTTTTTCGAGCAAAAGGATTCTTCGCCTGGCAAGTGGTCTAGTACTTTTGTTCAAACTATTTTTACCAAGAATTTACAAAGGCCAGAAACAAAAAACAACAGAAAAACGCTTCAGTGTGGCACTCGGCAGATGGCCCCAAAGCATCCACAAAGGTATTAAATTATTACAAAAAATACTTCAAACTGCACTCTGCCAAAGGAAGAGGGGGTGGCAAGCTGACCACTTGCAGAAATATGACACTCAGAGGCGCGCAAACAGAAAGCGAAAGACAAAGCTTTAGAGAGACGAGAGACTACAGGGGCGCCTCACTGAGCAAGAAGAAGAAGCAAGCGGCTACTTGAACATTTTATTAAATCTTTGAATACAAAATGGTGGCTTTGTTCGCCACAAAAACCAAAAAATAAAAAAAGGAACTGCCCAAAAAAAAACTGAGACATTAAAGTGACACAAGTCTAGAACAGAAAAAGAGAAAAGTTTTTTTTTTTTGGTTTGTTCTTTGGTCAAGTCAGCAAGTTGTTAATTTAATTTTTTGGCCAAGGCCAACGGCAGGCCAGGCGGGCAGCCAGCAAGGAAGTGGCCCAAGAGAAGCAGGTCACTTAAAGGTCATTCACACGACGCGGCAGCCGTTAAGTTGAGTTGACCTCGGCTACTTTATTACTTTAAGATTTTGCCTTGACTTTGAACAACAGTTTTGCCGGCGCTTTTTTCTTTTGCTTTACTTCTTACCACGTTTCTGCTTTTTACGTTTTTTTTTTTTACATTATTATTTTTTATTTTTTTTGTTCCCGCCGCACAATGAATTTTCAGTGTTAAACAGCGCAAAAGCGCAAGTTTTTCCAACGTTTTTTCTTATTTGCTTCTTTTTTCGTAATGGCCAAAAGCCACGTAAAGTCGGCCCCGAGACTTGAAGTCCGGCGACGATGTTGCACCTAATGACCAATTTCCTCGTGGCATAGTGGGAGATGAGGTGGTTTGGATGAAACTTTAAAGCCAAAATTCAACTGGGAGAACGTCGAGTTTTCATTAAGCAAAAGTATCTAAAAAAACTTTATTTTTGCTTATGTTTTTCTCACTTTACATGTTCAAAATGTTGTTTACGTTGGTAAGGACAAACAAAACTCTTTTTCGGACATTTTGTTTCGACATCAAATCTATAAATACTTGAAAAGTCACGTGTCACTTAGAAAGAGAGAGATTTACAACTGAAGAGTGAGAAAGCAAGATATTTGATTTGCCTATTTTCAGGCTTCTCCTTAAGTTTCTTGTTGTTGTTATTAGATTTAAGTGACGGTACGCCACGGAAAAAATGAAGAACTGAAGTAACTGAAGGGTTCGGTGGGATAGTAGTAGGGGAGTAAGGGGCACTCAAACAGCTTCTTTGGCAACGAGAATTTCAGAATTTGATTTGATGGGCACGTGTGGCAGATTTCCATTTAAGTGGCAACGTCGACGTTCGCGTCGCACTTAAAATCGAATAGAAATGTGATTGGTAAAATAAAATAAATAATGGAAGTAGAAGATGGAAATTCAGTTTCATAATAAAACCTTATTCGGATATTCAGTGAGAATGTAGTTTGGCAAACTAAATCCAGAATCTAGCTGATCCAGATTCACCATCCAATTATGTATTCTTTCCTAATAGTTCGCTTTCTTTTCTTTTAGTCCTTCTACTGTCCCTTCTATACAATCTGTGTGTTCATTCGGAATTCACATAAAATTATGCAAATCCCAAATCAGCTGCCTCTCGTAATGCAAAACAAAAAAACGACCACGTATTGCGCCTACGGGTCCACTCCCCTCCCCAAGCAACGAGTATATTGAAAATGTTAATGGTAATCGCTGAATTGAATAGGTTATAGGGAGGATGGAGGCAGGGCTGGCGCCATCTAGCGCGCGCTGCTGTCACTCAAACTTCAGCCGCCTTGCAAATCCAATTGATTTTAACCAATTTCTCAGACTCCCTGCTCAGAAGGGAAGTAGAAGAAGCAGCCGTGGAATACGTGCCCGGTCGGATATAAAAGAGAGAAGACGAAGAAAAATATAGCATAAATTCAATTGAAAAACTTTTACGTACGCTGGCAAACGGCAAAGAATATCTCACGCCCCATATTCCCCCCTAGCACTCAAACCATTCCCATTTTCTATATACACACTCGAGATATCGCATGAGTGACAAAGAATTCAGAAAAAGAAGAGAAAAGCAAAAAAAATTGTGGGCTAAATCCTTACGACGATGGCAGCTTGCAGCATTCTCATTGGCCCACGAGCATGAAAACCGCCTGCGAAGCTGGAGGAATGGGGGGGAGTTGAGCGCCCAAATGTACATCCTCATCGAGAACACATGGCCATCCATGGATTGTCAATGGAGTTGCGTAGCCAAATGCTCGTTTGCCCGGCTGTTCGTTCGCTATCGTTCCTCCACATCTATGTATAGGGTGAAAACGGACGAGGCAGGACAAAGTTCTATGTACGAAGGATTCAACAACAACAGTAACAACAATAAGCGAAAAATGTAACAAATAAAATGCAAAAGATGCGAAATAAAAAAAATGACATTCGGATACAAATCGAATGTAGAGAGAGAGTCGACAGATAGAATACGATACGATAGGATACAATACCAAAATGGGAGAGGAAGAGGCAAGAAGCGAGTACTAAATCGAAAGAAGCAAAAGTAGTAGAGAAAGAATTTTTGCTCGCGCCTGGGAATTGAATTGAATATTTAATGGCAGCCAACTGCTGTCGGGCTCCTAAGGCAGCTTTCTTTACGGGGGGAGTGAGGGTTTGGAGCTTGTAGTTGGGGTTGTTGTGTAAGTATGTGTGTGTGTGGTTGGATTCTATCAAATGTACTCTCAATTTGAATGGCTGTCGCTTTGACAACATCTCTTCCTATGGCTCTCTCCTTTCCAGCTGCTCGTTGTCAATATATTTTTATTGTATTTCCTGGAGATCTCTAACTAGGTAACCAACAGCCGATGCTAAAGTTCTGTCAGTGTGTATATTGTTATTGATAGCTAATTAGGAAAGAGTTAGCGAACTTCAGTCTCTAGTATGGTATACCTTTGAATATACTACAAACCATGACATTATGATTTTTACTTTCTTTATCATGCAATATTATCATTTCACTAACTGAACTTTCCCTTTACATTGTTCAACAAACTATTAAAAATATCAAATCAAAGTTTAATCGATATCAAAGGGTTAACAACTTACTAAATTACCTTTAATTGACAAGCTCTCACCAACGAAGCCTAAACTCGCTTCCAAAAAAGATAATTTTAATACAAACACCTTACCTTTCTTGCCTCCACTTTTCACTTGCTGCTTACCATTTTGCACTAATTGGGCCCAAAATTTACACTAAATGGGCAGTGATCCCTTTCACAAACAAACTAAAAGGCAGTTGGTCACACTTCCCCCCACTCTTCTTATCCGTTCACCTTTCAATCACTTGTTGGCCATTCTAATGCAAATTCTGTTTTGTGCCAATTCGAACGTTTATCAATATTTCCTGGTTGCTTTGAAACAACAATTGTTGTTGCTGTTGTTAAGGTTGCAACCCACAAATCCCATCACTAAATCAACAGCTACAACCACAACAAAACCACCCACCCACCCTGAATTCAACCCAATCCATATATAGATAGAGAGGCAGTTGGAAAATTGGCAAGCTGCCTAGGAAAAACTGCTGAACGTGGAAAAATTGCAAGCCGAAAATCAGATTGTGTAAAGTCGAGTTAAGTATCCTTTATGGGGTTCGTTGAGTCCTGTGACAGGGTGTACACAGGATATGGGCAACATGTTTGCCTAATACTTGTTATACCCTTACCCTCCCTCCTCTTTCCTCCTCTCACACTCACCCTGTCTCTGTCTCATTGTTGTTGCTGATTACGTAATGGGCCGGCACTTGATGATTGTTCTGCGGCGGCATGAAATTGATGTTTTTGCCAATTTCGCAATTGAATTGCAATCAAAGCGATGACGTGAAATGGAACACCCCCTCAGCCTTGCACACTCTCCTTTTTCGCGGGGTGGCTGCTCACTTTCGGGGTGAAAGTCGTTGCCAAAAAATTATGAAAGTGAAAGCCAAACTAAATTAGGGTAAAGCCGATTTTTCGCAAAATCTTCTTCTATGTTCTTTTCTTTTTTTCGCATTTGGCACACGACAATGGCCGATGGGATGTGCGAGGGGGTCGGGGGAGTGGGCGGAGGTTTAACGTTTAGTTTATTGGCTGCGTGGCGCACGTTGGGGTGACGTTCAGTTTGTGTTTGTGTTTTGTTTGTTGTTGTGTTTAGCGGGTGTACAAGTTGCGTGTCATAAATTTTCCCAGCATAAATTTGCACAACTGGACCAGGGATGGAGTGTGGGTGAATGGTGGTGGTGGTGGTGGGGCAGCATGCGGCGCCTGTCAACGCAATTGGGCTCATGCCTGCTTTGCTTGCTACATGTATCAATGTATATATGTCAGGTTATAAAGGGAATTGTGCGTGCATCTCTGAGGTATTATTATCTGATTGTCATACAATCTGGGTTGGGACTCAAGAAATGGGCGGGCTCATAAAGAGAGGAATTGAGTGGAGGTAAGGGAAGCCGGCCTATTAGGAGAGTCATTTGTAGCAATGAAACAACTGATGAAGAGGTTCTGAAGCAGTCTTAAACGACAGAGGGAGAAATAGGGACCCAAAGATATAAGATAAGCTTGAAAGATTTTAAAGAAGCTTATGACGGGTGTAACAAACTGGGTACTATACATACTTTAAGCTAGACTTTGGGATGGTGAAAGTTAGGGTCAAAGGTCAGGAAAAACCGACCTAGCAGAAAGAGTTTCCTACTGTTTCTCAAACCCTAAGCTAGTAAACATATTTGAAAATGGTATGAGACAAAGTAAAAGGAAAAGAGTAGAGGTCGTCTGTCTATATCGGCGAAGTTTTTAAAGTAGGGACAGTAAATGCGCTCAAGGAACGCTCCCAGGCTAATCGCTTCGAAACCTTAAATTAACCTCTTGGGTTACATATTTGCATACACATTTCAGGCAGTAACTACACGTATTAGCCATATTACAATTAAGCGCGATATCAATTTAAAAGCTCACACAAACACACACAAAATTTCACCTTACCACATTTTGGGGGGCAGTTGCAGCCACACGCTGCACTCAAATTCATATTTGTACATATTTGTTTGGAAGATAAGCAAAAATATTACACGCTCCAGAACGTGACCAATGCAAATGCATATGAACTAAAATCGAGTTGAAGCTGAAAAGAATGGGAAGAAAGGAATGAAAAAAAAAACCGAAGAGTCAACTCAATTGAACTTTGTAACCCGACGTGTTGCTTCTGCAAGCGCCTGCCACAGCCGGAGAGACAGAGAGACAGACAGCGAGCATGCAGCACTTGCACAACTTGCAACAACTTTAACTGCTGCTGCCTGTTGCTGCCTCATGTAGATCATCTGGCAACAATAACAACAACAACAAGCATAACAATAATAAGTGCAGACAATGCCCAACGCTCTGGGACGGAACTTTAAAACATCGCGTGTGTATCGCATTCTGTGCATCAGCCGCCTTGGCGCTCACCTTCCCCCAACTACTTTTCTTCCCCTCCCCCTAGAAGTTATCGGTCACGTAGTAAAACAAACATTTTTATAAGAATACGAGAGTCTATATGGCGACTGAACTATATGGACAGCAGCTCAGCTCAGCTCAGCTCTTTGCCCTCTAAAGAAACAGCTCATAATGGATGATAATCGTTTATTTCGCGAGCGCCACAAAAGTGCGAGGGAGATGGACAGTGGATGAGGGACAGAGAGGAGGACCAGGAACTGACAGCGTTTTTTGGGCAATACTTTGGGATACATGACGGGAACTCTTGTAGCGCCACATGATCACCTTGTTGTTGCTGTCTTTTATTTCTGTGGTTCACTGATCGTGTTGTGTTGTCGGTATGTGAGTTAGTGTGTGTGTGTGAGTGGGAAGCGCGTCAACATCCACTTTCAAACTTGGCACCACAATTGCCCAGCAATTGAACTCCTGCCGTGCGATACTCCAACGCTTGAGTCTCTGGATTCCGTCTCCTTTGGAGAACCTCAACAGTCAATTTTGATTTGTTTTTTCTTATTGCTTACACTGCGATGATCATGTGGCGTGTTTTTTTCTACCCTGTCCCCCCATTCCCAGTGGATTCGTGTATGCAAGTAATTCAATATGTAAATTGCAAAATAATCAAAAATTAGACACGCTGTTGTATGTAATAAAGATAGGGATATAACAACGAAATGGATGCTGTTCGTGTGTGGGGTAATTGAAAAAGAGTGTGTTTTGATCAGACAGATAAAGAAGGGCGCGTACCGTTTAGATCAGAGATAAGGTGGGTCCTGTCAAATATCTAGGTTCTTACCGCCATTAATGAAGTATCGATAAACAGATCAAATCATGATCAGAGTGTGTTTCGCAATGTAAAGAGATTAGTAATGTTTAATACTTTCCTATATCTTTCAATCCTTTAAAGAATCCCCTTTTCAGATACGAAAAGAAAAGTGGCTCCATTTGCTGCATTTACAAGTAGCGAATGTGTTCAACAGTCGTGCAACAAAGCAGCTACTGTGATTGCTTGGGCATCCTGTCCGTCCATTTCCCATTTAACATTTACCATTTACACCCCCCAACCCCACTTTAGCACCCTCTTGCCATATAAGCAGCTACTTTGCTTGGCGAGCCGTGGCCAAAGTCTTCAAAATCAAATGCCAAAATATTGTAATAAAAATTGCTTGCAAAATATTTCGCAGCACTTATGTGAAGAGAAGACGAGACAACGCAATTTTTATTGCCGGCCAACCAAACGCCCTTTGAGTCGCCCCAGTCGAAAGGACCAAGGACCATTTGCCATTTCCCGTTGCTTTGCCATTTTATTCTTCCTTTTTTTCTTGTTGTGTTGCGCTCTTTTTTGCCTTTAAAAGTAAGCATTTCCGTTGTTATTTTTTTCGAGTATTTCATCCCAATTGGCTTGGCCTGAGCTGCTGCCTTTCCGGTTGCTTTAATTTAATGGCCCTACTGATTTCTTAGCCACAACTTCAACTGTGCATTCTCCCTCCTTCCGCCAATTGGCTTACCGCTCTTTCGCTTCCTTTCTCCTGACCTGGGTCAACCTGTTAATAAGCCAACGACCGAGGAAACTGTTCTGCGCTCGGCTTAAATTGATTTGCAGCCTCTACCAACAAACAACAAGAACAACAATAAGTTCGAGTAGCCCTTGTTTTTCACTCAACCCTTTTTTCATTCAACACCCTTTCATTTATTGTGTACAATTTTTATGTTGTATTTGCCCATTATGATTGTTGAAACCGAAACTGACCTTTGCCGTCACCGAACCCAACCCCGTATCCCCGAAACACTGCTACCCGTTTCATTTGTTTGTGCGGTCAGTCGGTCGTCAGTCAACGGGTCTGAAAAGTCGGTGGTTGACGGTGGTTTTCGGTGGTTGCCACTCGATGCTTGCTGTCGCCCTCGTCATTTGCAGTGGCCTGTCTCAATCTCATTCCCTCGCTATCGCTCTTTTCCGCTTGCAGTCGTCATGGACATTGAGTGACCTTAAGTTGTTAACCGTTTCACCCTTTCGCCGTTTATGTTTTCAGTTTTACTTTAATCACATTCGTGTTGTAGGTCAATTTCTGATTAAGTTGTAATTTGTAGCATGTTATTATTTTATAACTTTCTAAACGACTCAAAAGTGTTAGAATGAATGAATTTCCTTTAAGTTTGCTGAAGATCGAAGCAACTAATAACAACTAATATTAGAAATCAGTTTCTTGCTATTCATTTCTTGAAGATAAAGAGTTCTTAGCTTACTCTTATTTGTTTGAAGATTCTACTCGGATTTAGTTCTTTTCATCTTGCACTAAATTCCGCGCTCTTTTGTCACGTTTGCCTGTGTTTTCACGAGCTATTAAAAATTACCGAGCACCGTCATTAATCCGAGATGCATAAACGTAATCAAGTGCAATTGAAGCGAACCAAAAACGGACTGCTAGTGCCACAGTTACAGATACAAAGTTAAAACAAGTAAGAACGATTTAGTAGAGAGAGCTCGACTTAAAGATACCCTGAACCCGTCGTTCTTTAAACTTAAAAATGTGATTTTTTTTGTAATTTATAAACGATAATCAATATTATTATACATTTTTCAAAGGATATTAGCAAATGTACAAGTCTTTATTTCAATGTATATTAAAACAAGAAAAGTTATCGATAATATGAATTTAATCTTTCTATGGAATACGAAAAAGAATGAATAGAGTCAGCTCTTATGCTTATAAATCAATGATTTATAAACTTTGTACATTATAGATGCATCCTTCCAACTTCCTTATTCTCTCCACAACCATTAACAATGGGTGCAGTGTATAATAAGTGATGCAAATAAATATGCCACACTCACAAGCACAAAGCAAAAAAAAACAAGTAAGAAGGCTCTAGTCGAGAAATCCCGACTAGACGATACCCTGATCCCTATACTTTACGCGTACAGTCAGTGCGTGCAAGTATATATGTGTGTGTGTGTGTACGCGCATACTACATAGTGCATACAAAACTTCAATGTCCCATATCTCCGGTGTTTATTATCCGATTTCGATAAAAATTTCACAGATTGTCATTATTTTGTTTTATAATTCAAATTGCATCTCAAAGTTTTCAAAATTCAAGATTTTTTTGTTATCGATCCCATGTGTATATCGGAAACGGGAAGAGTTATCGAAAATCGGAAAGAAACTTGTACTGCCTAGGGATTAGGCGAGCTTAAGTTCCAAGTCTGGAGTCTCTAGCTCCTATAGTCTCTGAGATCGACGCGTTCATACATACGGACAGACGGACAGACGGACATGGCTATATCGACTCGACTGTTGATGCTGATCAAGAATATATATACTTTATGGGGTCGGAGATGCTTCCTTCTGCCTGTTACATACTTTTGCACAACTTCATTATACCCTTTTTCCCATTTTTAATGGGATCAGGGTATTAAAAAAACACTTGCACCCTGAACCCCTTGTGATATGGTCTGTTGTTGTTTGTCTGGCATGTGTTTGCCATTTGTTGCCAAAGATAAATAACCGAGTCGGCTTTGTTGAGTTGAGGTCGAGGTATTTAGATCAGGTAACATTTATGCGCTCAAATCGCTTTACAGACGGCCTCTGCACGTTTCAGTGCAAATTGTAGCATGCCGCATGCGGCAAAGCTGCGACTTGTGACTGGGGCAGCGCCAATCACACCCTCCCGCTTCTTTCCCCTCCTCGTCTCTAAACTCCTTTTCCTCGAACTTGAATAATGCATTTAAGCATGCATGTTGGAAAAAGGCCACGCTTTGCGCTACATTTCTTTATACAGAAATTGACCTTGAATGATTGTAAATTGGGCAAGACTTAGTTGGAGATATGTTTGGGTTCCAGACTGTATATATATATTCAAGTTTGTAGACATATTTCTTCATTTGAATTTGATTAAAAACTGTCCAAATATCTTTTCTTTCTCTTCTTAAAAAAAAGTCCAAGAAAATCACAGCAAGCTCAGCTGCGATTCTCACAGAATGTTTCACATGTTGCAAGTATCTCATTTACATGCGTTGCTGCCAATCACGTTCCACCAAAAAACAACAACCACCCACAGCAAAAACAAGATAAACGACATCAATTGACTTCATTAGCAGTAAATGTCAAATGCTCAACGCTTCGCAACTTTGCCACATACATACTGTTATTGTGTTTATCTAGTGAGCCTCGTGTTAAATGTGCATTTTATAGCAACAACAAACAAAACGGAGCAGAAGTCCGCCCCTGTAGCGTTTTCAGCAACCCCTCGAAGAAGATTTGCCAAAATTTCAGCACAGTTTCTTAGTGGTTTTCCTTTAGTGAGTTCGAGGGAGAACAGTTCAGCAGAACTGAGAAAATTTGCATACGCAAATGCTTGCATCGTTTGGCAGTCAGTCGAGGGAGGGGTAAGGGTGGTTAAAGGGTGGGAGGAGGGTGGAGAGGGGTTGTCAAAGTGGCCGCAGTGACTCCATTACGGCAACTGCGACAACACACACACACTCAATGAAATCATCAGTATCCAATAAAATAAAATAAAATTCCAATAAAAACATTTTTGCAAAAGGCAAAATGCGGGCGAACTGTAATAAAAGAGACAAAGGGAGGGTTGGGGATGTTGACATGCGGTGAAAGTGTGCGAAAAAGTCTCTGTGTAAGTGTATTAGGTGTGTGTGCAGCCAACCAAAAGCTGTGCACACACACACATTTACACACTCAACTGGTAACAGTCCCTTTTTTCCGTTTGGGCAGACGTGTGCGTGGGATTTGCACATTTTTCGCAATGTCGCTCGGAAAAGTGACTGGGAAAACAGTTTTTCTTTTGTGTGATGCTCCAATCTGCTTGCTGTTTGGTGTTTGCTTTGAACATTGTTAGTGGTTTCTGCCAATGCGAACTGCTAAACTGTCAAATGCGTGAAATGTCAACATGTCAACTAGCTCAATACGCAAAGGGAAAGAAGGAGGAGGACAGAAAGGTGATGACTAAAGGAACGAGGGGGTAGAAGGTTAAGTTTACTTTTGATTGGTGGAAGTAAATTGGATCTTGTTAGTATTGAAGCGTTCATATAGAAGACGAAATACAAATAACGAAATGATTTTATGTAGAATTGGGAAATTATCTTGATGCTCTAATAACTCTTTTCAATATCAAGAAAATTAAATCAGTAACAAGAAATATATATGAAACCTTATCAATTATTAACATAACATAAAATAAAATATATATATAAAATAGCTTAGATATCAGCTTGGCAACAATATTGGCACAATCATAAGACAGCTAATCCATTTGCTACGCCTTCGAGTTTGGCAATTACCGGATAATTATCACAAGTTGAAGATCATGTCAAGTGCTCTGTGTGTTTGTCTGTGACAGCATCCGCGTTTATTCAAAAGAAACCCAAACAGCAATTACATATTGTGTTCTATTTTTTATGGCATTCCCTAAGCCGCAAACTCGTTTACGCATTGCCCATTGCTTGGGCTCTATAAAAGCGTCGAGTTAATTGACTAAAAGCATCAGTCGCTGACAAACCAACAAACCCAAAACAATCAACATGCAAGTAAGTTGAAAATTTCAAAAGTTGCTTTAGATTTTGGTACTTATTCTTGATTCTTGATTCAGTTCTTCCTCATCTGCTTGGCTCTCTGTGTGGCTGTGGCTCAGGCTGGTTACTTGGCTACCTCACCTGTTGCCACCTATGCTGCAGCTGCCCCAGTTGCCACCTACTCTGCTGGATACACTCCTTTTGCATCTACTTACTCAGCTGCGGTTCCTTATGCTGCCTACACCAGATCGGCTCCGTTCACCACCTACTCCGCTGGATACACTCCTTATGCATCTACCTACTCAGCTGCTGTTCCAACTACTTACTCTGCTTACTCAGCTCCCGCTTATGCCTATGCTGCTTCCCCCTATGCAGCTCCCATCACTACCTATGCTGCTCCAGCTATCGTCAGTCCATTCTTGAAGAAGAAGTAAATGAATGATGGGTGAAATTTTGTAATGTTCTCTTTATCTAAAATAAACTACTTGACCAATTAAAACTGTATTACTTGCTTGCTTTGAATTCTAAAAGATTTTAACCATTATATCATTTCATAAAGAATTAGTTAACTCCGAAATATTGCTCCAATCCACACATACAAGAAGTAACCAATCGTTTAGCAACTTGCCCGTTCATTGTTTGCCACAACAATTTCACAGAATCATAAGCAATAGAACTATTTATATTGCGAGTAAGTTCTGTTCTGTTTTTTGTTGTGTTGTGGCTTCGAGTTGCTAGTTACACAGCGCGCGTGGGCGTCAAATGACCAATCACACGGATTAATTGCCTGGCGATAAGAAGTGCAGCAGCAGCTCCCAGCTTATGCTAGTACGCTCTCAAAAGGTGCTGGTGGTGGCCTCCTCTGTTCGAATACTGGCGAGCTGGCAAAACGCGCGTGCTCAAATAAATCATTTCTAAGACACGGTGCAGCCAGCCAGAGGGTCTTAAGACAAGGGGGTTAGGTTAGGACTCAGACAGGCAGTCAGACACTCGCTGGGGTCCAATCCATGGCGATCTCATTTCAAGTGCAAAAGTGCCGCAAGTGGCAAGCAGCCCAAAAAAGGTGACTGCCAGCCACAACACAATTGTGGGTGTAACGAATTCGCCGTCAAATCGCAAACAAATCGCAACAACGAACAGCTAACACACACTAACAAGATCAGAGTAAGAACTGGACGCGACTCGTATGTGGCAGAGGGAGGTGGGGGCAGGAATCAGTGGCAGGAACATCGATCGCTTCTCACACAACCAAATTTGCCAAAGTGAAAGCCACTTAACTGCCAGTTCAATAGACAAAGAGAGCAACAGGGATAGAGAGAGAGGGGGTGTGGTGTAGAAAAGGTGATGGGGTTGCCAAAGGATTACAATTTAGACACCGGAAAACAATGAAATTGACAGCGCTTAAGCTTTAGGCGATCATCTGCTTAGCCATTTAGTGAATATTTGTTGAGAATTCTGTTTCTGCGGCGCTGTCTTATTATCAATCTTGAAATGGGTAGTGCTTGATACGATAGGGTTGTCAGGTTGTTATTCACAAAAGAAGTCCAAAAACGTCGGAGGACGTTTCACAGAATTCAGATACAAAAAGAACTTGGCTGAAGAAAAAACTCTAAAATCATAATGAAGAAATTAAATAAATCCAATGATTTATTGTATAAACTTCCCCCATTTTCTTCCAGTCAATATTGGCAACCCTACTCTCAACTTTGGTCAGTCAACATATTCAGGAAGCATGGCTAACCAACAACGTGAGTGAGGCAACAACAACAATTGCAACAAGAATCACTTGCAAAGTGTTGCCCAAAAATGCCGCACGAACACCGTTCAATTGCATTTAAGAAGCCAAATGACCTACGGCGCCCCCATACCCTATCCTCACCCCCATCTCCCTCTTGTTCAAGCTTACTTATTCACAACTCAATGCCTGTTTAGAGAAGACAGTTGGGGCCAAGCCAACAACAGTCCCTGGCCAAAACGCAGCTAACAAGGCTTTCTGCAACTGCTGCCTACGATCTGAAACTGCTTCTACTTCACCCTCCTCCTTCCCATACACCTTCCACCATACACCTCACGCTTTAGAGCTATGTATGTGCTTAAAACGCATACAAATATTATATTTAAGGCGAGCGAGTCTCATTTCGTGCCAGGCAGCGATTCCCTGCACCACCATCGATACCATCATTGTTGCTAGTTTGAACGGCAACGGCAACTGCGCACGCGCAACTTCTCTTTCGGTTGGGGATATGGATGTGAAATTACTTGGTACTGAAATTACAGGCTTAGTTTGGACATAGGCTGGCTACAGCTGCGTAGTTACTATAACCATGTTTGTCTATTGTCTGCATGGTCCGGTATGTAAGTGTTTTGGCAAATTCGTTAAATTGCACGTGAGATTCATTGATAATGATGACCGCATTTTGCTTCATGTTCTGATCTAATGTTGACGGCTAGTCAGCCATAAACTTTGTTTTGAAGAGAACGAAGAAATAATTTTAAAATACACAAATACTTTTCTTAATATACACTCCATGTGAAAGGAAGTCTAAGAAAACATTTCCAACACTTCACCAAGGGAAACCCATATAACTCCAACCTTCTTTCTCTCCACAATATTTACATGCAATAAAAAATTTACATTAAAGGGGAGAGGGAAATAAAAAAGTGCCTGGCATAGATGAAGATGAATAGCCATCGTGTACAGTGGGACAAACACACAGTTTACCCAAAATTGAAAACAAAGAAATGAAGGTACAAAAAAAATGGGAATTGAAAAATCCTTCACCTTCGTTTAAACAAATGACGCCCCGAGAGACCAAG
The DNA here is from genome assembly GCA_035044465.1 of Scaptomyza tumidula. Classification (NCBI taxonomy): domain Eukaryota; kingdom Metazoa; phylum Arthropoda; class Insecta; order Diptera; family Drosophilidae; genus Scaptomyza; species Scaptomyza tumidula. The sequence goes on from JAWNNW010000444.1 coordinate 19,028,415, forward strand.
GGAGAGAGAGCTAGCTTAAGCAACGGTCCGCACACGCACAACAACAACAATGGATAAAAAAAACGTCCTGGATATGTTCCAGCGGAAGCTGAGAAAGAAGCAAGAAAAAGCATAAGAAGACGAACAAAAAAAAATCATTTACATGTGACTAGAAGGAATGGTTGAGCAGCAGGGTGGAAAGGGGACGCGAATGAATGCGTGTGGAGGGATGATTATTAAATGGGTGGCATGTTTAACTATAAAACGCACGCGACAAGGATGAGGCGGACGTAGACAGGGGTGCAAGGCAAGCACAGGATTTGCATGAGCGCCCACGAAGAGTATGGAGCTGCCAGACAGGGAGGGGGGTCTTTTACTTGTGTACGACTCAATGGATGGACCCCAAGTAGGCTGTCCAAGTGGGTGGTTTGGGTGGTTGGACAAGCTATCGGTGTGACAAGCAGCTGTTGGGTTGGGCAAAAGAAAGGCAGCTTCCTACGTAAGTGCGGCACTTGAAATCGCCTTAAACCGTGTGTACTCTGCGATGGCCAGAATAAGAAGAGGGAGCAGGCGAAAGGGGACAGCAGTAGCAGCAGGCACTGAATTATGCAAAAGATTTACGCGCACGAAAACTTTTTTTCTTATTTTTCTTGTGGGGCGTTCGTTCCTTGGCCGTCACATTGTATAAACTTTCGTGCCGGACGCCAAAACGCATTTGACAGTCATACACTGGAGTAAACCCACAGACAGGGAGATTGAAAAAGGCAGAGAGGGATCGAGAGTATTTGTGTATGCATTGCCCACTGTGCGACAGTTGGCATAGACTGATGCTGAGCTGTTGTCAGAAACAAAACACGCAAAAATTTGTTGAAGAAGCCAAACAAAGCTTACAGGATTACACAGAAAAGTGCCCAGGCTCAGGCTCAGGCCCAGTGGCCAAGTGTCGGCACATTTATGCGAATTTATTTCAGAGAAAGCAAAATAACGTAGGTAGTTAATCATTTTTGGGAAGAGACAAAAAACGTGTTGAGCGTATTTGTAGTAAGTATGCTTGAGTGTTGTGGATTATACAATACAAGAACGACCAAGAAAAAGTATAGAGTTGGAACATCTTTACCACAAGTATAGATGACATTCCGGGAATTAAATCAATATTTGCGCTATAGGTATTCTTTATAGTTTCTTACTCTCGACATCAGGTTATTTTATTTGCTTAGACAAATTGCTGTCTAGTTATTTTCTTCAAATCCCCATTTCAGCTAACCTTTTTCCCATATCAATAATCGTTTTGTTTTGCGGAATGATCAGAAAGAAGCAGCAGCAGCAAAATAATCACTCAATTGAAAGGCAATATGGCGCCAAGCGGTCAAATGGCAATAAAAATCAATATTGAACTCGAACTCCAGTCCCAACTCGAGCTGGGAGACTCGAGACAACGTTCGAGATCTCTGGCAGATTCGTGAACTTAAATACGTAGCAAATAAATCGCATGCGATAGAAATGAGCATTGAATTCTATTAAAAGGCTGCTGAATATGCAAAAAGCAAAGTACAAGATAAACTTCTTTGATCCAAGCCGCATGCAAGCAGCTGAAGCAACTGAGAAGAGAGTCCAGCTGAAGGCAAGAAGACAGACATGGCACAGGACAGGATAGGAAAGGCAGGTAGAAACCGCAGGCATCTTTGGTAGGGGCGCAAAATCGTTGAAATATTTCAATTAACTTAAAGTGCGCCGCCGCCGCCGCCGTTGCTGAAGCGTACAAGGATGAGCTGTAGATGGAGCCAAGACCAGAGTTGAAGACTTCGAAAGAGAGGGAGAGAGAGAGGGAGAGTTGGGGGGAGTTGGCGACTTGGCGGCTCTGGCGTCGGGACAATAAACAATGTTTTGACAAATCGCTGAAAATTGAGTGCGCAAAATTATTATTTTCAATTTAAAAATCAAAAGCGCAAGAGAACGAGAACGAGAATCAGAACCAGAACGAGGAGTAGGTGAAGTCTTCCAGGCAGTGTCCGAGTCCGATTCACAGTCCGAGTCGTGTGTAGTACGATATATGAGTATTAAATTTGCCGCCTGTCTCATGTTGCTGCCTCATGGGTGCCTCATGTTGCCTCACGGGTTGCTAATGATTGCAAATTAAGAATTTAATATCAGCATGCAGTGTGCGTTGTTCTTTTGGTTGTTCTTCTCTCATGTGGTTATAAATTTACTGGGAAATTGCCTTGGCTTAGACCAGTTGGCCATTATACTAAATCAGTTTGAATGGGTGGACTATGCCGAAGAGTTGTAATCATTAACAAGTGCGCTGATATCCTGACCTTTGGAATAGTTTCACGCCTAGCCTGAAGGAACGGATTGTTTTTTTGTTTTTTTCTCTTAGTGGCCGCCCACTTCAATAAAATTTTTTGATTGGATTGTTTCGGAAGCAAGTCGTCATTAAATCAAATATCATAATTATATAAACAGCTAACGTGCGGGAGAAAGGTCTCGCTCTCTTTCTATCTATATATTTTTTGATTAAAATCTTTGTTCCACTAGCATCGCCTGGAGCCTCCAAGCCAAATTGCAAAATGGCTCTAGAAACCAGGAAGCTAGGAAGCTGAACAATGTTCACACATTCACTCTGAAGGCAACAACAGCTAACTCGATGGATGGATGGATGGTTGGATGGACAGAAGTGCCAGCAAATCAGTGGGTAAACTGAACGTTAACGTAAACATGATTATGGGTATTAGAGCCTATAAGAAGAGCAGAGCCTCTCTCGAATCAATCTTGCTCTACGCATTCACCTGAGCTCCATTCCATCCATCCATCCATTTAACCTCCTTAAAAACTGGCAGCTCTAGTGATCCGTGGCGTGAACTATTGAAGTGTAAGAGGGTACACATTATGCTGATTATAATCAGCAGTCAGTTAACGGGCAGGGAATAAATACCGTTGGCCAAACAATACGAACAAGCAAAATGAGAAACTCAAGTGCAGCTCATTAGCTGTGGGTAAAGCTAAAGTCGAAGAAGCTAAAACGAAGAAAGTGCCTGGGCATTCTAGAAAATCAATAAAATTAAAGGAGCATGTTTAGCCAAAGAAACAACGGAGAGAAACGAACAGCAAAAAAATCCCAACTCTAAAAGAAGTTACTCTCACACACACATACGCAGAAAGAGACTGAGCACATGCTAATGAGTGGAATGAACTCACGAAAATATCCTGAAAAAAAAGTCTGGGTCGACGCCATCGTCAACTTTGTTGGTCCGTGTAATGAGCAAGAAATGAGCACGAAACTCAAACTGTGCTCGCAGCACATCTTAAAATTAGTTGAGAAACAAGAAAAAAAAATCCAAGAAATTGAGGGGTTGAAACTGTTAAAGTTAAGAGAGTTGCTGAGAAAAGTTTGCGTCTGTGTCAAAGGTAAACTTATGATAAACTTATATTAACAGCCAATTAATAACTGATTTTTAAAAAATTGTTGTAAAATGCTTAAAAATGTATTAAAAATGAGCAGTAAAGACTTTGCGAGATATATTAAATTCTATTTCCTTTTATCAATATGAAGACACTTTAAACAATACTTTTATGTCGTCGATGAATACATCACATGTTATTCTAAAAATATGAGAAACTTCTAAAGATTCTATTGTGTGTTTCGTTCTTTATTATAGACACGTTTGTTCAACAAAGGCGCTCTCAATTCTCTCAAGTTTCCACACAACAATTCTCTGTACTGCTCATTGTGTGTGTGTGTAGAGTTTATCTAGATGATAATTGTGAATATGCAAATGGAAATGAAGCAATACACTGTCGCATAGAACACTCTCTGCTCTCTGTTCTCCAAACGTATTCAAAAAATCAAAAGTGCGTGCGGTTGTTCATGTGTGTATCTGTATATGTATATCTGTGTGTTTGTACGTAATGTGTACGCTTTGGGTAGCAGTCTCACCAAACAATTCGAATATATGTCTGTATGTATGTATTGTGTATACACAAAAAGGACATTGCGTCCCTTATGCCGTATGCCACAAGGCTCAGTTCGTGAAAAAAAGCAGAAAAAAATTACGGGCTGTAATTATGCAAATTAGTTTTCGAGACTGCGACGCAGAACCAAAGTCAGACTCTATCTGAGTATGTGTGTGTGTGGCAGGACAAACAAGTTTCCGTTATTTAAAAAAAAAGTACTGTATCGACATGAAAATCTTCGAATAATTTTGTATATGTGTATTTTGCATATAGCGATTACAACACGCACACTCATTAATTTTCATCAATGAGCCGAACGAAAGACTGAGCCTGCGGCTTACTGTTTAATATTGAGGCGAATATATGAACAGTTTTTGCATATACGAATACGATGCCGCATCGTGTGGCAGCCAATGACAGCAGCCAGGGACCTCTCGAATGGCTTGCGCATCATTAATTTTTAGAGCTTAGCCAGATGACAAGCCCAACACACAAGCACACACACACACACACACACAGAGCGCAGGAGAGAAAAGAGATGAGCCCAAAAGGAGGATGGAGTCCTGGCACCTCTCTCTTTCTCGAAGGCCCAGAACGACTGTCCGCTTGACGGTTCACTGGTAAATCCAATAAAAAATCAGCAGAGCGCATCGCAACGACAACAAACAGAAAGCAGGAGCAGGAGTAAGAGGCGTGTGTGCCAACACAACAACAACTACACAAAAATCATTAAAAGCGGCAACTGTGTCCTGTGGGCAGGATAGCCAAACAACTCCTTAAGCCGCTCGCTCCGTTCGCTCAGCGTTCGTCAACCATTCCACGTCAAAACATCAAATGCGGCAAATGGAAGACAGCGCCAGACTCGCGAGTGTTGGCAATATTTATGATATTCAAGGATTTTCCAGTTGACGTTTAGCCAGGAAAAAAACAAAGCAAACAGCAGAAAGCAGAAGCTGATAGAGGAAAAAAGCCAAAAGCGGCTTTCATAAGATATTCGAGAAATGCTTAAAATCATTAATATTCATCGCGTTTTGCAGTTAGAACAAAAGCAAACTCTGTGAAAAGAAAGGGAGAATTTTATGCATATGCAAAAAGCAGAGACATGAGAAAGGGAAGAAATTCAGAAAGGAATGTCAGAATGCCAGAGAAACTTAACGCAAATCCACTAATATTGAGGTTTAAGGCTTAGCTGGGTTTGGCACTTAAAGGGGAGATTTGCTAGTGGAGAACAATAAATTCAAAGTTATTTTTATTATTTTTTACCAATTTGCGTTCTCTAATTGTATTACCTTTCTAATATTCATTAGTTGACCAAAAAATACTTTATTGGATAATATGCTAGTGCCAAAGTACATATAATTAAATATGTATACTATTAATAATAGTTACGCCAACATAACAAACAGAAAAAAGGCAAACAAATTAAACAATATTTCTAGCTTACACTTATTTTGTTGTTTTTTTTTTGCGACCACTTTCTCTGTATAATTTCATTCATATAAAGTTCAACTTATGTGTTATAAGCTTCCATAATGGAGTCCATAACAGAAATCACGCATTTCCGTCACGTATGCCATTTCCGATCAAGCTCATGTCGAACAGCATGTGTTTCTCGCTCTCTCGCTCTTTCAACTAAGTTGGGAAATTTATTTTTGGTAAAATGTTGAATCATTTGCTTGGAAAATGACTTTTTAATATGCGACACACTTTTTGGCGCTCTGAGTTCGCTCGTGCCTAATTTGAATATTTATCAGAGCCGAAAATACGCATGAGAGTCCTTGAGGTCCTTGCAAGCGGAAGCGCGTAGCGGTCATTAGACCAGGCATTACATGTGCTCGCTCCACTCACTCATGTTGCACAAAGGAAAACAAGCGTGCCACTACTTGTGGCAAGTGCTGGTCATTCTTGTTCAGTTCACCACATATATCCCTGCAGGACATGTAGCTTTCGACTGTCGCTAATTACCCCCCAAAGAAAGTTCCTTAACATTTATTCTTTTATAGTGAACGCACACTAAACATTTCTCTGATTTGCATAAATTACGCGTTGCTTGCGACTGGGCTTTTGGATATTAATGAAATTCTGGCAGGACATGGAAGGTGTAGCTCGTAGGTGCCTGCAAATGTTGCTCACGTGAGCCTCATAATTACATACCAAATGAGTTTCTGATGGCAAACGGAAACGCTGCTACAAATGCTTCATATATGTAGTATGGCTAACCCTGTATCGTATTAAATATTATTTTCTCTCTACTCGGTATTAGTTATTTTACTAAATTGAAATACTTTGCCTTTCACCCTTAACGCTTACCCTCAAACATACCATAAATTTTGTTGCATTCTTATGCAAATGTGCAACAAATGCAATTGAAAAAGAAATGCGCAAAAAATTTGCATTCAACCTATTCATACTATTCGGCGGTTCTTTCTATGAATGCGGTTTTGTTCGATGTGTGCACACATCAATACAACATCTAGACAACCGACGGCAACACCCTGAACAACAATAAGCTATATGACAAACAATGCGATTTCTTTTTCAAATGCAGATTTCGCAATCTGTTTGCATCGTTTCCACTTGTCAACCCATCAATCTCACACTCACTCTGCCTCTCCCCTCTTCCCCTCTGTCAAGGATGTTTGCGAATATGCGAAAAGTGCACCCTTGTTTGGTTTTGGGAAAAAGTGCAATGAGGCCTCAACGAGCCGGCAATTGCGTAAGGATAATGCATAAGCATTTTATTAATGGCTTGTTTGTCCTCTCGCAAAAGAGGGTTGCAATTTCGCAAATTGGCAAAAGGACATGCAAAGCTGCATACTAGAAGACGTGTGTGGGAATTTTACAAGAAATTCCGTTACATTTGCATGACAAGGGTATATTTTGGAAGATATGTGAGGGTTTTATTTTTGGGATAGGGTTAAGTTTGAATAAGACTTTGTCCGAAGAAGGTTTGATAGATCGAAAGTTTTGAGTCATAACCATAAGTTTAAAAGATTATTTGATAATATCCCTTCTTGATTATTATACTAAACAATTTGACATTTAATGACTCTAGTTAAACACACAAGCCTATAAACATAACACGCCTTAACTATCAATTACTCACATTGCTAATTGCTTAAATAGCCGTAATAATACAAAATCCCCCTTTTCAAAGGAATTGCTAATTTATGCACTGCCCAAAGCGAAAAGTCAAATCAAATAAAACTATAAAAAAAAAATAAAGCAAACAAACCACTTCAGAAGTCAGCGGGTAAGCTGTTAAAAACCAGTTGACCCCAAGCTGACCAATTGGGCTGGTCACTCAATGCCCTTATCCCTGCACTCTGCGTGCTGGTCAAACAAGGGTGCAAATAGGCGAACAAGCGATAGACTGGACATAGGTGGCTATAAAAATCGCATTATCATCTTAAATTTATATAATAAGTAGCTACTGAGCGAAGGGTCAACTTACTACCTGGTGTACATAAGTGTGACCAGACAATTGAGGTAGGGTAGGACTTTTATTTGTTTATGCTTGTCAAATGACCGCTGGTCAGTTCGGGGGGAAAACCGGTTCAATTATAGATACTAATGAGGTTTAACTCTCTGCAAATTATGCTTGAAGATTTTTAAATAACTGTTTTAAATCGAGATGGTCACACTGATTCAAGGAACAATTTAGTACCGCCTACAAACAGATAAGTCTTTATAGAATCTCCAGCTTCAACATTCACGTTTATTGAACATTGGGAATGGGGTAAGAGAAGTGAGAAGAAAGGACACATCTGATGGCGACAAGGGACACATTATTTTAATTTCACCAAACGAATGAAACATTTCGTTGCTTTTTGTGCAGAAAAATACCCCAAAAAACAAACGAAATTTCTGCTGCGAAGGGTGGCAAAGAAAAACCCAAAAAAAAAAATATTTAAAATCGTAAAAAATGAGCGAACAAGACGAAGAAAACGAAAAACATTAAATGAGTCTAAATAATTTATGCCAAACGCAAAGTGTGAGCGCCACCAGTGCGTGTTAAGGGATGGGGAAGGGGGTGTGATGAGGGGGTGTGGTGAGTAGCTCTGTGCGACATGTGCGTGCGTTAAATCTGCTCGTTTCTAATTTTTTAAACATTTTTTTCTTCTCATTTCGGCCAGACAACAATATCTGGGCATTTTCCACCCAAAACACAAACACCAACAACCCCTGCAGCAAGTGTAATTTTCGAATGTTAAGTCCCCAAACTCTGCACAATTTTTTTTTACAGTTTTAAGCATACTACGCACTGAATGTAATATGTATGTGTTTATGTGTGTGTGTGTGTGTGCGTGCATGGCCCAGACATTAATATTTGTTCTCGTTTTTGGTCCTTGGCAACGCGCCCTTAACGCATTTTTTAATGCGCTCACCAAGGACCTCAAATGTGTGTGTGTGATTGTGTAGATGTGTGTGTGTATTTGCTCATTAAGCAAAAACAAAGTTAAGCAAAAGTTTTTTAACATCTTCAGACATTTTTTCTGTGTTTCCGCTTTACGTTTGTTTGTACTTCTTTTTTTTTGGCTCTCGCTTCCTGTTGAGGACTTTTCACATTTTTTTTTCTACTTCGTATCTTTTGCATGTGCGGCCATTGTTTTCTAATTGGAATACAGGGTGTTTCAGGTTGTGATGGGAACAAGGAAAACTATTTAATGTTTAATTGGTTAGAACAGAAATTTAAGTTTTGTTTAACAAGTTTTTCTTACGAATGTTTTGAATAACTTTTCCTTAATATAGTTTCTCTTCGCATCACCCTCTATACTGTCCAATGCCCAGTGAGCTGAACCTTGCACACTGTGGCTCTGGTCCCTCATTAATTTTTACTTATCTTGACGTCATACAATTTTTATGTTCTCTGGCACTTGTTTATCTACGTGCTCACTTGTAGTTCTTCTATATATGTATATGTATGTGTCGCGTCCGTGTACTATGAACCTGTGAATTTGCTTTGATTACTGGGTTGAGTAGAGAGGTCGAGCATGTAAATGGTTGGGTGGCACATTTTGGGACATTGTGGGTTGCTTATTGTCTAGAGACAAGTAAAAGCATTCGTAAGTACAAATATATATATGAAGATGGAAGATTTGTATACCTTTTCAAACTAAAATCTTAATATTTGTGTTTTAATTTTGCTTGAACGATTAAGCTCTACTATCTCCAAAAGGCGAATATTCCACATAATCCCAACTTACATTAACTGGAACTAACCAAAATGTTTTCCCCCTTCAATTTTCCATCCGCTTCCCCGCTGCGGTAACACGGCTTACCACAGACTAGTAAACCACATCAGAAGTCTGCTTTTATTTCAGTACATTTTAATAATAATTTTCATAATCCTAATAACAGTTATGCGCCAGTGACGCCAAGAGACGCCATCTTGGAAATCAAAGTTAACGGTTAAAGTGGCCAAGCCGCAGCAGCGCACCGCTGTCGACGTCGACGTCAACGTCAACGCCGAAAGTCAACCGAAGAAGCTGCAGAAGAAAATTCGCGCAGTATTTCATTCGCGGCCAGTAATTACGCATTCAAGTAGAAAAAGTTTATCTCTTGTCGAAAAATTGAAAAATTTTCATTTCATAAAATGAGATTAAAAACGCAAGAGACGAAAAAGCGGCAAGGAGGGGGGTGTTAGTGCTGCCGCAAAAGCAGTGCAAACCGCAAAGGCTCTCAATAGACGGGCAGCCGCCGAAAGCGAAGGGCTTAAATCGGCAAAAGTTTACTACCAAAATATTTTTAAGAAAATTACCAGAACAGTCAAAGAAAGCGCTGCGGTCGCGATGCCGGGTGTGCGGGGGAGTGAAAGCAGTTTGGCCAAAACAACTGAACAAGAGCTCAAAAGCACAAAAATAATAATGGCCGCCAAGGCAGCGAGTTGATGTGGAGGGGGGTAGAAAGAAAGAAAGGGGGGAAATGGTCCCCCAAAGGGTTTTACGCGAAGGAAACTGTGGAAGCTTAGGCTCAGTTGTTGTTGTTGATGACGATGAGACGCAAAGCTAACGACGACAGTCTGGCAACGCCACGCTGTATGTATGTGTTTGTGTGTCTGTGTAGGGGGTTGGGGTGTACTTTGTGCCATACGCACTTTTCAACCCTTTTTCGCGCCGGCGGGGAAAAATTGCGTAAAGTGCGAAATTCGCTGCGTGGTGTCTGTATATACCAAACACATATATACATAAGTATATTATATACTGTTGCAAACTGTTACATTTTACGATATACGCACACACACACATACATACATACATACAAAGAGAGAGTATTAACTGTGTCCCTGGCGATACGAAAAGGGTTGCCTTCTACTCTAGTCGTAGCGAAAAATGTTTCATTTTCATTTTTAGCACTTATTGGATTTCAAAATGAAATCCATTTTGATGGCAAACGAAGCTTTGATATATGGGATACACGTGGTTAAGGCGTGCGGTAGTTAAATAAATTAACAGCCTCAGGGAAAACACAATAGATGAGAAAGTATAGCGCAAAAGAGAAAGGGGTTCTTGTGTTAATAAAAGTGGGGCTTCAGGCATTTGCCAATGTGCGGAAACTGTCACCCAGGGAGCCAAGGTGTATCGTTCTTGTTGGTATGAGATTCATTTACATGAATTAAATATTTCTATGCAACGAGTTGTAATTAAAGTTAAAGTTTCCCCAGAAGAAGAAGACTAGATAAATTCAATGCAAGGTAATCCCAAAGAGCAACAGAATTTCTTATAGCCAAACAGTTATTTACAATTATAAATAATGATTTTAATGAAATACCTGAACATATTTGCTTCAAGCTGAAGGAATCTGAAAATGTAAGATAAAATAGATAAATAGAATATTACGATGATGGTACATTAAAAATATTTGAATATTAAAGTTTATACCAACTTATATTGGAATAAACAACTTTATAGTAATAAATATGTTTCATTTCCGACGGCAAATCAAAAAATTCTATTTACCATCTGCAACCGAAATTGTAACCAGGACACGACACACACATCAAACCAAAGAAAAATAGCATCCCAGTAAAAAATATATGTTGAATCTCTGGCAGCTGCGTTCACAAAATGCAACAAAAAGCAGCAGGCGCAAAGAGCGAGAGAGAAAGAGTGAGAGGAGCAGGGGTCGGAGTATAAAAAGAAAATTTGCATATATGAAACCAATTGCTAAAGCGGCAGCAGGCAAAGAAGAGGCAATGTTCATAGCCAAAAAAAAGGATGCTGCACACTTCACATGACAGGCAGTAACAAAAAAAATAAAAAATCGAATAAATAGGAAATCATTTATGGAAAAAAGGACGAAAGGTGGCAAATATTACGCAGGACTATTTGTGAAACGGCGAAATGAAATGCTTTCATATGCAAATGTAAGTGGCAACTGGGGAATCCACAATTGAAATCTTATGAAAAGCTGATTTTGATTTGGCACGTAGCCAAGGTACAGGTAGAGGTTTTTAGGTTGCCTACAAATTTACGTTTCATTGTACATACTTCACACTCTCGACTAGAAGAGATGTGGAGCTATAGAGTAGAGTATCTTTATCCTCTCTCTCGTGAGCCTGGTCGTAATCCCTTCCAAATGAAACACTGCGTGTGTCAAGGCAACAACACCAAAATATTTAGTAGGATTTCTGTACTGTTTTTCTTATTTTCCATTTTTTTTTATGTACGCATAAATTTTCTGTACGCACACACACAAAATGGCGTCTCGCAGCTCGCACAACTCGAACTAATCCAATTTATTACAGCTCCATAACTTTTTCCTATTTGCTTAGACGCCCTTCACTGCCCTCCCCCATCACCCTCCACATACTCTAAATGCGTCTTATTAGATGAGTGTGTATGTGCGTGTGTGTGTGGCATGTTTACCCTGCTGTAAGTGTATGTGTGTGTGTGTGTGGGTTATAGCGAACTTTGACTCGGCGCCGCTTCGCGCTTCAATTTCAAGCTTCTATCTTTTCTGCCTTTTTATGATAAATTGCATTAAGCAACCACCGACGCCCAAATGCTGCCCACAACCACCCCACCTAAATCCAACTGCTGTCACTGCCACCCTCTCTAAACTGTTGAGAGTGGGTTGGGTGGTGGCGGTGTGGGTTGTTGGGTGGGTGAGGTGGTTGGGGTTGCGTGTGTGTACGCACATGCGTTTGCTTCTGTTCATGGTTCTAAACTCGTATTATTGTTATTCCAAAGGATTCAACTAGCCTAACACACACAATCCTAGATATTTTATGCTTCACCCTCTTTGCAACAAATGCATTCAAAATGGCTGTAAACTATGGTTATCCATGTATGTAAGATGTACAACATGAGAGATATTTCAGTTGGCTGTACCAAAAACTAATTCAATTTCTTGTACTTGAGTTATCAGATAAATTAAAGGTATTGTGTATGTATTCATAAAAGCAATTATACAAATTTCCCCAGTGAATTTGATGCCAGACAGCTAAACAAACTTTTATTGCCATAATTTTCATTTTAATCAAATCTACTTGAAAATGCAGCGCCCACTAAGTGAGTTTCATGAGCTCAAATTCTAGTCAAACATTTAGCTCTGCTACTAAATATAATTCTAAAATACTCAAACTTAGCTAATATTTATAACTCTTAGTTTCACAGCTTAGGATACTTTGTGTTTTTTTTTTGTTTTGTTGTTTTTTCGTTATGTGCTTATGAAAAGCCAAAAAGTAAATGCAGCTAAAAGTCTATATGCACAAACTGCTTTAACTGGCTTTCACACAGCTCAGCTCCCTCTTCCTTTCCGCTTCCGTTTCCCTTGTCTAACCAACAAGTGACAACAAATTGCATAAAAATTTGTTTACATTTTATCCGCAGCAGAAGCAGCCACTGCACTACAGCAATAATCTCTCACGCAGGACCAAAGAAGGCGTTTATAGATTTTTGCAGCATTATAAAAAGTAAAATATTTGTTTGGATACCAACCAATGTAGAGAATGGGATAGAAAGTTGACATTATGGATGTCTATATGTGTTAGGTACTTTACTCCTTTAAAGAACGTGGCAGCAGTTGATTTTCAAGCTGATTTCCCGCTGACAAATATCGCGTGTTTGTGCTGATCCCGTGGAGCGTAAAGTGCAGTTTTCGCTTCGAAACTGTCTGTGAAAACAATGAAAAATTCATGCAAATGAAAAATAAATGCACACAAGCCAAAGGATAATGCCTGACACGGAGGGCAAAAGCAGCCGGAGGAGAGCCAGGAGCCAGAAGCCGTTAGGACCGCCACAAAATAGAAACACATTTCATGCAGTTTTTACGCTGGGGTCCTCGTTGGCTATATGACTGCCTGCCTGGTCTTTTTTGGAGTCCTTTTGTCTGTGCCACGAAGTTTCAATAAATTATGCAAAATTGTTCGTGGTTTTCGCGCTTTTCCTTTGCCCACATTTTCCATGCTGTTTTATTCAAATTTGCGTGCATTTTTTATTTGCTAAATAAACAAAATTTGAGCACAGCACAAAATTTATATTTTTATGCAGTCTTTTTTCTCTCTGTAGTTAGGACAATACAAATATCAACCCTTGCCTAGAAAAAACTGCTATACAGCATCCGAAAAAAAGTTTACAGCCGAACCCTAATGAAAAAAGGATCACATGTCTTTGTCTATCGATCTCGTAGCTTCAGGTAAGCGATATATGCAAATTAGTTTGATTAAATATTTAAATGAGCGACAACCCGCGGGTTCAACGGGTTCACCTCCGTATTCCCTTTTCAAGGGTGCACCGCCAAACTACGACAGCTGCATTTTCAGTTAGCGCATTTGTAGAACGAGCCTCAAATCACCTTAGCTCTTAGTTCACCTCTTGAACTCATAGCGAGCACACACAAATTGCTTAATCGAGTTGATCGAAAGAAACTAGAGAGTTAAGAAGACGTAAAGTTTATAATGTGAAGACAACTTATGAGTGTAAAATGAATAGTAAAGATATCTAGTAATTAGTGTTGAGTTTACTTAAGATAACAACGTTTTTAATGTTTTTTTCACTTTAAAATACAACAAACCCGAACTTTTTAACCTGCCCTTCACTTTTTTGTAGCAAGTGGAAATAATTTTGGTTCGGCTTCTGTGGCATTCGTTTCCAACTAGAAACGGCAGTTTGTAGCCCATGTAGAGACTTTCTAAAGGCTCTATACAATTAGGTTTCAAGCCATTTACTGCAATGCGTACTAACCAGGCAGAAACTACCATAGAGAAGTTGGCCACATGTACAATTTTCAATTTTTCACTGTTAGGCAAAGATAACTGTGATTGCGGGGATCTCCAGCGTCATAACTAGATAGAAATTACCAAGACAGGCAAAAGTGGCACGAGCTCTGTGTTTTGTGCTCCTCACAAAGTGCCATATGCTTAAGAGAGATCGAAAGATCTGGCGATCGAGCGATCAAGAGTTCTTTTTGAGCAGCAGCAGCAGCCACAAAACAAATGATTATGTTTATACTATTAAAGTAATTTACTAAAAAAAATGACGCCCAACGCCAAAACAAGATGAGCCTCCTCAATGGAAACTGCTGCTTCAGCTGCGGCTGCTGAAAAACGATCTCTGATCTGGAGGCGAACGATCATTGCGATCTCGTCAAAGTCAACCGCTTTTAGCTGCAGGTTAAGCAGCCTGCTGTCTACTTAAGCGTAATCTTGTAGTAAGGCACACTGAAGCAGATTCAAGCGAGGCGATCCGATCCGATGACGATCATTCGCCAAGCTTTATCACAACATTTTTTGCCAAAGAGATGGATTAGTGCGGTCAAGTGCAGCTACACTCAGAGAAAAGCATTCAATTCAGTTACAAACATCTTAAAGTTCAGGCTACAACATGTTTTTCATTTTTGCGAGTGTTACTTAGCTTGGAGTCAAGTTGCTTGTTGGTTGGTAGCTGAGGTGCGAGATCTGTAAATAATGTGGCAAAGCTGTGGTTTCCTGCCCCATGGGCGCAAACAGCTGGTGCCCCATGTGTGCCGCTACGTTGAGCTCTGGTAGAAGATCGTTAATCGAAATCGCACTTTGGTTCTTTTTGTTACTCAACTACATCTCTATTAGCCCCCGCCTGCTGATTTGGTGATAACGATCGTAATCGTAGCGGTACTTTATGTGCATGCAACACATGTGGCACTTATCTCCTCCCCGTCCGCATCTTAACCCACCTTGTCCACTTATGTGTGCACTACTATATTATTTTGCCTAATTTAGAAAATAGGTTTTCTCTACTCGAAATTAGTATGATTCGCGAATAGAATGCATTTTTCGTACGTTCGCCTTGTTAAGGCTTGATACCAAATTGTAGACACTTGGTCAACATGTGTTTTGGCCCCTATATCGTTAACTTTTAAACACTTAAAATGTTGTTTCCGCATAGCTGAAGTACAAGTTTTGGGCAAGCGTTTTGTTTCTTTTCGTTTAAGTGAAAAGAAAAAACAAAATGAAAGCAAGTCTTGTAGCCATCGTTAAGCAGACATTTATTAAATCCATACTCATAAATATGCATGTGGCACTCAACTCAATGGGGAGCTCTTCTAATTACGTGAAGTTAGAAGCAGGGGGGTTTCACAAAATGAAATCAAATATTACGAAAATACATTCAAGGAACATTGCTAAGTAGACAGACGGAACAAAATGAAAGGCCTAAGACTCGTTTTATTAAGTGGCATAAATATGCATGAGGAAACCCCTTAAAATAAAAATCCAAAAAAGGAAAAGAATTTTACTGAAGCTACCCCCACAGTGAAAGTTGTTTGCTTAGTTGCCGTGTGTTTGGCAAAAAGAAAAAAAAGCTATTTAATCGGACGTAAAACCGGAAAAAGGTTTACAATTAAACAAAAAAAAGAACTTTGTCTGTCTGCTTTTGATATCATTTACTTCACGGATGGCATTTTCATGTATTTGTTTGGCTTTGCGGTTCATTGATTAAAATCAAACTGTTTATTAGCACCACCCCTCCTGCACAAGGGTTAACCCACAAAAAAACAGCCCCTACAACAAACGAATTGAATGTCTGCTGCGTGTGTTTGTTTAATTGAGTTTTTTTCTATCGCTTTCTTTTTATATTTTTGTGGTTAATATTTGCATTGTTGGTTTGTCATTCTCATTAGTGCATAAACATTCATGACTTAGAGGGTTGCAAAGCCCTCAAAAAATATAAATAAAATAATATACTTCACCTACCTATCAATCGTCATATATATGTATATCATTCATTTATCCAACCTAATATCTATCTATCCATTTATCGTTGTGCGGCAGAGTTGTTTGTGTTAGCCACCCGCAAAATGATTTTAATTTTAGATTAGTTCACGAATAATAAATTTCAAATGAATAATAAAAAATAAAACTGGGAATCTACCCCCAACTCCCAGAAATATTTACTACATTCATTTGGCATTTGCCATCACATATCATCGTCAAAGTCAAATTCAACGTCATAACATTGACAGGCGAAGCGGGAGGAGAGAGAGAGGCATGTCAATATTGTACATACTCATAAGGTCTCTGTTTGGTATAATATTTGGCTTGCATGGTTCTGCTTACTTAATTTAAAAGACACCCAACGATTATTGGTTTCAAATTGCTTAGAACACGCGAATTTTTTTCGGCATTTCTCGGCAGGATGTTTTTTTTTTTTGAGTTTTTTGTGTATTTTTTATTGCCCCATTTCAGTTTTTATTTCCTTGTTATACGCTTCAGTAAATCGGTAGGCGTTGATCCGATCAAACGTTTCTGCATTTTTTTTGTCGATTAACTAAACTCCTTTGTAGACAATGTTTGTTTGTACTTGGTGAAAAAATGAGTTATTTGCGCTAAAATGCATTTCAATTTAGATGTGGAATCAATCTAGAGGTCAAAACCATGTGAACCAGAATGACAAAGTTTTTAGATAATACACATCTAACTGAAAAATGTAATTCTCTTCACTTACGACCTTTCTAGCCACTAAAAAGCTAAAGTGAACTTTATGCAACGTCAAGTTGCCAACTGAGACTGTGTTTGTAGCTGTGTTCATATGTCTACTCTTAACAAGCCTTTCAATATAATTCAATGTCGTTCAAAAACCAAATCCATTAATCTTTCAAGTACCCTGCGCTTACCTCCTTACTTCTATCGTTCACATGCAATTTGTGTGCTACTTGTTGCTGCTGTTGCTGTTGCCTCTGTAGCAGCTACCTTTCACAAAGGAGCCACAAAGCAACACCTTTTGCTGACCACAAGCAACAACAACAATAACAACTTGGTATCTTTTTACCTTTTATGATGCGATTTGCATAGCGTTTAGATTGCCTCCATCGCATCGCATCGCTTCACGGCGCATATTAATATTTAAGTCGCCATCCTTTTATGCCATGTTCGGTTTCACATCTCTCCGTCCGTCTGTCTCCTTTCCATTCTTCCCGGTAGCGGCACGCCAGTCAAATTCAACTTTGCGTTTCTCACGTGACATGGAAATCTTTTTATGTGCGCAACAAGTTTTTTTTTTAACAAATTCTCAGCTGATAAATGATATCGCATACAGTTCTTGACTCGATATGCATAGAGTTCTTGTCTTGGGTCATTTATAATTGTACAAGTCTACAAAAGGTGAAGTAAGTTGGTTTTATTTGCCGGCAAGTTGCTCTTTTGTCTGCTGTTAAGTTGGTCTTCAAATGATATGTGCTTATCTTCAGTTCAACTTTCTTTAAAGTTCTTTATACAGTGTTTCTTTGAGAAACTCATACTCCATTCAAAGATCCACACACGATAAGCTCTACCCAAAGCTATCACTTGACACGCCACACACACATTAGATAAGCGATCATAAAGAAGAGAGAGAGACGCTGCCCCACAAAAGTTGCCACTTGAATGTGATGATGGATTATTAGTACGTGTTGCCGGCACAAGTTCGAGGATGTAGCAGAGAAAGATGCTGATTTACCTAAAACACACGAGACTCATTAATCCTGGTCGGCAAACGGGAGGCAGGACCTTTACTACCGACTGTTCTTGCCACGACTCATTTGTGCTAAAAACTTTTGCGGCTTGATAAATTGCCCAACAGCAACACACACAAGCAGCTATCCTCCGATACTCTTCCTGCTTTTGTCTATCACTTGCTGCAGGCAAAACAACAGCATACCATTCTTTATACGCCCAAACAGACAGACATGTAGAGAGACAGTCGGAGGGACATGTGTGCAGAATGTGTGAATGGCTTTGGGCCAAAGTTTTTTATACCCTGATCCCATTAAAAATGGGAAATAAGGGTATAATGAAGTTGTGCAAAAGTATGTAACAGGCAGAAGGAAGCATCTCCGACCCCATAAAGTATATATATTCTTGATCAGCATCAACAGTCGAGTCGATATAGCCATGTCCGTCTGTCCGTCTGTCCGTCTGTCCGTCTGTCCGTCTGTATGTATGAACGCGTCGATCTCAGAGACTATAAGAGCTAGAGACTCCAGATTTGGAACTTAAGCTCGCCTAATCCCTAGGCAGTACAAGTTTGTTTCCGATTTTCGATAACTCTTCCCGTTTCCGATATACACATGGGATCGATAACAACAAAATCTTGAATTTTGAAAACTTTGAGATGCAATTTGAATTATAAAACAAAATAATGACAATCTGTGAAAAATTTATCGATATCGGATAATAAACACCGGAGATATGGGACATTGAAGTTGTGTATGCAGTATGCAGTATGCGCGTACACGCACACACACACATACTTGCAAGCACTGACTGTACGCGGAAAGTATAGGGATCAGGGTATCGTCTAGTCGGGATATCTCGACTAGAGCCTTCTTACTTGTTTTTTTTGGTTTTGGTGAGGTTTTTCTGTGTGCTTCAACTTTTGCGATAGGTAAACACTTAACACGTTTTTGCCAGTGATTTAAATGCTTCCCAGTCCCTTTTCTCTCACTCTCTCTTTTTCTGTCTCTATTTGCCAGGCATTAAATCACCTTGTCGTTGGAGAGAGTTAAGAGGAGTTTTGATATGCAAATACTTTTGGTAGAGTTTTTAATACCTGGTGCTTTGGTTTTGTGACGGGTTCTCTGTTTATTCCAAAATTTATTTCGTTTGTTTTGAGCGATTGTCACGTTTTTGTGTTTTGCGCGCTGTGATAAATAAGGACATTAATTTAATGCAAACTTAAGAGATGGAACTGAACTTTAATCAACGTCATCATCTTTTTGAAACACATATATTAAGAAAACATTATATAATTTAAAGCTTCAACAATTTAGTTAAAGAATTCTTGTTTAGTCATAAGTAAATATTCCAAATCTTCATCCTCACTCTCCAAATCACTTGTTTCTGTATCGGTTGGAACGTGCGACGATTGAGTGGTAGAGCCAGCTGATGAGGAAACCGATTGATCAGCACCCTCCTCAAAATCGGTAATTTGTTCTTCTTCGTTCAACTCTTCCTCCTCCTCATCACCATCATCTGAGTCAGATTCAAGGTCCATCTGCTCCCCCTCGATGTCAGGTTGCTCCTTCTCCTGCCCCTGCTCCTCATCATCCATATTGGTGTCATTTTCGGTGCGACGACTCTCATCGCTATCATCAGTGGTAGAATTATTACCATCATCCTCACTACCTTCTGATCGATTAGTCTCATCTTCGTCCTCAACCTGTGGCTCACGCTTAAGTGTCTTCAAATAGTGGACCTCCTTAATCAGAGCATCGCGTTCCATTGAGTGATATTGACGTTGAAGTAGACACTCAGTCTGAAGTTCCTCATTGCGAAGACGTAACTGAAATATTTCACTTAGATTCTCATTCTGTTTATTCACAATGGTTGTCATCAATTGCTCCAGTGACTGTATGTTAACTTCATGCTCGGCCAACTTCTTCTTGAGCAACCAATTCTCAGCACGACATCGCACCAGCTCTGAGACACCAGCTGTAAGCTTAGCATCATCGGTAATTGCTGTCTTCCAACTATTCGAATTTCGAATTTTGTATATATTATTTATTATTTTTATTTTCTTTAAAAGCACTTACGGAGCAAAGGGTTCCTGTTGTTGATCACCAGCTGTAGCTGTGTTCTCATTGTTCGGATTGGACGCAAGAGCTGCAGCATTATTGCTTACATTTTCGGCATTCGGCATTGCGGTTGTGGACTGACCACTGACATATTGACAAATGCAGGACATTTTAAAAAAAATACGAATTTCTACGTTTATTTATTTTCTTTCGAGTTAAAATCACAACTAATAAATATGTTGAAGTAAAATTTTAAGTATTCGGAATCACACACAATCTCTACCGACATTACATTTAACACAAAGCTAACTGGATACACAGAAAGCCAACTCCCATATCGTATTAAATGTATGGAGTTGTAGTCTAACTCATACTCTTTTTTTACAGTCTGCCCAGTGAACACTTTACGACTTGACATTTTCACACTTTGTTGGCAACGTTCAAACCTCCTCAAAAGGCAAGACCTCTCGGATTGTCCTTGTTGTTGTCGATGCATGTCTCACAGAGTTTCGGGACGAGTTTTTTGTGTGTGCGTCAGTGGATTGAAGTGCAAAATTGGTTTAAGTGTTTGCTAAACTGGCAGCAAAATGGCTTTTTCAATTTTATACTTAACGTTTATTTTCAACGACACAGACACAGACTGACAGTGAGCCAAACTTGCACCATAAAAACTAACAATTTCTTTTGACTCATTTTTGTTTTTGGCAACAAGTGGCGCCTGTAACGTAAATGATATTATGGATAACTATAAATAGAGTATAAGTATACGCTTTTTTCCCAACTTTACGCTAAAGTTCTTTGACTTTGGTCTTTGGCTACTTGTAATTACAAAACCATAAATAAATACCATTCCAAAAACCTAAAGAACTTGAGATCTTCAGCCACGCCCACAACACATTTCACACGCTCGCTTAAAGCGGACACTAAACGGGGCAACAAGGCAAAAGTTCTTTCGACCAACTTCAGCTCACACATATCATTTATAGCCGCGATAATCATGGCTTACACCCATGCATCCGCTTTTAGACACACATATATTTTATATGGTTTCCTCTCTCCCCCCACCACACCACTACTTCTACGGGGTCTCTTTAACTGGGATACTTGGAGGCACAGTTGGCTAAGGCGAAAAGTCTAATCGTGATGCCTAAACAACGCCAAATTACACACCAGAGGGCGCTACGCAGTGCATGTTAACATAAATTTGTTGCGCCTCTTCTGTGCGGACTGCCCCCAAAACACGATGGATGCGAGCGAGGGGAAAGAGGTAAGAGAAGGGGGGCGGATGGAGAAACGTATAAGCGTTCAACTTTAAACTAGACGCAACACATGCAAGCGCACATTTAAAAAGGCATAAGTCATACATGGCTAATAAATTGATTTGCCAAAGTGGATTAGAGGTCATTGCTGTACCCTGTATATAGGGTGTTCTGGTCAGCAAAAAGAATTTGAAAAAATGAATTTAATGTCAGCAAAAACTAAATTAAATACATACAACTGAATGAAATGTATTAAAAATAATAAAATATGTCATTTAAAATCAACTTAATTTAAGAAAAAGGTTGTCTTCTTCGTGGTATATTCAAAAACTTAAGCGATTACAAGAAGTCTTAACAAAAGTTTTGTGGTTTGACTTATCTTATTCACTAAATTCCCATTAGATTTTATAAGCGAAAAGAACACCCCGTATTGTGGTTGCCCACAACTCAAACGTAACTATTTTTGGCTTAACTATGTGTGCATTTGAAAGAAAAATTTTAGCACACGGAAACACGAGATACCCCAAACCAAATCGAGGGAGAAAGAGTCGAAACGCTTAAAATGCCAGTTTGAAGTCTATTATTTGCTGGACACGAGCATATATTGATTGCATCGCCAATCGCCAATGGAACAGGGGGGAAGTCCAGCGTTGGGGAGAAAAGCAAATTGCTTTAGCAAATACAACAAAATACTCGCCAAAATGGGCAAAGCGGCACTTGGATGCGAGTTTCAGTTGGAAGTATGGAAGTATGGAGCAGGAGTTTGAGTTTGAGCAAATCACATGGTAATGGATGCAACTTATGAAACAGAAAACCGCAAAGCAGAGGCAACTAGCTTTTAAGTTGAGAAGGTGGAATGAAACTTGTTTCACCTTTTCGGGAGGCGATTCAGCTGAAGCTGAGTTGAAGCTGGTGGCTTGGCTTGGCGGCTTCGTGTAGCTCAGCATTTAGCGTCTTGATCGGTTTATCACCGATTAATTAGAGTTTGATAAATACGCGCACGCCGTGAGTAAATAAATCATGAACAGCCAAGCTGAGTAGAAGGCATTCAAGATATTCAGCGTAGGAGTTCCACTTCGAACTGCCGAACTGCTGAACTTTATCAAACAAACAAGTACAAGTAATGCAAAGAGGAAAGTGTATCTGTATTCTTTACTCATTTGCATATGCCAAAACAAAAACAAAAAACAAAAAACCAAAAGAAATATAAACTGAACAAAAATAAAGGTACAGAAAATTGTTGTGTGCACTTTTGCGCGCTTTTGCATTTTATTTTTTTGATTGTTTTCGGCTGTCGCTGCTTTTGACATTCGCACAAAAGGCGCAGTTTGTTGGGAAAGGGCAAACGGTAGGAGGGTAGGCTAAAATATGAAATATCTTTGAACATTTCACTGTGTGTGAGCATTAATTATGTACCCGAAACAAGAAAAAACGATAGAAACGAAAAGAAAAGTCCTTTGAGATGCGACTGACTGACGACGAAGCAAATGTTGATGAGTCCTGACTTTTCTATGTTTGAGTTTGAGTTTTGGGATAGCTGTAGCTAATTTTTGTTGGATTTTTGACTGGTTTGGGTATCAAAGGTGCTTTGAATTATGCGCCTGCTGCATATGAAAGCAAATGCAATTTTTGCTGTTCAATTTTTGGTACACTTGAGCTTTGTGTATTTCTTTTTTTGGTTGGTTAACAAATTTTATATGTGTATGCGAGTTTTTGTAAAAAATTAAAGATTGGATGAGAAATCTAAGTAAAATGTGGTTTATGGCTTATAATCCTTAAGCTTTAATATTTAGTTTAACTTCTCACATTCAATTAATTTTCTTTTGCAGTCATTTCAACAAATATTTTTCACTTTTTTATTTGTGCTTATGAAAAAATATTTTTGCGAAAAATATTTCATTTAATTTGGTTTACTGGCTGCTGCTCTCTTTTTGCCATAGCCACATTTACGAGCTCAAATGAAATGTCTTTGGTTTATTACCGCAAGAGCTGCAGCTATGGCAGTCGGAGTAGGTAGATGAAACAAAACTTAGAAGGAGGTTATTATTATTACTACTACTGAATGTAGTTTCAGTTGTTGTTGTTGCGGAGTCTATGGCACTATGATTGCTACCTTTGCTACTGCTGCTGCACATCGCATTTGGCGTCTTTTATTCTTGCCCATGGCACTGGCAAAAATTGTTGACCACTTTCTGCTTGGCAGCTTTATTCACTACACTCCACTCTACTTTAGCTCGACTGTTGACCGTTTTCGCTTTGGTTCTGGGTCGGAGGACTTACTTCTCTCAGCTTTGCTTCTTCTTCATCGTCGTCGTCGTAGTTTTCTTATTGTCGCAGTCAAAATTGTTGCTCAAGATATCTCAATAGAATGAATGAATGAAGGAAGGGCTGCAGGGCTTTGGCTGGAACTAAAGTATTTTGCGGTCTTTCATATCCTTTTTGCACAATTATCCAGATTTCAATATTACTGCGTCATAAACAAAAACTGAGTGCGACCTTACCAACAAGAGGAAGGGTGAAGAGGAATGGAAAAGAAGCTTAAAAGCAAACTGCACCATGAGTATTGTGCAGAATGCTATTATTATTTCTATTATTATTGTTGATTCAGGAATTTTAAGTCACTGCCGCTTTGTTCAGGGCCTCACCCTAAAGGGGGTTGGGGTTATTGCATGCCTGCATCTTAGGGTCGTTTATATATTTATGCAACCGAGTCGTAGTAGCTCGTTAGTCAGCCAACCACAATTCGCAGTAAATCAAATAGAGGAAATTATATATTTTTTCCCATTTTCACTATTATTTTCTACCCAGTCTTAGGTTGGGAAAAACAACCGTACCATATATATAGCTTGGCATAATTTAATCGTGCCCATTAAACGCACTCAACAATTATGTACTCAAGTGCCAAAAATTCGCATCTTTAACTTTTTCCCGTATGCAAATTGGCTTAATTTGCTTTGAAAGACGCCCTTAAATCATATGGAAAATAGCTGGAGGTGAAAAACTTTCACTTGCCATGAATTTTCCAAGCAATCAAATCATTACGACTGTCACACACCCATCACACTTCCCCCTCCACAGCCACACGCGTTGACATTTATCAACGGCAAAATTTCAACTGTCATTTAAATTCTTGTACTTGGCCACAAAACAACACGCAATTGAACATTCATAAGCTTCCATCCAGAACCAGAGAACCTGACAGAAACCCGCAAAAGTACACACAACAGGAGGAAAAATCCTAATAACCCAAAATTCGCAAAAAATTGGCAAGCGTTGAGAGGGTGTAGGAAAAATACAACCCTCCAACCTGAAAATCTTTGATATGCCATTGCCAAAACAGTTTTCCACACAGAAGAAACAACACGGGGAAAAAAGGGCGACGCGTTGTCGACTGATGACGACACGTGACAATTGTTCTGTTTCTTTTCACACACCCCTCCCACACCCACCCGCAAAATGTTTGCAATTTCCCATTTTCACAAAACATTGGCATTTTCTTTTTGCAGCAGTCAAGTGCGTAATTTGTGGTAAGCATTTAAATAGAGGGTGTGTGATGAGATTACTTAATTCTGTAGGCTGCAACAAAATTATTAGCTGTAGGCACATTCATTTAAGGAAATTAATGAAAGATAAAATCTCTTATGCACAAACATATTTTAAACATTTATTTCAAGTGCTTTACAAATACTTGAAGAAACCTTTTTAGCGAAATTAAAAACTCATTTCCAAGCAACTAAGTATTTATTTGGCATTTCAATGTATTGCACAATTAAAAAGTATTTCTCATATCCTGCAAAGGAGTTCAGCTAATAAATTCTTCACCTACGCCAAGCAAACTGGCGGAAATTACCCAAAGGCTAAACCTGGCGACGTAAAAAGAAACAACAACTTACAAAAGTCTACAACGAAATGAGAAAACAAGAAAAAGACATTGCTATCCTCTCTTTTTTTTTCTTAGTGGTCTCAGCCGCATATTCGAATTATGAAATAAGTAAATGCGCACTCCATGCATTAAAAACCTTTTAATTTGCTAAATCGCCTTGCCAGACGTCGACGACGACGACGACGACGATGAAGCACCTTACGGGTACAGATACGGCAAACGGCATACGGGCCATGGAGGCTTTGCGGATTCTACGGCCACGGCACAACGGAAACGGATGGACGGAGTCTGTGTGCATTTTTGAGATTTGCAGACGCCTAAAGGATCCGACTCCTGCACATAGACACACTTGGATTTGGACCTGGGCAAAAGTTCTGTACAACACTCGAAAAAGCCCTCAGCCTGACTACCCCTACTCCCACCCGTACCTCTTCTACATGTGGCGATAATTTCCACTTTATGCCGCTTGCTGCTGCTCGACTACGAAATTCCTATGGGCCTTGCAGCAAAATCAAGAAAAAGCAGCAGCTCAGTCTGGCTTTGCTTCTGGCTCTTGCTAAACTCTAACTCCTTTTTCTTTCCATGCAAAACAAAAAATAAATATATTTGTGTTTTTCTCGCAATAGCCGAATTTTCAGCATTCCTTAGAAAATAGGCAAACAAAAAATTGGTAAGAGAAGAAACTCGGCTGGAGTCGCTTTTTTGAAAGGACGCACTGAAGCACACAAAATAATTTCACAAAAATCATAATGCATTTTAATTTTGTATAACTGTGTGAAGGGTATAGCGACTATGTGGTGAAGAATGCAGTCGTGAATATGAAATGCTTTAAATTATGGGTAAATAAAGATTGTTTTAGTTTATTGAATGTTAAGATAACAAACTGATTATTGCAATTACTATCTAATATTTGAAGGGAAGGTTGACAAACTGAAGTTCTTTCTCTCTTTACATTTGCTGGTTCCATTTTTGATGACGTTATTATATGTACTTTTGCTTGAAGGTTAGCACAGATTAATTCTGATTTGATTAAACAAAGTTCAACAAAAACAATTAGAGAAAACAACTTAAAGAGACGCCTCAAAGCATGCTACACATTTAGGGAAAGGTAAAATTAACGGAACGCACAAAAACTCGCTGCATGTGAGAAAATAATTAAATTTGATTTCGAACACACACAAATGCAATGCACAATTTGAGTTCAGTTCAGCTCTCAGCTCTCCCCTGTCGTGTCCATGGCAATCAAGTAATGTCATTGCATGACTCCACAAATATACTTAGATGAGTGAGGAAGAGAGGTAGAGAGTGTGTAATCGGGGAACACGCAATCGAAATTAAGAAAAAGTCTCGCATTTAACTTAATTGACAGCTCGCGGACTTCAGACTCCGGACTACAAAACTCAACCACCCACCGAGCCAGGATGGTACCCCCCCAACCACCCCACCCCCATTTACCAGTCCTATCCGAAAAAAATGCTCATTAAAAGCGTATTATACTATAGACGAGAATGTCTGCGTTTATATATCGATGTCTGTGTCTTGTAGTTGGTTCTTTCCTTGTTGTTGATGTTGTTGCCAATGATTTTTGTAAATTCATTACAATTTATTGTATCTGTGTGTGTATGGCAAAATAAATTGCAAACTCATTTACCGTGCGCGAAAATCAAAAAACTTTTTTCGAGCAGCTCAAGGAGTTCATTTAAATGCAAAATCTGAGATTCAGCCATGCAAAAATAAAGCAAAATCAAAAGCATTCGAAGCATTTTTGCCCAGCTGCAGCTAAAAGTTTGTTTTAACCATTTTTATAGACAGTTCGAACCTCGAAAGCGCCTAGACATCGTCTGTGGTTAGTCCTGAATGTCCTGTGTGTCCTGTGTATCCTGTGCTCTGTTCTCAATTTAAATTGTCTCCATGGAGATTTGTGTGCAGGCTGTGCGATGATTTTACCATTGAGTCTGCTCCTTGTGTTTTATATTCTTTTTTGTTCGGCTGATGACTTGACTGAAATTTTATTTGTTGGCCAAAATCGATAGTAATCAATATTGAATTATTAAGCACAATTCGCAAGTATATTGTCTTTCGAGAGCTTCATTAAATTCAAGCTATAAATGCTTTAAATACGCATTTAACATTATTATCATATTCCGGCAAAAGTTATGAAAATGCACTCAAACAGAAAAAGGTTTCGAAATGAAGCCAATTTCAGCAGCAGCTCATTTTAAATAGCCAAAAAAAAAAGAACATCACACAATTCAATTACCAAAAAGTGGATTCGCAAGGAACAGTCGCAAAAGCGACACGCGACCGTAGAAAAAAAAACCAAAAAAAAAATATTTATATATATATATATAAATGGAACAAGCGACGCACTTCAAAACACATAAATTATGAAAGGCAACAAACACTTAATTTTTTGGCTTAAAATCCAAAACAAAAACAACAACATGTGTACTAGATGTTAAACACGAATTTTCACTCATTAACGCGAGACGCTGAGAATAAAAAATATAAATAAAGAAACAGGCAAAAACCGCAAAAAACCAAGTCAGAGGGTTGATGCGTGTTTTTGGCATAATTTATGCATGTATGTGTGCTTGGAAGGGGAGGGGGTGAAGAGTGTGGGTCTAGCCAAGTGTTAATTTCGCATTACAAACAGCTAGAAAAAAAAATCATAATGATATAATTGTAGCTCTGGAAAAAGCAGCCACGCGCGACGCGTTAAAACTTTATAACCATACTTAAATGAGATTAAAATGAAGAAAATCGTAGAGGAACCATAAGAATCATTCATTAAACGGCGCGTTTTAAAACGCGCGCGTGATATAGCTTTAGGGCTTTAGTTTCCCATGGTCTACTAACCGACAAATGGGCAAATAGCAAACAAACGCAATCACAATTGGTTCGCAGGCAATCGCAATCACAGTTCGCAGTTTGCAAATCGATGCCATCGATGCCAAAGAGCAGTGCCAAAGAATGTGACTCGAAGCCCAAAAACTCTGAAAACTGCGACCATAATTCATATGCGCCACAAAGTCTGCGGCAATCAAAATGCCAAAAAAAAACAGCCAAAAACCAACAACTAAACCGCAGCAGCTTGAAGCTGGAGCAATGCTGTCAGCACAAACATTGAGCTGGATACTTGAAAATAAGTTGCAGAAGCGAACAACAACGAACAACATAATTGCAGGTCTCTGTCTGCGGTGCCTAATGCAAACAAACATGGGATTATGCTAGCGAATTGTTGATGCCACACAACCCACACAGCCACCCTTTGGCTGCCCCTTCGCAGTCTGACCCGTAACAAGTAGCTGACTGGAAATTGGGCCTGTACGTGTTGGCCCCAGCTCCATTCGAACGCACTCAGAAAAAAAAAAACAGACAAGGATCGACAAAAGATCGTGCGATAGCTTTTCATTAGCTGCGCCACAAATTGTGGCCCGAACTGAACTCAAACATGAACTTGCCCAATAAATAATGGCAAGAAAACATCTTAAAACTAGTGCAACTGCAATTGCAGGTTAAAGTCAAAAAGTTTCTGCTTCTCTCCATGTGCGAATCGATTTTCAACGCCTTCCCCGAATTGAATGGAATGAAAAGGAATGGAATCGAATGGAATATGTATGTGACTTGACTTCTTTGCACGAAATTATAATTTCACCTACAACAATTTGGCTCCCGGTTTCTCTGGTTAAACTAACTATATCTACACACCCCCACACTCTCCTCTCTATATATTAAATTTTTCATGGGAATTACATACGTGATAGATTGTTTTAGCCTCAACAACAACATCAGATGAGGCAGCTGGCTGATTGGTTTCTCTGACTGCTGCTGCTGCGATTGTTCATCGTTTCATATGCGACGTGACTGAAGTGCAGATTGGCAATCGGTTTAAGCCAAAAGAATATGCATGCAACAACATATACTACATGTGACTATGTGGCAACGAAATGACTTCTGAAGTTCAAATATGAAGTACTCCTTGCTACTTTAATCATTATTTAGCAAGACTTTTCGATGGATATGGATAAATTCAGGTATTTAAAGCCCGCATGGTGGACAGCATCCCTAATACTTTTAATGGTGCTTACTATAACAAGAGGATCATCAAAGTACATAAATTTGCCAATTGCCAACATCTTAAACCATGTGATGTCAACGATTAGTGAATTTCTCAAAATTCAAACAAACTAAGTGCAACAAGGAACCGGAAACGGCAACAACAACTGAAGATTAATGAATGCATATTAAACCTAAATCATTGCAATCCCAAAAACAACAAGCAACAAACAACGTGGCATGACCCCAAACAAGCATCACAACAGGTGGCAAGAACAGCGACAACTAGGTGGAGTGGTGGACTGAGCCCACATGTAGTTGTAACTTGCAACATGTCAGCTGCTGCTGATTTGGTCTCATCGTCGAATTGCGATTCTGCGGCGCCACAAATCTTGTATTGGCAAATGATTTTACAATGCGCCGCACACTCGTCAATGTCGCGGCCAGGGTCAATAATTGACCAGCGCCAGAGTCAGGGTGGAAGGAGTTAGGCAGGAAGGAGGAAGAATTGGGCTTTATTCTGTTAATAGAGTCGTGATCAACGGCCACGAATAAAGCATATGCTGTGGGGGGTTAGTAAAGGGAGGAGGGGAGGAGCCGAGGGAAGGGAAGGGACGTGGGCACACTGACCACCTACAACTATGTTATTGGTTTTAAAGCCACAATTCTCCCTTCAGTTGTTGTTGTTCAATTAAACGTTATGCCAATAAATTGTAAGCAGTAAGTCGTTTAATCTAAATTAAGCGCCAGCCAAAGAGAAAGAGGGGGAGTGTGGGGCATAGCTATTGAACGGCAATTTCCATCAGTTGCATCATGTGTCATAAACAAGTTGCAAGGCGCCGACAATATCGAGAACGCGTACTACATGCCCCAACAACAGGCAACATTTCCATAAACGACACCAGAGACCCACAGGGGCAAGTGCAACGTTTCCTGGTCGCTGATGTTGCAAGTAGGAGAGAGTTGTGAAGTTGCAGCAATCGTTGTCTGTCTTTTGATTCTTGATTCTGATTCTTGTTCTATGTAGCAAGTAAGCAATTTTTATGCTCATGTTGCACGTAATCACTGCGAGCCGCAGGTGGTAAAACGGCTGCCTCAATTCCATCCCATCCCATCCATTCAGTCTTGCATCCTTCGGTCTCTCCACTGCCTGCTCCGAAGAGCAGAAAGCCAGCGCTGATTGAATTGCACTAATTGCGTATTAAAGCTCAGCATCATTTTCAAGGCGAACAAATTTTGCAAGCAGCCAAATTGAATTACTACAACGACTCAACATACCACTCCGCCCCTCTTGGCTGCTAATGAAGGCAACGCTTGCCACAGAGACAGAGAGAGAGAAAGAGAGATGAGAAGAATCCCGTTGCGGGGAAGCTTGTTGGCTTTTATTTCGCTTAATTAATTGGCAGCGCCAAAATGTCTGCAGACGAATTCGAGACCGCGTGGGTCTTAAAAACAACGAAAACCGAAGCAAAAAAAAAATATACAAGGCCATGACAGTTGCCAGCCTCAAAAAAAAACCTCCTTTACCCTACCAATGCCCACCCAACACTTGAAAAATGCAACAAGAAAGCTGTCAACACAGCCAAAAACAAAAAACAGAAGAAGAATAGCTCTTTCCACTCTTTTTTTACTCGTCGAGTGCAGCCCCAAAGCAAGCCGCTGATGAAAGTCAAGTGTCCTTGGAGAATATGTGGGCATGCGGCATGTTGCATGTTGCAATTCTTTCATATTTTTGTTTTTGGCAATGCCCCCAAAAAAAATTACAAGAAGAAACTAATTCTAACTTTTTTTTGGGGATATTCAGTGCGTTTTTTTGGAAGGCAATGTTGCTGTGTTGCACAAAGGGTTAATTTTAACACACACACACACACACACATTTGACTCTGCGAGAGGGAGAGAAAGAAGGTTTATATTAAGGTAGCTTTAAGGATATGCTGTTCAGATATGAAGACATATAGAAGATTGAAAACGTATGGATTCAAAGTAACAAACAGTATACGAAAAGCTTTTACTTTTCAGATCATAAAGTATAGTTTCGCATTGATATATTAAAAATTCCCCTCTACCAACATTAAGTAAAACACGATGCACTCCAAAGCGAAATCTCTTCACAAGTATGAGAGCTATCCACAAGAATAAAAATCCAACACAAAAAAAGACCAAACTCAACTCATATTTGTAGTATACAATATGTATCCCAGTGGAGAGGAGGCTCAGAGCTTTGTGTTCAGTTCTATGTTCTGTAATAACAGCATTTTTGCTTAATTAACACAACAAAGCAATGCCAAAAATAAAAATATATATATGGCAAGGCTACAAAAAAAGAGAAACAAATATTGCTCTCTATATATATTTTTCTCTAACACAAAGTCACAGACTCGTCTTGCATTACCACCTGCCAGCGAATGAGAGAAGGAGACGTGAACTGAGGTGGGAAAAAATCATGAAAAATAACAGAAGGAACAAAATAAAAACAGCTCCACTTACAATGCTGGCAGCTGGCGCTCCCTCTTAACACCAGCCGGCTCTGCTGAAAAAGCGTTCGGCAGACAAAAAGATTTATGTTTTCTTTTCATTTTGTATATTTGTACACATTTCACATTTTACATTTTACATTTAACATTTTTACATTTGGCATTTCATTTGAAAGCGAGCCACCGAAAAAAACAAATGAACAACAAAATTGTATAAAAATTTCTATAGTCTACTCTCATTGCATACTTAAAGGCACATAAAAAGCAGCAGTAAAGCAGCCAAAGAAAATCCTCAAGCACGGAAAAAGGAAAAGACAACGGCTATGCCAAGTGCATGCAAATAGAATAAAAACAAAATCAACACACAAATGCATTTCCCTACAGTACATACAACTGACTCTCTCGCTCTCTGAATCGTTGGTAAAAAAAGGGTGCTTTGAATTAATACTTTTTCGACTTGCTTTGTTTTAGTTTAGCTGAGAGTCTAGAAAAATAGAAAAAACCAAACCAGGTATTGAAGTCACAAGGAATAATGCTAGCACCTCAAAAAATTAAGAGGTTTTTATTTGGCAATGTTTTTAATGCAATTTAATGGGAAGTTCTTAAAGTCTCAACTATTTAATATAAATATTTAAAATTTAACAGACTTTTATTTTCAAAGTCCATTTAGTATTCTGAAATAAGAAAACTACTTTGAGGCCTCACGTTAATTTAACAAACATTTACTTTTCGATAAGAGCAAGCTAAGCATTTTAAAGCCACACAAAGCAGTTCTTAGTTAACTTATCTTTTCTTGGCATTTGCCAAAATTTTCCAAGCTTGAAACCGAAAACCATCAAACTTGCCTCACATGCATAATAATGATAGAAAATTCGATCAAGTCCGACAACTGGCGCCACCACAAATCATACTCCTAAAACAGACAAACACAACGAAACGCACACATGCTGACTATATTCGAAGCATGCATGCAACGATAACTCTATCTAAGCAACAACAACGAACAATTTTCCAATTTTCACATGCGAATTATGGTCAGCAGCAGCAGCAGCAGCTAAGGCAGCCTCCCCAATACCCCATTCCGCATAACATTTGAAAGTCTCGAACCCACCGCAGTTGGATACGAAATTTTTGGAGAGTGATTGATAGCATGTTATGAGTTAACATGCTATTATTAGACCAACAAGATGCTACCAAAACAACTGACTGACAACAACAACAACAATTGCAACAACAACAACATTTTAGAGAGCCTGTCGAGGATCGTTGGGTCTCTAACCAAATGTTTACTCACGACTTTTTTGGTCTCGGGTCTCTGGGCTTTTCATTCGCTGTCTGAATCTTTTTTTTTGCGTCATATTTGCCAAAAGTGGAAAATTGTGCAAGAGAAATTGATTTCACATGATTTACGTGCAAGTTTTCGCAACAACATCAACAACAACAACAAACAGCAGCCCAAAAATATAATTTCTAATGTCATGTTCGGTGCTGCTGTTGGGCAGTAGACGGGGTGGGAGTTAAGTAAGCCAAGTCAGCAGTTTGGCATCACAAATCAATCCAATCGGATAATCACATGCCACACAGTTTCAAGCGATTGTAGCTTGTTAAGCGGCCAATAGATGGCGCTAGGGAATAATCGTGTGGCACAAGCAGGAGAAGGTTCATAAGCCTTAACTGTTAGTTGGTCAGTTGGCCAAATCGAATAGACTTAATGCAACTACAACAATTTCCGTTAGATACTTTTCGGCTTGTAAATTTTGTGTTGAGTACTCTGTGCATTTCCGCTAACTATCAAGTGTTAAAAGCAAATAAAATAGCAGCATTTAATATTCAGTTGGCGAAACGTCGCACAAAGTCAATGTCAACAAATCGTTAAATCAAATCAAAATCAAAAACTAAAAGCAGTTTGCTGAAATTTTTAGAAACCAAACAAATATTGCATAATGAATGACTATTAGCTACTTTGTAGACTCCATTAATTTATTCATAACTGTTGTATACTGTTATTCCGCATAGTCTTAAAGTTAATCAGACTAAAGGCCATAGTTATCAAAACAAAAATAATGCGCATAATCATAAGATAAAGTTTTCAGAGTCTGTATGATAGTATGAGTTGAAGTTATTTATGAAAGACCCAAGAATTTTGAAATTTTGCTAGTAACAAATGATTGCTTAAGCTGCCAAATAGAGAAATTTTAAATGGGTATCTCAATGCCAAGCATGTAGCGAATTCTTACATTTGTATGTGTTTGATTGCCTTGTTGACATATAAAGCAGAGGTTTGTTGCTTGAAACCAAAGAGAATCAGCTTTATTAATGTATTTTGCATTCATTCTGCAAAAACCTGTTTCGAATGCTCAAAATGAATAATCCAATCAAGATTCACACACCCAGTCTCATGACTGGACACTTTCAATGATTGTAAGTAGAACAAGAACAGATAATACTTTCAAGTGAATCAGGCTTTGCAGGCTAAGAAATCAAAAGTATTTTACATATTAATTGTTATAATAAGACGACAATCTCTTAAACTGAACGAACAAATAAATAAAAATCTCACTTCAATTTCACCTACAAACTGTGAACGACTTTCAGTACTTTCTGAACAAGCGTAGAACCAGTTGGCATAAGTGCGAAAAAAAGGTACCAACAGCAAAGAGACAGCGAATTGTAGAATCTCAAATCAAATAAACAAATTGATTAACTGTGAATCTCAAAACTTAAAAGGTATAAAACATAATACAAACAAAGGCATGCGATAGATAATGTAGGAGAGTCTGTATCTCTGTGGCACACTTTTGAAGGTGCCGCAAGGTGGCACACACCATTTAAGGTGACAAGTTAATTAAATATACGGTATGAGTCGGGTGAAAAGTGAGAGTCGAACTTGCGCGAGAGAAATTATAACACTGAGGCCAAAAACCTAAAAACATTTCAGATGAACAACAAACAACATAATACTGGTTTTGAGCTCGCTCACTTAACAAAATATATTCACAGCCAGAGACACACAAGCATAAAACTGTCAATCTCAAAAATAAATTGAGGCGACTTTACTGCCAGGCCCCCCTTGCTTCAGTTCTCCCCTCCTCACCTTCCCCCACCTCACACACACACCTCTCAAGCTCGTCTGACTTTGGTCTGGCTAGCTGGCTGACTGGCTGGCTGGCACTTAGCATGCGCATGCGCTACCGTTTCTTGGCCAGTTGTATTTTAGCCATTAGCACGTTCGGAGCTTGGAGCTGTTTGCCGCCTCAAGAGTGTGAAGAGACGCAAAGACTCTGCTGATTTATATATCGCCTTATAGTATATGTATATGAACGAACTAAAACTAAAAGTGAATTAAACTCGGCTCAAAACAAAACACTTTCGGGCGGCTTCGTGCATAAACTATTTTATGTTAGCGTGAAAGCGAAAGTTGCGTGCAAAGTGGAGTTTTACAAGCCTACGATTGAAAAAAAAAACCAAAAAACTCAATAAAAAAGACTCTTATCTTAAAACGAAACACAAACAAAGCGTGCAAAATCAAGAAAATCAACAAAACAACAACCTTCAAGAGTTCCTCAACAACAGCCACGACCAGAGAACCAGCTTTATAATGCCCGGAGCCAGTTCTCATTCTCGTTTGTTCTTCTACCTGTTGTGTGTGGCGTCTCTGTTGGCCGTCTCTAAATCGGATACCGGTAGTACAAAGAACTCCTATTTTATGTCGTATTTCTATTATTTGATTGTTAACTTTATCAATCCATTTGCAATGCCAGTTTTCTATCGTTTTGCTCATGTATGCCTTAAATAGTTAACTTTTCGGGGCATCGTATTAAAGATCCTTACGAATTTGTTAAGAATATGTAAATATTATTATTGTAACTCAATTTTGTACATATTATAAACTAAGACTGCTATTTGAGTTCAAAAATGTGATCGGCTAGTTTTGGGATTGTTTAGTTATTTTAAATTTAATCGTACCTGCGCTCTCTTTGTGATACAAACTTTTTTTTCGAGGCAAAATATAATAAAATATGTAAAAAAAGTCGATACATGTGATGGTGTTTTATTTATATTTTTTAAGTGTAAATATTTATGAAAACATTTTGTAAATATGCTTCAAATATTCTCACCCACAACTAACCAATATATCTAAGAACTGACAACTTTCTTGTATGTCGTATTCAAATAAATTTAAAAAACTAACCCGTAACTAATCCAACAATTTTTAGTTAATTATTCTAACCTTGTTGAATTTGCTAAAAAACAATACACAATCTACGATCAGGGCTACAAAATGCCGTTGCGATCATTAAAACATAAAACACAGCACACAGTGTCAATTAAACATTATACAATAAGCAAGTTGAGCTCGTGCAAGGGCCATAACAAGTTACAGTAAGAGACGTGACGTCTAAGCCAATGCCAATGTGCTACCACTATAAATAGGCAAGCATAAGTCATAAGACAAAAGCGAATGCCGACTTTAAAAATTGAATCAACGAGGGGGAGGGAGGTTGGTGGTTTGGTTAGCTCACAGCCCAACATTAATCGTCCGTCCACGTTCTCAACGCACTTGAAGGTCGCTTTCAGCATTTTCTGCTTGTGGTCTCAACTAATTAACACATACAGCTCGAGCCATGCAAAGCATTCTTAATGATGTTTATGTGGTATCTGCTAGTCGAGCACCAATAAGTTACTCAAAGAGAGTGAGAGTGTAAGCTGTTGAGTGTGTAATCGTTCAGATGCTTTTTACCAGTTTTTTTTTCCTCTCTCACAGTCTCTTCCTCTCTCATTGTGTCTTACGCTCTTGTCCATGATCTTGACCACGACGGTAGCGCTAACGATTCGGTTCGATTCGATTCCGCCGCTTGGCCGGTTAAGTTGTTAAAACTATTGGTAGCTCTCATTGACATCAAAAATAGTCTCAAGTCTCATCGGCAGTCAAGGTTAATAGTTGAAACTGTTGGATGCCGCTGGCTTTTGCTTTTGTTATTGGCCAATACGATTGCCGGCTACGTCAGTCGCGCTTATGCGGAACTGTTTAAGATGCGGAAGTTCGCATAAGATGATTAAGCATTTAAAACTTAAAGACTCATGCTTGTTTATATGTTGTTGTTTTCGTGTTTTAGTTGTCGGGGCTTAAGTTGTTTCGCAAAGAGAACTTGAGCTACTAATCTCGTTTGGTCAAAGAAGTTTTTTTTTTTCAGAAGATTGTTAGATTGGGAACAAGGACTTGAAGTTAATAACACTTCCTGTACATATTCACAAGCATTCACATACTAATCACTCATCACACACACTCGACTTATATTCACGAATACACTCACACAGTGCCACTGCAGCCACCTGCTGAGGATTTAGCTTATGATGCGGCGTTGCAGCTGGGATTATTAAATCATCGACTTAATCAGCTGGCACATGAGGAGGAATCCAGACAATCAGGTCTAACAAATCTTACGAACAATTTAGTTAGTCGTATACCCTGCAATTGTGATACGGGTCTATGCAAATGTTGTGCAGGTATGTGTTCCTTTCCCTTTCCCTCTTAAGATGGAACCTGTTTTAATTCTTTGTTATTTAGGTTTTCTAGCTGTGATTGGCATGAACAGTTGCACTGAGGTCGCCTACCGCCCCGATGAGTTCTCCTTTGAGCTGCGCATGAGGGTCAACAATAATATTTGGTTCCGTCGCAAGGTCTCGGGCCAGAACCCGCCACCCTTTTGCTTTAGGCCGCCGCGTTTCAACTTTGCTCGTGCCTGCATTCAATTCCACGACATTTGGTTTGTTGGTCGCAATATGCATGTCTGCATGTATATGTCGGGAGAATTCCAAGGATTTGACCTTTTCGAACGGTAAACTAAGTCTACTTGGCAAACAAATAAAATATTGATTGGTTTCTCTTCCTTTCACTTAGCAACTTTGATTGTCTATTGTTTGGTGATCACGGCGTAAAGATCGTCCCACCCGAGCAAGGTTTTCCGATGAGGCCCAACGATGTGGATATTGAAGAAATCGAGGATGAGATCGAGGACTACGATGAGAATGTTGTACGCAGTCTTGCCGAAAAGATGATAAGCTAATCTATCAGAGCTACACTAATACATCCACTTCCAAGTCCTAAAATCCTACTCCTCCTTTCCACCCGATCCCCTACATACCACTTCCCACAACACTGCTACTCCCTCTTAACTTAAATATTTATTATCACATTCTTGTCATTGTTAATTTATTAAAAACATGTGAAACGCTTGATGGCATCTCCCTTTTCTGCGGCACTTGGCTGCCAAATCACTTGAATGGAAAAAAACCCTAACTCCAAGACCATAAGAGGCCACCTGATGCGTCGCTTCAGAAGTGTGAAAACTGCAAAAGGTGCGACGTGTGATGTTCAAGTTCAAAAGCGAACAAAACTCCCTCCAGCAACTCTCCTCATACTCCCCCTTTTAGCCACAACAGCATGTGCAGTCAGCGCATCCGCATCCTGTTGTGCCTGCCTTCCTCCCTCACCTTAGTCGCTCCATTCAAGTGCAGATTAAAACACAAAGCGCATTCAGAATTCTAAAGGATAATGCAACCGGTTACATGCTGCATATGCAACTGCAGTCATGTAAAGCACATGCCGAAGAAGGGGACGTGTTCTTTTTTTCAAATGCAGAAACACGTCGAACTTCTGCTGTTGCTGCTGCACTTCGTTTGACTCGCAGTTGACTGTAATAAAGGACTATTTAGGACGAGAACAAGGATGCAATCCACACACACACACACACAAAACACACAGGAGAGCTGGGCCGAGCTGCTTGCAAAGTATTATTTCGCACTTGACGGCCTCAAATCGAGGCTGCATTCAAGTGCAAGTGCTCAGTGTGTGTGAGGGCAGGGAGCGGGGCAATGCAAATGCACAAAGGATGCAGAAAAAATGAATATGGAAGTCATGCAATGCAACGTTAAAGCACTTGTGGCCTACTGCAATTGAAAGAGATCCAATGATTGTGTAAGAGATGATTGAAAGGAGTGGTTAGAACAGGAATAGAACTGAGTTTTTAATTAGCTTAAGTTTTATCTATGAAAACATAGATTTTAAATGTTTCCCTTTTGATTATCTTGTTTTTCCATAATTTATTCTATATTTAAGCTTCGTAAATATCTATCTATCTCGCAGAAGTTTTAACCCATCACAATCTAATTCACATATACTTCCTATGTTGACAGATTTTTCCCATGTGCCCATTGAATTTGCCGCAATCATAACAAAGGCGTCAATTATGTTGTTAAGCCACTGTGTTCGCATTTGGTCATTGGCCATTAAGCTATTTAAAGGCCACTTAAGTTGCCGTTAAATACATTGACCCCTTCGGACAACAGACAAGAACCCCATATATGTATGAGGTGTGAACAACAACAACAACGGAGCTGACCATTAAATAAAAAAACCGACGTGGCGGCTAATTTAAAATTCAAATTTGAGTGCATTTAGCGTTCAGTAATTGATTTGTTTGCACACACGCGACAACACCAAATGAAAGACATGACAACAACAACAATGAGTGAATGAGTCGACCAACTGACCAACACGAAACAGACAAACACACAAACAAGGGAAACTCGAACAGTGAAAAAATATACTCGACCAGAGCAGGGGCAGTAAACTGACCAGCAACTGACCCCCCGACCCTTATTTTGTTTGTGTTTGTGTGTTTGTTTGTTGCCAGGCGCAACAGATGCAGAGTGATATAAATCACTTAAGGTTCACTTTTTCGCTTTGGTCACTTGATGCGATTTGCAATGATACCTTTTTTTTCTGGGTGTGCCCCTGTTCCCTGAGGTCAATTATGTTATGTTCCGGTTTTGTGTGGTCAGCCAAAAAAAAAAGGGAAAGAAAGAAGAAAGATACGAAATTGAAATCATGGTCAAGTGGTTAGATCTGGGCCAAAGTGAGCCCCTGGGCCACACATACAGG
This sequence comes from Scaptomyza tumidula, assembly GCA_035044465.1. NCBI lineage: Eukaryota > Metazoa > Arthropoda > Insecta > Diptera > Drosophilidae > Scaptomyza > Scaptomyza tumidula. The sequence goes on from JAWNNW010000444.1 coordinate 19,067,934, forward strand.
ATTTTGATATTATATATGTCTTTCTCAATCATTCGATTACACAAACTGTAATTGAATAAGGCATGCCTCAAGGGATGTGGTCAGAAGGTGTGCCGGCATACAGGATTATTATTGAGTAAGCATATGCTAAAAAAAATATATACGATTCTTTGTGTATAAAGTGTATTTTACATTACTTAAAGTTCTATTAAGCTTTCTCTTTTATTTGGACATTCTGTCTGGCAAGCGAAAGCAAATTTTTCAAACTACCCCCAAAAGTAATTAAAAACATGGTCGTCGCTGGAGACGCCAACAGCGATGACGACGACGACGACGACGAATGTTAATCAAAGTGGAATATAGAAATATACAAGAAAATATCTAAGAGCAGCAGCAGCTGAGCAAATTTGAAGATACATACATAGACACATAGAACACTGTCCTTGGGGTATAATTTCTTTTAAATTTCTACATACTTCGAGCAGGGGGCAAGCTGCGAACTCAATAGTAGTCCAAATGCCAGACAGCAAATGATTTACACATAGAGATTGTAACATACAAAATTAAAATCTAAAACAAATACATATAAGCACAAAATTGTGTCTATATGGTAAATGATAATCCTTTTTGAAAACTCCATTTGAATAATTAGCACAACTGTTACCTTGTTAGGAATCCTTTAACTCCATTCCCTGTTATCTTCTATCACTGCATTCTCTTTTCCGCTTTCATATCGTTATTTTTTATGAATATTTCGTAACAAATTTATTGATATCATTAGCGCATATTATTTACATAGACCCAAAAATTCTGGGCCCATAACAAATAACTGTGGCATTAATTAAACTTATCGAACCGGCTTAAAAAAAATGCCCGGCTACTGCTGCATGTGGATGAGCGTTTCTTCTATTTCTACTTCGGGCAGTTGACGCGCAATTTGTTAGCTCAAAAAATGTGAACAATTTTTCATAAGATATCTGTGACGAAAAATCTTTCGAGAGAGAAACAAACACACACATACTTCGAACTGTCTGAAAAGCGAAAGGATACGCACAAGCAAATACACACAAACACACACACAGATATATGTATGTATAAGCAGAGCGTTTACATAGCACATTTTATGTACAGGATGAAACGCGACTTTCATGCGTGATGTGCGTGAAAATTTCCCCTCTTTTGCAAGTATATGCAAATGTGTGCGAGTGTGTGTGTGTGGACATACATAGAAAGTAAAGTAAATAAGCGACAGCGCAAATTCTTTCGATTTTCGGGGTGGCGTTTTGCTTGGCCAAAAGGGTTAAAAATCTGTGCTTACGCACAGGCGAGCGTTCAACATGCGTGAGTCGGATGTGTACGTGTGTGTGTGTGTAAGCGATAACAGCGTTGCCAGCTTGTCGACAACAATATCTTTGGAGCTGAAAACACTTGGCAAAGACGACACAACAATGAAAAAACAAACAAAGTCATTTACATAGCTAACGAAGTGAGTGAACAAAGCTGCGAAAGATAGAGAAAGATGGACAGAGTAAAAGTGAGAGAGATGGACGATGAGAAGGGGGGAATGGATGTATACGAGGCTGTGGCGCGTGTTGGCGGTTTGTGGGCGAAAGTAAAATGGCGACCGGGCAGCCAACTTAAATTTTATGTGTCAATTTTTATACACATTTTGTGTCATCTTATCACAAACAGTCGGAGCAGAAGGAGCAGGGGGAAGGAAGGGGAGCGAAGGTGTGTGGGGGAGACTGTCATTAGGTATTCAAGCTGGGCAACTGAAGCCTTTATTTGCAGCGCAACGACAGTTAAAACTCATTGTTGCTTGGCCATAATGAATATGATGGCTTTCATAAATGCGGTTCACTTTGCAAGGAGAAGCCCATGGAATCGGGGGCAACTCTGCCAAAACTGATAGTCTTAACCTTTCTTGCCATTTGGCACAACTGACGCCATAATCTGGCCACAGTTCGCTTTTAAAAATGTGAAATGCTTTTCATATGCAAAACAAAATTGTATTTGATAGAATACAAAAATGTAGGCATATATTCGTTAGATTAAATAATAACCTAACTGATCCATTCCTCGATGAACATAAAGACTTCCTTACGGGCAGCCGCCAGGTGACATGCAGCCCGAAATAGTGAATGGGGGATTCCCGTAAGCTTGAGGCATTAGAGGAGCTGACACCAATATTGGAGATTCCTTAGGTAGCAAACCGAACATTCGTAGCAATAGTGCAACGTTGGCCTGTGCCATGCCCAGGAACAAAAGCAGTGCAAACAGAAGAATCTGTCAGGAGTAAAGATGTTATAAGTACTTCATAAGGAAGTCAAGTTTATCTTCAAATTGTGACTTACCACAAGTCGCTTCATGACTGAAAGTATTATTACAACTGATGCATTACATTTAACAGCTAGCATTATATATAGCCAAATATTTAACGAGATTTTCTTAAATATGTAAATCCGAATTCGTTCCAAGCGGATCGTCATAGCGTAACGGGGTTAAGCCCTATATTAATATGCCTTTGAGTTAATGCTTGTAACCTTTGACCCTAAAACTGAACAGCTACACAAAATCGTAAGAAAATAGAATCCAATAACCTTAACTTCAAGGGTATAGGAACAGGCCGCCAGTTGTTTAAACATATCACCAGGATTTTTGTTAAGCACAGGGAAGTTGTTTAATGTCTAAAGAAATAATACGGTTCGTATGTTTTGAAGTATGTACTTTTATTGGTATCCGTATACATACATTTATTCATGGGCTTTATTGTTAACAGTTTGGTTGCTCACAGCCCATGTTATATGGTGGTGGCGGAACCACGTAAGGACTTATGTATTGATATGGATTTGGAGCACTCACGACTGTTGACTGCGAGGGCGACGGCAGACCCAACATTTGCAGTATTAAATCCACATTAGCCTGAGCTGTGCCCAAGACTAAAAGCAGCGCAAAGGTAAGAATCTGACAGCAGTAAAGAAATTCAGTATTTATAGAACTCGAGCTTAGCTTCAACAGTGACTTACCAAAAGTCGCTTCATGACTGAAAGTGTTAAAACAACTGATGCCTCGAATTCGACGACAAGCATTATAAATAGCCATACGGCTTAGGAGCTCAGTTTAATTTTAATTAACAACAATTTGTGCATGACGTTTGCAAGACACACGTGTGACCTATCTCCCTTAGAGTCTATTTATTTTGAACTGATTTGTTATACATAAAAAATAAATATATAAAAAATCACAACTAGGTTTCAAGTTCTCAATCAGTTACATACAAAGAAAATAATGCGTCTCATATATTTTCAAGTAAGTATTTTAATACAATAAATACGTTTATTCTAACAAAATACAAGATCCAGCTGAATGTTCTCGGACGGACATTATGCATATAAATAGAAGTCCTTAAGGTGCGTCGGACATTTTGTGTACTACCGCCGACCCAGAAGTGGCAGGGGGCTCAAAAAGGCTTTGCTCAATCCACCAGCTAAACCGGTAACTACGCTCTTAGCTATAGCAGCAGGAATTGCGCTGGCTGCTGAGGGCTCTGTAGGTTGTTGAGTGTTAAGTGCATTGGGATTTCCGAAAATATTCAGCGCGCTCGGTATGGCGGATTGTAAACCGCCTACTGGCGTTTGGGGCTGCTTTATAATCGTAATCAGATCACTGCCGTCTCTAACCTCGGACGTTACAACTTTGCCTAGTGGACTCTCAACGGGCGGATTGTAAACTCCGAAATAAGAACCGATTACACGCATTGGTGTCGTTAGGATTGTTCCAATGGCATTCACGGTACTTTTAACTTGCAGAAGGGCTGTATCGACATCCGCATTGGAACATTCACATAGCAACAGCAGTGACAGAAGTATAATCTATAAAATATTCTTTGCATTGGAGTAAGTATTTTGAATAGTTTTTAAAGCACAAACTTACAGCCAATCGTCTAGTCATGTTCTGAGTCAATACCTTAAACTTTGATATTACGTTGAAAACTGCCGCTCTAAAAGGTGCTACAACAGTTCTTTATAGCATCGGCTAAGCAAAAAGTAATAAATATATATTTATACTTAAAGTTCAGCATTTAAATATAGGTCATGAAGTTTTTCTATACATTTGCTTTGCGTTAACATTTATGAGAAGATAAACAAAAGCATAGAGTAATAGAAAAGTGAAGTTTATTTTTTTAATTTATTTTCTGGAGTTTAAAAAAAGGTTTTTAAAGGCTTTAGATAATACTCAAACAACGAAACTTTAACAACTGAAACTCAATGCGAACAAATGCAATTTTTTATAGAATTTCGATAAAGTCATAGACGTATGGCACGTGCGGCTCTAAAAGATCGTCACTTAGGAAATGTTTGAGAGATCAGCATAGGGTTAACATTTGCATATACTATCAATAGTAAAAAAAAAAATTTGTTTACAATCATTTTTTTTTTGTTGAAGCATCCGACTCGAAAACATGTTTGAGTTACTGCCTTAAAATCAGTAATAATTCTTAATTTTCAATATTTGTTGGCATGTTATGCGAAAGCTGCAAAAAATCCACTTTATTAATGGAGAATACTTGTAAAGCGGATGCGGAAATAAACAGAACTTCAGCAAAATGCAAAAAAAATAAAACATAAAACATAGTGATGGGTACTTGAAAGGAGGGGCAAATGCTTTATTTGATTTATAAATACTTGACTTGAAATTTATGGAACGTGAACGAAAATGGCGCACACGGCATCGAAAGTTGAACATATTACGCGGGAGTTCCAGATGCGAATGCTGGGCAACCCCTATATATAACATATAGAGATAACTTTTATAGCAAAATTTATGTTGTTCACTTTTGGGGAAGTATAAGCATATGAGTTATTTTCCACTGTTGTCAGAGGGTGGCCAGTTTTAAGAAGGGTTGGCAAACGGAGAGGGATTTTTCTTTTTGACGCCATCTTCACAGCATTGCTAAAATTTTTATTACTATTTTTTGTTTTTTTCACGACTGAGCAATTTACGCCATTTGCTGTCCCAAAAGCACAAAATATGAGAGAGCTTTATTTGATTGTTCAGAAATTTATATGCGCTTTTTAAAAATTAACGATCTTTGACTGATTCGCGCCGATACACACAAACAGTCCAGCATTTATTTGTTATTGGGGTTAAGTATGAGGATGAGACGTAATACTGTATGTCCTAAAAGTTATTGCCAGCAATTTGTACGACGCAACCATTAAATAAGCAAATTAAGCTTCTATTTTATTATGCACTTTGTGTTTGTCTCAATGCAAAAATGTTCATTTAATGCGTCGTTTAAAGATGTCGTCTAGCAACCAAGTCATTGAACTAAAGCCGTAAACTTTGAAGAGCTGAGAAAACCAGAACCTGACGCATGACTCGATAGAAAAGCTAAATTTTTGAATACAGCTTAGTTTTAAAAGATATAAAATCGTGAAGGGAAAATTTCGATTGCTTTTTACCTATTCTTTACCATATATTAAAGTAAATGAAAATTTAAAATCGAATTGCTTTTAGCTTAACATTGTCCGCATAGAAAAGTTTGCTCTGGGAAAATATTTACAAGCATCAGCAGCAGCAGTGTGGCACTTTAAAGGATGCTTCACATCGCAGGACAACCGAGATAAAAAATAACTCAAATACAGATCGAACTGAACGTGAACAAATACTTGGAAGGGGGTTCGGTTTGTTTTGCTTTTTTTACGGCTTTTACAATTTAAATAAAGTCCACGAGCGTTTTTTGGAGGGTTGACAACAAGCAATACAAAAAAAAAAAAGAAATGCAAGATGCGATTTAGCGCAGTCCCAAAGTCAAATTCAAAGTTCAAAGCGAAGACAACCCTCGAAAGAGTCCGTGGAAAGTTTTCAACTTGAAGTATGCGTGCGAGGTTTTCACTTGAAAAGTGTTGCTTGAGATGCTGCCACAAGTGGAAATGACACTGTGCCCCCATCTACTGACAGTTGCCTTTGATAAACATGAACACCTTCTCAATAGTAGGTTGCTCCACTTGGGAATGGGGAATGGAAATGGGGAATGAGGAAGGGTGGTTGGGCGTCATTCAAATGTGTTTTTATTGATGTGAGCTCGCGGCGCTCCGGATGTGTTGTCCTTTGGGTTTTCCATTCTAATATCCGCCGGTGATAAGCTGAATTATTGACTAGCGCTTTCAGCGTTGTCCTCCGTTTGTCCTGCAAAGTTCCAGCATCTACGTCTGCTTCTGTTACTTGGTCAACGTCCTTCCTCGTTAATGTCGGCGTGCTATATATTTTTTTCTTCCTTTTTTCCTTTGGCCGTTGATTTGATTTGGGTTTCTCTCCTGCGGTTGCCAGCCACATTAAAGCGTTGATATCATTTTGGTGCCAGCAAGAAGTTATCTTGATAATATTATTTCATACTCTTGCGCTGCGAGAGTTTTTATTGACTGAAGTTGTACATTTATCTTCGAGGGGTATGCTTTTATTTATTTTTAAGTATTTTATTTAATTGAGTTTTTGAGGGCAATATAAATTGATGCGCCATTAGCTAACTATTTGTTATTTGTGCAATGCTAATTGAAAGTCGGCCCATCATCATCATTTCCTTTTTGGGAACACACGCATATATCATAAACTTCAAGCCAGACTTCGACTACTCGGTAGTTTATTTCGTTTTTGGTAACAAAGTGCGAGAATGCGTGTCGTATGTAAATTAATACAAATACAGATGCACAGAGTGTAGAGAAAAGAGTGAGAATGGGTAATTTTCCAATAGGCCATGCGACATGCAAAGGACACCAAAAGGACACACACACCAGCAAAGGCACAAAGCACACGCAACTCTCTCAAGTGCTAATAAACTACATGCACATCGAGAATGCGGCGCGTTAATAATTTATGTGGGCTAATAGCCAGCCACACTGGATAAACATCATATGCAGGCTCTCTCAAACAGGGTGACGGAGTGTGGGGGGGGGGTGAGTAAGGATTTGCCGAAGCGGCTCGTCGGCCTGTCAACGTCAACCCTTTTTTTTGTTTTTGTTGGGAAAACCCAAAATAGTGCACAAAATTTATGGGCAATTTCAGTTGCTGTTCTTGGTTCTAGTTCAAATTTACCTTGACACTATCTGGCCTGATATATCTACATGGACAAGCGCGATACTCCTCGAAAACGTTATACTATATATACTTTCCCTATTAGCTGAGCAAACAATTTGTTGGCTTGTTTGCATATCATGAAGGACACACACACACAACACCAAACAACACTGAACAGTGTTCACAACAGTGAAAGTAAGCATACACGTAATGTCCTTTCATTGTTTGAAATTTAATTAACAAAAGGGTCAATTGTCGCGTGTGGATGTGGGTGGATGGAAAGTGTTTCAAGCTTCTGCCCCTGCTGTGCCCCCTGCTGCTTATCGGTCAACTTAACTGTCCAAAATGGTAAACAATATTTTTGATTAATTTATGGAATATTCGTGTGAAATTTCTTCTCTTTTTATTTTTGTTTTGTGTGTTTTATTTTCTTTTATTATTTTTTGTGCCTGCTTGAATATCCTGGTTGCGTGTTTCCCATAAAAGTGTAAGTTTAATGAGCGAAATTAAGTTATTATTATGATACTAACTAACCTTTTATTGTTCCTAATTGTAACAATATAATTGATTTTATGATCAAAGTAATATATGAGCTAAGGGACCGTTATTAAAGGGTGTCTTAAATAGGTGTTGGACTCATCTAATTCTTAAATATATTCAACTTCCACAACGAAGCTACAACAAAATCACAAGTCATATCACATTCGTATCCCTCAAGGGTTTCAACACCAATCTCTCGAATGTCTCCAAGCCAAAACTATTTTCAAAATCAAATTAAAAGTGAAAACTAATTCCCACACATGTTGTGAATTGTCATGCCTTCAGGCAACGTCCTGTTCCTGTTGTTGTTTCCGGTTCTGCTTCTGTCTCTGTTTCTGTTTTTGTTGCTACCCAAAACCCATTTGCAAATAGTTGACAAAGTTTTTTGGCTAAAATAATAAAATCAATAAATGACTTGTGAACTTTGTTTTTGTTGTCTTTGTGTGTCTGTGCCACTTTAAAGCAGTGTTAGGCAAGGTTTTGGCCCAAAATTGAAGTTTGATTTATGTTTTGTAGTTTGGTTTTTGTCTGCAATTTAAATTTGTTTTAATGTTAGAAATTGTAATGGAATTTATGTGTTAAATGGTAAGGAATAGTCTTTATAATAACTTGCGAAATCCGTTATCGTTTTTAAAAACTAAGCTCATAAATATTTAATCGAATCGTTTTAAAACGTTTACTTTTTATAGCCGAAACATTAGGAAACCTCCTTGCCGTTGCATTTTGCATGTGTTAGCTTAACGACCTCGACTACTAGTACTACTTCTACTTGGACTATTATTATCATCCGTTGCTGTCTGTGTTTGTTCTTCTAGGTAAGCACCTTGGTGCGGTGGCTGGCATGAATTTTTCATGACATTTTTGTCAACTAAAGAAACACTTCAAAGGATGCACTACTGTTACTATCCATTCAAGCATAAGGATAACTGAATGACTTCAGCCCGGCAGTAAGTTGAGTGCGATGGCGTCAGGCAACCGCGTGCACACACACACACACACACACGTACACATTTTGAGTAAAGTGTCAGCAAACATTGCAGTCAAGTCAAGGATGCTGCAGATGCCCCACAAAGGGGGCAAGCAGAATGGGAGGGCATGAATAATAAATACATAGGTAAGAGAAGCAAACAGAAGTAGCTTTAAATTGGAATATGTGCTAAACTGTCAGTAATTGAAGACATGCAGAGAGGGACAGAGAGAAGCACTTAAGCATAGAACACCTTCCACTCACTACCTTCCCCCTCAAAATACCCACAATTGGTAGAATACCCTTTCTCGACGTGCGCTTTCGCCACGGCAATTAACTTTACAAATCGCATGTGAGCCTGTGATTAATTATTCCAAAACCGGACACAGCTCCAGCTCTAGTTCGTTCCAAACCGGACAGTTAACCCATTTTGGCCTCAAAAAGGGTTGCACTAAACAGCTGCAAGTCCGAAAGGCACGGTTGAGGTGGTGTGGGGTGTGAGGGTGGATATTTTTGACATTTGTTCGTTTGTGCTGAGGATAGACCGTAATATGTGATGAATGTTTTTTGCTCATAAGGCGTAAATTGAAACTAGTATATTCTTGACCGGGACACATTCGACTTCTGAGTACGATTCCCATTCTGACCACATGCCACTTAGCACATGTTGTTGTATGTAAGCTGACCCACCCACCCAACTCCCCCAATCCGATTCCTACACATGCTGCCTTTAACTTTGGTCAGTTTACTTCGTCTTATCGCAAAAGGGCACAAGTTTGGCATTAATTTTGATTTGGTCAACACTTCATTAATCACGCCCCAATGCAAATTGTTGCCAAAAGGGTTTTTGGTTGAGACCTTCGTCTCAAAACTAACACGCACTAATCTCCTGTGGTCAAGGACATGTGTGTGTAAGAGTGTGTGTGAGTGTGTTCGTGTCGAAAGTTTTATTACAAACTTATCGCTTTATCGAATATTTGAGAGCAGGGGAAGTTTTTCTTCAAACTTAAAATTCAATTTCAATTTTCATTTCAAGGCACGCACACAGCATCCGGTCGGGTTTAAAGGATCGACTTTGTAGCAGAAGTGGAGAGGGGGGGGGGAATGGCATTTACATATGCTGTTATCCTTTTTCAAAAGATCGCGTTGCCATCAAATATTCAAATTTTCATGCTCACTGATCCTTTCGACTCACAACAATAATATCCTTTACATAAAACAGCTGTTTGCCCATTTAAATATGTTAAGCGCAGGAAAAAAGGGTTAAACGGGTTGGTTTCTGTACTGTATTCTTTTTTTCAGAGTTGAGACCAGCAGATGACGATTTGGGAAAGAAAAGATGTGCATAAAATTAATCAACAATTAGTTGCGTAGATTTCTGTATGATGAACCGATATGGCAATGGAATAACGTAGCTCGTGCCTTTTCCAACTAAAATGAATCATTAAGTTGTTGTAGAAAATCGGTTAAGTTAAGTATAACCTACCGAACAGATATACTAACAGCTCTAGTCATAGCTCTTGCAGGCAACTTTAAACCATACACTTCAGCCGCAGTTGACTACCAGAATAAAATGTAAAGAATATAAAATTGTATTTAAAAGTGGAAAAACTTGCTTTGCCCTGAGTGCTTAAAAAACAACAACAGCAGAAACTAAATATGAATGTGATTTGAGTGTTTGTATGGGAGAGTGTGTATCCTTGCTTATCCTTTGTAACTTGCACGGTTTGTGGTTGACGGTTGAAGAGCTGAACAACAGAGCAGCTGTACGAGTTACGAAAAGAATGAAAGAAAAAATGGGAATCCCCTTTTAATATGCAAAGCAACTGCCTTAGGTGCAATGCTAGAGGGGGGGAGGGGTAGTGGAGAACTCGACTTGGCTGAGGCTGCTCCTCTTAGTTTTTTTTTAGCTTAAGTTGAGTGGCAAAAAGTTAATGGATTGTTATCTTGCGGTTTCCCTCGGCTCATCCGTAGTTTCAATGGACTTTGTCTGCCTGCAATTAAAACGCATCCTTCATCACATCATCCTCCTTTCAAAAGATCTTGAGCTTCGTTTGCAGTTAATGAAATTGTTACAAGTGCACTTGCCAAAGCCCCCTGAAGTAAAGGAAACACATCCTTGCAGCAGCTGCTTGCCTCATACGTAGCAAGGCAACCAAAATATTTATGTAACATATTTACAAAAGTTTTTCGCATCTTTCTTTCTTGTTTTTTCCACCGGTTACCAAGTCGCCAAAACTTTTTTGCCACATGAGAGTAAAAAAGCAAAAAAAAACTAAGCAGCAAGAAAATATTTGCCAGAGGCAAGTTGGTTATTTTTTGCTGGTGTATACAAAATTAACAGGCTCATAATGAGTTGATTATTATGCCAGAAGTGGTTACTAGGGACTGCTGGTAATTGATTCAAATGATAGAGTTACTTTGAATGCGGAAGAAAGGACCTAACATATGCCCACCTTTAAGTCATCCACTTATTAAAAACATAAATTTAAGACAAACAGCATAAAAATCGATGGCCTACATTTTCCGCATTCGACAAAAAAAAGCCCCCAAAAATTTGTATACGAAAAAACTGCTCATAAAGAACAAAGGCATAAGGAAGAAGGAAGAACAACAATTAAGGCATATACATATAACAACCCTCAATTACGACAGCGAATTTTAGGTTTACTTTTGCCAGCATGTGTACTTTTTTTAATTAGAACAAAACGAAGCTGGCATAAAGGGTCGCTAAAAGGATGTTTCTGCTTGCCTACTATGAATGATGAGAAGCAAATGAACTTGGCATTGAATATTGAAAAGAAAAAGTAGAAAACGAAGATTTAAGATCTAAGAAATGGGTCTTAGATTAACATGACCTATAAGTTTCTAATGGGTATATTTGGAAACATATCTTGAGTTTTGTTTGAATGAATGATGCGTGTGTTTACCTTTATTTTCTTTTCTTATTACTAGGTGTATTCAAAAACCAAACAAAGTCACGTGTCCTTTTGGACAATATGTAAGAGACTTGGAAGGATAGCTGGCAAGCATGTGCCTTGAAGAAGAAAAACTCAAAGCATAAGGCTATTGTGTGCGGCAAAAAAGGGTCCTGTGAGTCCTGTGTGTCCTGTGTGTCCTGTGTCATGTCAGTCGCATATGCTAATTAGGCAATTAATATTTGTGGGCGAGACAACTTAATTTATAGACCAAGAAAGCATATTTCTGTCTTGTTATGAAATGCGATACTTTTAAGCAAAACGAGTCCTTTTTTAGCCAGCAACCATACAAGAGGAATGGGTGTGAGTGAATCTGTGTGTGTGCGTCATGCGGCAGGACAATAAACTTATCACATGTTGCCGAACGTTGCTGTCGTCCCAAAAACTTTTGCAACGAGTTTGATTTGCGGTCGTGCCCTTAACTCACATATACATATACATATACGAGAAATATCCTTATTTCTTGTCCTGGTTGAGTCGGATGGGCTGTCAGAGAACTGATATGCGGCTCAGTGGCATATTATTGTATTGTGAAGAGTCAGCAATAATAATATTTTCTTAGACACTTTATTTTTGGACTGCATGCCATGCATAACTTGCCACAGGTTGGGGCAGGATGGAGAGTCAAACCTTGTGGTCACCCACTGAAGCATGTGCAGCATCTGCAAGTTGCATGCCTCCAAAAAACTAAAAGACTTCGTGTTTCTCCAGGCGACATTTGTCAGACGACAGACAAAGATTGAAGTGGAGTCGACTCCAGTTGAAGTTGAACTCAGAGTTGAGTTGGGGCTGCGGTTGCTGCTCAACAGATTTGATTAAGTTTGTTTGTCTTGAGGCTGACACAGGCATTTGTGCAAATGGGTAATACGATACATTCCAACAAATAGAATTTATGCTAAGAAAAGTTCAGAAGCAAAAAAAACAAGACTATGAAAAGAAAAGCTGCTTTCTAAGAAAACTATTTCAACCTGTGTTCAGTTGGCCATAACTAATTTGTAGTAACTAAAATATATTTCTTTTTTCAATCTACTTAAAAATTTGCACACGGAAATAAGTTAATCGCAAGTAAAATAACTCTGAGCAATATTTGCAGCTGCTTGAACGACTCCCAAGAAAAAAGAAATTGCCAAACGTAAAGTAAACACAGGCAGGCTGGCAGGCTGGCAGGCAGGAACGGTAAACTTTTTCCGTTCGAGTTAAGTTCGTATTACGTATACGTAATGTGGCATTAAATGTTGCGCTCGATTAAAAAGCCATTGCATACTTTTTGGCGTTTCAGACGCCCGAGATACCAAGCAAGTGGAGAAGCGTCGGAATGGAAGGGTGTGGGTAGAGCTACTTGTCTGAAATCTGTTTTACCAAGAAAATAAAAAAAAGAAATTGTGTAAACTCCAGACAGGCAGCACCAGCAGTGTGAATTGTGAATGGGGGTGTGTGTTAAGGTGTGTGTTCTTGGGTGTCTGTGTGTGTGTGTGTGTGTTGTTAACGCGTCACTTACAAGACACATCTTTCAGATACAACATGACGCTCCCCCTCTTAGACTCATGTGAAAAGCTGGTTGCTTAAGTAAGTAAGAGTTTTACGAAACCGACGATTAAATGAAGCCCTGCAAAATGTCAGAGAGGCAGATTTTTAAATCAAGTCAAGTTAAACCTTAAGTTCCTAACAAGTATTTCACTGATGATATCTTAAAGCTATAAAGATACATGTGTATTAATCTCGCTTTCAAATGATTTCTCCTGCATCTCGCAGCTTTAAAGCGTTACTTCTTCCATTTTAGGCATGCAAACTTGAGAGGCGCTATTTTTTGCTCTGCAGCTGCCAAAAGGTAACCCAACAACAGCCGCAAACAACAAATTTACAGTTTACGTGTCCTTAATTAGCAACAAGCATGAAGAAAAAAGGATAGAATGAGCGAAAATAAATGAGAGAAACAAAAAAAAACTAAAAACTCTCAAAATAAAATGTGCGCTGAAATAGAAAGCGAGCGTACAAAACCAAATAAAAAGTGTGCAGCAAAAAAGTTGAGTATTTTTTTAATTTTATTTGCATTTTTATTATAGAATTTAATTTTCTACAGAGATTTTTCATTTCGTCTCTCAAGTATCAGTTCTCTTTCTTTTTTCTCCCCCTATTCTCATTTGCAGGACTTTTTTTTCAACTTGTTTTTAGGTGCTTTCGTATATTTTTAGACGGTTCTTGTAACGCTTGCGTCTCAGTGATTCTTTAATGAGAAGGGAGGCTGGCAAAACGATGCTTCAACTTTGTTTTGCTCGGGCTCGACTGACTCTTTAAGGAGGGCCAAAAACTATTAACCCCTTAAACTCAATTCAAATTGTAGCTGCAAAACCGGTTTTTCATTATCCAAGCCATCCATTGTCCAATTGTCCACTTATTCGCTTGCCAAACATGTGTCACAACAACAACAATCGCTGACCACCAACTGCGGTGTTTTGGGCAATCAAATGACCACTTCAATGACTTCATCCTACATCCTGCATATAATAATAATAAGCTGATCAATTTGTAAATGAACATTGTCCAATTTTACGCAACATTAAAACTGACCTAAGGTCATTTTCAAACAAACAGGCTCTAAGCACTCGCGCGTGCCCCTAAACCGCCTTTATTCCGGTAGCCAACCGGTTTGTGTCCCCTAGAGGGAATAAACACACGAACGAACATGCATATGTACATATATGAATATGTCCTCTCTCTCTCTCTCTCTCTCTCTCTCTCTCTCTCTCTCTCTCTCTCTCTCTCTCTCTCTGTCTGTTCTCTGTATGCAACCACCACAAAGCGACACGAGCCTGCACTCAACAAGCATTGCCATTTGTCCTGGACAGGGGTCAGCGGTGTTGCCAATTGGTTGCATGACATTTTCATTTACCGTTCCATGTTTATGCATTTGTATTTTTATTTGTATTTGTATTTGTCCTGCCCTCGACACAGGAGGGGCAAATGCAACGCTTGGCATATGCAAGACCCGAGGGCATTGAATTCTGTTCAGGGTGCCGCATTTCACACACAGAAGGAAAAAGCGAGATAGAGAGAAAAATCAAGAGAAATGTGGCGAGTTTTTGATAAGGTTCATTGCAATTTGTCAATAACAAGCATATTGTTAAAGTAAACAAACTCAGTTTCACATTGCTTTTCAAACGTGATAGATGAATAAATATTCTATCAATAGACTGAAAAAATGTTTGAATTTGATAATAATCAAAACGCTTTGGAAACGAATGAGTCGCTGCAGCGTGTGCGGCGTCATATATCCTTTGTTAATCTAGGGAATGATGTGAGTACGCAAAAACAAATCTATAAACTTAAAACCCACTCTTATCAACCATATCAGAGCTTGTGTTACTATCCCAAGGAATTTAACCCAACCAGCAGTGAGATGTGTGTTTTTCTTCAAGATAATCCTAGTTGCAGCTTTTATTGGCAATATATTGACTTTTTGGAGCTCTTATTCTGCACTTTGCATTTAAATTGGAGTGGTTGGTATGGAATTGTCGCGCTTCTTCTCTTAATTGTTTGCTACAGCATGATCTACATAACGGTTAAGTACTTGTAAGTATAGTTCTCAACATTCCTACACAATACATTTTTCGAATACAATTTTCCAGCTTCCTGCCCAACTTTATGATGCTGATTGAAGTGGTACCCATATCGCCGTATGCCTTTAGTTTTGCCTACTTTGGATTTTGTATCCTTATGCCGGAATATTTAACGTTTTGGCACGGTTGTTCCGATGAGGGGCCATATTGGGCATCCCTGGTATTTGCACAAAAAATAGGTGATGTTCTACGCTTCTTTGGGATGGGCATAATGATGCTGTGCTTCTACGGTCAGCGTGTGCAGAGTGTTCTCTGGTGGAACAATATGGCATTCATATTTGTGGGACTTATTTATCTAATGTGGCTCGTTACCCATAAATATGACAGGTTTATGAAAGCCAACGTGTCCTATGAAGATTCGCATCATTTGCGATTCAATGCCTGGACCTTACTGTTTCTTATTATTTTAGTCTTGTGCCTGGCCGTTTTAATATCCTATCAAAAGAAACGAAGAAACATAGAAAGGACAACTAACGAAGTGATTGACGATATCTATGGAAACTCTCAACTGTCCAGCGAACTGGAGATTGTCGGGGCATCTCCAATCCGTGAGGATTTGAGTAAATTGCGAATCTGGCTGGATGCTGTTAACGGTTATGCCAATATGAATGAGCCTTATCGATGTACAGTTATAATCTTCGTAAGTGAAATGGGATTACAAATCGAAATCGAAATCTAATCTGTTTCTGTTTCTGTCTACAGACACCTTACTACTTTCTGCTTGCCAATATTATACCAGTTCTGGATAAGAAGCGAGCAATGAATGGCTGGTGTAAGCCCGTAGTGTGCATTAGTTTTCTGATCTTTCCGATTTTACTCATTGGACTGTACGACACTGCGATCTGGCTTGGCGTACTAATCTGCAGTTGGATTGCGGCATTCTTCGTCTACATCTCATTCCATTCGTTGCGTGAACCGAGTACACTATGGCTGAGTGTGTTTAGTGTTTGGGGAACAATGGTCTGTTCCGTTTGGCTGCATACTTTGTTCAGCGAAATCGATAATCTGATCTGGCAATATCTGACAATGCAAATGTCCAGCCACGATCTCATCTGTGTGATATTCATGAGTTCCGGCGAGCTAACTGCCAGCATTATAATCATCCTCAGTCTTATACGTGACAACTTGTTCAATGCTGCCTACGGAGCTGTTATGAGTCTCGTAACCCATGGGGTTTACACAGCTCTTCCAGTTATTGCCCTGAACAACTGTTATACCAAAACAACCTATGTGAGTGAGATTTCTTTCTAATACCTCATACATTTTTCTAATACTTCTTGTTCTCCTCTTTAAAGGTTTTGTGCTCTTCGCAGGCAAAAACTTGCTATAAATTCTTTATGGTCATCTTTTTTGGCACACTTTTTCATGTCTCGATGAGTGGCAATGAGTTTCGCATGTCGCTTTTCTTTTATCTAGTTATACTGTATATGGCTTATTTAAGTTTTGAGGTGGCATGCTATATGGAGTTTGCGCATCCATTCGGGTCATTGCGTATCAGTCTTCCGACCAATGAAAAACCAAATCGTTGGGCTTAACTTAATCAGTATTATAAAATTGTATGTTTTATCAATATTCAATATTGTCATCTTATTTATTCGAATATAGAGAAGGGAAAGCGACTCGTGTATGATAACAAGATATCTACCCCCTACTACCTGCCGTCTCACTTCCATCCTCTTCCCACTTACCCCTTGAAAGCGCTAAGCAACTCTAGTCAGGCTGAACAAAAGCGCTTTTGTGCTTAAATTTGGTTTGATGCCAAAGCAACAGGACTCAAATTAAGAAGATGGGGCAAGGAAGAGGAGGAATCCAAACGTTGCCTACTTCGAGGGTTGTCAGCGATATTTGAATGTTTTTTTTCGTGTTTTGGCTACCAAAAAAAAAAAAAAGTGAAATTGATGAATTTTTGTTTTTTGGGCGCATTTAGGGTGTTAGAGGAGGTTTGTAGTATTCAAAAAGATTTTTAGATTATTAAAAAAGTTGTTACAAGTGAGAGAACCACACAGCTAGGACAACTTCTATTTACTGCTACAGGACATCTTTTGCGTCCTTAGCATCCTTTTGGCTTGGCATATTTTGACATTTGCTAAATTAAAGTGAGTTGCGACTTTTTCTCTATTTTTTCTCCTTTCCTTTATTATTATTTTTATTTTCTTGAACAGCATCTTGCTGTTGTTGTTATTGTTCCCGGCACCTTTTGCATTAAATATTAATTCATGCATAAAGTGTGAAAAAACCAAAAAGAAAAGCGCGATGAGACAAACAAAATAAAAAATTGCGAAATCAGTGCAGACGGAATTTCAACGACAATTTATGTTGACAGTACGTTAAGTCAACAACATTCGCTGGTTGTGGCATCATTTGAATCCTTGCAATTTGACGCTTAACTTGCGGTTGCTACACCTCTTACCCTCTCCTTTAAACTTCTTGCATCTGACGTGTTACTTGGCGCTTAGTTAACAACTACAATAAACAGTATCAACCTTTAAGGTTTAACTGTGCACGAATATTAAATATTATTTATGGACACCTAATTATTAAATTATATGAATTATACAAAACGAAAGACTAAAACAGTTTTGCCATAAAAAAAAAAGATTTTTGAACCAATCCTTTCTTATTGTCAGCAAGAGCTTAGTTAAAGATGTGTTTGATAACTAGATATGCTTTTTTAGTTAAAAGCACACATAGATGGCAGATTGTACTAAAGCGCCACCTACTGCTGATGGCACATGACATGAGAGTGCCACCTTGTGTTGACATTTAACATGTTAAACAGCAAAGGAATTAACTATAGATGGCGCCAAAACTTTTCACTAGCGCCACCTTCTGGTTTATATTTATTTAACTACCAAACGCATCGCCTTAACGGCGCCAGTGTTTAGTTCTACTCGTGAGCAATGCGGCGCTGTTTCTTAAGTCACATAACCATATACAGCGTCACCTATTGACTAGACAAGCAAATGTATTGAGGTATATTTAACGAATAAATTCCCAGCCTGGAGAAAAGTGCCCAAGGGATATTTGTACTTAGCGAAGTTTCCCCAAAAAATTAGCATGGACACATACCATACTAAAATTCCTGTAAGCAGGTTGGCAGGTTTAGCCACAGAACTAATTATAGCGCCAAGTTTAAAAGTGAAAACAACATTATTACCATATTCAAGATCTAGTTATTATTAAGCAAAAACTCTTCTTGCTTATTTGTAGTCCTTAAATATTGATGTAAACAGCTGCTAAAAACTAAATATACAAAAGAAAGCAGTAAATAAAAACAATGCACTAGTCAGTTGCAAAACAGAAGCTCGATTGCAACCAAGATTATTGACACTTATAAGATATTGAGCCTCATCGGGTGTTTGACATTCGGGCTGATCACAAGTGATATGCCCAAAGCCCTGCGACTGCACCGAGAAGAAGAGCGGGGGACAAGGCTCATAATCGTAGCCAACACAAGCATCCGTTAGATCATAACTAAAGGATCCCAGAGCTGTCGATTCGCAACTCTCGTCCTCACGCAAAGAATGGCTAACATTGCGAAAGGGTAGCTCATGGGTGCGGGAGAAACAGACCGTGAAGGCTATCTGACTAATTGGAGCAATCTTCAGATACCGCATACTCTGCCTCCCGGGCATATAGGGTGAATCCAGACGATAGAAATTAATGCTGCCTAATCGACCATATTGCTCCAGAGAATTCGTTCCATATTCGCTTATTACCCCATTGGAATAACAGCGAGGATTCCAAAGCCGTCGTGGGACTAAGTCAAAAAGTTAAGTATTCGGGATTGATAGGGAATACATATATATAAAGTGACTTACCCTGCCTGATCCTTCTTATAACTGGTAATCCACATTTCTCCGGTGGTTTCTCAATGTTTAACAAATATAAATCCCTGCTTGGTTCTCGCACAAAGTCGTGGAATCGCACAAGTGCTCCACCTCCATAGTAGATAAAGTGCAAATTGGGCAGCCTGTAACGTAACCTCTCCATATAACGTACACAATAATCGTAGTCCCTTTCATCCACAAAGGATGTGGGACTGGGTACCAAGAGAGCCACCAACGAACGCCCACCAAGATCACCTCTAGATTGTTCCTCACCCAACAACTCCTCCACTCGAGTGGTGAGCGTGTTTAGTATAACGGGTAAGCTTAAGCCAGGTGGATCTGAGGAAGAAGAAAACCAAATACAAAACTTTGAACTTTTGAACTTTGACTAGATTATCTTGAGCTTACACCAGTAATGAGATGTGGCATTCCATTCTTCGTATACATTTACTATATAGTCAGTTGTATTGACAATAACTGAAGCATCGAAAGCAGCAAAAATCGTTACTTTACTAGCATATGGATGAATATTCAAGTTCTGTAAGACATAGCTAAAGAAGAATAAAGATAAATAGATAGAAAACGATTTCTATCAGGGTCATAACTTACGCCACATAGTCAACTACCCAATTGTATGGCCAATTGGTATCCACAAACACGAAGATATCCGCCTTTAATGTCGTTAAGTTCGCTATATCCATCACGTGTTCAAATGATAAGAAGTCCATGATTTCTATAAAGAGGGAGAGAGTTAAATAATGATAATAATGACAATAATGATGATAAAGTATTCATTTTTGGAACCACTTGGGAAATAAAAACATGCTGGTTAGTTCTAGTGTAAAATTTATTTGCGACTTCATTCTTCTCACTGGAACTTAAAACTTAAATAAAAAAATTATAATAATAATTTATGTTTTTGTATTGGGGTGGGAGGGGTCGCGTACATACAGGATGTGTGAAGGGGGGGAGGGGATTTGGTAAATAAAAACTCGCAATAACTCGAACTGCAATACTAATACTAATACAATTCTCTTTTGCTCTCTCTCTATCTTACATTTTACTGCATAGATTGCTGCAGCAAGAAGGCCAATAGAATGGTGAACAAACTGGCCGTCAAAGCAGAGACACCACTGTAGCAACCCATGTTGACGGACGAAACAATGTAACGCCATTGATCGGGCGTCTGGCAGGAATCCTGAGTACAGGAAGTGGTATTAATACTACCCGGCTGCACCGACAAATACAGTGGAGGACATTGTGTGATGGTATAGTAACCATTGCAGGCATTCGACAGATCATAGGAGTAGCTATTGCCACTGATCTGTACACAGTTCTGATCGACTGTGTTGCCCGAGTTGCTGCTGGTGGAGTTTTGCTGAGGCCATTCGTAGGTGCGTGAGGAGCAGATGGTAAAGCTGCCTCCGTTCTGGGATTGAATGGTGACGACACGGTTAGTGCCAGCTCCAAAGAAGTAGTTGGGTGCCATGCGATAGAAATTAACGATGCCCGGACGAACATATTGATACATCTGATCTGTGCCCCAACTATTTGTCCACCAGGCAGACCCACAACGAGGATTGATGATGCGACGAGGAACTAGAAGGGGATTAGAATTAGAAAAGCTGATAAGCAGGAGAGATTCGTTTTGCTTACTTGTTGCTATGCGTCTAGCGACAGGTGCTGCTGACGTGGCCACCGTGCTGCCTATCATCAAGGAGAAGAGATCCCTTGAGCTATCGCGCACAAAGTTATTGAAACGTTGAATATTGCCACCACCATAGTAGATGAAACGTAGATCGGGTATCTGTTCATAGATATACTGCAACTCAGTTGTGGCATAATTTGAATCGCCATCATTCACATTTGCTTGATTGGGAACAATCAGAGCCACCAAGGAACGACCTCCGACACTGGAATTCGTTTGCTCGCCATTCAACAGATTTTGAGTAATATTTTGAACAGAGCGCAAAACATTTGGCAAATTGAAGCCTTGTTGAACTATAGACAGAAATTCGATTAGATATTTATAGTAGCTTAGATAGTTTGCAGAACTTACGTCGCTGCTGTACAGTAGAATTCCACTGCTGATAGAAATCGGTGACATAATTCGTAGTATTCACAATTATCGAACCATCGTAGGCGGAAAGCATCGTCACAGAGCTGGCAGAAGGATGAACATTCAACTGCTGAAGAACGTAACTGCATTGGGAAAGAATGGAAGGTTAATTGATGTTTTTAAATGTTTCCTACCTTTCACTCACGCCAAGTAGTCCACAATAGAACTGTACTGCCAGGTGGTATCCAGATAGATGTACAAATTAGTCATTGGGGTGATGATATCGGATAAATCCTGATTGTTGGTAGCCGTGCAGGAAACATCGTTCAACGATTGTGCTATGGAGAGAATCAAAGAGATCATAGATAGGATAGGATACAGGGATACTTGACTCAGATCTGGTTAACACTCAATGATATATGACGAAAGCTATCTTATTCCCAAGTGGTTCCAAACGGAAATCAGTATATATGATACATATGATGGAGTTCATTACTTACGGACATAGGTAACCAGCGCCAGTGAAGCAGTATTGGCGAATTCAGCAATTGCAGCTGGCTGGAGCGTAACCTTGAGTTGCATCTCACGATCTAGGACCTGAGCAAAAGCGCTTGTTTGACCCTGCATCTCTTGTGCAGGTGCCACATTAGGGAACTGCTGCTGACGACTGCAGGCCTGAACCCCGGATCCCAAGACACCTGTCGAGGAGTAGTACATGCGTAGAAGCTGGGAGAGTTTTAGGCCTGTGGCTTGAGTTCTCCATTGTTGCACATTCATGGCAAGGATTAAACCATCGAGACCACCACGAATCTCTGCATCTGTTGCCTCCAGATTGGTGCGCTGCGAGAGGAAGTACCAGTGTGGCAGGACGGTATCATTCCAGCCACCTGTGGCACCAACTGTAGCCACATTATTTTGCGAAATGGGCACCTGAACAAGCGTTACTTCGGCTAGGTCTCCTGCTAGTGTGGCTGCCCAACGATTGTCTATGGTAGATCCAGCCGTTTGGGATTGACCACGACCACGACGTGACAGCTGGAGAAGTGTATTCACTGGCACTGTCTGCTGTTGTAATCCCGTGGCAATTCCAGCAATCAAAGTACCTGCAGAGACAGTACCCCAAGGGGTGCGAACAACGCCATCTTCGACGGGACATTGACTGGTTCCGGTCTGATCTGTTCCTGAATAAGCCCAATCAGTGTCATCGTCCAGTTCGCCAAACGCCACATAGTTGGAGCCAGAGCGAGCACGCTTTGGACGATTGTCGACCCATTCGGCATCTCCAATAAAGTTATTTCCGTTTTCTTTCCGAAGACCCCGAGGCAAACGCTGAGCACGATACTGAGAGAGTTGACCACAGACAGTATTCTCATCTCCTCGCTGTCTCGTATCGAAGGTGCTTGAGAGCATAAAGTGAAGGGAACAACGTTCCGTGCTGGTTAACGAGCTGTTCGGGAAGTTATTCGCATTGCCCGGCAGCAATCGGGAGAGAAGAATTCGCAGCTTGGGAAACTGGAAACCAGTTGGACTATAGGGTATAACACCATTTACGGCATTAACACCGGGTGCACGTCTAATGCCATCCTGGCGGAAACGATGCAGAAGAGCAACGGCAACTGTCCGAATGTCCACTTGATAACCTGTATCCACATAGCTCTGCTCCACCTTCTCAATCAATGAGATCAGAGTGTCCATATTTGCGGGCAGACGATTATCTCGATTCATGAAGTACGAGGTATTATAGCATTCGATCAGTGATGGAGGTATCTGAAGTTGAGCATTTTCCTGTGCCTGCACTGAACCAATTCCAAGAACTAGGCCCAGGCAAAGGCAGACAGCGGCTGCCTTAAATCCTACAATTTGCATGCCTGAAGTCTCCTTTTAAGTCGTATTTTATATGTTATTCGTTTAATGGAAGCTGTAAATATAAAAGTTGGAAGTTAGAAAACTATAAACTTTGTGGTCTAGTGTAACTCGTTTGTGCAGGTTAGTTTTGATGAAATTACAACGGTTAGCTCAAATTCTCGACTTTATCGAACTGGCCATGGCCCAAAAAAAAACTAACAGAAACTGAGTCAGCGACCGCATGGCTTACAGTTCTGTCCACAAACACTAACGGCCCTACAATATATTTGATAAGGGAGAGAGAATACCCATTGTGTTTCTCTTATCGCCCCAACAACAATTAGACGTGTTTGATTTACGCGCATGTGTAAACTGTGTTATCCTTATCGCAATGCAAACATTTAAACAGTCTAAAACAGGTTGGGCTTATAGATGTCTCAATTTCAACTCTATGTATTTATGTACTTAGGTGCAAGAGGTATTGATGTGATCTGATAACGGTTCGAGTGAGTAAATTCATTAACTTTATTATTTTTGATACGCCGCAATTTGTTGGGTCAGGTGAAGAATTGAGAACGCGAGCAAGAAATTAGGTGAGTGAGAGAATAATTCTACAGATGGGATGAAAGATAAAATCTTTAAAGGTATACGACGAAAAACACTGGAGATAACACAGACTATAAGTTTACAAACAGTTTCGAATTTTAAAACTAAGAATAACTTTGTTATTTCTTTTATAAAATCACAGAAAACTTCTTTAATGTTTTCTCTAAAAATGTTACTTTGCAAACATAACAGAAAAGGTTTTCGGAGTAATGTTCCAAGTTATGTGTCACTTCCTGTCCCTTTACGACTCTTTGTAAACTTTCTTTATGGCTCAGTGTAACCAGTTTATAAACACTCTTAAGTACGAAGAAGCTGATGTCATGTTTTTTTTTGACGCACACTCATGCATTTATCAATTGTATATATAGTGTACACTAAATAAACGAGCTGTAAGCGGACATGAGTCAAATCACCTTGATATACCGCTTATACGCATTCAATAAATCGGTTATCAATTATTATCAGTTTCAACAAAGAATTTGTTCGTAATGCAAACGGTAGATTGGCGAACGAAAAACTAGCCACAACGCGAACCGTTAGTTGGTTATATTGCTCAACTTAAAATGAGTCGCGTGAGTCAGCTGTAAGTCTGAAATTCTACACATAATCATATATAGTTATAGTTTTGTGCAGGGTTTATTTTCTATTTCAGTATATGTATTTTACACTCCACTACGATTTTAGACCACTGCGATAAGATAAAATTCTTAATTTTTTTAAGCACCGTTAGTTGTGAACTTTTAACTAAATTTGTACACTCGTTTCGTATTGGGGCGTTTACCAAAGTCTGTAGACTTATTTTGTAGACTTTTTCTGTTAACTCTTATACAATTTACTGTGCAAATACTTTCTTTGATTTTATTATTTTGCACACTTTCTTAGCTCAAATCTTTTATTACAATCAATTTAACAATGATTGAAAGATATCTTTTAAAGTATTAATATATAGATATATATATTTTCACAACCGTCAGAGATTTTTATGCGCTTTACCTTGTTCCACCTGCTAAACTATTCGTACTGTTTGTTCGGTTTTCAGCGCACAGGTGCCGTACCTAGTACTTGGTAGATCGGCGACGAGTGCTGTAATCTCTGCCAAACTGCTATCAGTTCCCTCCCCACAGTACTTATATCACTGATAAGATAAGAAACTTTCGGATCTGGGTGAATAATACACGACGCAGCAGCGAATGTTGTGCAAATCAAGTTTTGTATTACTTGCCAAACCCTACAATAACGAGGGTAGTGAAAATTAATGTTGTTAAATTGACTAATTCTATAGATATGAATTAAGCACTTGGTAATAATTCGATTATTAGGTTTAGATGTGTTCAACTTCAGCAAATTTTCCCTTGAAGGAATTATTTAAAATTTCCCGCCTTCAAACACCAGGGCTGCAATGCAACTGCGCGATAGGGTCTTACAAATATATCGATATGAAACATATGGAAACACGACAACAAGCAAATGGCTAAATGACGAGAAGAAGAAAAGAATAATCAATACTCGTACCAAATGTAAATAACAAATGCAAAAATTGTTTTAAACGATTTAAATTTACAATGGATATTGCAGGGGCAAACACAGGACGGCACAGCAGGATGCGATTTTCGTGGCATTTATGGAGCTACATCCGATAATAGCCAAAAACTACTACAAGGGCGACAAATTGGCTAGCGAAGCCGCTTGGCAAAGATTAAGTAAAGAGCTCAACAGTGTAGGACCGCCAGTTAAAGATCCCATTGAATGGAAGCGCGTAAGTTACAAAGGAGGTATTTATATGTTCATACGCTCTATGAATGTTAACATTTTTCCAATAGGTATGGAAAGATTGGAAGAGCTGCATTCGCAAAAAGATAGCCAACAATCGGATGGAACAAAGTGGCACTGGGAAGAGTTCCTTATATCAGGATACTCTCACACCTCTCGAGGATGCAGTGGCCACAATAACCGATCTGTATGAGATGGCAGATGTTATGGTGGAATCACAGCCAAAGCGAAAAACTCGCAATGGAACAAATGACAGCACGCGATTGCAAGATATAAAAACAGATCAAGACGAAGACGAAGTTTCCGATAATGGTATTCCCAATTAAAAACTTTTAGCTATCGCTTACTTACATTCTGTGTTTTCTGCAGAAGATGATGAGCGGGAAGACGATGAAGATGATGATGAATCTACCGAATCAATAAGCGTTAGGAATCTCGGCATAAAAGTTGAACGACAAACTCAACATCAATCCTCATCAGCAGCCAAAAAAAGAAAATTAGAAAGCGATCTCAACGAAACTTTGCCAAGTGGAAGTACAGTGCTTATGGATATAGCCAAAGAGATTAGGGATCTCAACAGACAGGCCAGGTTAAATGCACAGCGCACAGATGCCAATACAGAAGCTTTACTTGCGATGGGAACACAGATTTCCGATTTGATGCAACAGCATTTGAAAGAGCGCAAACGTCTCAATTCCATAATGGAAAAGTTTGTACTCAAAATGGAAACTACCGACTAGAATAAACTATTTATTTCAATATATATTAGAACTATTCAAGGAAGAAAAAATTTGTGGTAAAATCTAAATATTAACTATTTCAAAATTTGCGGAACAGCTCTAGTGCAAGTCAAGAACAAACTATCGATTAACTATTACAACTAATCGATAGTTACCTTTTGCGAAATAGTTGGCGTAATGTCATCAATAGCTCTTGCCTCCCATCGCTAGCTGCAAAACAGCGCCAAATGTGGCGCAGCATACTTTTTATTTAAATTAAAACCAGCTCTTAATATTGTAAATAAGCTACGAGCAACATGTCGGGCATATTAGATGTTAGGATATGCAAGCTTGGTGAAAAAAATCAAGTCGAGCAGCTGCGAGAACTCGTTAAGAAAACCAGCGTCAAGGAAGTAGGTTGGCGTCTCTTTTTCTAAGGCTTACAATAAAAAATTTATGCATTATTTTGCAGCTTACAGCAACACTAAGCGCTAGATTACCAAGAAAGGATTTCATCAATTTCTGGAACTACTTGTTGCTCGGCTGCGATGGAAACAGTGTGGAGATGCAGGAGAAAAGTTTCGCCTGTGTGCAGAGTTTTCTGGATGGTTTGCGAACCATAGAGATTAGCTACAAATTGAGCATTGATTTGATTACAAGACTTTGCCAGGATTTGTCTAGCTACTCAGCTGATCAGTTAAGTTGGATCGTTGAGCATTGCATTGATGATATGCGAGCAGGTGATGCCAAGTGTTTGGAATGGAAGGATTTACTGCCCGAAACACTTTCAGTGTTGGCCATTAAACCTCGTCTAGTTATCAATGGGATTGCGATGAGTGGACCAGAGTTGAGGGACAGCACGGTGCGCAACCTGAGCACCATGCGTTGGCCAGTCGCCGTACTAACGCCCATTGCAGATATGTTTAGGTAAGATATTAGGCTTTAATTCTCTTAAAAGTCTCTTAGATGGTCTCTTGTATTGCAGTTCGCTTAAACTCACCAATGCTGAACGCTTAACTGTGTTGAATAAGTTTGCTGGTGCTCTGCAGGAACTGTCACCGATGGAGCTGCCTTCACTGTGCTATCAACTCTTCTCCATGTGCACAAGTGCTGCTCAATTAATAATTCCATTGCTGGCATTGGAAAAGTATTTTCATCGCAACTACTATAAACGTTTGTTTTCCGATATGTGCAGCAATTCTACAGATTTAGATAGCATAGGTGAGTTTCGGATCCCAATATTCTAACGTTGTTTATACTATATGAAGCTTGGTATATCCATAGATAACTATTCGGACAAGGAGCTTCGCGAGGCTGAGGAGACGGTACTCCACCATTTGAACTATTGCACCATGTTTTTGCTAAGCGAGCAGCATGTATCAATTATGCTTAGGGTAAGCGTCACGTATCAAACTGTATATTAAACGACTCTTAAATCACGCTTCTTTTAGAACTTTCTTCATATGCCGGATGTCATATTAACGCCGTTTATGCTCAGCGCTATTATCTCTATGACATCTGTGAATCGTGATCCGGAATCTGCTCGATTTTCTAGCTGCATTTTATTGCCTTTTTTGCGCAACGTCATCAAGCATAATGAGGAGGAGCAAACAATGGCCGAATACTCAGTCTGGTGTCGTGATACGCTTCAAAGCAAGAATGTGGATTTGATGCAGGTGTTCACTGTGCTCATCGATCAGAATAAGGATGGCAAGGATGTCGTTACACCGGGTCTGGTCAACCTGGCCTTTACGCTTCTTAAGGCACACAATGCACCCAAGTTAAATACAATGGCCATTACATTTCTGACCAAGTTTATACGCCGACGTTTTATGTTTGGCCGGGGCATTATCAATCGGATTGCCGAATGGATGGTCGTGGATCAGGAACAGAATCAGTTCTCAGGTAAACAATTGGCAACTGAAATCGTGTTTATTCTATTTTTAACTGTTGATTATTTAACAGAATGCCTTACAATGCTGAGTGTAGCGGATACTTATACAGTGGCCGAGTGCCTGGATACAATCACAACGGTGATGGAAGACTTTCTATGGGCAAGTCGTTGAATATTAGCCTGCCTTAAAATACTTATTTCTTCTGTTTTATACTCCAGCTGCCTGGAGAACAATCCATGCGTATGATGAACTTTATTTTGCCGCTGCTAAAGCTTTCCAATCGCGTGCGAGATGCTTTGATTGAAGTACTGCGCAAAGCAATGACCAAGTGAGTTGTATTTGTACTCTCTACACATCTAAAATATTTTGTATAAATTATTTGTTTTGCTTAGGGACTATCGCACACGTCGCATGGCCATCTTTGGCTATTGCATGATTCTCAAGCAGCTCAACAACAGCAATTCGGCGCGTCAAGGTTCACATAATGCAAGTAGTTTCTGTACGCAACATAGCATCTCTGGTTACTCCATGATGACGCAGAGTTCCTTTGGCACACGCAGCAATCCACAGCGCAATTTTGATATGCTTACACTGGAAATCATTGGCATACTGCGCAGTTGCTTCGAACAGCAGTTGGGCATTAGGCGCACACTTTACGAGAGTAAGTAGGATTAGTTATTGAAGTTGTCCAGTTTTTTATAGTTTATTTCCTTATAGATCTTCAGCGTGCTGTCGAGTTGAATGCAAAGTTGGTTCCACATGTTTTGCAGTTTGTGGATTTTCATTTTCGTGGCTTTTTCGATACCCCACCAGTGGATCAGGCTGCAGATGATTTGGACATTCCGTTTGCCATTAATTTTGAGCGTCTGGTTAGCGTAAGGGATGAGCAGCTGGAACTTAAGGACAACTTGGGTTGCTTGGTGCAGTTTGTATCACATTGCTTGGTAATCTTCGAGCGTGCGCCTTCCGGTTGCGACGTGCGTGAAATGCAGCGTTTGTTGACCCTCTGCACACAACGTTTGGTAGCCAATCGATTGCAATTGGAGGATACGGTAAATTAATTAAGACTATTTATTAAGATTTTTACTAAGCTCCCACTCTCAGGCTCCACCAGCTACTCCGCTGAAGTGTGCACGTATTCAACAGCAACTCAATCTTTTCGAGGGTTTAATTTCACATGCCCTGTTAATATCTAAGCAGGGCAATGACGCTTTGCGAAATGTTCTGCCATTGTTTAAGGCTCATCAAAAACTATTAAAGGATCTGCACGCATTGGCAGACTCTTCAAAGAAAACACAAAAGAGTTCAAAGCATCAATCAATCAGCGATGGAAATGCAACAGTTAATGTAAGCGTGACTGCAGTTAAACTAAAGCAAATGTGCACACAACCAGAGAATATTTGGGATCTGGCTATAATCGAAAGGTTGCTTCATCTGCTACACGAGTGAGTGGCATTGAAATACGTGTTTCTTTTGCAATTAATAATAGCTGCTTCCTTACAGTGATCATGTTCCATATGCTTCCGCTAACAGTACAGCTCCACTACGGAGCTATGAACCTCTTGTGCGCTATGTGCTGGAAATTACGGCCCAAAAAGTACAGGAAATACGCGAGGAACCAGAATACAAGCAACTATCGTATAGCAAACGTTCTTTAAAGCTTCTTACCGACATGACTAAAGTTGTCTATGAGCGATGCATTCGTCGTCTGCCCGAGCTTTGGCAGGACTTTGATCTAGAAAGCGCCGTCCTTGCGGCCAAATGCTTTATGCAATGCATTCGAACAGCACATGTGACATATAGCAAGCGGTTCAAAGAGTTTGTTAAGGGTTTCGGTAGGAAGAAAGTTCTTACAAAATGACCTCAATAACTTTCACACTCAACTTTAACCCTTTCCAGATATGTCTTGTATAAATAAAGAGAAGGAAGTCACGTATGTTTTGCAGGATGTGCTAGTGAAGTATATGAAGGAGGATATCAGCAACGGTGACACTGCTACCCAGGGACTCAGTTCAAATAAAAATGGTGCCAAGCTGCCTGTTTATCTGTTGGAAGCACTTGAGTTACTCTATGATCATATTGGTTATGGAGAGCGCGGTACAATTGATGCTTACACCTGGCTGCTAGAGTTTTGCCAGACCTATGAGCTGCCTAATCCTGAAATGGGTATAGTGCATCGCATGCTCTTTGCACAACGCCAGAAGACGCATTTGGGTCCGTTCTTTGATGGTGTTGCCAGGCAGCTCGGTCAAGTGCTTGGCTGGCAAAACGATGAGAACGTATCAAATCAACAGGATATGGGTTTAAAGAGTCTCAATATGAGTACGACAGCAACTTGCTTGCAGTATTTATATGCTGCCGTGCAGAAGCAACTAGAAGATGTGGATTACTTTGTCATCAAGGCCAACAATCTAAATTACAATTGTAATATTGTTCCCGAATCCGATCGGGTGTATTGCCGTGGTAATCTGGATGCCTTAGAAGGTTCAATTTGCACACAGCTAATACTCATAACACGAACATTGCTGGAAATCACAAATGTATGCATTCCACTGGGCAATCACATGGATGGACTAATGAAATTGCTGATACAACATTATTCATGTCTCAAGAATCTTGCCAGACACTATTTGGCTGGCAGCACAACCAAGAGCATCAAGTAAGTAATGATCTTTATAAAGCATTGATACACTTCACTTATTGCTATCCCATTCAGATTTGAACAGCTTCTTCGTAATGTTGGCAAACCTTTGCCTGCCAATATTTATCAACTTATCTCATATGTGGAATACAACATTCTCGATGAGCAGCCAACATCAAAACGCAAGCCACAAGCGGAACGTGCCAAGGTGTTGCGTGAGACACGATTCATTCCCAAAGTCATATTGGCTATTGAGAACTTTAACAAGCACATCATCTTGCTTTCCAAGAAGTTTAAATCTTATGCTCGGTTGGCAGATCATCTGCACTTTGGCGCTGTGCGCGACTTTAATATACAATCCGGTGACCTTAGAGCTGTCATTGAGCGTACCTATTCGCACAGCAGCCAGATTGAGGTGTCCGAGAGCAATTTAGAAGTGCCCGATGAGGAAGAGGATGAGGAGCAGGTGGATGCGCCTACGACTGATATTGAGGATGGGGAAAATGAAGAGCAGGAAAAGGAACCTTCTCCGCCACCACCTACCAAAAAGAAAACTCAACGACGACGTCGTGTTGTCAACAACGATGCTGCCGAGAAATCGCCAGAGCCAAAGCGAAGGCGTGGACGAACCAGCAAGAAATAAGAGCTTCAATCATTTGTGGATAAGCATTTCGGCTATTCTATATGCCGGATCACATCATCAACAGGAACATCCATTTAAGTTTTTAACTTGTGTTTTTTTATGTTCTTTTGCGCAAATTTGATGCCCGCACGCAATAGAACAACTGCCCCATGCCACACATCTACGGTTGTGTAGCCATCATTTTATTGCACTTGAAAACTTAATTAGGCCAAAATGCGGTGTGAACGCCTATTTATTTATTTTTTTGTGAGTTTGTATCAACGTATTTCTCTCCAGCTGTGTGAGATTTTTATTACATGCATCAAATGTAATTTGTTACCAAAAAAAATTTGATGTGTTTCTATCTTCTTCAAAACGGCATAAATAAAAGAAAAACTTCCACTAGGTGGGGAGAGGGATGGGGGTTCTTTTAAGGGGGTTGCAACTTCTGCTCGTGATGGCCTGCCAACTGTTTTTTTTCTTTCTTTCTTTCTGTTGCTTTTTTGACCATCATTTAAATGCGTGGCAGGTTTTATGGCCAGGTAACTTTTGAGTTTTACCTCGTATCAAAGTCAAATCTAGCGTGTTTTATATATTAAGTTTAAGTTAAGGCCCAAACCACTATACGGAAGTATATTTCAACTACTTGTTGGATAAGTTTGTAGGACGCCTTCCTCCCTTCTGTGCGCAGCTCGAGCGTGCATTGGGTGTCAAGGGTCAGCGCGCTTCGCTGCAGCTCCAAGGGTCGCGAGGTGGTTGCTTCGTTTTGTATCGTGTGTTTTTAACTATTTTTGTGGTTGCTGCAATTGTTTCACTTTGGGTTCTGCCTCCTGCAGGCTCTTTACTCATCCATTTGAGCAGAAAAGTTGCCTTTTGTCAACAGGAAAATCAATTGACTTGCTTTGTTCTTTATCAAATTTTTTTGGATATGAACAAATCCAACTCTAAGTGAGTTTTCAATTGCAGTTGCATTCAATGATTTTTTTCGGAGTCTTGTTCATGTTTAATTTCATTCTAATTTCAATAAATTGAGATTTATTTGGATTTAATTGTTAGAAGTTTTGAATAGCTTTGAGTAATGGAATAAAATGTGAGTACTTAGTAAAAAAAAAATATTCAGAATAGGGTTTGTAGTTTTTCACTTTATAAACTGCCAACTGATTTTACTTCCCTCTGTATGTTATGTCATCTATCATCATCGTCATTTCTAACACACCCCTCCTACCACCACCAACAACACATTGTTTCTATATTTGCTTCGTTAGCAGAATATAAATGAAATTTACATTGAAAAACATAAATATATTTTGTTTTTATTTTTCTTTCTTCTTGTTGCCTTTGTATATATTTTATATTTCTCCCATTTTGTTTTTCTGTGACATTTTTCTGCATTTTTAACAAGTTTAGCGCCACAGCAAGTGTTTGATTTTCAATTGCCTTGCTGCCCCTCGGACACTGACGCACCGGCGGGGGTTTGTGCAAATTTATTATTCAAATTTCCGCATTTGATTTGCCTGCATTTATTTTTAAACAAATGTTATAGGCGCGATTTGAGTAAGCATTGTTTTAATTCACTTAAAACTACATAAATTTAACTTTACATGCAAGCCCCAGCACAAGCTCACGTGCTCCAGGGCCAGCAAGTGTTTGTTAGTGCGTTAAGTTTCCAATAGACATAAAATGTATCTACGTGCGTCGCCGGAACAACCTACCGAGCTCAAGCTCTGAGTCGAGCGATTTGTGAGCTAAGTTTAGTTCCACGACGTGTGTCGTTTTATTTAATCAAAACTAAAGAGGGCGACTTGACGAATCTTTAGTCGATCATTCGAGCCCAACGACAACGGTTCACTTTCGGTTTCTTTCGATATTGTAGACTTGAGGTTCTCTCTCTCTCTCTCTGCGGTTGCTCCTTGAGCTTAATTCATCTCAAGATGTTCTCGGATCGTTACTCGAAATTGTTATTGCAGTTTGTGTTGGTTTTGGCTGCGTGCAACTCGAGTAACGCCATATTGCGTGAGTATTGAAAATACGAGGAAAATATGCCGACGGAAAACCCCACCTACATACATTCTAATAGATGGGATGTGTCAGTCGAAAATAAATAAATCAGTCAGTTTTGCATTTTGCAATTGTTGACAGTTTAAATACCGAAAATTCTAAATGAAATTACTTAACACCGAAAACAGCTTATTGAACATAATTAAAATTAACTTTATATACACCTTTTTGATATTGGAAAAGTTTTTTTTTATAAAAAAAAGAGTATGACGACCTAAGTCTCATAGTCATATATTATGTCATCAAAAAGGGGGCCACTGACCTGCGCCCAGTCAAAACAACAATAATAGCTACAACAACAACAACAGCAGCAAAGCTTCAATTGCAACTGTTGCGCATATTAATTATGCACGGTTTGCCATTGAAGGTCTTCAAGTCAAAAATCACACACACAAAATAATAATATTTATTAAACTGAAGACTCCACTGAATTGCGAATGCAGCAAGTTTTGGGTAGGCAGCACGTTCTTGGTTCAAGGTCGTCTGAAGCGGGTTTAACACATTTGGAAATTCTAAAAATATGTTTTGTCTTTCTTTACTTTTAAGCTTCTAGCATAACACCCTGTGCTCGAGACGATCCTCAGCTGGAACGTTGCATTATAAATGCTGTCTATCAACTGCGTCCTCGGCTGGTGCATGGCGATCTAGGAGATGGCTTCCGTACTCCTCCACTCGAGCCGCTGCAGTTGGATAACATTGACTTGGGAGGCAGTAGTCAATTTAAGGCAACATTTACAGAGTTGGAAGCATCGGGTGGCAGTAATTTTATCATCGATCGGATAATGTGAGTACCAGAGATTACACTTATACAAGATATGCTCTAATTCATTTTACTAGTGCAAAACCTCAGGATATCTCTTATGATTTGTGGATAACACTGCCTCGCATTGACTTTAAAGGCAAATATTCCATGAGACTGAATTTGTTGGTCCTGGATATAAAGGGCAAGGGAAATATGAGGGGTTATTGTGGTAAGTATTGGTCAAACCCAAGATTAACACTTCTTTTAATCAATAAAACCCTATACAGATAACGCCAAGGCTGCTGTTAAGATGCGCGGCACCCGTTACCTTAGAAATGGTTTTGAGTATGTCAAGTTCACTAAGATGACGATGAAAATCCAGTTTAAGGATTTCAAACTGCAGCTGGACAATCTCTTCAACGGAGATGGCCTACTAGGAGAAGTGGGCAATTCACTGATAAATAATAACAAGGAACTGTATTTGAATGAGATTGTGCCAGGACTGGAGCGAGGACTCTCCAAAAAGTTTTTGGATGTTGCCAATGAAATTTTGTCATCGGCTACCTTTGATGAAATGTTTCCACCAAGACGCACTGTGGTTAACCCCATACATTTTCCCAAACCAACGGGAGGATCGGGACCCGGACCATCCATATTTGAACCATCTTTTTCCTCACGCAATCCTGTTGGCGGCATATTGGATCAGCTGCCTCCAAGAAGCAACAATCAAAATCATAGACCCAACAACAGGCCAAACAACAACCCTGGAGCGGGTATTTTTGGCGAGATAACGTCAGGCGCAGGCATCATTGATCCCAGATCGAATGTGGGTAGTTAGATTTTGTGTTTTTGTATTTGTTTCTTTTTTTAATGTTGTTATAAGTTATATCATGATTTTGGTTTGTTAATGGTGCACATACGATAAAAATGTTTTAAGAATAAAATTTTCTTGATTTTTTTATCGATTAGATTTATTTCTAAGACTTTTAAATGGCGCATCTTGGGATGTACTAGATGCCACCTAACCTTACTTTGGGGTAGAGTAGCTGCCTCTTTCCCTGGCGCTAATTTGGCTAAGAGCGCTTAATGTCTTACTCCATTTGCTTGCCGTTGCTCGAGAGAAAGAGAGAAAGTGAAGAAAGCTTGTGCAAACTTTTTAATCCACCGCAAAGCTTCAACAGTTTTGCATATTAAGCGCAAAGTTTGCGAGTCTACAACACCAGGGGGACACTTTAAGGGCACCTACACAGCTCTAAATTTTACACCTGTTCAATGGGCAACTGAAGAGTGGACAGAAAGACAGAGAAAGGGAGAGAGAAAGGGAGCTTTCTCTGTGGCTCTTGTGATTAATCACCGGCAGCGACAAAGATGAATTTACAAAGATTTTGTGCGCCCGAAAAGTTTTTTACTTTCGCCTGGGCAGTTAATTGTGTTAGCCAGCCAGATGGACTTGGCCAAAATACAGAGAGTGAGAGCGAAACAAGAGAGAACAGCTAGAGAAAAAAGTGTTGGGCGTCGCTAATTAAATTCATGTGACGCAGCTGTCGAGGCAAAAAAAAATGCAAAAAAGCATTATTGACTTTTAGGCGCTGAATATTTTCAAATGAAAATGTTTTAGATGTAAACACATGCAGGAGCAGAAGCAGCAGCAGGAGTAGAAGTTTCTTTTTCAACCTGGGTCCACAAAACGTCAAAGGAAACCCTTGGCAACTGCTATTTTGCGCCTTGCTTTGCCTTGCCTGGCCAAAGTGTCGGCGACATTAATTTCATTTATTAATTTTTAACTACGCCCACGCACCAAAATAAAAAGCAACTTGATAAATGGGAGGACTGAAAATTTTTCAAATCTTTCGTTTTTCGCGTGGCACATTTTACTTTTTTTTTTCATTCCTTCTTCCTTTCTTATATATTCTTTGTGTTGTCCCCCATTTTTTTTTTCTTTTTTGGCAGCGTTTTCTCGCTTTTGCTTTGTTGTTGTTAATTTTTTTTAATTCTTTGCTTTTCACTTGAAAGGCGCTCCAAAATGTAAAGATGCGCCGCGGTCCGCTAATGTCCTTTCTTTTATCATTAAGTAGACAGCGTGGGCAACTTGGGGTTGCTTCCTGCCTACTCTTACGGGGCGTGGCAAGCGGCCATCAAGGCATTATTTCTTCACTTTTTGTTTGGTTGGGGTTGGAGCTTTAGACTCGGACTGAATGTACAGGTATTTGCGACCATTAGCGCAAAAGAACGAACATTGTCGGCTTAAAGTTCTAAGGTTGCGCCCATGTAACAAAGTAGAAAACACTAACAAAAAAAAACATAAATTGTATGAAGTGCTCTTATAGATGGTATTTAAAAAAAAAAAAAATCCATTGCAACCCCAAATTGATATTTTAATAATTAATAAATGTGGACCATAGAAACAATTAAAATTTAAAATGCACGTCTTTGACTTACCAAAAATAAATTAAATGTTGAGTAAAATACCAAAAGCTTTTACAGTGCGTAATGTATATAAGGTTTTTTGTACTATACGAAAAGGAACCCTGTTAACTGATTCAAATTTACTAACACAACATAGTTTTTGAAAAACGTATCACATTAAAACACTAACAATTATTCTAAAAATTGAAAAATTCGCGTTTTATAACTTCCCATATTATTCTATTAAATTTCTGATTAAAATGGGCACATGTGTGCGTCGATTTCTCTGTCCCAATAAGCCAGTTTGTAGCAGTGGCTGTCGTTCTACCTTCTACTATCCTGGTGGAGGATCCTATTCAGGTTATTGGCTGTGCAATAAGAATCATGGCTTTGGTGTTAAGACAACAGAGGAGCGCAACTCCACTTACTATGCGAACAAGAAGCAGCCAGAGGGTCAGCTCATCTACAAGGGTAGATGGAAGCAGGGCAAGCGACATGGTTGTGGTTCAATGATACGAAAGAGAGGCACAGATCTGCAGGTGATCTATACGGGACAGTGGTACGATGACATGAAGTGTGGTGAGGGTAAGCAGATGTATCCGGATGGATGTGTCTACTTTGGACGCTGGTTGAAAAATCGTCGTCATGGTTTGGGTATTCAATGGTATGGCGATGGCAGCATTTATGTTGGTGAATGGGAAACGGAC
Organism: Scaptomyza tumidula; assembly: GCA_035044465.1. Classification (NCBI taxonomy): domain Eukaryota; kingdom Metazoa; phylum Arthropoda; class Insecta; order Diptera; family Drosophilidae; genus Scaptomyza; species Scaptomyza tumidula. The sequence goes on from JAWNNW010000444.1 coordinate 19,104,992, forward strand.
TTTAAACATGGATTGGGTGTTCTTTTCTACGGTACGTAGATACTCATTACATTATCTGTTAAAAGTAGTTCCTATATCTTCACTACATTCTAGCTAATGGCAATCGCTATGAGGGACACTTTGCACGTGGCTTTAAGAATGGAGAGGGTGTTTTCTATCACATGCACACGGGTCAGATACAGAAGGGTATGTGGAATAATGATATTGTCGTGACATCGATAATGCAGGACGACCCAAATATAAGACGCAATGATACACCAACACCCTATCCAATACCACCAAACTATCTCAAGTATCCGAATGGGATAATGAATGATCTTTTCAATCGTTACAAATCGTTTGCGAATAAACCACGACGTCGCTTTAATGATTCTGTCAGTCTGGAGTTTGTGCATCGTTCGAGACACTTTGCCTCATTTGAGGAACGAATGTCGACACCAACAGGTCTAAATCTCTATCCTTCGGCGGGCTTTGTGTGTACATGTAACTGCAAAATTTCAGAATAAACAAGCTTAAGATTTGTGTATTGTAAACTTTAAGGTAAAAATCTTTTCCCATTTAATTATGGCACATGTCAACACGACACAAGAGAATTCTCTGCACAAAAGGTTTTTTTTTCTTTTTTGGGGTTACAAGTGTATATGTGAAGTGCGGACACCTGGTTTGGTCAGCATATTTTGGGTCTGTCTGCTTTTGTCAGTTTGTAAATCATTTCATATGCAAATTTGATGGCCGAGTTGTTGCCTCCTTTGGGGGTGACCCCATTAAAAAGGCAAAAGGTTTGTGCTCTTGAACACAATATTCAATTTAATAAAGGATAATTTCTTATCATAACTCAAGATGCATTTTGATTGAATAAAGCAAGTTAGGGCTAAGCTGTTATTGTTGATGGCCAGCAAATTTAGTTAGAAACTTTGCTTCGAATGAAGACAGCAATGCTTACTTGATAGACCATTTGTAAAGCAATCATCTAATGCAATTTTCAATATTCATAGCTATACCCTTCAATTTGATAAATATTCTGTGAAGCTGTAAATCATTCGCATTCCTGGGTTCCTCAATCTTAAGGGTAGATTTTTTTGTTAGCTAGCATCAACCCTTTAATTTCGGTTAGGTTTTTTTTTCATTAGCATAAAGTGCAGCTGCACGGAAAAAAAGTGTGTGGTGTCATTTTTTATTTGTGTGTGTACCAGCCATAAATTTAGCTATGCAAATGCAAAAGGATGTGTTATCCTTGCAGTTATTTCGACGCGTGCCTCAATACAAACTCTTTCATATGGTAATTTTTGCAGGCGCATTGCTTTCAATTAACCTCGCACAAAGTTTTGAATATTCAGTTGTTATTTTCTCTGGAATATGTGATAGTTGCAATTGATTGTCCTTCATTGGTAGTTAAACATTTTGTCTGGAGCGTAAATCTTGAATGTTGTTGATGGGAATTTCCATGTGTGGTGTGGATCATCATTAATTAATTAATTGAAAGGTTCTCCGAACAACAATTGCAAACGATTAATAATTGAAGGCAGCTTTCCTTTGAGATTTCTTAGTCAAATCAACGGTTTGGCTTGGGTTTGGATTTGGTTGATGTTGAGTTGGGTGTTTTGGGTGGCTGGAGGAAGTGAAGTGATGCTGCCTGGCGGCCAAATAATTGCAAGTGACAGGCGCTTTAATTTTTCGTCCTCTTTGGCAGCTTATTTTTAGACATGGCCTAGAGAGTTGGAGGGATGGGCGGGGCCAAAGTAAGGGGACCGGTTACCATGTTTATGATAAACTTAATTCAGTGTAAATGAGTCGGCCCCAATCAGGGTTGACAGCTAAGGTGAGGTGGGGGGAAAAGGGGCCATTGCCACAGAGGTTGGGGTTCACCACAAATCGGGAGCAGCAGCAGCAAACTTTGGCACAGAAAACCAAAAAAAACTTCAAATAAACAAATCTGTGAAAGAAAAGCAAAATGACGGAAAAAACAACAAAAACAAAAGGCAACAAACGAAATGAAGAAACAGCTGAAACTTTTTTTTTTTGTTTTGTTTCGATAGCTTTTCCGTTTGCATTTGATGAAATGGAAAATTTTAATTGCTCTGTGTGTGTTTTCTTATGTGTGTGTGGTAAGCATCAGCGAATTGAAGTTTAGTTTAAAAAAAAGTATTTTTTGTGGAACATTTATTGTTGGAATACAGGACTGAATAAATTTTACATGTCAATAAAAAAAGCAAATAAAAAACTTTAGAAATTCTTCCATAATAAAAATTGTACAAGAAGTAGGAGAATATGGTTTTGATAGGAAAACAGTTTAAAAATAGTATTTTATATTATTAGAAACCGTTGTTCAAATATTTATTGAAGAACTTCTTTTCGCATACGAGTCATCCATAAGATTAAAGGAACACATCAATCCAAGCACTTTCATTAAGCTTACGGCCCATTAAAGGGGTTGTTGATGTGGGCGCTCAAGATAATGGTTACAATCTAGACAAAGTTACCACTCCCAACACCCCACACATATACCTTCAAACTCTAATGAAATTTAAATTATTGCGATGCGCACACAAGCGCAAATGAGGACACGAGAGAGAGAGTGCGACACGACACAAACATAAAAGGCCATATGAAACACATGCAAAGGCAATGACAAGGACCGAAAAAAAAAGAAACGATGCCAATGCTGATGACGAACCTAAGACGCACAAAATTTCGCGGCCTTTTTCTCATTAAGCTGATGCGGAAGATGCGAAACTGGATGGAGATGGAAAGAGAGAAAGCGCGAGTAAGAGAAGGATGCGAGAACAAGCGCGAGTTAAGGTCTTAGCTTGGATATGGTAGGCAGGCGGCAGAACTCCAAGCACACACGGGTCCCATAAATTATTCGCTTCGGCGGCAACCCTTCGGAAAAAAAAAATCGTCGCGCAAAAACTTTTTAAAAGTACAAGCATAAGAAGGCGATAAAATGAAGAGAGGTGGGAGAGACAGAGCAGAAGCTGAATGCTGGAGACGCGGCATTTGTTATAAATTAAGTGATGGGGGTGCTCAATGCGGCAACGACGGAACGGGAGGTGGGGTTTGAGCTCTTGGAGGTGGGCTCATTACCGCCGGCAAGCTGGCAACCCTGTGACTTTTACCGTTACAACGAAGCGAAACAAAACTTGAAATAAAAATCGAATGACAGAAAATCAAGAAATGCAACAACCACATCTGAATACCCTTTAAAATATGCAAAAACGTCATAACAAATAAATTTGTTCAATTCTTGTTGGGTTTAAAAGTTTTCCTTGGATTTGATGTAGGTTGCAAAAAGAAGCATAATTCTAGATTTTGAAATTATAATCTCTAATGAGTTTGAAAATAAAATTTTGTTAAGTATCACAAACAGCATGGCAAAATGTAGACTCCCCTTTTAAAAGTATGTGTATTTAAAAAATGTAATGAAAAAAAATTTGCATATTTTACTTTTCGCAGCGATGCAGATGGGGTTGTTCTTCGTTCAACTTGACAATGTTGTTGTTGTTTTCAAGCTTTTGGCCATAAATAAGGAAGAGAAAAAACAGTCGAAGGCGTTGTAGTAGGGGGTTAAAGTGGCATTAACCGTTGCGATGGCTGAGCAGAAATAACTAATTGCATATGCAGGCGACCAGACGGTGCGGGTTAAACAGGAATGGGGTGGGGTATGGTGACGTAGATATGGAGATACAGAATGCGAAAGAGAGGGTTGGTCGTAGCCATTGTTTTAACCCTTTTCGCTGTCCCCCTAACCCTTGCCCAAATAACTGGACATGGAGAAGGCAAAAGTCCATTCGACCAATAGGCAGGCTTCTTGGCGCTTAACCCTTTCGTTTTTTGCGGTTGAGGGTGAACTGAACGCGAAGGGCAGTTGCCACAACCACCAGCATGGCCGCCTACATCTCACACTCCTACCTCCTGCTTCAGTCTCTCTCTCTCCTTCTCTTTCTCTGCCATGCTTATTTCGTGGAGTTTTTCTTATTTTGTTTATATTTAGTTGAAGAAAAATAAAACTTTGATTTCATTTGATTTGCTTAAAATGCGCCAAAGTTTCTTCAACTGGAAGGCACAACAGCAACAACATCAACAAATTTGACCAAGAAGAGGAAGAAACTGAAAAGTATATGAGCAGAGGCAAAAAGTAAAATATATATGTATAGATGCGGCAAACAAATTAACAGTCCAGTGATTATTGTCAAAAGCAAGCAAAGAAACGAGGAAGCAAAACAAGTGCCTATCAACAGTGAGGAAGTTTTTTTTGGCAGCAAAGCCACGCCCCCAAACCTTCAATTCAAAATTAGAAAAGGGCATAATTTTAATGAACTTTTTTTTCTAAGAAGTTGCCCACTGAACCACTTTTCCCCCAACTCCTGCCTGGTACTCATCATGTAAGCGGCAGCAGCTGTCGAAAGGACTTACCAAGTTTTTTTTTTCTACTTGCTGCTGCCAGGCACTTGTCCTGGCTTTTGACTTGTTCGTCTGCCAGCCAAAGCACACTTGGCTTAAAAAGTTTCTCTCTGCACTCTTCTCTCTACTCTCTTTTTCTTGGCCCTCATGCTGATCATTAAATCAATCTGTGCTGTACCTGCCATGGCATTAATCACTTCCACTCAATCTGCTGCCGGATTCTAATTGCAACACAGCCTGAGGCACCGTTAACCAAACAAAGCGCGTGCCTAGTGCCTGCCTCCCTTCTTTTCGTCTCTTCTATCTGATAGATCCCAACTGTAAATCTAAATGTGGCTCAAATTGCGAGTTGCATGCTGCATGCTGCATGCCAAATTGCCGCACACCTGCCCTAGCCCTTATTTCTACTCTTGATGCAATGTTGTTGCAGTTATCTTGGCTCACGCCTGATTGCCGCCAAGTGTCCTGCAAATGAAGTGCTGGAATAACAAAGCAAAACGTACAGAGCCTTAATATATATTTCATTATGCAAAATGAGAGTAGAGAAATAGAGGGAGGGAGTTCCAGTTGAATTTCAATTGATTTGTTTGATTAGATGAAAGATGCATTTGGCAGCTGCTTCAGATAGCAAAATTCTTACTATTACTATCAAATTTTGAAGAAAGTTACTGTAGGATGCTTTACACTATATAAGAAGACAAATTACAATAAGGATTTCTTCCATAAGTCCAAATTTAATCATTTACATAGCTTAAATAACTATCTTCTACTCTTATACCAATGTCTTTCCTCAATTCTCCACACTCCATATCTACCGTTTTTCTTTTTGAAAAGTATTCAAAAAAGTATTTGAAGAATTAAACTCAATGTACACAGAAAACTAATGATGACCGTGGACAATGAACAATTGAAAATAACCATCTTGTTTGAGGAAAACAGTTAGAAAGATTTGCAAAAAGAAAATTGTCAATATGATTGATTAGAGGGACATTTTGGGTCAGGTAGATCTACCCTTAAATGGCACACACAATCTTGCCTAATATTTTACGCTCATTTAGGGCATTAACAGAAACATAGCGGATTCCTACTTATTCTCCTACTATTCAATCCGACCCGAAATACGTTGAATAGTGTTAACTCTTGAGCGGGAAAGGGAGAGCTCCCCAAAACAATAGAACGGATGAGAAAACTAAAACCCACGCCCGCTTGACATTTGGCTGTTAAGTAAACAAAAACACACGCATCGAATAAAAGTAGATACAAAGAAGAATGAGGAGAAGAACAGTCTCGAGACGCAGGTCAACAATCGGCAACAGTTGCAGTTGCAGTTCCATTTTTTCTGGTGTTGCCTTTCAGCGAACAAAAAGAGAAAGAGAACACGAGAGAGACAAGCCAAAAATTCGCCATAAAACTGAAACTGAAATTGTGTCATTTCATGCCATTGCCAAGGGCAGAGAATCACAGCATCACAGGACGCAGGATGAGTGCAAGGACACACCTGGTACTTAGTAAGCAGTTCATGAATTTGTTTGCACTCTTGCCTTATTTTTGTTACTGTCAATTTTAATTGTTTGCAGAAAAAAACATCGAACATTTTTGGTTGGCATCTTATGTACCCAAAACAAAGTCACTCTTGATGTGGCCAGTTCTCTCCTTTCCCCATCATCCAGCTGCCCATTAAGCACTTTTTTTCTGTTTCTTCTCTTTCTTCAGCACACTTTCCTTCCGTTTGTTCTTTGCACTTGAAATTTTTTCGCTTGCAGAGCAAAAAAATTGCTTCTCGTCTCCTTTTTTCTATATCGTTTCTCATTTTCTTGGCTTACTCTCTTACACTTTTTCTTGTTTCGTTTTCCAATCTTAATTTTCTGCGTTGTTTGGGGTTGAAAGAAAAAATAATTCATTTATGCAAATGAGGGGTGTTTAAAATTAAGCAAAGAGCACGTAGGCCGAAAGTAGCAACACCAACAACAACAACAACAGCAACAGCAACAACAATAGGCTCACGATGGCCGCATTGTGAAGGAGGTGAGCATCTCAGGCATCTGAGGCATCTCTGAAGTACAAGGCCAGAAACAACAACAAAAACATCTTTTAGCCACGCAGCACGCGCATTGGAAAATGATAAAACAAAAGGTTTTTGGCCCAACTCTAAAATTGTGCCACCCCTTAGGCAGGCAGGAAGTCCCCAACTCTCTCCTCACCCAACTCTTGGCCACTCATCTTTTGCTGCGTTCGGGTATAAGTTACAATTTGTAAGGTTTTAATGGCGTTTTTGCTTGTCAGGGGGTTTGGGTGATTATTTAGGGTGGGCGGGGAACCGGACGAGATGGCAGAAATCAGGAGAGAGATCTGTGGTTTGGGACAACAGAGGAGATGGCTGAACAACTGGTCTTCTGGGCAGCTTTTTCCCAAGACAAATTCAAGTCGCGATTTGTAGGTCCTTAAAAGTAAAAGCTTGAGAATGTTAGTGGAAAATATTATAAAGGATGTTTTCCCTTTATAATATTAGAAACTAACTAAAGATACGATTTTCAACATAATCAACAGTTGTTTATCAAAGTTTCCGAACTCCCAATTGCTACTATCCGATTTTTTAAGATGCCAACCATAGAAACTGATTCTTGGGAGTGTTAAGAGAGAGATAGTTAATGTTAACTTTTAAACAAAAATTAAATATTTTAAATAGCTCATTCATCTATGGCCTACATAGAACGTCGAAACCTTCTCTTTAAGCCAGCTGCTTTTGACAAGAGTCCAGCTCCTCATTCTCATTTTCTCTTCTTCTTGGCCGGGCACATGGACCGCTTGTTTGTCTTCGCTACACGCGCATAAATAAAACTCATTTGTGGAGACTTGGGGCGAAAAGGAAGAGAGTGGGGGGTGTGTGTGAAGAAGAGGAAGCTATGCGCCAAAAGTTTGACCAATGGAATTTTGTTGATTTTTCGTGGTTGAAGTTTTCTGTTGCTTTTGCTTTTGTTGTTGTTGTGCAGTCGAAGATAAATGGCATTGGAATTAATTAAGTTGTTAATTTCCCATTAAGCAGAGCGAGAACAGCACGTAAAGTATACACACACACACACACATATATATATATATATACATACATACATGTGTGGGAGTTGGAGACGTGTCTTGACAGCACTTGACAAAATTATGTGCCTGGCGGCGGCGGCGTTTAACCTTTCAGCGAGTCAACTAAACAAACAACAGCATCAACAGCAGCACTTCCCCCTCAAGGCACCGACCCCGACCTCTTTGTTATACCCTACCTATAACGCGCACACACACACATATGTGAGTATGTGTGGCAAAGTCGACCGCAAACAGCACGCGTCAACATTTAGTGCAATGTGTGTTGTGTATTAGCATATAAAAGCCTTGCGCACCCGTCGCACATTACAAATCGTATCCTTGCTTGCTCCTTGGACTTACTCTCCCCTAAGCGCGAAAGGATTCGCACGCCTGCACAAACCACACCACACACTCGCACACACACTTGGGATTGCTGCCGCTCATGTGTGTAAAAAAAATAAAAACAGGCATAAAAAACCACGCTGTTGAATTGACTACACATTATCCCTGCCAAAGCATATCCTGCCTCCACATAACACATTCACTCTCATTCTCCTTTCGCCGCTAATAGAGCGTAATAAATGTCATGTATTTGCCAGGCTGAGCTACTCCTTTCCTTTTGTTGTGTGTGTCTCTGTCACAAGGGTCACACACACACTCGCATATGTGAGGACAACCCTTCGGCAAGGAAAGAAAGCAAAAACTATGGACCCTGGCTATCAATTTGAGAGTGAGCTGTTTATTTGCCGATTGCCGTCAAGGCACTTGGCAGCAATGATTTTTTAGATTTTAAATATCAGATTTGTTCGATGATTGATATGTGGTGAAACAACCCTGGAACATATGGGTTAAAAACTTCATGTGTCTACGATATTTGTTAAAGCTAATTTTGATCAGTTATCAGAGAGTATATCTATAATTCACTTGATAGTCATATATTGATTCGAGATCTCAGAGATTGTAAAAGAAATCTAAGGCATTTCAATTGAATATAATTATAGTGAAGATACTTGGAACAAAATATTTTAAGGATATTTCTTTATATTCAACATTTTCTCTTTTCTCAATTTGATTGCCTTTATAAATAAGAAATTATTTAATTTCGCTAATAATTCGCATGTTAATTCAAACAAACTGACAGATAAACAAAAAAATACCTCCAATACAAGACTCCACAATATTATGAACTATAAAATATTCATATGCATTTTAGCTACCTCACAAATGAACAAATATCAGAAAAACACATTAACAAATTTGTATGTGTGTGACCGGAGAGGAATTACATTCCTAAAGTCTCTCTACTGCCACTCATCTAATTGCATTAGAAGCGGAATTGAGGTAAAGCTTGAGTTGGTTGGGTGCCATCCCTCACGCATATCTGTCCGGGTATGTCGTGGAATTGCACGGATATATATGTTCTAGGGACATGTTGTCATGTCCTTATTTGCTGTCGCTTCGACTGTCGCTTGTTGTGTTTTTTTTTTGTGTTTTTTTTTTTCTTAGCGCTTGTCTCTGTCTCGCGCTTTTCAAATTTTATGACATTTTTATTCGCTGCAGGGGTGCAGGGTGTAAAAGCCGGGAGGGAGGGGGCGTAAGAGCCCCCACGGCTAATACAAGTAGCTTATCTGATATGTTGTTGCTTTTGCTGTTGCTGTATTTTATTATTTTTACGTTGATTTCACACAAATGTCCACGCATTGTAAAACAAAAACAAAAACATGTTGAATTTATTTTATTTTTTTCTCTCGGCTTTTTATGTACGCTGCTTTTAAGTTTTTATGAGACGTCATAATTGACGTAATTGTTTTGGTAGTAGTTTTTGATGCCGAATGCAATTTTGAAAGCTTTTTGCTGTCCTTTGAAGCACTTAGGCCTCAAATTATATGACTTAAGAAAAGGAAGATAACCAAGAAGAAACCTTTGAGGATATTTGATTTTGGTTTACATGTAAAGTAAGAAAATAAAAGTATTCATTAAAATGTCATAAAATCTTATTGTTCTTAGCACAACTGTACCTAAATACACCTCGCATTCACTCATTATCACAGCCTTTGCTTGGCACCCACATCAAAAGAGTTGCCAAGGATATAAGGAAAAGACAGACAGGAAACGCAGACTCAACGCTCTAAGCGCCAAATTGCAAACTTAATAACAAAGGCTCATCGAAGAACAAGAAGAAGAAGAAGAGGGAAGGGTGGCATAAAAGAGACGCCTGTCTTTATCGTATATATATTCTATATACAGTGTGTGTTTGGGGCGACGATGGGCTCATAATGAAAACGAGGCAAATGCAAATGAACAAAAGGCAACATACGAAAGAGAGATGAGAGACAGGAGGAGTGAGTAAAGGGAGCTAAGAGAACTGCTCAGCCACATCAGCGTCAACATCCTTGGCAGGAAAATCAAAGCGCCAAATGAGGAAAAAGCCAAAAGCCAAAGCTAAGGAAACGCATCTCAAGCAAAAAAAAAACAAACGCCAGTAGAAGGGGAAAAGAAAAAATTGCGAAAATTGCGAAAAAATAAAATTAAAATATCGATCAACAGTCGACAGCAGCAGCATCATCAGCTCTAACGAACTCCAACCCCTTTCCACATTTGGGGTTGAGGCAAATGAGAAGGCAGACGAAAGGGCTTCTCTGATATGAGCTTTTGGCGTCGCAATCGTCTTCCACAATGTTGCCTGTTGAAAGGAGGGAGTACAGAGGGAGAGGAGAAGAGGAGTCTTAAAGGCCAGAGGGGGTACTGTGGTTGCGGGGAGGTGTAGAAGGAAAAAGGATGGGGGAAGCGTTGTGCATGTCCTCGACGTGCGCTCTTAAAATTAAAAGCATGTTTGATGAGGAAATTGAACTGGCATGTAAAAAAGTGTGTACGTGTGTGTGTATGAGAAAGTACACAGTGAAAAATAGTTTAACTGAAGAACTAAAACTAACAGAAGCAAAGAACTCAAGCCTGTACCAAAAAACTTTCAACTCAGTTTCTCCTACCAATTCTCGCCTTGAGAAAAACTTTCTTTCCTTTAGGATTTGCATGATTTTTTCCCAGTGTAAGTTCAAGAAAACAAAACAAAAAAAACGTTACCCAGGGTGGCACACAGCTTTTTCCATCCCCAACAACGCTTAATTCATCAGAGGACGCGTTATCCTTTGCCGCGGTGATATCTCTCTGCCTTCTGCTCATTTCTCTTAATTTCCATTCACCCTTTGCAAATGAGCTGGCGACGGGGGAAGGGGTCGCCAAGGGGGCTGTAGCCACCCACACAGACACACAGCAACAAATTTTCCACATTATTTCTGACGTCGACGTTGACGTCGTTGCTCTGCCTGCGTCGCTGTCGACAGTATTCAAATTTTTTACTTCTGCTTTGCACGCGCGATTTTCCTTGTTTTCGCTTTTACATTTTTTAATAGCTAGAGAAATTTTTGCGCCGCTGCCTCTCCCCCCTTTTCTTAATTTTTTTTGTCGAAGGGTGGCACATTTTTTTTTTCAGCTATTTCTCTGCTTTTTCCCCGTTGGCAGCACGACAACCCTGGCCACTTTCATTGTGTGTGGGTTCGGCACTTAAAACGTTTTTCTTTTACAAAAAGTTGCTTTGCTTTTCCATCCTCAGCTCCTCAAAACCCCCACCCTTGACTTGCGGGTATTAAACTTAATGTTGATAGTGTAATTTTATATTTAAGAGTAAAGCAACAATACAACAACAAAAAAGAGCGTATTAGGGTTGTGCGGTATCTATGTCGACAACTGAGTCCGACTCTCAGCTTTTTTTTTTATTTTCTGAGGGTGTCAGTTTTTTTTTTCTATGCCAAAACGATTTTTTCCTAAGCAATGACGCTCAACGGGTTCTAATTGAAGTCAAGTTGCTTTTGCTTTTAGAGGGTGTGCTATCAAAATAAAAAAGATTACCTTCGGATTGGGTCAACAACTTGAAAATATAGTTTTTAGAAAACTCTACTGCTAATTAAAATTTCCCAAATGCAAATAGTTGAAATTCTTTTTAAGAATCGGGTCTTCTAATGCTTTCTATCCGAAATGTTGCTCTTGGCTAATTTGAAGCTGTTTCATGCTTTCTCAACCTTTTCGCCAGCTGCTTAAATAGAAATTACTTCATCGATTTTTTTTCTTCTTGTTTTACTCTTTCCTCATTCCGCTGCATTTATCTAATAGGCCGCTGGCAATGAGTGAATGAAAAAAATTGGGCCTGACACGCGCTTCCGTCCCTGGTCGAGACCCACAAAAGATAGCTAGAAAAAAAACTTTGAGGCACACGCAGCTTTTTTTTTTTCTTCAACGACTTTTTAATTTAAGGGTAGCTCTCAACAGAATTTTATTTTGTTTTTTTTTTTGTGATGCTGCGGCGCATCCTTTCGCATTTTTTCCTCTTTTTTTTTGTGCCTGGATGCCTAATGAAAAGTCACCGTCAATTACAGGGTCGCCACGCGTTCAAAAAAACGCAAATGAAATTGGAAGAAAATAAAAGCAAAAAGTTTACAAATATGCAAAAAAAAATGTGACCAAAAGTCAGCAAACACGAAGGACCCTTAATCAGAAATCCTGTGCAAGCAAATTTACTACGGAAATGAGCCAAGACAAGGCAGCTAAAAGAGGAAAAAAATCCTATATAGAAAGAGAGACACTTGAAATTAAAGATGAGTCTGGGAATAAGCGGAAGACGTGTCTGCGCATTTTTAGAAAGAAAAACAAACAGCTCTTATATGCAACTATTTCCCTTTGGTTCAAGTGCCTGCTTTTCATTGTTTTGTATTGATCATCAATAGCTGATAAACCCCATTCAAATCTGTTTCAAACAGACAACTCTTTTTAAAAGATTTCAATGCGTAATTGCAGATAAGCCATGTCTGCATCTGAGATTGCTGGCTCTAAGCTGCCCATATAAGTATGCTCCGCTTTTTTTGGATCGAACTTAAGGGTATATTGGTTATAGTGAACGATAATCTTTGAAATACTCTGAAAGGGTTGTGAAGCGTATTTACAAAAGAAGGTTACAGGGTATCCTTTTTTAGAACTTCGTCTTTGTTCGATTTGTGCGATTCTTTGTTGTGTTTTTTGGCATTGTCTACCTGCTGTGCACGTGTGTAACTCTGTCAATATTTGCCTCATATGTGTGTGTGGCACGGAAGTAACCTGATTTCTTGTGCAAAAACAAATCCACAAAGGTCGGGGGCAGCCCGTGGAGCTGTGTAAACTGCAATGTCCTGTTCGTTCTGCTGCTGCTGTGTTTGGACATGTGTCTGCCCTGGCAGTTTGACCAGAGAGCGAGACCCAATGTTTGCTCAAGGCATTCGGCAGGACTTGGGTTCGGTTTGGGCAAGGCGGGGTCTTCTTTGGCAAAGCGCCGCAGGACATGGCGCCATTGGGCAGCTGTCACGAGCAGAAGTTATTGAAGAAGAAGTAGGAGTTGGCAAGCCTTTGAGGCAAGCGTCGCTCACCTTTGGCGCAGCTGTCAAAAATGTTAATAGGCGTAAATGAGACGCCCAATGAGACGAGAAAGAGAGAGAAAGCAAAACTAATTTCCGCTTGCCGCCAGGCGAACAAAGGCGAGCGTAGAATGTCTTTGGCCAAAATTCTTAGCCGCAGCTCAGAACGTGTGTCAGACGCATCCTTTGCACGCAAATTGCATGCCCCGATCGCTTGCGCCGTGTGCGGCCCCGTAAACATGGATTATATGCTATCCTATGCAAAATGCAAATGGATAAATGGTTAAATAGAAAAAGTGCAGGCAAGTCAATAGAGAAACCGAAACCCTTTTCAAAATCCCTTTTCTAAATACAGATCTCTCTTTTTGTCTGGGGTGTAATTTCTGTTTCTTTTTTTCTGTCAGCCGGCATTTGCATACGGCAGGAAAAAAAATTAAATATGCAAAAAAAATATTCAAAAATAGTGAGACTGTGCGTGGCAGGACACACGACGAAAAAATAAAAAACGTGCACCCCTCAGGATTTTTTTTTGTGTTACCCAGACAACAGTTGTAGAGTCCTGCGGCTGTGTGCACAACCCTTTTTTAAAAGGGTTTTCCACAAGTTCTCGACGCACTTTTAATTTGCATTTTTTTTTTTTTTTTTTGCTGTTGGGATTTTGAAAATCAAGTTCGAAACTTACCCCAGAGAAATGAGAGAGACGAAAGCCGGTTCTGAGTTCCGGTTCTAGCCATAAAACACAAATGCCAGTCTCGTTTTTTGTATTTGACAAGTGAATATTCATGTTTTTATTTTTTTTTTTATTATTGCTATGCAAGGGTTAAAAACTTTTCAGGACCGCGCAGCAAGGAATCAAAAAAATATTGAAAAGAAAAAAAACGTGGGTACTTTAGCATGTGCTCGTGCAGAATAATTTGGGTTGATTTGGTTGAGAAAAAAAAGAGTTGAAAAAATTGGATGCAGGCGCTTTTTGCTACAGGGTGTCGCGGTAGAGTCCAAAAGGTACTTGAAAATTCTTAAAAATTCAAAGAAAGGAGCTTACCTTCATGTCCGCATTATATTATCTGTAAATAGAAATATTGGAAAGGGATTTAGCATATGATAAAAAAGAAAGCATTTAAAAATGAGAGTATAATTTTATATTTATAGGAATGTAGGAATATTAGCTAAGCCCGCATTATGTCTGGCTATTGCTATTTTCTCTCAGCGTCACCCTGTTCATTAAATTCCATGCAAAAAACTACCCGTAATATCCGCTTAAAAAACTCAAAATTCACAAAACTTGGCAACCAAAAAAATTGCATGAAGCTGGACCAAAAAAAACTAAGTACTTATGCACAGACAAGCTCGGGCACAAGCAGCCCACAGCAGCCAAAGGGTTGAGATACTATATGGGTTTGGACTTAAAAAAAACACAAGTAGAAGAAGAAGCAGCACGCAGCGTTGCATGCAAAACGAAAGTTAATCACAAAATACATAACACACAAAAAATAGATGAACAGAGAGAAAAAAAATGAGGCAGACGCGAGTTTTTTGTGTTGTTGGGCTACTGCTGCTGCTGCTGCTGAGGGGTTAACTTAATTTATGCGCATCGCGCGACTGAAAGCGTGGCAGAGGGCAGCGACGTCGACAGCGACGTGAACAGAGAGCAGCCACAGCAACTGGAGCTGAAGCTGATTATGCGGCGCGGGCGCAACGTGAAATGTTTTTCTTTTCTCTTTCTCTCATTCTCGACAATGTTTTATTTTTTTTGTACTGTTCGGTTTTTAATTTGAAAAATATGCGACGCTTGATGGGCTACATGGTTGATGTTGTTGGCTGTTGATGATGTGGATGTGGAAAATCCTTTGGCTTTATTGGAAATTATTGATTTATGATTTGCAATATGCTATGCGATGCGCAAAAAAAAAGAAGCTTCGCATTTCGTGCTGTGTTTTTTTTAAGGAAATCATGTGCGTCAGTTCTGCGGGTACTACTCATTAAAAGTAGAAGTTGGAACTTTACTTAAATAAACTTATAAAATAGTAATAGGTTACCAACTTTATAAGTTACAAAATTGAGGCTATAAGAATACTATAACAAAAATGTATACAAAAGAAAGTGGGGATAAGGCAACCTAGACATAGAAACCTATGATACTTGTTATGATTGAAGACTATTATTGTTGAAGCTTGTTTTCTTACAACGTTTTCATTGGGCCCTTTGTTAAGATGGGTTACAATGAGCTAGCTTTTCAAGATCATTAAGTTTTCATTGGCATATTCATATAAAGGAACTTCTCACCAACGTAAACAAGTATTTGCCTCCTTACTAAGCACACTCTCCCCTCCTGCACTTTATGCGGCACTTTAGCAACAGTTTCTCCGCCCTTCACAAGGAACACACTTCAAACACCAATTAAAAATTATAAACAGGCTCCACAGTTGCAAAGTAAACCCCACTGCTCACTCCAACTACGCACATATAATACCACCATCTTTATGAAAAAGAATACAGAAAAAACAAGAAAATTGTACATTAAGAGAAGTAAGGTGCAGAAGAAGAAGGAGATGAAGTGTGTAGCCACCTGAGCGAACCGGCGCCAAATGATGCCGTTAAGATGCTTACAACAACGAGAGCAAAAGCAGAAAAGCTTCGTGTAGAATGGCGAATACTTCAAAAGGCATTAAAAACAAAAAAAAAGAGCGCTCACAAAATGAAAGCCAACTGACCCCTCCAACACCCTTACCCTCCTTACCCCTCTTCACATCGCCAGCTGCTGCCACATACAAGGGGCTGGTTCTGTGCAACAAAAAGGGTGGCGAAACGAAATTAAATTTTGTACTTCGCATAAACTTAATTACTCGCCATGGCACAGCCCGAGGGGGAGAAAGAATGTTTTGGAGCGCAGGCGCAGGCGCAGGGATACGAGTCGCGAGTCGTCCTTTTCATTAATGGCCGCGCTTAATGGGCAATATTAAATTATGCGCTGCATTGTCCTTAGCCACGTCGCGTCCTTAAAACAAACTTGCCGTCGTCGTCGTCGCCCTTTACAGATCCTTGCTAATTTCAAGCCACCCCTTCTTCATCGTCTTTTCCTTAACTGGACGCCATTTGAGTTGAGTCTTTTGTCCGAAAACTTTGGTGTCAAACAGAATCATTTCCATGTTAATTGCACGCCATTTTTGTTGTTGTTGCTGTTGTTATTGTTGATTATCCTTTCATTTATGCAAAGTCCTGGTCGCTGTTAATTCGCTTATTCGCCGCTTTTGCGTCCTGCTGCGTTTTGTCTGCATTTTAATTAATGTTTTCCTTCGTGTTGTTGCTGTTATTTGTTGTTGTTATGCAAAGAAGCTGCTCTTATTAAAAGGATATGACTTTCTTTCTGCTCCTGGCGCATCGTCTCCGGTTTTGTTTGGCCACTTTTCCCGGATATGAGAGGTAATTAAAACAATTTTCATTGCCCTGTTTAATTGCGCTTTGCATATTTTGTGGCGCTGCTCCCTCCCACAATTCATATCCCCACACCCCCCGCTGTACTCCTCCTGAGAGTGTCCTTTTTGGCGTGTCTTGCACAGGCGACTTTGATGTGACTGTTGGAGGAAATTGCATTAAGCTTTTGACACAACCAACACACAACCAGCCCACACACACACAGCCGCAAATTAGTTCAAAGGCTGGCAAAAGTAAAGGACTCGCATGTCCTGGACATGCCTAAGCGAATTATGGAACCCATTAGAGTGTGCTATATCTCTCTTTCTTCTAAAGGAGCCCGTTGTGCATTATTTAATAATGTGTATCCTTAGGCAATATTCCTGGCAAATCCTTTTAGACTCTACTCATATATGGGTTATAATTGAATAAACAGCAGATAGAAAATCAGAGTTCAGGGGGAAATAAAAGCCATGACACGCCCACCATAACACCATAAAAGGACTCACACTGACCTCTACCAACACACACACACAAACTCATGACACCCTCTTACCCTCCCCCCCTCTTTCGCACACACATGGCAACATATGCCTGAAAGTATGCCACACATTTTATGCATAAAAACCCGCCAAACCAAATATAAACAAGACGAAAGCAAGCAAAGCTGCGGCCAGGAAAAAGCCACACAACAAATCGCTTAAATCGCGTCAACAGTTTGCCAAACACGCACACACACATCCTCACATGTGCAAACCCTTATCACACACACACACACATATAAAAACGATTTGCATATGTGTAGTGAATGATAGCTTGTTGATAGCTCACTTTTCCTTCTTTTCTTTCTTCGCACAAAATGTCAACAAGCACACTTCGTTCCCCCTCTTTCCCTATCTGTACTCTCCCCAATGTGCTTATGATTTTCAAATGTTTTTTTTTGCATTTTTTTATTCGCTAGCTTTTCACTTGATTTTTTCTAAACAAATTTCTGGGCAAATGTACGCAAAAAAGGGGGAAAAAGGGTCGATTGTTGGCCTCATATGTTGCCCGTTATGTGTGTGTGTGTGTGTGTGTGTGAGTGAATACAAGTGGGAAGACCCACGGGACCACCCGCAATATATATCCATGCAAATCGCGTGCGTAGTTTTTGTTATTCGTATACCCTGGATACGACTCTAAATGGGGTGGTTTTAGGTTTCAAAGTGTGATTGAATTGAAAGTTACAGATTTAAAAGTATGGTTGACAATGTATACAAACAAGTTTTAAATGTATGATCAGATTCAACTTATGGTAATATAATGAGCTTGACTTATATTGAATGAAACTATTCCATAAATCACGTGCTTCCCCTTATAGTTTACAAGTTTGCCAAGAAACTTGTTGGTTTTGCTGGTACAGGGTATTTTAAAGTCGAATCCTGATTACTTGCCCCTGTTCCTACTACATGCTTTGTTGTATTTTTGCCATTTATTGTCGGGCAATTGCCGCTTCCGCCGCCCATGTCGCGGTTTATGCATGTAAATTTGTACAAAATTGTCGAAATTTTGTGGCAAATAAAGGGAAACGTATGTGAGGGGGACGGCGAAAACGCTAAATGTCAAGAGGGGGTGTTTGTTAGTGTGTGTTTGTACTGTACAGTGAGGCACTTGTCTAATGTACGCGTAATCATCAACGTTTTTATCATAGAATTGCCATTATGGTTGTTGCTGCTGTTGTTTGGGAGGTGGTTTTAGTGTGGGCGGATAGAGTTGTGCCCTTTGGCTGTTATGGAAATTGATATGTGATATGTGTAGTCAGAGTGGGTGTGCGGCAGGATAGAGCGTGGGAATAAATGTAGTTGAAGGTGAGACATATTGACATAGGTCAGCTTCGAATAAAATTCTCAGGTTAAGTTCAAATAGAATTAGTGAAAAGAAGTGTTAAGTTTGAAAATAACAATTATTTCCTTTCCCGTTGTTTATATAATAATGGATATATAAACTTAATTACGAATAATCGGTCAGTATTGACAATAACTAAGTTTTAAGGAAGTTAAAAGAAGAATTTCAAAGCGGAAGTGCAGGTCAAGCGGATGTCTGATTAGCATTGACCAGTAGCTGAACCGAGAGGTTGTTTAATCTGTTAATACATCTCTTGCTTATGAATTCAAAAGCTATTAATATATTTTAATAAAATAAAAATGTTTATTAATGCTTAGCTTATTCATTCAATTGGATGCCACAAAAGATACCTAAGAGCTTCTTTTAATCAACAAAAAAAAAAGAACACTAAAGATTCTTTTTCGGCTAAGACGCAACATAAAAATTTCGTTGAAGAAGCCTTTTTACGTATAATTTGTGTAAGAGCTTTAGCAGTTAAGCAGAAATGCGCGTTCTTAAGCCAAAGACAGTGACCGAAAAGAGACATCTGATACCATTGCTATTGAAGTAACTTTCCATTTTCTCACCCCCCAACTCTCCCGCTCCCCCTTCCCCTTTCCCTTTACACTGTAGAACAACTGGTTCATCAACCTGAACACTTGCACTTAAAAATTCTTTGAAAACTTTAAAGTCTTGCGAGCATTGCGAGTGTACACTGAAGTACACCGAAAAATAAAACATGAACTCTACCCCCATAGTCAAAAACAAAATATTCGCGGCTCCAACCCCTAGCAGCCGTTACCACCCATTGCCTCACCCCTCGCAAGCTACGACTTGCTTGCGACATTAATACCATGAATAATATACGCTCATTTCTTTTGCTTTTGCGTTGGCGTCACACCCCACCATACCCCCCTCTCTCTCTGAAGCCCTTCTCTACTTCTTCTTCTTGTGTCGCCTTAGAAAAGCCAAAAAGGGGTTGTTTGTAATTTTTTTAAACAAAATTTTCTTCATTTCGCTTTTACGTTGATTTTCGTTCAACTTGAAAAAACAAATAAGAAAAGCGAAGGCAAAATGAGTCAAAGGCAGAGCTAAAAAGAAGAGAGGGGGTTGGTGGGGATGGCAGTGGAGCCTGCCGCCTTCCTGCCTGCAAACGTCTCAATGAGTTTTACGCTCCTTCGCTTGATAATGAGCAGCGAGAAGAAGAAGGAAGCAGCATAGTCAACGTCAACGTCGACGTCGACTGAGCCAGTTCACCCAGCATTAAACTCTTTGACTAAAGCCAAAAGTGAGAATGAGATGGATGCAGACAAGTATGCGTTCGCTCCCGCTCGCACACAGACGCAGGTGCTGCTGCTGCTGCTGCTTCTGCTGCTGGGACGCCATTCGCACAAACAACAACAGCCCGAAGGGGTTGGTGGGAATGATGGGTGTGATGGTGAGCCCAGCAAGAGGAAAGCGAAAGCACTTCGTATGCAAATGAGTTTGTCGTTATCGCTGCTCACTCAGCTCAGCTGCTGCGCTGCCTGCGTCGCTACGCGCTGAGAGGGTTGCTCTTGTCAGTTCAGGCTTCTACTCTCAATGGGGTTGACTTGATGATAAGCGCGAAGCTGGATGTTAAATTAGGACCAGCACAGGACCAAGTAAAGAAAGAGAGAGACCAGTGAAAGGAGTGCAAAATGTTAAATTGGTAAAACTGTAATGAGAGCAGCATTTTTGTGTATTTGTGCTTCGGCTCATTGCAATTTATTATCCTTAGGCAACAACAGTCACAGAATTTGCAACATGCTGCGCTTAAAATGTCCTTGAGAGTTTTTCTTTTCTCTGCACACTTTCTCTTCTACGCTGCGTCTTGCTTGTGCCTGCTGTGTGTGGCCCAAGGAATTCGCAATGCTTGCGACATTGAGATTCGTTTGGCATCGCTTACAAAAACCATGCAAAAGAAGAATTACCTCTCTCTACCCCTGCTGGCTGTTAATTGCGATACGACTACACATACATATATATTTGCTTGCCAAAAATTTGCATGCCTTTTTCCGTAACAGCATACCGGAGAGGGTAGTGGAATAAGGACCTGGCTAAGGATCAACTATAACAACAAATTTGCAAATTGGCTGCAGTTTGTGTTCATTCATGCGGCTTTTGCCACATTCACTTCTGCTTCTTCTTGCTCCTTGCTCTGCTTTAACGATAACCCTTTTGTTCAACTTTGGCATTGATCCTGTTGCAGTTTATTGTTCTGAATTTGATTGATGCCGTTTACGCCCTTCTTTCTTTCATCTTTCTTTTCTTTTCTTGTTCTTGACTACTTTTGTTGCATAGTTTCATACAATTGTTGAGATCTAGTAGAAAAAGAACTCAAGAATATATTTTAAATACTTCTTTAATAGGAGGTTTTTAATTGTAATAAAAGTATTTGTTCCACATTAACATATTATTTTAAGATCAACTTTTATAAAATTCCCTCTGCAATACTTGCTTACTTTTAGATATTCGCACTGAAAATATTTTTATTTTCCTTTAATTTATCTCTTGTTCACCAACATTAAGTTTTTCTTTTGTTTCGTATCTCGAATCTCTCGGTCTATAAACTGATATTACTCAAAATCAACTAAGCCCACCAAAATCTACTAAGATATAGGCCCACCGAAAAAAAATGGCACCAACCTAAGCTTTAGCTACCCCATATTAATAAGGCTCATAATTTTACCCATTTAATTGAGGCGAATGGCCGCAGGATAATGAATGCAAAGGCAGCAGCCAATGCGGCATCAGCTGCCCAATTTGCCCCACCCGCCCCACCCCTTCGTTTCCTTCTCTATAGTCTATTGCACTTGAGGCAGCTTATTAGAATCGCTTGGTTCGCTGGACGCGAAACGAACTTCGGACTTTCAAGTCCTGCGTTCTGGGCGCAAATCATAATTTTTCAATTTGAATAATGAGCAAAGCAGCATCAGCAGAGAAGCCTTTAAAATTTATTTTCAACTGCCTTTTTATTCTTTTATTTTCAACCAGAGGCTAAAAACATTTTAGCATGCTAGGCTATAAGATAGCCTATGAAGAGAGTTCAAAACTAGGAATATTTTCCTACTAGATAAATAATTTATATAAATTTCACTTTCTCCTACTCAACTTTATCGACAAAACGGTTTTAAATCAAGCCACCCCATAGAAAAGGCATGTACAGGGTATGAAAATCCTTACAGCCAAACACTCGTAAACTCATTTGGAAGAAAAATTCTGGGTACCCGCTTCCCAAGTCTAAATCATTTACTCGAAAGGCAAACGCTTGGCGCTTCTCAGCGAAGAAAGGCTGAAATGCTAATAAGCAGCAGCCACCGAGCAGGACTCCCCCCCAATGAAAAGTAAGGGGAGGAGGTGGAGCAGGACGATGCCGCGTCCTGTGTGTAAGCACATAAGCGCGGCTTTTATGTAATACATGCTGCCATTTTGTACATAGAAAGAACGCGAAGCCTTTTTTGGCTGCTGCTGCTGCTGCTTCTGCTTGTGTTGAAAGGGGCACAAAGAAAAGAAGGAGGCGTCGTCCTGAAAGGTTTTCGTTGTTGTTGGTGTTGTTGTTGTTGTTGTGTGGAGGGGTCGGCGGTGGGATTGACTGGGCTGCTGTTGTTGTTTGCTCGCTGGAGATTAAATGGGAAAAAACACTGTGACATTTTCTGGCTGCGCGCGTTTTTTATACACTTTTGTACATATATATACATATTTTTGTATTATTTCTTGCTCGGCGCAAAAGAAAAAAATTCAAAATTTCTTGGCGAAGTTTGGGGTTGGCGCTGGGGAGTTTTGCGGGTGGTTGGGTGGTGGCATTGCGGCGACAGCATTAGTGGGGCGTCTCGTGGCAAATGTAAAATAATGCGAAAGGGCTTCGTTTGCATAAATTAAAAATTTATATAATGTCGCCCGTTGTCGCTTCTCGTATTGGGAGGGAGAGCTAATTTCGGGTTCGAAAATGTAAGAACGGGAAAGGTAGGGTAGTGCAGGGGAGTAGGTACTGCCTCCATATATTGATTAAAACATAGCTTGGGTATTTTTTTATGTTTTTTTTTTTTAACACAATATTGTAATATATATTTGTCGCTTTTTTTCGCCATAAACATAATAATAATAATGAATACTCGTACATTGAGGTTTTGTTGCATTTTAAAATTAATGAATTTTGTTATATGTATAGGTATATATATAATGTTTATATATATTTAATATTTAAAATGCTTGAAAAGACAACAACAATAAACTAGTAAATCAATATGCAAAAAGCAGAGCATGCCTTAAGTTATACATTAATTAATTAATTCGTTTATATAAGTCAGATAATAATCATTATAATTTTTCTAGTTTCTTTAGATAAGATTTTATGTGCTATAAGTGCTGAGGGATTTTTGTGTTTCGTGATTTTCTTGACTATATATATTGCACATATTGAGCCGCATAATAATAATATTGAATAATAATATTTGAATAATATTTACAATTAAATTGACTGTTTTATGATTAGTTAATGAGAATACATATAGATATAGATATATATATTTTGTACACACTTAAAGTTAGTTGATTATTAAATATACATACAATACATAATTCATTTGAAACATGTGAGATGTGTGTGTTTACAATGCGCATTGCTCAGGGCCGAGATGCGTTTACTATTTTGGCTTGTAGTAATTATTTAATCTTGAGGAACTTGTATACCATACACTTTTTGAATGAACAAAGAAAATTACACAATATTTTGTTGCATTATTTTTTGTTTTTTTTTTGTGATATTTAAATAAATTGAACCAAAGATTGCACTAAAATTATTCTGTAGTGTAAGTTTGTTTGATTATGTACAGCTTAGGCTATGTAAATATAAAGAATATTTATATAAATATTTACACTTATTTATATTAAGTTATGTTTTTTTTTCTTAAATGCTTCGTTTCAAAATCGTTCGTTATATGCTTAGTTCATACAAAATATATGTATAAAAATTGCTATATATTTTTTTGTTATATATATATTTTAAACTTCCTTCTTGTTTGTATATAAATTCAGTTGAATTGTACGATTGCCCAATTTGTAGTTATTGTGTAAGTACTATATAATCATTGCTATATATGTTTATATGTTAGTTATGAGCTTTGTCTGTGTGTGTTAGTGGGTGTGTTTGTGTGTGTGTGTGTATGTGTGAGTTGCTTAATGACAATCACAACAAATTGTTCATTACAATAGAGGTATTGGAGGTATTCGGTTATAGTAGTTCTTCCTGTTTACTTGGTTCACGTCTTACGATCTAGTTTAAGACTATGTAATTTGTTAAATTTTTATGATTTCTATATATATTATAGATATTAAAATATCAGTGGAAGTGGAAGTGTTTGGATAAAACGGAAAGCAACAGAAATAAGTTTTAAAACTCATAAAATAAATAAAACAAAATCATAAATGTTTTTCTTTTTTGATTTTTTTTAATCAATTTTATTTTTTATCAAACATGCCCCTTTCACAGCATGCGACAAGATATTTTTAATTTTGTGGGGCACCAATTAAATATATTTTAAATAGCAAACTAAAAAATTACTAATAATAATCATAATAATAATTGTTCAATCAAAAACGAGATTCATGCAATAAAAATTTAAACGCTAAATTAAATATTATGATTAAAAATTTATAATTTATGGCAAACAAAACAATGGGCATTAAGAATTAAAGAATTTATTACTATCAATTTGTGTTGATTTTCTTTTTCATGGCAATAACTTAAAGTTAATTTTGATTTTTGTGTGGTTTTTGTATTCGACGATTTTTCTTTGAGAATAAAATAATATTTTAAAATTAAAATTACACTAAACAAAATAACTAAGATACTAAACATATATATATTTTTTGATTTTCAATTCTTTTTCTTATAGTTTCTTATAGTTTTTTGGGATGGAGCGCTGTATAATTTACAATTGGCAGCTGCATACGCTGGCTATATACAATTAGTTAGGACAACAACCAAAGATTACAACTAATTTAAAACTATAACTTTTAAGAATGGCACAACATTAGCATTGGGTTACGTTTTTTTTTAGGATAGTTGAAATGGAGAGAGTTTCTTATATAGCTTAACTTAACGTGTTTTGTACAACTTTTTGGGGTAGTTTTTCTTCTTTTTTTTTGGATTTGATTTGATTTATGTGCAATTAATGACTAAAAATTATTATAGTTATAGTATTTGTATTTTGTAATTGTGTTTTGCAAGCTACTTGTAATTTGCAAGCTACTTGTACTTGACATAAATTCCTGTTCCATTAACTTTCCGGCCCGGCTTCATCTGATGAACGCCAGACAACAAAACTATATATATACAATTTTCTCTCCACAAGAATCTTTAATGATGCTGCAGTTGCTGCTGTCGTAGATATAATGCAGCTGCATCATCGAGTTCATCAAGATCGATGTCCTCGTGTTGTTCATGCGATTCGGCGGAACGTGGCGAATGCATGCTTAAATCCTCGGGCTCTGTCTGTACAGGCATAGCGCTTGCCACATGCGCAATCTGTGGCGGTGGCAGCCGAAACACACGGCGTATGTCTTGCGCCTTGCGACGAGCATTGCTGCCATTGCTGCAATGGCCATCAACAGAGCTGGCGCCATCCTCAGACAGATCGAGTGGAGCCTCCTCATCCAGACTGCTCTTGGCCAGATCCACAGACTCCTCAGAGCCACCATAGCTGGCGCACATCTGGGCAAACTTATTCGTGGAGTTCTCCAAGGCAGCAGCAGCTGCCACAGCCGCTGCAGCCATAGGAAAGTCTCCACTCATGGCTGGTGAGAGTGCGGGAGTGGGTGGCGATTGAATGCCACACTTATGATTCATGAGATGATGACGCCGACGGAACTTCATGTGGCAGCGATCACATTCGAACGGCTTCTCGCCATTGTGCACCAGCATGTGGGACTTGAGCTGATTCGAGTCACTGAATTTGCCATCGCAAATCTCGCAGGTGTAGGGACGCTCTCCGGTGTGGACACGAAGATGACGACGCAGATTGGCAACCTGCACGAACTGGCGATCGCAATGGGAGCAATGATACGGCTTCTCTCCCGTATGGAGTCGCATATGGGTCTTTAGATGATGATCGCGTGTGAAGCGTTTGTGGCATTCCGGGCACTCGAAGGGCTTCTCTCCGGTATGGGTGCGTTCGTGGTTCTGTAGAACGTGCTTGTAGCCAAAGCTGCGCGAGCAGATTTTGCATGTGAAGCTCTTGTCGCGAGATGGATCCTTGGCTGGAGCCGATGCACCTGTTGTTGCAGAAGCAGAGGTTGTCTCGTGTGCAGATGAGTTTGGTGAGCTGCCGCTTGATGGCGGTGAAATGGGTCCATTCGGCGTATGATGATATAAATCACTAACGCTCATGCTAATCTCTGTTTGGAACTCCTTTTTCACTGACAACTTGCGCGACTTCTTTACCGGCTCACCCAAACCCAAATGATGATGGTGATGATGATTGTGTTGTGGTGTGCTATTTGGTGAGGTTAAAGGATGTTTGCCACTGTTTGCTAGAGGGGAATGAGGACTTGCGGGTGGTGAATGGAGATGTGTGCCAGCCAAAGGCAATTGATGTTGTTGCTGCTGCTGTTGTTGTTGTTGTTGCTGCTGCTGTTGCTGTTGATGCTGTGCCGCCCAGGCGCCAAAAAGCGCAGCTGGATTGTGCGGGAAAAGCGTGTTGGCCAATGTGCTCATTGGCAGTTGAGCCATAAAGGCCGCTGCCTGACGATTTGCGGCCAGAAGCTGTGTGGGCGACAACATGCCAAACGCAGATGCGGCAGCTGCCTGTTGCAAACCCATTGCTGGATATAACGAATGCGAGTTGGATGATGCGACCGGACTGCTGGCTGAGGTATTTGCCGACATGGGCGGTGATAGCGACATTGAACGATCCACAACATGGTCCTCGCGCTTAATGCCAGCCAAGGCAGCAGCAAGGCCTAAAAGAACAAAAGAAAAAGTGTTGCAAGTTAGTAAAGTTTTTCTTACACATTTTCCCTATCCCGCTGAGCTTGTCAGTTACAGTTTGGTCAGTTTTGCCCCGCCGGGCACAAAAACAAAATCGAACTTTTTTTTTCCTTTCCTTTTTATTGCTTTAAGTTCAACAGACGCACGTGTGACAAAACCTCAAAGAGAAGTCCTAACTGAAGAGAGCGCTTAAGAGCAAAAAACAACACACATGTGTGTGAAAAACATACGTGAGCTTTTCACTCTCTCACAACTTATCGCTCTCTCTATCACTCGCTGCTGGCTGGTTTGTTTTGGTGGGCGCTGCGTGTAAACGAGTTAAATGCCGGTTCTGAGCACCCAGAACACAAAAAAAAAACTTGTAAACAAAACTTAATTGCTGTTCGCATGAGTGTGTGTGAATGTTGTGAGCATTTGCCAAAATGGCGCCGAATGTTAACTTGGGCACATTGAGACGTCGTTATTGCTGTGCGTGCTTAAGCATGTGTGTGTGTAACTGTTTGTGTAAATAACGGTGCTTTAATGTTAGCTTTAAATGTGCCATGAAGTAATTGTGGCATTTAATATCAAATAACAAATGATATTCAAGTGAAATAATTATTAAAAACAGCATCAAATATTTAATGTTTTAAATGGTTCCTGCAGAAATTGATTTTCTTACGAAATTGATTTTTTTTACGATTTTATGCTTTCTTATGCAAAATGCATTTACTTTGTCCCTCTAATAAAACAATTCTGTTTTAAAATAAATTGACCAAACTGTTTCCACAATCTAACTATTATTAATTATTTTTTTTAAATTTGTTAACTTACTTCGTGTTTGCGCGTCCTGTAGCATTGATATGGCCATAACTGTTGTTTATGTTGATGTCCTTGCGTTTCACTTCGGGTTATTTAAATTGCAAGCGTTTAACTTGCAATTTCACTTAACGTTTTTGTTCGTTTTGTTTTGTTTTATCAGTTTTGAACACAAATTTTCATTTGAGCTGAGTTTTTTGATTTTATAATTATTAATAACAATTTGTTTCGCGCACTTTTTGTGTGTTGTTGTTGTTTTGGTTTGTACTTTGAGGTAGTTTTTTGCACAGTTGACAAAAGTTCACGATATACAAAATGAGGTAGTTTAAATTTGTTTATACGTTTATGTAAAATTATTAACTTCTTTGTTGTTGAGGTATTTGGTTGTCACACGTTTCTTTTTAAGACACAACAAAAGTGTTTTTTGTTTTTTATATGTTTAATATTTAACTAAGTTTTTTATTTTATTTTTGTTGAGTTGTGACTGTGACGAGTTGTCGCTGAGAAATGATATGAAGCGAGTGACTGCAACACGTTTTTATATTCGAGCTGAGTTTGTAGTAGTATCCTTTGCGCGCTGCGGTTATCCTTTTGAAGCAACAAATTTTGCGTCGTGAGTGTGTGTGTGTGTGTATAAAGAGCGTGCGATTATATCAGTGTGTTTGTGTGTCTGGCACCAAAAACTGTGCTCCTCTCACTGTCAGAGCCAAATCACGAATGATACGAATTCGCCGCGTGCGCTAACTATAAGTACGCTCACAGCACTCACCCTCTCTTCGAACTACACACACTCACACATACGCACACATAAAACGTTACGCACTCAATCGCTCACTCACTCACTTACTCGCTCGCTCGCACATTCACAGAAAAGCGAACACACAGTGAAAGGGAGGAAGCGCACGCACGACACGAAACCGACTAACGACAAACCCGACAACGCGCTGCCGATCAAAAGCAGGTAACGTGCTCTCCTTTCGATATGTGTGTGCCTCTCTCTCTCGTTTAGATTTAAAAAAAAAATAAAATTAAACGTTCAGTTGAGCGCAGCTCAAAAACTCCTCAGCTCTTTTTTGAGCTCGTTTCATGTTGTTGTTCTAGATATTATTATGTTATTTTACCTAAGCAATTTTTGATTTCTGCATATATGCAAATAGATGTGTGTGAGAAAGAGATAGAGGGCATTTGCAGTGCTGCATTTTGGCAAACTCTAGATTCTAGATTCTAGAACAAAACCATATTCTTTTTATGAAAAAAGCCAAAGTTGACTTTTAGCCAAGCGCCTTAAAAAAATGTTGTAAAAACTTTTATGGTTTTATGACCAAGGCGTTTTTTATTTGCTGTTGGGTGTCATAAACAGTTAGGAGCATATAAAAAAACTACTCGGACTACCTA
The DNA here is from genome assembly GCA_035044465.1 of Scaptomyza tumidula. NCBI lineage: Eukaryota > Metazoa > Arthropoda > Insecta > Diptera > Drosophilidae > Scaptomyza > Scaptomyza tumidula. The sequence goes on from JAWNNW010000444.1 coordinate 19,133,378, forward strand.
CATATATACAAAAAAAAACTTCCTTAAAAAACTTGCGTGCACTTCCGTTTTTTTTTAAGAACCTTCATAAAAAAACACTTGACTTGGGCTAAGTTTGGAATACTTAGGATAGCGTTTGTAGGAACCTACTCAAAACTGTAACAATTAACTCATTTTGAAGATTTCCCCTTTGTACACAACGAAAAAAAACTCAAAGCCGCGCAAAGGGGGATGATAAAGGCGAAACGAAAGAGCGAACGAGTGAGCGAGCAAGAGCGAATGCCAAAAGTCACATAAATAAAAGAGAGGGGTTGGGGCTTATTTTTTTTTCCTTTTTGTCGGCTTGGGAGCGTGCGCTGTAAGAGTAAACAGGAAGTAAACAAAACGAATGCCACTCCAAAAAGGGGGCGCAGTCAAAGTGAAAGTGAAATAACGAAGGGGCAAAGAGCGACAAAGATTTTGAGTGAGTTTTTTAGTTCATCATCATCATCATCGTCTGCAGCCTGTTGAGGAAGTTCTGCTTCATTGATGGCCAACTAATTGCCGGCACACGTCTAAAAATCAAAAACCATTAAAAACACAAGCACAAGTATGCCAAAAAAATCAGAAAAAAAATCAAGAAGTCAAACTAAAAAGCAGACCAGGTAAAAAACTTGCTCAAAAAAAAAACCCTTCCTAAAAAACTGATGTTCTTCTAACTCCGAGTGCCGCTGTCTTTGCTGACTTTTGCGGATTGACTTTTAAATGGTTTTATGTAGATTTTTATGGCAAGGACATGAACAGCAAAATAACTTATGATGAACACAAATACACATCTAAACATTTAAGTAGGTAGGCCAAGGACGCGAGACCGAGACCGAGACACGACGGGATGTTAATTTCGGTTCGATGTTCTTCAACTACCGTGGAAATTTTTCGTATTTTTGAAAGTGAAAACTACTACAATGGCCAAGAGGACTTTTGTCTATCGAATTCATCATCCTTGCTCTGCATAATGTTACGTAAAACTGTAAAACTGCAAAAGTGAAACAATTCCCGACGGATTAAGTCAAAATAAGATGCGAACTGTTTTTGCAGAAACTCAAATACGTAGAAATACATTAAAAACAAAACAACAACAGCGATGCGTTCAGAATTTTCGACATCTGAACAAATGCTGAGCTGATAAAGATTTCAGATTAAAATATATATATGCACATGACCCCTTTCTGCACTTTCTTTTAATATGCAAAACTGTTATTGTTTGTAGGTTTATTATATTTTGGTATTAGTCAGAAGAGAATTGCTTGTTGAAAGTTGATAAGGTTGAGATTTAGTTTTTGTCGAATGAGCGATTTTACTTTTGTTTCGTCTTTAGGATCCGGTCTCTGCAGATAAGACAATGTCAGACTATAAGGCAACCCATTATCAGTATTTTTGCAGTTGTCAAGAGAAAGTTAACAGCAGACTCAAAACAGATCAGACTGAATTGGATTTTAGTTCAGCTCAACACAGATTCATGCACGTGCTTTAAGTACTTAAGTACTTAAGTGGGGCAGTAGTGCGTAAGATAGTGCGTATGGTCTTATCAAGGAAGACCTCTAAATTATGAATAATTCAGCACTAACCTAACACAACACAAATTTGCCGTAATTTGTGCGTAGCACTCGCAACATTGAACTGAAAAATAAATAGCAAATCATACGACAAACATTTCAAATCGTACTTTGAGCTCCAGCTGTTTGAACATAGTTGATAGTTTTGACAAAATATTATAATTATTAAAAGCACTTTTAAACATAAAACTTAACTTTCCAAGCCACCATTCAAACAACTCTATTAAAGCAGCTGCTATGATTTCTGTATATAAAGTCATAAACTAGTTTTCTACACCCGTCCATTTGTCCAGTTTCGTATTACAGCTGTTGCCAGCATCAACTTGTATAAGGAACCCCATAACCCTACCACTAACAAACAATACACATACGTGCATAAACCGAAAACCAAACAAAAAACGCAACATTTTCAACCCAAAACTATAGAAAAAGCGACAAATTTTTTACAAATTTCGCAGAGGAAGAATGAATGAGGGCTGTCAATACAGACAATAACGTTACATTTGGCCAAGTGGTTGGCAAATAGACCAAAAAGTATTAAAAGAGTGAAAGTGAAAGAGCACACGTTGCGCATGCGCCACGCTTCGGGGTAGGGTTAGGCATAGGGTTAGAGCACCACCCTGTGCTTTGCTAGACTAGGGGTAGTCTTAGGTGTGTTTGTTATACGATATGAGTTGAACGAGTGTGTGCCCACAAATTTTTTAACTATTTGTAACACTCGATCGAGCTGAGAGGGTGGAAGGGGGATTTGCTTTTGATTTATGGTCAATCGAGCGAGCGATCCTCGATAATGTCCTGATAACGATAATGATCATAATAAACATGACAAATCGAATTGTTATTGATGTGTATATATCGAAAATATGTAGAAGGACGGCGCTTAATGAACTTTTCGAATGCAAAGCAGTTGATTAAGAAACCGCTTAGTCCCACAGGATTATGCTTCAGCACGCGACAGGGCTCGTAAGAATGGAAAGGAAAGGGATAAGGATAAGCCACGCAATCTTAAGAGATTGTATTATTATTTTAGCGCAGAATTCGCTGTTTGGCATTATACAAAATCCGCTTTTTAATGCGCAAGAAAAACCCCCTCTAAGGGCACAAGGATATGCCAGGGATACCCTTTCGGCTAATGAGCGCTTATAAGGCTTAGAGCAAGGACCAAATTACGCTTAACATGTGTGTGTATGCATGCAAAGAGTTGCAGGATATTACAAAGCACACACTATTCTTATGGCAGATTATCTAAGCTGTGTTTGGTTTTCTTCCGGGAAATGCGACTCAAAACTTTCACTGCTTCTCAAAAAAGATTTGAAATCGAATATACTTAGACTTCTGGGGCGTGGCAGACGTCCTTCCTTGCCTTTGCATACGTGTAAACAACAAGCTCTCCTCTGATCTCCCCTTAACAAGCGCTGACAGCCGCAGCATCCCTTGTTTCATTAAAAAAACGATCTTTTTTTAGGGCGCAGCAGCTCAACAGGCTTCGGATCTGTTTGATATCAAATTGATTGAGGGGCGAGGCAGACAGAGAGAAAGAGAATGAGAGTGTCTTGGGTGCAGCTGTGAACAGTTTATAGCGCATGCCTGACACACGACACACAACAAGAATCCCTCGTGTGTATAGAACAGGATTTAAAGTGCAAAGGGGTTAGAATGAATACTCAAAGCTGAGCTTGAATGAATCTTGCGCACAGAAGCGGATCAATGTCTACGAAACTTCTTCGTCTCTAGCTCAAGCTAATCCGAGTGATTTAATTAAGCCAGGGAATGACGTCAGGAAGCGCAGAGCGGAGGACACAGCGCGTAGGGATTAACATTGAGCCATTGGCTGGAAACACACGCAAGTTCCTATTGGGATTAAGATTAGGCAACCGCTAAGCAGTCCGGATTAGCGGACTCGGACTCAAACGAGCAGCGATCGAGACAGGATTGAGAATGGGAATATGAAACTGGGAATATTACATTTAAATTTTGAAATATTTTATATTTCATAAAAGACAAATGAAAATAGATTTTGTTCCTGGAAAGCGTTTGCTGCTTTTTATGATCGACAGAATTTGTTAGTTATCCGATGTTGCGTCTTCTTGGTAAACTGTTTGTCGCTTCTAGCTCATTAAAATTGGCCAAAAACATACTTTTGAGCTAATTGTTTTGGCCGCGCGCACAAAAGCGACAAACGCTGTGAAAGGACCTTAATGCATGTAAATAGAACGCCCGACAGAACACTCTCGACCCAAGGATTAAGCAACTAATCCACCAACCCGCACTTTCTCTCTCTTACTCTCTCGCTTGTGCTTTACGTTTAAATGGCCAGCGTCCTTCGAGATCATTTTTGGTGGGTTGGTCCAGGGCTAATTCTAATTACAAACATACGCCAAGTGTGTTGTCCTTTAGACTATGAAAATTCTAAGGAAATCTTCTTGATTAGCAGCTGCTTATGCAGAAAGTTTAATAATTGTGTGAAGTATATCTCAGTTGCTTTCGGTCATTCAAAATACTCTTGCAGTTCACTAACCTCTCACTTGGGCTCATTAAAAAACTGTTCGAAACCAAAAAAAAAACAGCTCACCATAAAACCAGGTAGAATTGAGTTACTTAAAACTTGGCTAAAAAACGGAAGTGCGTCTTAATAAACGGCACTCGTAAAAAACGGGGCAAAAACGTCAAACCGCGCACATTACGCATCAAGTCAAGGACAGCAACAACTAGAAAAGAGAGCGAGAGACTTGAGGGAGAGCGTTTAAGGTTTGAACGCTCTGCTCTCTCTCATTCTTTGGTTGCGGCGAATTCGTATCGCATGTGCAGTTTATGATCAGCATGCAAATGCAGCATGCACCGGATTTACAAGGAGAGAGTGAGTGAGGAAAGGAAAAATAAAAAGGACAACGATGTTTATGACGCAAGTCCTTTGGCTATAGTCATTCTTAAGCCGGATTTAGTTCAGCTTTGCACATTTTTTGCATTGTTTTCCCTCTGCGCGATCTTTTTGTCTTTATTTTTTTTTTCTTGGCTAAAATTGACTTCTTAATTGCCAGACGACGTCAACGAGGACGCTGCTGACCTCAAGGCTGATCATAACTACCTGAAAGTTTCTTCGACCAAGACCTGGCAAAGAGGTAACCCACGCTTACAGGTAAGCCCACGTCTCGTTGGTCAGTTCTCTGGCTATATGTGTGTTTGTGTCTCTTGTTTAGGAATTCCATAATTATGATCCTCGCAGTCCACTCACAGCCCGACATGCCTTCTCGCGAAAAAAAACAAGACAAGATAAAATACAAAACACACACAACGAACAACAGGCGCAGTCGCGAAAAAAATCGCGTCGCTCGCTAAGCCGGAGATTAGCTGACGGATTTAGAGGAAAATCCATCAATATTACGCCCATGTCCCGGGAGGATCAAGCTCTAATCGCCGTGCTTAAGATTGACTTATTTAGCTGAAAAAATTTAATCCGCCCTCCGCGCCTCCCGAGGTAGGCGCAATATTCTTTTTTCTCTACTAATCCGGGAGTCAGTCAGCTGCTGGGTGTAAAAGAGGTAAAAGCCAAGTGTTGAAACGATGTAGAAAAAACAAAACTATACAAAAACTGTAGCAATATTCATATTTTTATTATAATCCACATATGTAGCGCAAAAAGTTTAAGCCCTCGGATTAAAGTAAAAACAGTTGGCACTCAAAGGAACAAACACTCGAGCAGGTATGCTTGTCGCCAGGCCCGGAACATCTTGCTTAACGGAGTGGATCATGTTGGATTATAGTTAACTTAAGGCGTGCGATTAGCGTGCGTGATCTTGAGAACTTTGAGCAGCTTCTGCGATTAGCGCCAGGATCTACAGATTTGTGGCGCAATAAGCAGCCACAAGCACGCAGATCAAGTTCCGAGGATTTCGATTTGATCTCTAGGATTAAACCTAGTCCGACTAGGAAGCGAGCTCGCGTGTGTGTATGAAAAAAAAGATACTCTGAATGAAATTGGGTTTTCGGGGTAAGCTAAAAGTAGAGATAAAGGATTAAAAGTTTGGGAATGAAAAATAAAAAAGCATAGGGAATATTTATAGTTAGGCAATCAAAATGAGATGGTATTCAAACGATTTTTTGACATAAGGAATTAGAAAAGATGTTAAAGATTTATTTAGTCTGTATAGGAATTATTAGCACTTCATTAGTTTTTTCAATTGCTGGAGCAGTAACTCTAGGTACATAGATTCCTTGCAAGTCCCAAAGGGGGATCGACTATTATTTAAAACACCTTAAACGAAATGCAATCATCCAAGTGCATTACGTATATAGAACGTCCTGCGTGCTGTTACTGCTTACTGCGCTCACTTCCGTTCTGGCCTTTTATCTGTTTCCTAACTGTTTTTATTATTATTTTTGGCTATTCAATCAATATCTTTATTTATTTTTTGGCAACAACAAAGAACAGAACGATTTGTTACTGGCCCTTGGATGCATTGTGTTTGGATTTTTATGCAATTTGTCCAAGATTCCTTTTTTGGATTCAATTTCCTGTGCGCTTACATAACGAGAGGATTAACTGCTAGCTGTACAGTTTTGGAAACGAGCTCGATTGTTTGAGATCTCCGAGTATTGAGTTGTGCATTGTGACGATGTTACGATTTCTCGTCTACTTCTTTTCCACATATGTGGGCGGCGGAGGAGGAGGGGGTAGCGAAGAAAGGAAGCAAGGAATGGCAGTCAAGTCTAAGCGGCTGAAGCGTAATTTGGTAGAGATTTGGGTGCCACTTTGTAGCCAGCCTGTCAGACTCAAAACAGCAGCTGTTTGCCCTTGTTTCACTAAGCGGCTTTTTAGGCCATTGCCAAAACGCGTGCCTTGAACCAGGTCCTGCTTTGAGAACACACACACCCGCCCAGCTGGCTTTTTATCAGTCACCAGATGCAAATGAGTCCCCATTGTGTAATTAGGCAACTTCTCTCTCTCTCTCTCTGTCTCTCATCTTTATTTCTTTCTTATCAGCCCCAACAAGCAGCAAGAATTTTTTTCGGGCCGCTGGCAATGCGACGCAACTTGGTGTGGAAACTCTTATCAGTCTAGTCGCTGCTTGTCGTTGCTATTTCTTGCATCTGAGATGCGCCCCTCTTCAGCACAGCTTAGCCCCACAGCACCTACAAGTTGTTCAAATACTTAGAGAGGCAAAAAGGTCGCAAATTATTTGCTTAAGCGGCTGTGCGAGTTGAGAACGCAAAACGCTAGAAACGCAGCTTCAAGATCAAGGACTTTCAAATGCTTATCAGCGGGTCGAGCAATGCACCCAGTCCGCATTTAGTCAACGAGTTTCTTATCAACAATTACGGCAAATTTTTGCAAATATGCTCACCAAAAAAAATCTCCTTTCGGTGTCAAAGAGTATAAGTAGAAATTTAGCTTGAATTTTGAGTGCAATCAGCGGAAATGGTAAAAACCAAAAATGGAAATCACTTGGCGACAGTGCAGCGCAGAATGTTATTAAAAACTTAAAGTCCAGGAAATTTTAAGAAAGGAATAAAAAAAATCATTATCTGTCCAATTTAAAACTGCACAACAAGTCAATAAAAAGGCGAACTTTTAACACTACCAAAAAGAAGAGATTAACTTAATCATTGGCTCTATAAAGTGTTTGCTTTTGCTTATTTAAGGGGTTAATGTGCAGTCAATCTAATGATGAGCTTTGTCTATAGCTAGCGCGCACATTATAATAATCATAATTATGTTTTTTTATAGATTTATGTTAGATCAAAGATTCAATTTGGCACTGATAAGGTCGCAGTCATGGCCGTTCATGGCCAGACGCGTACTACGTGCGTTTTTTGATTGAATTTTACGGCGCCAAAAGTTTGCGACAATTGTTGCGATTATGGAAAGGTGCGAGAGTAGCGAATTTGTTTGTTTCGACTCGATGACGTGAGTGTCACTCACAAATGTCCGTCCCTTGCCTCTTCTGGAAATGACAATCCAATTAAGCAAAAGCGGGAAACCGCACAACAGTTGACGCCTGACAGGATAATCAGGCGCAATTGTTACGCAATTAGACGACGACGACAATGACAACAGCGCGAGAAGTCCTAGAAAAGTCAACTAAAAAACCAACCTAAAAAACCCGACATTTAAAATACTAAAAAAGTATCGCATTGCATACGCATGAGCAGCTTTTCAAGTCAGACTTGAAGGACATGCGGGGAATGTTCTTTGTAGTTCCTCTGTTGTAGTTGTTGTTGTTGTTGTTGGCCGTGCTGTCAACAAGGCCGCATCGTTCTCAGTGCTTGTCAATTTGGTTGTGTAAATTTGCAAAAATGAAGTTGTAAATTGCATTGATTGGTCGTTGACAGCTGTACGACAATTGACAGAACGATAACGAGGTGGCGACGAGGTGGGTCAAAGTAGGCCACACATTGCAAAAATTCGCAAGGATAACTTGTCAACAGGCGCGCCGAATTGCAATTTTTAACGGCCAATCCTTTGGGCCAACAATTAATCAAATCCAAACGCACAGCACAGCACAGCACCTACAACAGCAGCAGTCAGAGCTGCCAGTTGATGTCCTGTCTGTGTGTGTGTCCTTTAATCAAAGTGCATGATTTATGGATAGAATAGGCAACAGCTCCTTCGAAAACATGAAAATTGTGTAAAAGTCGCCGTGGTGTTTTTTGTTTTTTCACTTTCTTTACTTCTTTTTTGTCAATGGCCTTTGGCTTTTGTTTGGATCGGGGAGACCATTAAAAATTCGGCCTGCCACTTGGCCAGAACACTCAAGCTGTTTGGCTAACTTGGCTGTTGCTGCTACCGCTGTTGCCAACGTTCATTAATCATAATTCTTCTTGCCGCTGCTGCTGCCGCCTTTTCGTTCACAATTTTCAGTAGCTGCAGATTATTTCTTGTTCTTGTGCAAAAGACACAAAACTGCAGTTCAAGAATTTTCAATGCCTCGTAGAAACTTTTGTAGAGTTTTCCTCATTTCTTATTTGTATTCCATGTTTTATGTTTTTTTTTCCTTTTTTTTTCTTAGGGGTCCTGTGACACTTTGTCAAATATATTCTCGTCATGCGGCAAAGTTCTAGTTATTCAACTTGGCCTAATGAAAGGCGCATTCAAAGGAGCAGCAGTCAACGGTTTTTATTTTGTGCGCGATTCCGTTACTCATCGTCCTACAGCAGATGTCGAACCTTACCTTGAGTTTTTCTTCCATCTATGTATCTAGTTCTATAGATGAACTTATTACTAGACGAATCCAATACGTTGAGAAAAGTTTTTGATTAAGATATATGTTTAAGAAACTTACTAAGGGGTGAATAGTGGAATCCCGCCCTTAAGGAATATGTTCTTATATGTTCTTTGGTAAACACTTTCGCAAATTGTCCACCGTCACATACTATTTTCTTCGTGCAGATACCGCTATCAGCAGGATTACGGCACTTCTAAAGGCAACGAACGCTCTACTTTTTCATTCAGATATTGATGCCCAAAACTGGCAACTTGTCACTCAGATCAAATGATGCAAAACACAATATCCAAAGATGGCGCTGGCGGCACCATTATCATCATCAAAGGACTGCTATTGTGCTGATGTGGAAAAAGGGATAATCATGCTCACATGCGTGTCTGTTAATTTGTTATAATATCACGTAAGAATTATGGCTGAATCGATTTTTTATGTTAATGCCGCAAGGTGACAACTCAATTTGTCGCCCCGCGACACCAGAAGGCAATGAAAGGGAAACGTGTTCGCACAGTGGGTCCAAATGCTTAGCAACCAGTTGAATAGAACTATTGGCCAGGAGCGACGTGACCTGTTCCATTTGCTAAAAATTGGCACAAATCTGTTGCTGCTGGTTGCTGCTGTGCTATGTTGCCTTGACGCCAGCATTGACAGGATGTCAGGAGACATCCGCATGTGGTTACTTTTAACCACTGCCTCTCCTTTAAGGACGTCGCTTTTATGCTACTGCTCCATCCATCCAAACACAACAAATACAGAGTCTTGAGTTACACCCGCATACGTATTTAAATTGGGTTTTAAGTTTCCGAAACTAGGTCCTGGCAACGATTTACACTTCCTGGGACTATCTGTCGCGCCACTTGTCGTCGCAGTCAATTGTCCGTGGTCCGTTGTGGTCCTCGCTGTGTCTACGCTTTGTTTTTATTGCACTTTTGTTTACACAGTTGTGCTCCCGAAGTAGATAAGAATCGGTATCCTTTGTTTTACCCATTGTGTAATATCCTTTGCGCATTGCACTTGGTTCCTACTACTAAGTGTGTGTTAAATGTGATGCTTGAGTTAGTTTTAAGTGACTTTAAGGATACTTAAGGCCATTTAAAGCGAAACTTAAACCCATTTACAGGAGTTACAACAATAAGGAGGTGGTTTTAGTCTAAAGTCAATCTGTAAAAATTTTAAAGAAGAAGGATACATCGACTTTACCTTAAATTTAATCCATTTTCACACCAAAACAACAAGACATACCTATTAATCCCAAATTGATCGGAATTTCAGTTAACAGATTCTGCATGATATTAAGCCAATAGCCCATTAATACAATATTTAAGGTTTTTGGTGTGAATGGTTGCCCGCATTTACCGTAACCCTCCCATTGCTCCTTTCCTTTTCCAAACTGCCCGCGTCTCGTGACCATGACAACCAACAAAAAGAGAAAAATTCCAACGAATCGGGTGAAAAAATAACAATTAGCAAAGAACACCAATGGAAAATTTGCCTAAACAATGGAGCATACAAGGCAAATACAAACACATATTTAATTTGAATACAAGAGTTCGGAATCCTATTGGACATTTGTTTGGGCTCGCAATTGTTACGCCTCCATGTGGCATAAATTAGAGGCCACTTACTCGAACTAGCAGCTAGGGGCAGCCGCAGTAAAAATTGATTAACAATATGAGGAAATATTTAGTTATGTTTGATTAGAGTAGTGTTGTAGTTGAACCGAAAAGTGCGGCATCATCAGTGAGTACGGCGCCAGTTTAAGTGGCCAGTGACACAGGCAGGGGCAGGGGGCAAGCAAGCAAGAATGTCACGCCGGATGTGCCAGTTAGTTGTTGTTGTTGCTGAGGTGGTTGACTTATACGGGTTCTATGTACTATGTGCTTAAATAAAATTTTCATTCTTTCTTCTCAACACAAAAAATACTTTCACTTAACCACCACAAAATCAAGCCACAAAAAGCCGCCCATTGCCACGCCCCATTATGCTTTCGCTTTCACCTACCGATTTGCAATGCGATAAGTGATCGTTACCTGAATCAATAAACCACAAACGATATCAATATAGGCGACCTGCAAGCACCACGGAAGTGAAATTTGAATGTGCCGTGGGGCGTTTACCGATTTCCGATTTGCCCCCATTGTTCCGCATTTTGATGTGGAATTTATAGAAAATCTCTGCGTATAATAAAGAACGAAAATCGAAAGTCGCCTAGGACGACTACATGCTGATACCGGAAATGGTTTCACTTTTATCAAGCGCTAAACATTGACGTCCTCATCCTCGCTGATTTATGGATGTGTGCGTTCGCCTAGTTACCCAAGTGTCAGGTTACGCATTAAGAATGCCAGCACACCCAATACTCTAATTGCTTTAAAAAAAAAATACTGAAATTCAGCGAGGCATATGAGTTTTTATTCCTAACTATGGCGCTTGAACTTGCTAAGGGGCAGGACAAGCATTTTGCATGCTTGAGGCAACACTTGGGTTTCCTTATACTACAAAATTTCTCACTTCTCATGGGATAGTCATGGTCAGTAGGTCAGCATTCAGTATCCATATGGTTATTCATTTCGTTATCCTTTTGCGCAAGATTGCACATCTTTTGCGTGGGATAGAGCCAGAATGCGCATTATACGCATCATGATTTCGGGTCAGCTCTGGTAAAGAAAAGATTTGTTCCGGATACCCAAACGGATTAATGATGAGAGCTGGCTTTAATGAGGCTAAAGTAAAACATTCTTAACATGATTTTTCAGTAAATATTTTTGTCGGTACATAGCACTATCATATAGCTCAACCCCAAGCTGCTGTTGACGTTCCCAAGCAAGGTTCAAAGCCCCCGCTTGGCGCCACAAAGCAAATTTAGTTATTTAAATACATAAATATTTGACCTGACCAAATGACCAAAGTCACTTTGCAACGATAACGTCTTCGTCATCACTCCCACACCACACAAAGAGGCCAAGTTCAGCAACATTTTAATTTTGCCTAAGTCAACGACTATCTCGGAATGCATTTGCTTCTTTCTTCGCCCCCTCTAAAACCCACACACAAAATTTCTTTTTCGGTGCTTATCAGTGCCAGTCATAGATTTGCAATTGAGTAAACAGAGCCGGAAATGCATTTGCTTTCACCAGAAAGAGAGTGGAGTGGAGTGGTGTGGTTGGGAGACATCGAGGGTTATCACAGGTTGTGTGGCTCTTAGTCTTCTCTCTGATTGCTGACTGACCCCCGTTGAGTTGACTCAAACAAAATTTATTTGCACGATTGTAATTCACTTAGTATACTTATTGTAATGAGTTGTTGACGTGGTTCGGGTTTCGATTTTTGTTCGGTTATCTTTACAGAATTGTTTACTCATTAAAAAGGGTGCGAGACTGTATCAGTGCGAAATGGGGCAACATATATTTCTTTTAATTTTTCCAATATATCATCTCATTAGGAACATTTAAGAGCTGCCCTTCATGCCCCACTGAACTTCTTATTACAAGTCCAGCTGCATCTATCGACTTCTCTAATTTCTCAATTTCCAACTCATAAAGATCTTTTCTTTCATTAGACCCACTTTAAGAGTACATATCCACTGATTAAGCGTAAATTACTTGAGCTACGTGAGAATCAAGTACATAAAATGGAATTACTCGGAATTTGGCTAGCAATTAAAACAATTCAGATGCAGATAATTGGCGAACTGTAACCCTAGATGCGAACGAACGAAGTCTTTTTTTCGGCTACTGTAGACTGCTCTCCAACAGTCATAGAAACACAGACACACCTGATACTCTATCTTCATTGGCGATCGCGATAAGCGACTCAGTCAGCAGCTCAATCAAGACAAGAATCATGAATGACATTTTAGCGCCCCAAAGGACGGTCACTCAATACAAATGAACAGTGATCGATATAAAGGACCTGTTCAATCTAGCGTAGACACCAAAGTAGAAAGTATCAGATGGCACAACTCACCGGATTCCCACACACAGTAGAAGAGCTAAAGAGATCTCTCATATATGAGAGGCGGATGAGATGCAGATAAGCCTGCCGTCAACCTGTTTTGTTTTGTGGTTGACACTGGGCTCCATTGTTTGTTTGCTCTTAAGGAAGCTATAGCCAGGAGAAACGCTAGCCATACAGAGTTGACATTTGCAATGTGTGTCAGCAACTCAATCAACAGTGGCAGCTGTAGTTGCAATAGCAGCAGAACCAGCAACATTGCCTCATCTAGAAAAGAGATCGGAACCGCAAACAAGTAATACGAAGCCATTTTGTGCCGGACACTGCACCTACGCTGCTGTCTTTGCCAAAAAAAAAGAATGAGAAGAACTGAAAATAGGAAAAGAATCCTTTTGTCTTTTGCGCCATCGGCTGCCTTTCGATTGCTTTTGTCTGTTGGCCATATTGTCTGTAGTACTTTCGTGAAAAAAGATGAAAAAAGAAAAGGTTTAAGAGTGCTCTAAGATTTCGCAACATGTTTCACATTATTAATGATGGGTCTAGCCTCACTTTAAGCAGCGATCCCTATTGTACATGCTGACCATTGTCCTTAGACTTACGGCTGCACCCGCTGTTGCCCTCGTGATGATCGTCTCATGAGTTTTCTATGAAACAGCAACCAGTTCGCAGCAGGCGATCTCATGAGTAGCCTGAGATCCGACCGATCTGCTCCCACATGTTCTACTTGCATAATCTACGCTTGACCAGCTCAGCACTTTCCCAAAACACAAAATGCCTACGCCTTCTTTTGGCGTAATTCGTGCTGTTTGGTCAAGCATGTATTAAAGATTAATTAAGCAGCTCTTTTTTTCGTGTCCGAGTATCTCTGTGAAATACTTTTTCTAGAGGAACTACAGTGAAAGATGGACATGAGAACAAAATATATCACAATATATTTCGATGGGTTTTTATTTCCGAGCAACCACGTTAGGAAGTTTAAGGTATAAGAAAAATATATTATTGCGAGTCTATTATAATTATTTTTTGCAGCGTAATGGAAATCCTTTATGCTTTGACTGTTGGTAACTGGGAACCACAGACGCAACCCTCACACAATGCTGCCAAAGGATGCGCATTCACTTTCCCATGACGCATTCTCGACTGTAGCAAGTGTCGCCGCTGTTGTAGCATGTTGCATCCTTTTACATGTGTGTGGGAAAAGCAAACACTTTCACTCACTTGCGCGCACACTAACAACAATATCTCACATTACAACACACAATCGCATCCTGTGTGTGCGCACACAACCTGCAAAGGATTGATATGCAGCTGACAAGTGTCAATGCCGACACATTTTGTCCTTTTTTCGTTGATAAATCGTTTGGTGGCTATGTTAGGGGGATAGCGAGTGGAGGGAAATACTCAACAACAACAGATCGAACCTAAATTATGCACAAGTAAAACAGTTGCGTAAATAAAAGAGAGAGAGAGACAGAGAGAGAGAGCTAGGAAAATAAAATCAGCCACTGGGCTATAGTTTGGGGCCCTAAAAAGGATATTAGGCGCTAAGTGTCATCGAATCGTAAAAAGGACACAAATGCAATCAACTGCAGACATTCGAAAAGCAGCAGGAACTCTTGCAGAGCAGCCTCGCATTTTTCGCTTACACGTGCAATACTCCTAAGTGTTGTCCTTGTTATCCTGTATGGCGCTTTTATGACCGCACACACATACGACACTTTGCCACAAATTAGTCGACAGCTCCATAGCTTTTGTCTTGCGTGAACTACTTTTTTATGCTGAACGCTTTACGCAATTCTTGCTGGCATTAAACGCGACATTAAGTGACCCACAGGACATCTCATGGCATATATATATATATTTATATATATGGGGCTTAGTTTCATTTTAGTTTGCTATTGTGGTTTTTAGGTTTATGGATTTAGCAACGCCCAGGTTTCAACTTATCTCGCAACGCATTCAACAAAGGATAATATAACCTTAGTGTGTTTCCTTGTTTGGTATTGCTTTCTCTTTGGCTTTTGATTGTGTTTCATTTCATTCTCTACATAAAATCAAAAACTATTTTAAATTAACTCAACTGATTGGATGTTTTAGGAAACTAAACTGACACCTGGCACATCTCCCCACAACTTTTTTTCTAAAGAGACAGCAAACTAAGAGTAAATAATATAAATGTGCTGGGGCTACAAAGAGGGCGCTATTTTTGTCAGCAATTCATTCATTTTGTTCGCTTAGGCGTTGCAATTGGTTGAGTATGCTATCAGTCGTCATTCTCCCCAATGCTTACTTATGTATCTTTGTGTTTGTATCTTGTAGCTGCGATCCGGGAAGCGTGCCTCACTCGCACTGCATTTCAAATGTTAAAAAGTTCAAATATTTTTTAACAAAACCCCAGCAAATGTCTCATTTCCTTTGCAACGCTGCAACAACTGCGGCAATTGTCTGTGCAACAGCAAGTGGCAGACCAGAGGGTAGGGGGAGTGCCTGCCGCATATGCGCGCCACTTGGAAAAATTTAAATAAATGATATTTTCTTTCCTGGTTGAGAACTAGGGGAAAAAATCTTCGTTTTCATCTGCACTGCACATTTTTCACCTTTGCTTGACCTTGAGTGCGTGCCTGGCAGCTGGAACCCGACTACAGCTCGATTGGGGATTTGGATGCAGTCATGCCCGCTAGCATTAGGCTGAAAACATTTCACTTAGTTCATTTATAACTAAACAATTTACTTAAAAGAAAACTATAAATGCATTTCCTTCATTTTTAAAGACCAGAAATCTATCCCAATCAGCGCGTTATACTGAAAGTTGATTAATCTAATCTTTAGTTTTTGAATATTTGGAGCAAAACTTATATGGAGGATTAAGCATTTATTGAAAAATTGGTTGAGTTTTGAACAAGTTATAGATAGGCCTGGGAAAACTAGCTCTGTGTTTTCTAATGGACACAAGGAACTACCCTAAAGGTCATACCGACTGGCCATTACCTCATTTAGTGAAAGGAAATCCTTGCGAGTGGACAGCAAACAGAACCCAAAACACCTGTGAGAATGTTCAACAATGCGCAAAAGATGCGTAAAAATTGCATGAACTCAAAATTCGAAAAGTAAATAACGCGAATGAATACGAAACCACTTGAGCCAAAAAACAAAGACACGCAGACCGCAAATAAGAGGTCGTGGCTCTGCTTTCTTGAGGTTTGCTTTTCATTCATGATGGCAGAAAACAGCAGCTCGATCAACTGAGAAAACCAACCTGAGACGAAAAAGTGAAGTGCATCCGTTTGCATTTTCACTTTCACAATGAAAATCGAAACCGCAGGACGAATACACACATATGCAGGATACGCCTGTATAATCATCGTTATTATCATCAACAACAACGTGTCCTAGTGTCCTAGTTTTTTCGGGAGCAAACAATAAACCGGACACTGCTATCAAATTGCCACACACAACAAAAAAAAACGCAGATTGCATCCACACAGATAAAAACTTCCAAGAAATCAATATCACATATCCCTTCTTGGGCTGCTGCGGAAATATCTATTGAAAAAATAATATCAATATAGCAAAAAATTGAATGCTAAGAAAGTACAAAAAATAAATTATAATTCGCTCGAAAAATAAATGTTAAAGTCATTTATTATTTCTAAAAACAAGTTTCTGCTACCTCAAAATAATCTTCTTCTTCTTCTGCTTCTTGTAGTCTTCTACTTCTGTGGCATTTAACTCTTAACCCTAACACGCCCTTACACATCTTATCGTAATGCTGGCATCAGGACTCCAAACAGGACTCAATTTGTTGCGCTTACGATTTCAATCATTGCTCCTGCATGCACAAGGAATTTTGTACCCTTACCCTTTCATTGTGCTACCCTTTCTCGCTTGCTTGCTTGCTTGGCAAGTGTAGCGACTTTATACCTTTCGTTTATTTTTCTTTCTTCTTAGATGGATTCTCGTCTTTCTTTTCTGTGCATTCTCAACTAATCATCGTGACAGGCTCAGTCAACCCTATTATGGGCAACACCTTCGCATTGCTCGTTGTTAACCTTTTACTTCCCTTTTGTGCATTGTCAATGTTTCGGCTTATCGTTATTCATTTTTTTGTTTTGCTTATTCCCGAGAATTGTGTGTAGGTGCAAGCAACCCTGTTGCAAGGTTGCATGCCGTGAGAACTGATTGCAATTTAATCCTTTGCGCAAATCTCATTGTCATAATGAGTCATTGGAAAACAACCTCAACCCGTTCTATGTAACGTTAGATCTAACTGTCCATAACAAGGGAATCCCCAAATGTATGCTCATCAATTTAATGAGGGACACAGGACACAACACAGTCTGGCCAAATTGCCACACTAGCAAACAGAGCACGTAAAATAAACAGAGGTCTGGTTTGTGAGGGAGAAGAAAACCTACAACAAAGCTTAAGCCAGCCATCTATACTATACTTAGTGTATGTATATATATACTTGTGTGTGTGTAGGCTTCCCATTCTATCGCTGGCTTTCCATTCATTACTCCTTTCAGACACAACACAATTTTGCTGAAAGGTTTGCCGACCACAACAAACCGTTTGCCGTTTATTCTATTCTCACACACATACTCAGACACAATTACAACCACAACAAATATGGCCGCCCACTCGTAAGCAAACACACACACACACGCACACCCACTCACCCACAAACACATACAGTCATAACACGCATGTGCTCCACTTTAACACTTTCGCTCTCTTTCGAACGCACATGGCAGCAATTTTAACCCTTTTAATGCCGTCTCCGTCTGCGTTGTCGTCTGCACTCTCACATATACATATACGTGTATGTTACCGGCCATTGACTTTCCAAACTCACACTCTCTCTCACACACACACTCACACAGCGACAGCCTCCCAATTGGGGGCCACACTCTCTCTCTTAACTCGCTCAATTCGTTTTGCTCACACACATGCTGCTCTTGGCCGCGTGCTCTTTTATTTTGTCGTGCTCGCGTGCAAAAGGGGAAACTCAAGCCTTTTGCTTTCATACCCCTTCATGCACACACACACACACACACACATTCGTGTTGAGTGAGTTTTTTCTCTTTCACTCACTCATTTTTTATGCTCATGATTGAAAGTGAAAGGATTTCGAGAGCGCAATTAAAAAGGGTGAGAGAGAGAGAGAGAGAGAGGCAGTTGTTATTAAATGTTATTGATTTGTTTGTGTGAGAGAGGGAGAGCGAGTGACTGCGGCGAATAATTGAGAGCAACTCTTTCATTTCGATTCGTTGCTTCTGCCTTAACTCTTTTTTTTGTTGTCTTCTATGTGTCTGCCGCGCATTAATTTTATTTTGACAGCGCCTGTCATTTGCTGTCCCTCGTTTGGGTTAATGCTTGAGTGTGTCTGTATTTGTGGCGCTTTGTTGTTGTGTGTTTGTTGGTTGGTGTGTGTGTGTGCATGAGTGGAAGGCGGAGTTTGATCGATATTATTCATGAAATGGCGTCGCAACTCTTTAAGTCTCAATGGTTTTGAGAATTAGATTGTGTATAAAACTTAAAGCAGTTTGAACTTTTCGGTACCAATGGGCTAAATTGTAGAAATGTATCATTAACATTAAATTTGAGTAAAAGCTTAATTTAGTTTTTCAGAAAAAAGATTTTGAAAATAAATAACACATGCGAATCTAATCAACAACCAGTTATAGATACATATATCATATATATTCACACACTCCACTCCCTCTACTTCTGCGTCTTACCCCACCCCAACATCTTCTGCTTTTGCAGCTCAATTTCGACAACATTTTGATGAATGGCCGCCATTCAAATCTTGACCAAACTATATAACACACAAACATATGTAAAGAAAATGCATTTTGCTAACCAACAAAAACAGATACATCATCTTCAGTGTCGGGGGAACGATACGACACATGGACAAACCAAAGGAGATTTTTAAGAGCAACTGGGTCGTCAAGTGTGTGCCAAACTGAATGCAAACGATGATAGTATGATGAAAGAGCTGGCAACCCTTAATAGAGCTAAAATGATGGGTGGACGACCTACACACACACACACACACTTATGAGACATTGAATCCATTGCCAATTCGAATCCCATAACGTGTTCATTAATAACTAATATCCTGCGGCCTCAAATAGCATTAGCTAACATACATTCGCATAAATACGCACATACAGTGTATATATATAGCGGCCATATAGTCGGCCATTGTTGTTTTTGCCTTTGGTTTTCAATTACACAAGGAGTTGTGGCAACGACAGGCATAAATGATATAGATGTGTGTGCTCGTTAATGTGTGTGTGTGGCAATCGATGAAAGTTTGAAATTAACACCCAAATAATGTTGAGTATTCTGCGTCCTACGTAATTAATGAGTCTACAAATATCCGTGGCAAAACTTTGCCTATGACTGACCAACTTTTATTTTTATTTTTTTTTGTGTTTGTGTTCGACAATCGGTCAAAGCTGCCAGCTGCTAGCTGTTTTGGCAGCCTTACAAGCAAATGATTTTAGCCAAAACAAACTAATACAACAATCTAAACATATACGTATGTCTATAAATGAACATCAATGTATTAATACAGTGCGTAGCAGAAAGTAAAAACTTTGCAGGAATGAAACTTGATTTTCTAAATTCTAAAATTACTCGAAATATTTCTTAAGAAATTTATTTTCCCAGCATGAATTCGAATTAAGCAATAATTAAGCTGTAAAGCGCATTTCTCACACATAACTCAATATATAGTCGATTTATATAAATTTTACAACCATGCAAATTAAATTCTATAATTAAACGCTGGACATGGCAACCCTAACAAATCGTAGGCGTTAATTGAAACTGAAGCTTCTTCTCTAGATGATGATGAGCACATCAAAAAGGGGGCGCGTTTGCGTGTCCAAGTTTATTTATCATCACTTTTTTTTCTTTCTTTCTTTTCAAGTGGGTACAACAATGCCGCATGTCGGCTTAAATTGAAACACTTTCTCACATATGTGTATGCGGCACAACCAAAAACATACAACAACAACAACAACATTCAATCCAATTGGGCAGGAAATGTCATACGCAATCTCAACCATAATCCGTTGCTGCTCTTTAATCGCCTCAAATCACACGCTTTTATCGTGGCATATTCTTCAAAAAAAAAATGCGATCAAAAAAACTTTTCAATTCGCACACAATGGATTCATTCAGTTTGGTCAGTGTATCGGGTATTTTCGGGCATCCATCCGGTGTTTGCAAGCGTTTCGACATTGGCGCCTTTTGTGCGCCTCTTAAGTGGGTGACAGAAGGCAGAAGGTATTGCTTTGATGGGAACTTTGTATATGTATGATATGAGGGCTGTAAAGTAAAGAACTTTCTGCCATTGTTGTGAGGGAAGCACTTTAGTTATATGCGATGCTGATCGCTTTTTATTATCAAGTAAGTGTGCGAGTTAATGAACGGATTCTGTAACATGAATAACAAAGTAATGAAATATTTAGTTATTTTAATAACTTCATAACGCTCCATAGTATGTCGCTTGAATATAAAGTAATAAATAACATAACAACTAGAAGCTGCCCAAAACAAGACTCTCAACAAAGCACTATTTAATAAAACATACAGAACATATCTCAAATACACTCACAACACAGTTAAAGTTAAACGAATGACCATTCCCATGCCTTGTAATATGGGTACCACGTATAATAAAGCCCTACAAAACCCAAGACATGCCACGGCCCATTGAAACTAACGAGCGACACATGCAACTAGTTAACACCATATGAATTGAACGGGAGCTGGGGTAGTCTATCTGTATTGATATTAATGTGCGATCGAACATGGCACCCGTTGATTGGCCGAACTGTAGAAACAGGAAATCGGAAAGGGCAAGAGGTAGCCAAGCAAATTGGTTTTTTTAGTTTTTTCCATTGAATTGTCCGACGTTTTAAATAGAATCGAACGCCCACGAGGAGCAGCCAAGCGATCAAAAGCCAAGAACATAAGGGGCAAACCAATTAATAGAGTCGCAAAACAAATTAACCCCAAAAGAAATCAACACGAAAGTTTTTTGTTTGTTTTTCAGTTCCCCCCGAACCTCGAAACTAAACTGACACACGTCAGGTCGCAAATGCGATGAGCGCCATATGGCAAAAACCCGACTAAGTGGAAACAAAAATACAAAAACATAACGCAAGAACAACAACAACAAATAAACATACAAATCTGAACTACTTATAAATGCTGCATATGCTCTGATTTCTTTCTTCAAGAAGGGAGATGCGACGCGTGCGGAAAGTGTTGCCGCCAGTTAAACGGCAACGGCAACCCTTTGTTGGGGTCACAATGAAGACATTAAGAGTTGAGAATGTGAGGCTAGAGTCATAAAGAAGGAAAAGGGATCGTTAGCAACAAGGGGCGCCAGTTTAGAGAATGATGATCACTAAATTAAGGGTTAGAGTTCACAAACAAGACGATTATCAAAAGGCGTCTTTAAAAAACGAAGCAAGCGAAGGGCGAAAGAAAGAGCTGAGACCAGAAAAAGGGTGCTGTTGATATTGATAACATCGGGGTCGCGATCTCAAAGCGGCCTGCTAATGATGCTAATGCTCACATTTCCCTTTTGCCTTTCCCCTCTTTCCTTTAGTCTCACGTGACTTCCTCTGTACGCGATTGGAGTTGGAATTGAATTATGTTGCGGCTGCCTTGTGGCATTTTAATGCGTCTAAAGTGTCGCCCCCCATCAGGCACTTGTAAAGAGTTGATGTGGGGGACCGCCCATAGCTGTGATCCTGAAGGGATCTTAAGTGGCGTACTTGGCGTTTGGCCATGTCGCTCACGTGTCAAATTAATCATTTAGCCAGTGTCTAACGTTGTGACAGGCAGCTGATTTAGTGGCTCAGTTAAGATCTATGATCGTGCAATGCGATCGCCTTGAAGTTGAAGCCTACGACACATGAGGAATTGATTAAAGGTTGTCGAGGTTCACCGAGACCGTAATGATATGCCAAGAGTGGAAAGTGAATGCAGATGGAACTGATTTAGCCATAATGCATAAGTTATGTCGAGTATAAATGAAACGAACTCTGAGGTAGGTCGAAAAGAGTGAAAAGGAAAGTGAAACCAGGAAACTTAGCTACGAATCGTAACAGGAATGTTAATGAAAACGTATTGCGTATCTGTTACGATCTCCTGCTCTAAGGTGATTACCACCCTCGCGACACGATATATTTATTAATGGATAATTTAGATGCAGGTCAAGCTCCATATGAAACAATAGTTAAAGTACTTCACTTCTCGCTGAACTCAGCTTCAATTTTTCAGATCTCACACTCAGCTCTCAGTTTCTCTCTATCGTCTCTCAAGTTCTCACACACAAACAAGAAGAAGAAGCGCACCGCAATTTTCACATGCGGGCTGCGGTTAGCCGAGACGGCACACGAACACACAAACAAACTGACCAATATCAACTGACCAACGCGAGCAACGATCTCATCTCTCGTTGAGACAGCTAATTACGAGTGCGTCAATATTTGCCGGCATGGCGATCAACAGAGAGAAAGAAACGGAGCACAACCATTGTACAGTATTGACTAACACAAATCGCGAGTAAACACAAACAGAAGATGAAAGACGACGACGACGACGGCGACGGCGGCGGTGCAGCGAAAGGATTCCCTGTTTAACGGCTCAAGTGCGCACACGCGCAGGCGTCAATATTTGCACAAGGATAACGCTAGACGCGCGCTCTAGCACAAAAAGGATGTTTGCGCTAATTGTCCGAAGATCCGAACAAAATGCGTTGCGGTTGATAAAAATAAAACCAAAACGAAAAAAAATGTTTATATGTTTAGGACGTCTTTTTCTGTTTGGTGGATTGTGTAATTTGCGATAAGGCTGCAGTTCAATCACAGATAAGCTTCAATCACTGGAGCCGAACCCAGCGAGAATCTAGGCCTTTTGTTGTGCCCCTAGGATCACAGGATGTTAGTTTATACCGACCACAGGTGACACAGTCTACTTCTACTGATAAGTGATATGGATAGAAGGCGTTTTCCGGGAAGCAGTGTTAAGTTCATGTTTGCTCCCTATTGTTTCTGGGAAAATTCTTAGCCAAGTCACAATTGTCCTTATCTATGTAAAAAAAAACAAACTTAAATCACTTCCTTTGTCAAGTGACCTTAAAATTCACTTCTTTCTAGAAGATACTTCTTGCTATAACATCAATTCTCTTTGCCACCTTCTCAAAGTGATCAAAATGATGTAAATACTTAAATGAGTCATAAATGCACTATCGATTAATTTCCAATGAACTTAACTAATTAAAAGTAAGAGTGAAAATGGGGCGTGATCCACACAGCTGTTGCCAAAGAAAGAAAGTAGCGAAGGGTTTCTCGATCGTTGGCAAGTGCGGGGCATAAAGAGGCACTAAGAGGCGGTACACGGCACTTGGAAGAGGACCACCGGCAGAAAGAAAGTGAGTGAGAGAGAGAGAGGAGAAAATAAGAATAACATGTGTTTGATGGCAAATGGATCAAATTGAGTTTACTGCTCAGTTATGACGATCGATAATGATGATGATGATGATGATTCAAGAACGTTTGCTTGATGGAACGATTATGATTATAACGATGAAGCAGACCCGTGCCGAGAAAAACCTTTATTTACTTTCGTTTTTACTACTATCCTTTAAAAGGATAACCACACCACTTTCCCTTTACGTTTAGTTCAGCGCATCTAATTGCTGGCATGTGGGCAAATGCAAGGAGGAAACCTTAAGGGGTTGCCTTCAATTTTCTAAATGCGTCATAAAAAATTGGGAAGCAAATGAAAACGACAGTTGGTGCAAGCAGGAAAAGCAATCAAGTGGCTGCTGCCACTACTACACATACAATTTCTCTTGACTGACGTTTCTGTCGTCGTAATAAGAAGCTCAAAGACAAAAGCCGCAATATCTGAACGCACGCGTTGCAAAGGATTTGCGATTGGGCTTAAGGACACCAAAAAAGCAAAATGGCAACACATCATCATCATCAAGCCGAGAATGAGTGAATGAGAATGTCTCCAAGTTTTAGTCGTATCCCAATACGAGTTTCGTCAATGTGGGACGCGCCACGTCATCAAATCTCACATAGCAAAAACCTCACGCAGCCAACTACTACAACAAGTAGTAAAAACTTGTGTGAGTGTGCGATTGTGTGTGTGTGTGTGCGTCCGTTTATGAGATGATTTCATTTTGGTGTGCATGTCCCCAAACAGAAGGACCAAGGAGCAACAGCAGCAGCATTTGCCCATTGTTGGCGTGTTGAGCGGCCATTGTCCAACCCTTAAATCAAAGTGTACGCAATTTCGTTAATAATCCTCAAGACAATATCGAAACGCCATAACAATATCCTTTTGATGGTTATCGCTACTCCTACTTGCCATTTTCTTTGGGCTCCCCCCTCCTAGTCACTGTCCACGTTTTGGACTCCCTAGCGTCCTTCGCCTGTCTGTTTGATTCGGTTGCCGCAGTTGCTTTCATGTTTATTGCTTGGTTAAGGCGAAAGGATAATGGCTGCTGAGCAGCAGGTTACTAAGTAACATACAACCCACATCCATACAAACATATATATAGGAATAAGTCCTAGTCGAGGTTAGCAGCTGTTCCTTTAGGAACAGCCCCACTGGTTCATGTTCCTGTCCTGTAAATGCTTTTTATTGCTTATCCCAAAAGCTGGCTCATTAAAGAGCTAAAAATTGTGTGGCTGGCGTTCGGTGGGGTTGCGTTCTATACGCATTTCAATTAAGGTCCTCCCAACAAGTTAAAACTTTGCTTTTATGCGGCAGCTCCCTTGAAAATGCTAATTTAAATTACACCCACAATGTAAACAAAGCATTTAAATCAAGGTGAAATTGCATGTTAAGTCATCAACGAATATTTTATACGCTTCGCTTAAGAAATTCAGTTTTTGATGTCATAGTGAATTCCATATTACCTCAACTCAAACTAAAGAGCATAATGAGAGAAGGCACTTAGGCCCAAGACACCTGATGCGAATTGGCTACCAAAGGATTTTAGGGGTACTTTCCTTTAGGACAGCAGGACACCAACCCAAGCTGATTTGAAATGCACAGAAAGTTGGTAAGTAAGCTACAAAAAATGATGTTCAAACTTTTGACAAAACAAAGCCAAAGGCACAAAAAACACAACAACAAAAAACAGAGCACGGTAAATGCACGCAATGTTTAAGTTGAGGGATACTCTGACTGGCAACTCCTTTCGACTGGTCCCTTCTTTCTGGCCATTTAAAATTCTTTTCATGTCTAAGCGACCAGAAGCAAAAAAAAAATGAAAAGAAAATGGAGAAAAAAAGGGAAAATATGTAAAAATTGTATGAAAATATTAGAAGTATTAAAATTTTAATGCAAATTGTTATTTTATGCAAGAATGTGTCGGCCGCACAGGGTCCGAAACACGTTTCAAGTCCTTCTTCTTGTCCTTGTCCTTGGCTCAACCTAAATCCCCCTTTTGAAAAAGGCTGCGTAAAGGATTTTCGGTCATAAGAAACGTTTGTGGTGCTCTGTTTTTTTTTTTATTATATTTTATACACAAAAGTCGACATCGAGCAAATGACCTTTGCTTGAGCCAGGACACTGCTGCGTTGTGCTGTTGTGCAAATATGCGGCAGGATATGTTATGTGTTTGTGTGTATTATCTTGGTTCTTCCTTTGGCATTCATATGCATTGCTCGTGCTCTGCTTCTAAGCCCAATTTCCTTATGGCTTAAACCTTTACAGCTCAAATGCGATGCTATTGAAGCCTCAACATTTCAGTCCCGAGCAAAAAGGATAATTGAAATGCGGCCAGCTGCGCATCTGCATGCAAATGATTTACAGCTGTCCGACAAATTTCATCTTCTGCTTACGTTTTAAGACAGACTGCATACATATATATTTTTACTTATTGGGGTACGCACAATTTTGATAACTAAATAAGTTATATGGCCACAGAAATTCTTTTAAAAATTTATAAAACAAATTTTAAGTTAAACCCGAGGGAAACCTCGCATATGGCTCAACTGGCCACTGTAGTACCGGCTATTGGACTGTACCGTGTACTCTCTGACCTGAAACCGTAAATGGCTGTAGCGCAACAACAAGCTAAATGACATTAGGAATTTAGTTTAAGCGAGGGTTGCGCCATTTCCCAAGTCATTTCAGTTCTCTCGTCAACGACGCATTCGTCGTCGTTGTCGTCGTCGTTGTGTGTTGCTTGGACCTTAACCCTAAATGCAAGAGCTCTGCCCACTGTCTCCCTTTCTACCCGTCTCTCCTCCCTCTCACTCTCTTATGTAATTTAAGCTTGTTGTTGAACATTCACCAGCTACGAAGGGGCTCGATTCACGTGGAATACCCTATCCTGCTAAAGGTACTTCATTCTTTGTATATAGCAAATGGAGAGAAAGAAAGAATATGTAATCAAATCAAAGAGTTCTGTGAATATTATATGAAAGAAACTCATTATAATTATCTAAAGACTTCTTTGATGAGTATTTAAGACAAGCGATACACCACATAAGAAATCTTAGCTGAATAGTGTTAGTATAGAGTATTTACACTTCGTGTTCGTCAACTTCGCTTGTCTAGTTGTGTGCGTAAATTTAGTCGAGCGTGTCTGCGCATTTCGAAATTGGATACAAAAATTTCGTATTTTTCTATTTCCTATAGTTTCAACCAATTTCGAATTTGAGTTTTGCCCAGTTTGGCGAGGGTTGGCTGTTATGTTTGTCGGTTGTTGGTGTCGCAACAGCTTAGCTCTTTCAGATGTCACACAGCACCCAACCCCTCATCACACATCTAACATTTCACCCACCCACCCGCAAAGGCCATCCACCATTTCTTTTTGTTTTGATGTTGTTTTTGGGTGTCTCAGTTTTTACCCGTTCCTTGACTTTAGTTCCAGTTCAAGCTTTCAATAGTTGCCCTCTGACGACATCGCGTGTGCCGTCGTATTTACTTAAATGTCCTTTCGCGTTTTGTGTTAATTACACCACGATACACACACACACACATACGTACACTCTCAAACTTCCTTTATGTGCGTGTGTGTGTGTGTGTGCTTATCGACGCATTTAAATTGAAAGGCGTGTCCAAAAGTCCAAGTTCCCAAGTAGAAGGCATTTGTTTGGGTTTTATTGCCGCTGCTTTTGTTAGTTGTTGTGCGGCAATTAACCCCTTTTCAGCATAGGGTGGTCTAGTAGTTGAACAAAAACAGCTTTCGTAACTTAAGTAAAGTATTGCGACTGCTTTAAAATGTTTTCCGAAGATTCAAAAACAATCCTTAAACTAGAAGTAGTGATCAATAATGGAAGAAAACCCATTACCATGATATTTCGCCAATAATTCTTATGGCGATACAAAGAAATCACTAAAAAAATAAATAAAGCCTGAACAAAAAACAAAAACTTTTTTCTTTGACTGCTTGACAACCCTGTTTGAGCCTGTCATGCTAGCCCATTAAATGCGCAATCATTATTCATAGCCCAGGCAGGCAACCAGGCAGCCAGGCAAGTGGATGGTAGGAGTTGCGGGAAGGGGTGGCAACCCACTCAGCTGACAGCAGCGTTTAATTAAAAGCCAAAAGCTTGACATGCCGGGTTAAACGCTTCTGCTCCAGTTTAGCCCCTTGCTATGCATATAATTAAGGTTATTACGTCCTTTAAGTTTCTTTTCCTGTGGGTCTTTTTTGTTTTGTTGTTTCGGTGGTGCACCATGGCTGCCATTTTGTTACCATGGGCAGCACAAAGCAACCCTGGTAAAGGGTATACGTATGAGTATAAAAGGGTTGACCATTTTGGTTGGGTTAAAAAGGGTTGCAAAGGTTCAAATGCGTAGCAAGAGCCAGCTTTTTTATGTAAAAATATTAAGTAACCAATGGAAACACAGGGAGAATGTCGTAATATTATTATAAATATGCGAGGGTTAAAACTGACTTGTTTTTTTTAGAAAAAAAGAGTGCAAAGTAAATAATACTTATAAATTTTAATTAAATGATCGTGTAACAAATCTTCCATCAAACTTTAAACTTTATTTTTTCTTATTAAACCTTTCTTATGTTCAACTTTCTTAAAGCTGACCCAATTCTTAGCACTTACATCTCCCACCCCAGCTACCTTCAACGCTCTCTAATTGCATAACTGCTCTTTGCTTTTTTATGCTGCACATTAACTATTAAATTTCATAAGCACTTGCACAAAATATCGCATATGAACAGTGGGCACTAAAAGTACTCGGAATGGTCATATATGTATGTGCCCCGAACTGCCCATTTGACGTTTACTAAACGGCCACTAAATAAAAATTTCCATTAACTTAATTAATGGGCCCGCAATTACGGCCACTAAAAAAACTGGCAGGCAAACAGAAACTCTATAGTTTTTAATCAAAAAGTCATTAGGGATATGTCACACAGCGTGTACTTCGGACTAAGACGCCCCATGGCAGGCTCCCATCCAGGGCCCCCTCCACGCCCATATAAATCAAGCAGCATAAACAATTTGTCGCCCGCAGCTAAATTTGCAATAAAAAAATCTCTCAACACATGAGAAGGAGCAAATTAATTTGCTGTTATTATTGCCGCCTTTTATCCTTTTGAGTACGACATCCTGTTGATATTTTTAGTGTGGCCACAAGGTAATAATTATTATATATGTGTTCATGTACTTCCAGCACACACAACCATAAAAAAAACCCTAGCAAAGGGAGCCCCTCCTCAACCCCTATATGACACTCCTTTGCCCCTGTCGCATTTAACTCCTTGTTGGGCAAAAGGCTTGCTGATTGAGTGCTTTTGCGTTTTAAAGAAGAAACAAACTATTATTGTCAGCCTTCAGCCCTCAGACTCATTGATGATGTTCGCTGATTTGATGATGATGATAAAGTTCTGGTTTATCTTTTGTTTACAATTTTTGTCGTTTTTCTTCTATTTTTGTGCAAAAAAAGGACCCAGAACAACCCTAAAAAAACATTTTTGCCCCTAATTCAAAAGTCGATAAAATTTTAATGCCTGGGCACGTGTTTGGCCTTAGAGCAAATTCCTTAGCCATCAATCTATATCGACTGTTTGCGGTAAAAAATCGAAACTTCAAATGATTCAAGTTTATAAGGTAAAAGGAAATAATATAAATACTACTATTAAATTATTAATTGAATAACAAAAATCAGCTTAATTTTAAGCTATAAACAATATCTTCACAAAATTAACTAGTTATAAAAACGGTTGTTGACTTACGATGATCGGGCAGGGACCCTTGATGTTGAGAATTACGAGAAGACGTCGTATTGTAACCTCAAATGGCTAGCCAAAGGATTGACATTGCTATGAAGATAGTTTGATGAGATTGATTGAGATGTAGCTGCTTGGCTTTCCCTCCATGGAAAAGCTGATTTGCTCGTGATGAGTTCAATCCGTTTAACCATCTTTTAACATTTACATCAGTATTCTGAAAGTAGAATATTTAAATGGAGGATTCAAACTATCTGAATAACAATAATAATAATAATAATAAGCTTGCTAAGGCTTTCTCAAAATACGTTACAGATCCTTAAGCGTGCATTAATTGTGTATAAAGCTCGAAAAGCTTGAAACGGAAAGAAAAGCGACAGAGAGTTAATGAGATAAGAAGAAAAATAACAGAGAGAGAGAGAGAGAAGCAAGCGATAAAGCAATGGGCACAAAATTAATTGAAATTTTATTTCAAATGCGAACTTTGACATGGTTTTCCTCAAAAGCGGTCGAGCGTCCATTCTTTCCTCCCACCCATTTAACCGCCCACCTACCGCGATAACGCCTGTGAAATATTTACGCGCGACAACAACAACAAGGAGTAAACGAAGGGGAAAGAGGAGGAGGTGGAGGTGGAGAAGCTCTTGCGGGCATTTGGATGAAACGGATATGAGAAACAAGCAAATGCAAGGAACCTTGAACAGGACACTCAGGACACGAGGCTTTAAAGTGGCAGAATGGTAAAATGGTAAAATTCGCTTCGCTCATGACTCAGAATTTTGCGTTTGTGAAAATTAAAAAATTCTTCTAGCCAACGCAAAGGAGAAGAAGCAAAAGTCTAAGGACGCGGTTGGCTGGGTGCTAACTACGCGGCTGCCTGTATATCCTGTTGTCTTTGTTGTTGCTATTGTTGCCGTTGTTGTTGTTACTGTTGTTTGGGGTAAACAAAGGATCAAAAGCGCACTAATTGTTTTCTACTTAGGCGTAGGCCAACAGTTCTCCCCCAGTCAACCCGCAACTGCCACGCCTGTATCTGTGTCTCCTGTGAAAGACCAGGCTAATCTTTCTTTTTGACTGTCTTTGCTTTTGCCGCGTTATTTTTCAAAACGTAATTTGCAATTAAAGACGGACACAACGTAGCGCGACTGGCCACGCAATGCGTAGCCATCAACCACCCAACTCAAACCCCAACCTTCAACCCACAAAACGAACGCCTTGAGCTTTGAATTGTGAGTTTTGAGTCGTGAGTCCTATGAGCTGGAACCTTATGACGTTTCATTTTCATTGCTTTAGCATTAAGATTACGGGCTGCACGTTGCTCCTAAGGACTCCACGGCTACGGCTGTCTCTCTTTGTAAAGGATGTTTGCTTCAGCTGATTTACACAAAGAGAATTTTAATTAATTTTATTGCCTTGCCTTGCCACACAACGCAACACAAATGGCACTTGAATTGAAGTTGGTTCAAGTTGAATTTTTAAATTTCTCAGATATTTATAGTTGTCCTTTATAGTAATACAACATTGCTTAAATAATTATATACCTAACAAAAATACATAAGCACCTTAAAGTGTTAAATCTGTTCGGTTTTATATAAAGCAGGGCACAAAACTCTTCCACACAAACGCCAAAAATCCATGACGCCAATTTATCAAAGCCTGGACACCAACACACACACACACACACACTCAAACACTCACACTTACACACACAGTAAGAAAGTTGAGGGTCTTGGCATTGGCGATAGAAATCGATAGGTTTTTTTTTTGTTTTTGGCCACACAGCCGACGTATGGCGGCTGAACCGAATTTGCTTGATGACATGCCTTCTTTCGCAAAAACTGCCTCTACTCTGCTGCTCCCCCTGCTGCTGCTGCTCCTCCCTTGGGCCCGCGAGTAACCCTTATGATGATGGGCCCAAAGTAAAACCAACAACCCTATGGCTCAACGGCGCGCAACCCATTTGATTTCTTTTTTCGTTGCTTTTTCCCTTTTTTTGCTGCTGCTGCTGCTTCTGCTTGCTAAAGACGACATGTGGCTTTGGGACCAAAAGGAGGACCAGAGAATCGAGACCGGTTTTTGGCTTCGTATGTGTCTCCTGTCCGTTCAAGTTCAAGCCAAACAGCAAGGACACGCGCTACACATGTCCTGGGGTGGGTTTTGCAGCATACACACATATATAGAAAAATAAAAACTTTTTATAAGACACACATGCGACACGGACGAGGATGACGAGGAGGGTAAACGGACGGACGGACCTCACGAATCGGTCGTACATATATAATATATGGTACATAAACGAGTTTGCGAAGGGTTCAAGACAGCAACTTTTGTCACACGAGTGTGTGTGTGCTTGTGTTGTGTGTATTTGTCTACATATACATATACATAAAAAGCTGTCACACATTCAAGCAAGCGTTTGCTTTTCACCCTTTTTATTGCGTCTTGAAGTTTTATGTTTCTGCTTATGTACTGCCCCATAGGCACAAAATGTGGGTTGACGCGAAGTGTATATATAGCATATACATAATATGTGTGTGTGTGTGCATTTATGTATGCGTTGTTGGATAACCGGAAATATGAGACATCCAAGGCTTTTATAAATGGCGCACGCAGGATGAAGCCACGTTTGTTTCTTGATGTTGATGTTTGATGGCAGGCACTGTGGATGCTGCAGGCGATGTGGAAAGAGTACGAGGACTGAGTGGGGTTTTTTTTGTGTGTGAGGGGGGGGGGGGTGGTCGTCTTGGTGATGTATGTGTTTGACAGCCACATAAGGGGGTAAATTGAGTTTTCAGATGGTTCGCTCGATTCTTGCTCTTTCGTATTGTTTGCTTTGACCAGCACCACACACAGAAAAAAAAAAAAAAAGGCGCCATCGTGCGTGCCACATGACGTGCCACAAAGCAAAGCGAATTTAATAAATGACTTTATAGTTATTTTGGCCAGTTTCCTTCAGCTGTGCGATGCCAAACCCTTGCTCTCTGCCTCTGATCCTTCCAGCCTCGCGTTTAATGTTCTGGGTGGTTGCTTCAAATCGATGTGGAAATGTGGGTGTAGGGTGAAGCGGCTGCAGCGACTATCAAAAATTAATACTTTTGTCTCCTCCTTTTGCCTCTTGCCTCTCTCTTCGCTCTTTTGCCTCACACGCACACAACACGTCATTTTCACGTAATACTTTTGTGACCCAAACACAAACACACGAACAACAAAAGTTGTAAAAATTTTAATTTTCGCTTCAATATTTTTTTTTTCTCGGCATTTCAGCTGCTGCTGGCGACATATGTGTGCCGAATAAAAACCAAAAGCATGTATATACAAGTTAACATAGATGCTTTTCATGTATTTGTTTGTGTGTGTAGTAGCTTTTTGTGGTTGTAAAAATCTGCGAAAAGAAATACGCCTTAATGTGGCGTCACGTTGCGAATGCATGTTAAGCCTTTAATGGCTTTAAAATGGCCATTTTATAGGCATGCAATTTGTTTTTTAGTGGGCCTGTCGAACAGAAGGCGAAATATTGATGATAAGCAAAGCCAACAATGGGACACAAAAGCTCAGGAAACAAACAAAATTGTATTCACACTACAAATTATCTTTATTGAACAAACTATGTCTTGTGGTTTTATAACCTCAATTAAAATCCTATCCTTTAACTATTTTTCAAAGCATAATTAGGCACAATTTTAATAGCTTCCAAGGTCAAGTGTCGTGTAGTCATAATTTCAAATTTGTTCATAGTTTCAGCTGCAGCTTGCGTTTCATAAATAAGTAACAAAAGGAGTCCAGTAATAATTTAGTTTCTTTTTTAATAACATGGTTGAGCGATCGATCGGCTAGGTTCTTTAATCTGGCTTCAAATGAGACGCATGAAACGACGACCACACAAAGCCCATAAAGGAAAGTAAAGGCGACCGACTCTCAAAGGACTAAAAGACAGCTCGAGGTCGAAAATAATTGGAACAATTTTCTATCAAAATTTATGTGCTATAATCGGGAGCAGCAGGTTCAAAGATAAAAATCGAACGCGTCGCACATTCAGGACCTGCGAACAGGTGAAAGTGCCTTGCGACAATAGAAAGGGATGCTCAAGTATGTGATGGGGGAAGAGTAGAGTTTCAGTGTTCAGTTGTTGGTCGAGTTATTTTTATGGTCACCAAAGCGCTTTGTTAACAATGATTTTTATATGCCTATATATGTATGCCACCGTGTGGCAAACAGGCAGTCAAGCAGGCATTCACTATTTGTGGTTAGCTCAACTCGTTAGAACGTCCTGTTATAACCCGCCTTGCTCCAGTTATCCTTTATGCCCCCACTCCCATTCATTTCGGCTGCTTATCGCTGACGTTGCATCTTGATGGCGACGTCTTGACCAGAGAAATGAGCCGAATGTGTGTGAGTGTGTGTGTGGGATGGGGAATAAAAATGGGATGCGAAGGATTGTGGATTGCGGATTGGGATTGGAATTGGTAATAACCGTTTTGTCCTGCGTCCTGTCACAAATGTCTCAATCGTGGCTTTTGTAAATTGGCTCGGGCCCATAATCGAAATTCCATTGAAACGTAAAATTGCCAAGGCACACAGACGACCAGGAGAGAAAGAGAGAGCAAGAGAGACCAACGAGCAGCTAACGGTTTCTACAACCGCTGTCAAACATTTTAGGCGCCATTGTTGACATTTCTTATGCACCCTTTTCTTTCTCTCTGTCCGTTTGTGTTTATGTGTGTGTGTGTGAGAGTGTTTTTGCTTGGCTTCCTTTATTGATTGCCTGATAAGCAGGCATCTCAATATGGTTTCATCGTTTCTTTTTTTGTTGCTCAGCCAGACATTTTGATAAAATCATTCCAGTGGAACATAACTGTAAGTGAGTACGTTGTGTAGGAGTTAGTTTCAAGGGGTTTAAGGTATGGGAATCAACGACCGGAGGAGAATGAGAGAAGTTGTTGACGGATCGATGAAGATGATAAGCTGCAGAGAGCCAACTGATGGATGAGTTATGTAAGGTGACAGACCAGACTTAAATATCAGATAGGTTTCTTGTTTGTTGATCGAGGTATAAGCGATAGGTCGATAGAAGTCAAATGTAAAATTTAGAAAAATGTTCATCTTAATATGAGAAACTAAGAAGTAAACTAAAACTAGAAGTAGTAACTGGAAGATTTTCCAGCATCCTCTTTAAGACTGTCATCAAACTGAATGTCGTAATCTTTTCTTACTCAACCTAAAATGAAATTCCCTCAGGAGTTACTGCTCGTGTCATATTAGTGGTATAATTAAGAACTTATGATCGATTATGAACCAAAGGAAGTTCGATGCACCTTGCTACCTGCCATGTGCCAAGAACTGTACTGCAGCTGCTTTTGCGAGCTAAGCCGAACTAATCTTATCAAAAGGCAACTCGTCAGTCATTCGAATTCGCTGCTCAGTGGAGCCTTACAACATGCCGACGACGACTGAGAGACAAGCTGATCGTCGTTTTCGGCAGGTGTAGGTAGGCCCAATAACAGAACCGAAACAGGAATGGCAATAACCAAACAACAAATTCATTACATTTGTTACAATTACCCAAAACATTTTGCGGCGCGCGCTCAAACTCTTCAAAAATTGGTTGTTATTCCAGGAACTCGACTTTTGCCAACTTGACTCGAATGATAAGATAAATAGCAAAACGGGTCATCCACATGCCACATGCACGGCAAATTGCTGATGTACATCTCTCGACGAGTACGGGTATCTTGGATATATGTTACAGCTCAGTGCATGCGGTGCAACACCCGCTGCGTCATGGAACCTGAAACTGACCTCTGGATTCTTCTTCTTTTTTTTTTGTCTTATCGTTTGTTACAATTGTAATTCTTTTGCAAACTGACCGTTTGATGTGCATTTGATTAATTGTGGTCCGAAAGAGTTTTTTTTAATGTATATTCAACAAAATATCTTTCATGTAGCTGCCCCCGTGTGCTGAGCACCACAGGGTGCTTCGTTTTGTTTGGCCCCGGGTGTGGCGCATTTGTACCAAAAATGTTGGCTTTGTTTTGAGCTCATCTAATTGAAATACAAAAGCCAAATGATTAATGTAGATCACTAAAGGGTATACTATATCAACAGGGTTCTCAAAGGAGTTACGTGGAACCAGTTAATGGTTGCGGAACAAAAAAAAGTAAGATCTTATACTAGGTGTAATAAAACAAGTAAGAAGGCTCTAGTCGAGATATCCCGACTAGACGATACCCTGATCCCTATACTTTCCGCGTACAGTCAGTGCTTGCAAGTATGTGTGTGTGTGTGTGTACGCGCATACAGCATAGTGCATACAAAACTTCAATGTCCCATATCTCCGGTGTTTATTATCCGATTTCGATTGACAGATTGTCATTATTTTGTTTTATTATTCAAATTGCATCTCAAAGTTTTCAAAATTCAAGATTTTTTTGTTATCGATCCCATGTGTATATCGGAAACGGGAAGAGTTATCGAAAATCGGAAACAAACTTGTACTGCCTAGGGATTAGGCGAGCTTAAGTTCCAAATCTGGAGTCTCTAGCTCTTATAGTCTCTGAGATCGACGCGTTCATACATACAGACGGACGGACGGACGGACGGACGGACGGACGGACAGACGGACATGGCTATATCGACTCGACTGTTGATGCTGATCAAGAATATATATACTCTATAGGGTCGGAGATGCTTCCTTCTACCTGTTACATACTTTTGCACAACTTCATTATACCCTTTTTTCCCATTTTTAATGGGATCAGGGTATAAAAAGAGTAGATTACTTCTATGTCACAGGCGAATTTTCTTACAATATGCATTGAGAAATCCGTGGTAAGAAAAGCTTATGAAATTAGTTCGAAATAAGTCAAGAATTAGAAAGAAATAGTTATAAATTGAAGATCATTCAACCTTTGTTTGAAGTTAAGAATCAAAACGAATGCCTTTCAGTTTCAGTCAAATCAAAAGGAGTGCATTTCTTAAACACTTTTGGTACTCATTCATGCTGCAGTTAAGCTGCCTTTAGCCTGCAACACACGTGCCACGCCCCCATATGTTGAACTGTCTAACCCCCACCGCTTCAATTACGACCCGTGCCCGGCCTCTAATTACATTCTTCCGGCTTAGTTCAGAGTGCGGCTTTCGCTTTCGTCTGACGACGTCCTGCTGCAGCAGCAGCAGCATCACAATTAGTGTCCTTTGACACGCCCCCGCTCGTCTTGGCGCGTCCTTGACAAGGGAAAATGGTGGAAAAACCGAAGGAAAACTAAACTGAACTGAATTCAATTGATAACCGATGCAAAATAAAAACCTTCGCTTTTATTGAGACGAAAATTGGTTTACACTAAGGAAAATCGCAGGCAGCTGCCTTTTCCTCCATCTTATTCATATTCCTCTTGACATGCGGGGGCAACACCTACAGGACGCACGTGTGTGCCTTTGCGTGAGTGTTTCTATGTCTGTGGGTGTGTGTGTGTGTGAGTTTTGGACTCGCGTTGATGAAATCTACTTTAGATGTTGCTGTTGCCTTTGCTTTTGCATCTTTTAGGCCAACGGCGTCGCCATCTAAGCAAAACATTTCAATTTTCTAGGCCAGTGGCCAGGCATAGAAAGAGAGCGAAGGGAAGAGGACAGTTAGAACTAGGCTCGAAACTACGAGATGGCAAGCCCATGGGGCCGTTGTCCTGGCGAGCGTAACCACGCACAACGAAGGATTCGCAGCCCAAGGATTTGTTTGTCAGAAGCAGACAACAACAACAACACAATAACAAATGGACTCTTTTCAGGGGAAGTTGGGGGATGTAGCCACGGCTCGGGTTCGTTTTCTGGTTGCTTGTCAACTTTCAAGTTGGTTTATTTATTTTTCATTTTTAGGCTGCTTTCTTTCGTCTCCCAATCCCAATCCTACCCCCGCATCCTTGGGATCTTTGTGCACATTGATGAACCTTTTGCTTAGGTTTTTTTCTACGCTTTTTTTTAATATTTGCAGCTTTGCTGTGTTTGTTTACAGTTAAAGGAAACAAGGCAGCCCACAGCGTAGGCCCATTTTGGGTGTCGTCCGGTCTCTTGTTCGTGGGATAAGCCCAGGCAGATTTTTAGACGCCAAATAGATTTTGGAAGAAATGAGAAATAAGAGAAAACTTTTCGCCTTTTTTTTTCCTTTTTGCCTTTTCTTTTTTGTTGTCAGTTGAAAATGTTAGATAGTGGTGTGGGAAGAAGGAAGGAATGGGGGTCCTACCTCAGCCATGGCTAGGTTTTTTCATTTCACTCCCACAGCGATGATGACAACGGTACATTTAAGTGTTCGCTGCAATCAGTTTAAGAAATACTTCAACTAAAATGGCTTCAAGGAAATGGAAAATGGAGAGGAGAATAGCTTAGCTTAACAGAGAAAAGGATAACGGTTCCACAATTCCATATATTTAGATTTTTCCTACAACACTTCCTCATCAGACACCTTTTCAATAGTGGAATGGTAAATATTCAACTTCCTCTAGAGTTAACTATTTCATGCAGAAGTTAACAATATCTCGAGTCAAATTGAATACTGACCTACTGTAAGGAAACTCAACAATCTAACCAACATCTGAACCTTTTCAAGCGCTTCATTTACATTTCTAGTTAAAAAAAAAAATGTGACTTCGCGTTCGTAACAGGCAATTAACCAATTAAAATGTGAAGACTTGACCATAGCTAACCCCAAACAAGGGTTAAACAAGCGCCAGGGGCGGACCTCGTTTTGTTTTTAGATCTGGTTTGCTTGATAAGACGACACATACACACAAACACACACACACCTGCATACTTCCGTTGAGGTGAAGTCTAAAATTGGAATTTACGATTAAGATAACGGCTTTCCCCTTTTGCCCCTCCAAGCAGCAGTAGCTCAATTTGAGGCGAGATAATGTCAGCTCGGTGTGAGAGTTACATAAATTTAGATGAGCAGCAACTGTACTTTTTTGGGGGTTGAACTCTTGAAAAGAAACGTTAGCTAACCTGCAAGGAGCCGTTTGGCAGAAGAAGGCATTAACGACTCACATTTCTTCAAAAGGATAACAACAAATTAAAGGATTTGCTTCTTTGTGCCTCTTTTGTTTGAATGTTTTTCCATTGTTCGCATGTTCTTCTGTATTTTTGTTTTTAAGTGTTTGCTGCCCAAAAAGTATTCCGGGAATTGGTTTTTTCTTTCTTTATGTGCTCATTTTATTTCAGTTTTGTGAAATGTTGTGCAATTTGCTGGAATTATCATTATAGTGTAGGCGTGGGCGTGGCATTTGCCATTGCC
Source organism: Scaptomyza tumidula (assembly GCA_035044465.1). Classification (NCBI taxonomy): domain Eukaryota; kingdom Metazoa; phylum Arthropoda; class Insecta; order Diptera; family Drosophilidae; genus Scaptomyza; species Scaptomyza tumidula. The sequence goes on from JAWNNW010000444.1 coordinate 19,171,661, forward strand.
AGACAGCTGCAGCATAGAAAACTGTCACAACATAAGAAATCACATAGAATGTGTAACTAAACCCTTTTTGTGGATATGCCACTTAACTTTGTCCACAATGTTGTTGATCAAGTTGTCAGTGTGATGAAGTCAACCCCTTTGTAAAGCGGAAAAACCTTTTCGCTATGCGCAAACGCGACATTTAATGGCTTATTGAACACGTTCCGGCAAAAAACAAAAAAGGGTTGCAGCAGTGTGTTGAAGGGTTGCCAACGAGGATACTGTAAGGGTTGGTGTTGCCGCTGATGACACCGCTAATTGCTGGCTAATTTGATAAACATGCGGCTCATAATAGGCTTAATAAAGGGTTTTGCGTGGCATTTCTGAAGTACTGTTCAGAGCGACCAGTGTTGTATAACTCAGGTCAGTTCTGACACCTGCTCCAGCAACGAAAAGCAGCAAGAAAGACATCCTCGCTGCGCTCAAGTGAACTCATGTGAAAATTTCTCATCGCTGGCATTTCCTGTGCCAGCGGCGTGTGATAATTAAAAACTAAGACAAACGATGACAGCCAAACGATGGCCAGCAGCAGCAGTAGGAGTTGAAGCAAGGAGCAGGAGTAACAGGACAACGATGTTTGCTATGCAAATGACAGGACAATGGACACTTGTGCAAACGAAAGGAGGCCCACCATCATCATCATTCTCATCATCGCAATACAGTACAAAGAAAGACAGAGCGAGAAGTACACAAATACAGATACCAACGAAAATATAAGTTGTCGAATATTAAATGTCCTTACGAATGCTTTTGAACTAACACCAAAATGGTCTAAGAAAAGTAATCAAGCACACAATAAAGTGTAATCTAAGAAAAAGTATTCAAATAAAGTCTTAAATGTTCAGCACATGAGCCAATGAAATTATTGTATTGTTATTGATCTTTGTGTAAGTTTTGAAGTCGAACGGAAATACATACAGGTGGAACTTAAAACAGCGTATTGAAAACGAAACTATTTTGCCATAGTCAACTTCTTAGGGGAAGTTTGGGAATTTACTCATAAAATTCAAATACCCTTTTTAGTAAAGTGTAGTATATTAAAATGGCGGCTAATTAAAAACGTAGCCATGCGAATGTCGTTGAATAAACAAGAAGAAGAAGAAGGAGCAGGCTGAGCGATAATGGCGGAGCCAAAATGAAAGGACACGGCAGCCAGATAATGTCCTGGCACGTCATTGGCCATGCCAAAATGGCCAAAAGGATAACACACAAAACTGAAAAGCAAAGAGTCCCCCCACCACAAGAAGACGAAGAAGAAGACAACTTCCCTTTGCTGCTGCTGCTGCTGGTTTGTTTGGAAAGGCTCTTTTTAATATTTAAGGCACACGAGCGTAATTTGCGCTTTGGAAATTAAAAGGCGAAATATGCACAAAAATAATAGGAAGCGAAATATTTGCCACCAGGAGCTGAATTCTGAAGCTACTTGCGACCAGTTGTCCTGCGTCTGTTGTCGCGCTTTCTATTGTCCTTGGCAACATTGGCTTTGTTGTAGCTCGCGCCGAGCGATAAGGTTCGTTCCTCTTTCCACTTTTATGTATTGTTTCTAAGGCAAATGCAAAACAAACTTTTTCCCAAAAAAAAAAAAATTCGTGCACAAGCGTGGGCGTAGTCGAAGAGGGGGCGTGTGGAGGTAGAAGGGAGTGGGTCTGGCTCAAGGCCTTGAGTGTGCTGCTTCGCTGCCTGCGCACAAAAGCCTTTATTTAATTTAATTTTTGAGAGCGTCTTTTGCTCTACACTCAAAGCTTTTTCATTAGCAGCTGCCTGAAAGAGAGAAATCCGATGGAATCCGAATGGACTGGTTGGGAGAGGAGCACAATGTAAAGGATGATTGCCTACAGTTGGACAAAAATATATGAGCTGCTTGGGCTGCGAAGAATACAATTCTTTAAGGAAGTTTTGCTAGCGTAATAAAAGTCTTATTAATTGATTTAATATGCGTCTGAATTGACATATGCGTATTTTCGTTGTATACCAAGTCTCATGCCAGTTCGTTCTCATTCCCTCCCATTTTATCCTTCCCACCACGCTCAACGTAGGCAACATTAATCTGCTATGTAAATCTAGAGCACAGTGTAAGCAAAGGCGTCGTATTTGCGCATTTTTAAGTACCATCGGACAAAGATGAACGTTCAGGCAACCAACTAACACCCAACCACCAAGCACCCACCCACCCACGCTTAACAACAACAACAGCAATCGCTGGTTTGGGTGGCCAGCATGAAAGTTCACTTTTTGCGCGTTGTCATTATTCATCAGTTGTGCGTGCAGGGTGGGGAGGGGAGGAAGCAAACTTATAGCTGCCGTGCAAATGCTAGAAATGTGGAAGGCCCCTCCCTTCCTACGCCCCCAACTCCCATCACCCCAACTTCAATGGCATTTTCATGCAATGTGGCTCCCATTTCTGTTTTTACTTTTTACCCTAACAGCACATTAACCCACCGAAAAATGCCCATTAGAAATGTAAGCAGCGAAAGAAAAGAAAAATTAAAATTGGCCACGATTTTCATTTCTCGCTGGATCTTCTTCTTTTTTTTCTTTTACGTGGCTCTCGCTCCCTCGCTTTCACACTCGCACGCTCACGCTCAGCTCGTGTCTCTGTCTCGCTCGGCCATTGTTTCATTTCATTTTTTGCTCATTTTTCACTTGAAATGAGCCGCCGGGCATTCATGTCATGTGCCTCAAACTGCCGACGAATAACGGCAACGACACCGGCCGGGCAGATAGCAACGGACATTGGAGCTGGACTGGCTGGCTTTCAATTTACGCGACTCCGGGTCCGGCATATCCTTTCAGCGTGTGTCCTTCGCTTAAACAGCCTCCCAGTTTCAAGTCTTTGTTTGCTTAAGCATTCTACTACTTTGGCGGCATTTTCTATTAAAATTCCGACACTTTTTTCTTTTTTTGGTTTTTCGAGCACTCGTAGAACAACAACAACAACAACAATAACAACATCAGAGCAGCAGGATGAAAATTTAGAAAAATAACGCAAGAATTTAAATAATAAAGCAAGCGCACACAAATGAATCTAATTTTTTACAAAGGGGGCAACAACGGGCTAGCTAAGAGGTGAGTAGGAAAGGGGAACCGGAGGGAGGGGAGGGGGGCTTGAAGTTATTCCAACTGCCGCCCACAAAGCAAAGTGCTTAAAGTGGGGGTAAATGAAAAAGTGTTTTGCTTTTTTGTTAATTTTTTCGTCCACTTCTCTGCACTTGGAAATTAATTTTATTTTCGCCTCGCTGCGCATCCATCGGCTTGTGGATCCCATTGTTGCTGTTGCTGTTGCTATTGCTGTTGTTGTTATCCTTCGGAGCCGTTGACAATTTTTCTTAAGCCTAATGGTAACCGCTACACAGAAAAGAACCGACAAATGGCCCTGTGGACCACTCCTCTGTTCGTGCTAAATAATGTCCTTAGTCGATTAAAAGTAAAATGTTTCAAAGTTTTTATGACAACAAAATACGTTTTAGATATAGATGTGATCTAGAAGTCGAACCAAAGGAAGATTTTCTTATCGAAATGATGTTTTAACGAAGCTTAAGACCTATCAAAAATACAGTTACAAACAAACTACCCTATGGAAAACTAAAATTAGTTTTTTTTTTAAACACCTTTCACACTTTAAACTCGTTGCTTTAGGGGTGTTCCAATAATCAAGTGTGACACATAAAGGACACGCGCACCCTTTCCCTACGTTCTCAACTGGCAGATGAAACCAAAAAAACGCAAAACAAAATCGTTAAAAAATCTACAGAGAAATTATATAAAAAATTCGCATTTCATGTCACGCTTGGTAAAGTAGCTCAAATCACAGCTGAGCCGCCTCGACCGCGCCCCTTCATTAAATCAACTGGGCTTAATCAACGTGGTGGTGCAGCACCACCAGCAAGAGCACCATCACAACCATCACCGCCACAACTTGAAAATGGGTAAAAAAAATCAAGAAAAAAAATTGCAAATTGATACAAAAAACGAACAAAAAAACAGCAACAACAACGAGGCAACGACAGGCGCACAAAGGATACGGGGATTTGTTGTCAAAGGGGGCTGTCAGCTCGTGCGTGCCTGATTATAGGGTTGAGGATAACTGGGCACGTGCGCAGCGAAAGGATTTATGTGAAGAACAACACAATAAAAAACTAAAAAACTGAAAAATTTCATTGATTTTCCACAAGAAAAATACGTTTATTTTTGAGCGGGTGTTAATGTTGCTAGGCAGCAAAAAGGGATGAATACGATGACCAAAGTGATGGTGATGGTGATGATGATGATGATGATGAGCGGGTGGTTGTTACATAAACCCATCCATAGTATATATACATTGTTAGTATATAGCCATTTGTATGGATATAGATTGAAGCAACCCCTTTTTGTGGCAGGCGCAATTAGATGACTCGAAAATGGACACAACACGAACACAATGGTCAGTCCAGGACTACCTTTTTTTCTTTTTGGCATGACCAGCGTCTACGTTCGTACGTGTATATCCTTTTGAGCAACCCCCGAAATGGCAAAGCAGAACTCAACAGCTGGTCAGTGTAGGTCAGTCAGAGAGTGACCTACAAATGCCGCCAAAAATGGACAGCAATGTGAAAAGGATGCGAACGGTCTGGCAACGGTTATATACATTTGATGGACGCACCCAAAAAACTGACAATTTTAATGAGGCAATGCCAAGGCAGGGCAGGCAAATTTCATTCCGGAACGAATAACGAACCGAAAATTGCATGATTTTTGCTTTTTTTTCTTGGCCAGTCAGATTACGAGGCAAATTTCTATTCCATTTGTTTGTGTCGGTGGGCGCCTTCTTGTTGGGGGAGTGGAGAGATTTGTGGAGTCTTGTTGGAGGAAATATGCGCGCGGTTAGACATGCAAAGGCGGCAGCTGTGCGGCTTCCTAGCCTGCTTCTTTGCCGTTATATGTCGCCTAGATAACCTTTGGCCTCTGTCCACACACATACACACACACACACACAGAGCGAGCTAGCGAGCGAGAGAACAACTGGCACAAAGGATAATACACAAAGGACCTCCTAGCTGACGCAACAATGGCAACACAAAAATTTTAAAAATGTGTTTTTGTGTGTTGTTGTGTGCTACTACTCTCTATCTCGCTCTCAGTCGACTTTTTGTGTAGAAACTATAGAAAAAAACCAAAGAGCAGCACCCCATGGGTACCCCGTACCCCTACCTCCTACCCCTTGGCAGCATAAAGCCATAGCAATGCCATTTCGATTCTGATACCATATGAGTATGAGTATGAGTATGAGGGCTGAGACTCGTCGTATAGCGTGTGTTGGCACAATTCGTCACCGAAGTCGCTGTAGAGTTGTTACAACAAAAAACAAGAGTAACAAAAATAGTGAAAGTAAAGAAATAAATTGTAGAACTCACTATTAAACATTGGGTTAGGTTTTGTTGGCAAGCGATTTGTAGAAATAATGAGAAAAGTTTGACATTGCAACTAGCGAATATTGTGAGAAAAGAAGAGTTCTTTACATTATGGACGGTTGGAAAAGTGTCCTTGGTTAATAACTGTAAGAATATTTCGGTGTTCTATAAGATCTTTTTATTAAATCTATTCCATTCACCATCAAACGAATGTCAAATCTTTTTTGAGTTATGAACCGCCAAAGATAGTTGGTATCATTCATCCAAAATGTCTACATTATTCAACATCAACACACGAAAAACCGCCCCGTCCCGGCCCACTTTTCATGTCACCCATAACCCAATCCCCCCCCCCCCCCCCCCCCCAATGTATACTGTTGGCACGTGGCTACAGTCATCAAGCCACAAGGCATGCAGCCTGCTAAGAAGTCAGCGAACTCCAGGAAAAACAATACCGACACTTTTCTACTGCGTCTAAGGGGGAAAGAACTTAATTTTTTAATCGCGCCAACTGTGTTGGCGATCAAATGACAAATCAAACAAAAGTCACCACAATCGTACATGATGGGGGGGGGGGGCGGCTTCAGCTCCACTCGAATGTCAAACGAAGTGTGCAACACATTAATTCCTCCCCTGTCCCACTAGTTTTTGCCCCTCCAAACACACAAACTGAGACAGCAATTAAAAGCCGCAAGACACGCGTTGCGTTTTCTTCTTTTTTTTCGCCCCGCCAACAATTTGGATATGTAAATGTGCGACTAATGAACACTTCAAAAATGTCCCCTCCATTCCTCCATCCCTCTTTCTCTCTTTGCTTTTTTTGTTGCTCTGGGATGCTGGCAGTGGCAGCTGCTTCTTAAAAAATAAAACCAGATAGAAGAAAAAAAAAAACTATCTCGAAGTGTGCTCAAAGTGCAGCGAGAGACTCTGAAGAAGGAAATGAGGCTGAGGTTGAGTATCTTCTCTCAAGGAGCCGTAGGATCCTAGTCGCGTGCTGATGCTGCCCCTGCCTACCCTCAGAGTTTTTTAAGATGCTCCTTAAAAAGAAGAGAGAGAGATGCAACAACTCTCGTGTCTGGCTTCTGCTGATTCTGCTCCTGCTGTCATCCTGCTTGTCGCCGCTTGTTTCACTTTTTCCCTATCAATTTTTTGGTTTTTGGCCAGCTCCTGTCTCTCATCTCTCATCTGCCTGACCTTTTTTTATAGGTAAATCTCCTTATAATGCGCTTGTGCCGCGCCATCGATCTGCCTGTTGGCTGTTTGTGTTTTGTATTTTTCGGTATTTATGTGTGCGTCTTTTTAATAGGATTTCTTATAGGCTTTTGGGTGCGTGTCTCTCTCGATTGCAGCATCAGTTTTTTATTTTTTTTATTTTTAAGGGGTTCCCTCTTCTTTCTTCCTTCTCGCACCTCAGCTCGAGCTCACTTCTGTCGCGTGCTTTGCTCTCTCACTTAGCGGATTGCTTGTAGAATATTTTTCGTTTGTTTTGATATTTTTAGCATTTTTATTATCTTGTCTTTTTACCTATCTCTCTTTTTTTTATGATGTATGAAATATTGCTAGATTTTTATGAAGGAGGGGAACGTTTTTATGTGAGATCACAGGGATTTCGACTAATTGTTGCGCAAGTTAAGGAGATTGAAGCAAAGAGAGTAGTTACTTATTACTTATTTACTTTTAAGTGTACTTCTCAGATTCATACTCTACTTCTTTACTGGCTGAGTGGACAAATTCTTAAAATGAATAGCTCAGAAATGCTTCTCAATAACAAACCTCCCATAGATTAATCGAAAATTACGCAACAAAAGAAAATAAAAACTTTTTAAATGGTGGCTTTGATTGTTGTTGTTGTAGTTATTGCTGTTGTCTGAAAGAAGAAAATTTGGGAAAATAATCAACCCCTTGTTGTTGAGTGACAGTTAAATTTACTTTGCATAGATATTCAACTCGAGAATTGTCTACGCAAATGACCGTTAGAAATCTTGCAGATTGTCATAAGACTGAAACCCGTAATACGGCTATTGTATGGCAAAGACATTGACAAAGTTGTTGCAGGACATTCATAAGAAAGATCTAAAGAGTAGGGGTAGACGGATGGTGGTATAATAGGTATTCAGCACAATTGTTATAAGAAATGCGCCAAATCATCATGCAAACGTTAAATGAAACACGCAACATTGTAGAGGTGGAGTCGTTCGGGTTGGTTTGATATGACAGATTTTTGAATATGAAAAACAAGATAGATAAGAAAAAGTATTCGAATGAGTTGTGTTTAAGCGCTTATTCAAAAGATTTCAACTTAGTAACTTTTTTACCCATTGATCATTGCATTTCCTATTTACCGTCAATTAGAATAATTTTTCTTTTAATTTTTGTCGTTATCCTTGACATTTGTTCATGAATTATGCAAAACGAAAACATTAAATGCAATCCACACGGTAAAAATCAATAAAAATTACAGCATAAAAGTGCAATTAATGTGCCATGACCTGATGATGATGATGACGACGACGATGTTCCCGTTGAGCTGACAATTGCCAATGGCTGCCAGGCGGATTAGATGGACAAGACAAACCCCTCTCTCTTTCACAAACCATTTGATATGCATGAAAAACCGTTGCCATATGTATAGTTCAGTATACTATATAAAAGCAACCCTTACACATGTATGTTTATATCTATGCATAATATGCCACCCCTTTTTCGGGCAAACACCCACCCCGTTTATGTAAAGCTATAGCTATGCAGCCCTCGTTCGGTATTTTTATTTTTTTTTTGGGGTTAAGGCAAAATGGCGCGTGTTTGCCATAAGAGAAAGAGAAAAAATAAAATTCACATATGTGAGAGCAGAAGCAAGGATCGTGTTGTGTTGTGTTGCGTTTTGTTGTGGGACGTGCCATATCAATTTACGCAACATATGCAGATCCGATTAAGAGAAACTCAAAAAATTAGGGACTACCAGAAAAAAATATGGCTGCATCGCGTGGCAAGCAACGCGTTTGTTTCTCGCTCCTTGCAACACGTCGCGTGCCTGGCAGCCAGGCAGGCAGCATCCTTAACCTCATCCTGCTCCCGCTTCTTCTTTGCATGAAAAAGAGATAAAAAATTTAAAAAATAAATAAACGCAACGCAAATTTTTTAACAGCAAAAAATTGTGTGGAAGAAAGAAACAATGTGAAAAGTGCCCAAAAAGCAGGCAAAAATTGCATATGTGTGTCGTGTGTGTGTGTGTGTGTAAGTGTGTTGCATCCCTTGTCAACAATGGCACGAAAAATCCCGTTGCTGACCTCACGATGACCCCAAGCCCGAGCTGCCCCTGTTTCTATATTTCGTATGATGTTGATGATGATTATTGGACTTTATATTCAGGCCGCAAACAAAAGCCAGCGTTTTTGTGACTGATTGCATGCATGCTTGCAACGGCAGCAGAAGCAGCAGCCGCAGCACAGCATATCCTTGCATCACATCCTTTATGCTGTATACTGCGCCTGGCGCTTTGGCCAAACAATGATTTTCTGTATAACGTTTGCTTTTGTGCGCAGTTTTACCGCGCCATTTGCATGTTTTTCCATTCCCATTCCCACTTCCACTTACAATATTTCCCATTTCCCATATTTTCATGACAAAAATGTGCATAATGCAAAATATATATATATGCATAAAGGGTCGCTCCGATCATCGAAGGGAAAAAGGGGGTTGCACAAAGCGACGTTATGCAAAAAATTGAAAAAAGGGACAACACAGAGGACACAATGTGATGGTCATCAGTTACTAAATTCTGAAAATTCATATGAAGAATTTTTGCATATGCAATTTAAATATTCAAAAATGTGACAAAATGGCTTCTGAGCTTGGTTTGACGCAGTTCCTAAATTACAGTATAAATTTGCTTTTTATTTATATACTGTGAAATCAGTTTTTGTACAGAAATATATTTTTGGGATGAATTATTTGCATCCATACGTACTTGAGTATAAACAAAATATTTAAGAGCTTTAGGATTAAAACATTTTCTTTATCAGAAAGAGAAAAAAACCTTCTAACAGTTTTTCAAATTAAAAAAAGATCAAAAATCCGATAAGATGATATTTCTAAGAACTTTCTGCCTTCAGTGAAAATAAATTGCATTTCTCATGATGCTGCTGCCCCACTTAAGAACTTGACCCCAAGGCCCTTAACAACATATGCAAAATAATCGCAAGGCAAACATCAAAATATTATGCCTACCTATACAAAACAATGGCAAGAAACCAATTTTTTCGCACATCTCCAGTCACTTGACCTTGACGACGACCCAGAACATCTAAAAAAAAACGTTCCAAAAAAGTCCTCATTTAAAGTAGTGCACAAAAAAGTAGATGATGCCTGGGGAGAGGGACGTTCACACGCCGCAGGACATATGCAAAGCAATGAAGCAAGGACTATTCTTGGTGGTCACGGGTTTCGAGCCTCTGTTGCATTGTGTTTAGAAGATTGTTGCAAATGTTCTAAGACTGCATTCAATGCCTCATCCTTGCTGACAAGCAAACAATGGGCAAAAAATATTTTTGCATAAAGCCGACGCTTTGCATTATGCAAAAAATAAGTCGGCAGCAGCAGCCATCCCAAAGAATCAGCTACCTAAATGGAACTAAGTAGAGCTCTCCTTCGACAGCGTCTTGTCCGCTCCTTTCTCATGACATTGCATTTTCCACGCCTGCTCCGTTTAATTAGAACAAACAAAGCGAGTCCCAAGGCGCAGTCAAAAGATTCCTTTTTCCATTATTTTTATTATTATTTATTTTTATTTTTGTTTTTTGCAAGTAACCTCGCTGCTGAGGTTCTGTTTACTTAACCCAAAGGGAAAAGCCAACGGTCCCTATTCCTGTCTGTGTGGGTGGCTTAAAAAAACACTCAAGAGCCGATAGCCGAGCTGCAATTATGAGAGCTCGGCCCCGTTAATTTGTCTGGCCTTAATCCTTTTTGGGTAAAGTCATTCGTGCGTTTCAAAATTTCACCAGCTCATGCCTGGTAATTGTGCGATTGGGATTGCGATTGACCAGGGACTGTGGAAAAAGTAATGAAATGGGTTCAGCTGAAGGATTCAATTTCGACAAGTAATGCACTTGATTTCAGTTTTTCAATTTTTGAGTCCAGCTGATCTTCGCTTGGGGATAAGGCAGTAATTTTAAACGCTCTATTGGTCTCAAGTGAGCTAGCAATTCGAGAAAAGTATTTTTGAAGTGACAAATAAATCTTCAATTCCTGTTTTGCAGCAGATTAAATCGAACAAAAACTCTTTCTCAAACATTAAGTAATTAAGTATTTCAATAAACTAATATTAACATAAAAAGCACAAAGTTACATAACATGGTTAACTATAGCGTTGTTAATTTTTCGCAATTTTAATTGACCTTTTTTTGTCTGCAAATATTTCCCTTCAAGTGATCCGCTTAAGGGAATTTATTAAAACACACAAAAAAAAACAACAAAAAAAATCATATGTTAGCATTGTAGGTGGCGCTATAAAATTTAACATATGTTGAAGCCGAAACTATCGCACAATTTGCATCTAATTGCACACGATACGATAAACCGCACTCACACCGCACGCACGCACTCATCACAATACATGCACACAATCAACCTGTGTACGTGTAATGACGCCACATTTAATTTGCAGTGAATAAGAACGTTGTACAAGTTATTTGTTAATTATTTCATGCACTTGACGTGTATTGATGGTTGTGCAAGAGATCTTTTATTATTTGAAACGCATTGCTCACATTTAATTCGCGTATTTATTGTTTTTTCACTCGCGTACACGCACTGCACTGCACTCGCGAAAAAAGTGTTACCCGAACTGATTAATCGGCATTCATCGTTGTGATCATCAGCATTGCCAACACACAAGCAGCTAGTTCTTTGTTTACATAGCGCGCCGCGCGTGTTTTTTCTTTTGTACATTTCTGCAGAAATCAAATTAAAAGTTAATACAAATGAGTTCATCTAGCTCAGATGAGTCGGATTTAAGCTTGGCTTTTCGCGCGGTAGGTTTTAATCCGTCAAACACAAATGCACGTTCCTCAACAATTCGAAGCCAAAATGAGAATCAATTTGAAGAAGAACCAGCAGTTCCAGCACGTGCAGTAACAAGAGGCCGCGCTGCACGACCTGTTCAAGATCTGAATCGTATAGAAGAAGCCGAAATTGAGGAGCCAGCTGCACCAGCACGAAGAGTAACAAGATCTCGCGCTGTCCAATCTGCTGAGGATCTGAACCGTATTGAAGAAGCAGAAATTGAGGAACCAGCTGCACAAGCACAAAGAGTAACAAGAAGTCGCGCTCCACAACCTGCTGAGGATCTGGACCGTATTGAAGAAGCAGCTGATCCACCAGCATCCTCCAGACCGCGGCGACCTCGCAAGCAAGTGTTGCCACGTGAACGCGCTGCATTACTCCGACTGGAAGAGCTTCGCCTGCAAAGGAGTACTAGATTTATGATACCACGGCTGAGTTTTGGGCGCGTCGTACGTGAAGTTCTCATGGCAAATACGGCGGGGGGTCGACCCTTTCGCATCGCATTCGGAGCTTTGGAAGCTCTGCAGACGGCCGCTGAAATTTATTTGACACAACGTTTCGCGGATTCGTATATGATAGTTTTGAATCGACGGCAAGTCACATTGCAAGTGCGCGACATGGCCTTGATGGGCTACATCTGCAAGTTGCATGGACAACTGTAAAATCAATCTAAACTGTATGTTTTAAATGGGTTCCATAACATTTCTGTATATAAATTATGTTTAAAACTTGTTTTCAGATTGCGTATTTCATGACAACATTGGAAATAATATTAATATGGAGAAAGCATTTTAGTAACATAAGAATAACTATTTTTTTTCACTTTTGAAGCTTTGTTTATTAGATTTACTAGAAAGTTTCCAGTCCCAAATTCATCCCTATAACTTCTGTCTCAATCCAAAAACCCAATCATTTATTTGCATCGTATGCCGATTCAGCAAAAAGAGCAAGAAAACAAACCGAAGACAAAAAACTTTTGCCCCAAGTGATTACTCAATTTAAATGGCAACAGCTCTTCTCCAAATATGCTAAAAACAAAAAACCAAAACACCGAGCACAAATCGAATCCACAACAACATCACCAACAATAACTTGGATGCTAATGCATATGTGTGCTCCCAAATGGCTGCGGTTCGAGTTCGAGTGTGATATGTGTGGGTTGAGATTGGGTAGCCTTCTTCGCACTACGAATTGGATTGGATTGCGGGGTGTGTGTGTTAATATTTTTATTTACACCCTTATAATGCGTGTGTGTGTGTGTGTGTACGGCATACACACACGCCTGCTAATCTAATGCACACAATCGAAATTTGCCTAAAAAAAAAAACTAAAGAGAAGAATGTTGCCACACCTCGGCAAAATGGAGGCCTTTTGGTCAGCCTGTCGCAGATAAAAGCATTATGGAGAAAACTTTGCTCGACATATAAGTCTATTACATAGATCATTTATTACACGACCAGCAGCAGCAGCGACAAAGAAGGACGAAAGACTCTTCCTTGGGTGTTGTCAACAACGCAACGTGTGTTTCTAATGTGATTTTTTATTTGGCCAGCACGCATCATCCAATTGAACCGACAAGCATCCCATAATGTGTTCCAGTTTTACCCTCTGCATTTTTTAGCGTTTGTCCTTATCGCAAACAGTTTTATCGCGTTTAGCTTCTTGCTTTGCGCCCACGATTGCTCAATTTTCCAAGGCACTTGGCTTAGAAGTTCTGCATTAGGTGGTGTGCATTGGATAAACGGACCAAAATAATTTTGATTTTAGATGTGAAAGAATAATTTCGTTAAGTTAAAAAGAAAAACAAAAATGTAAAAAATAAGTTTATACTATTTTAATAGTAAATTAAGAAAAAATTTAAGTTGAGTTTATAAAAATTAATCTTGAAGCCCACAAATAATTATTTGAAATTATACATTTAAGAATCAACAACAAAATACTTATAATTAATACTTTAAGATGTTTAAATTAGTGAAAATGAATAAGATTGCAGATCTAATTTGATTCAAATGAATATTATTATTTTAAACATTGTTTCTTTAACCCATTAATTATATGTTATTAAAATTATAAAGCTTTCTTCATATAATATATGTTTATTCATTTCTCTCAACCCAAAACTCTAAAATTTTATATTTCTTACATGTATGCAGCTATATCTGGTCTTAACAGATATTTCTAATCAGCTTTCCCCCTGAGCTTGGTTCCACTTTTTTTAGAAATCGAACTTTTGTTTTAGTTGCCACAAACACAACTGTACCCATGCATTCACTCCCACTCTCCACTCGAATTCTAATCAAACTGTCAACTGGCAGCCAAAAGTCCTAACCCAAAGGCTCCGCCTCTCGTTAGTCAAACCCAAAAAATACGAAGAAAAACATTGTGAGTACGGCAAAAGTATCTCAATTTGATGCTGTTGTGTTTTCCTTCTTTTTTTTGGGTTCTTTTTCTTGGCAACTTAATTTACTACTGGGAGCACATATGCTAAAAAACTGAATGGCCATGACTTTAGCATTTTTTTTTGGTTGCTTATCAAAAGTCAAGTAAATATCTGCAGCTAAGAGATACAGATACAGATTGGCCCCGAAACACCCACACACACACACACAAACACACACTCGTTGATGATGCCCAATGATGCTCCCGTGAGATAGTTTGATTAATGGCCTAAAAGTGCCCAACATTTCTCGCTTGTAGTTGTATTTTGTAATGCGAGCAGTTAGTGAAGCAAAAAAAAAGCGTTAATACTACAACACACACACACACACACGTGTGTGTGACACGATCTGTTTTCTCTGAATGTGTGTTATTTGTGGACACTATTAAGCTTTCAACACCTCCCCACTCCAATCGCCGTCAAATAGTATAAACAAGAAAACTTGGTCTTTTTTTGTGGGCATACAACAAAAAAAAAGTTGCCTGTTTATAACGCGAAATCATCAAGTTAACGTTAACGCTTGATTTATGGCATGTTACGCTCACAAATGTATTGGTTCCGTTTAAACATATATATATATATATATATATATATAGTAGGGGAAGAGGTTAGTTCAGTTTGCGTTTGTCACGCGAAGGCATTTAACGGTTCTTTTTTACCAGTTGTTGTCGGCATCGTTTTATTAATCAAAATTTCTACCATCAGCGTCGCCAGGTGGCGTGTTTTATTTAAATTGCCAGCAAAACGCCATGTTTTTTGATTGTCTGTCTTGGCAGCCATTTGACAGGCGGAAAGGGTTTGCTATTGACTTATGACTCTTCGATTTAGCTAAGCATTTTTTTTTGGGTGGAAGCCACCAAACATGATGGCACGACATGCAAATGGCTAAAGTTTTCGAAGGTGTTTAAGTGGGTTTTATTTTGGAACCAATCGGAGAAAACTTACTAAAGGTCATACAAAATGGTGGAAGAACTTTCAGGACAATCTTTAACAACCTTATAATATCCAATTATGACTACCCCTATCGACAGACTGATCTCAACTCTTATCACTAAGGTCATTATATACACCCGCACTTAACCCTTTAATTGCCCTCGGAGGAAATGCGAAACGCATCGAAAATAGAATACAGGGATCCTAACCCTTCTCATATTCATATGAACAGATAAACACAACTGACTCACAATAGATCACATGATATGAAACAATGAAGAAAGATAAACAGAAAAAACAAACATTGCTAACTGTAGCTGTGTTCATTTTAACCCTTGAGCAATGGTCAATTTGTGCATTTCCGCTTTTGGGCACACAGAACAAATAAGGAAAACCCAAAATGTACAAACAAACAAATGATATTCCTATTAAATTCAAATTACAGGCACGAACAGTTGGCGCCCTCCACCTCCTTGTCTACCCCCACGCACACTTAAGGGTTAGACTGACCCCTGAACCACTTCAAATATTAACCCAAAAGCCGTGAGAGACCCGCACATATGACGATTGTTCTAGTGTGCCATATTTTTGATTGTTTTCAAAGCAATTAAGGTGTAGAAATTTGTCTAATCGCGTGCGGGTGTGGTATTGAAGAGTGATGAAGGGAGGGGGAAGGTGTTTATAGGGTTAAAGTAAGGGTTAGACGTTTTTTAATGGTTATGTTAACGCGATTTCAACGGTTTTTATAACAACAGCTGGTTTAATCTATCTCTATATCCTGCTTACTTCGAAAATTGTTGAAACTCTATGTTAAAGCGGATACAGTTCGAACTTTCCACAAAAGCACGCACACACACACGCGTGGAAAGACACGTGCCAGTTCAAAGAGTACGGAGAGAACTATGCCATCTAAAGCCCCATACATGTATATTCGACCCTCATCTGCATGCGTTGCGCATAAATTTTAACCCAAAAATACGTTCGACAGCTGCCTCCACCCACCCATCGAGTTCCTCCCACTCTCCCCCGACAGCTTCCGTTTTTCCTTCTTTTTTTTGTGTCTTCTTTATTTTACTGTGAGCCCATTGGCGCTGAAGTTATGCTGCTGCTGCTGTGCTTTACCCCATTTTAATATTATGGCATCATGAATGAAAGAGTTTCTTATCGTAATGCGTGGGCCTATAAAAAGTATTAAGGGCAACTGGCTCGTTTATGTGGGCGTGTATTACATACATATATGTATGATTATATATATATATAAAATGGCTGTCATAATTTTGGTGCCTTGGAAGTGATTCGTGATGGGACACACTGAAAGAAAAGTTGTTGCCATACCAAAAATAAATATTCTTAACTCTCTGACACTCACAAATAACGTGGCTTTCTATTGGTAAAACTTTCCAAAATCATTTGAGTAGATTCAGAGATTAATCTCAACAATCTCGAATAATTTTAACTCTTTGTATTATTAAGTATAGATAATGGGGTTAAACATAACTATAAGTAAAGTCAATCGAAAATTGACTTGAAAAATATTTCAAAACTTCTAAATTTATTTTGTGCTTGTTATAAAAAATTTACCATATTCCATCTAAATATAAACACATTTTCACAGAATCCCAAAGTCAAGCAACAAGAACCAAAAGTTTCAGTTCATGTGTAAACACCCTCATGTGTGAAAGTAGCAAAAGTAAGACAGACACCCTATGCTGCCTGTTTTGCAGACCAAAAATAACTCAGTCAAGTCATTTCGATATTAAAAAACAACACCGAACAGCAACCAAACAAGAAAGACAGACATCAAGACAACAAACAGCATTCAACCCCAACAAAAACAGAAGGGGAGCCACAGAGGGGTAGTGGGAGCGGGGAAGTAAGAGTGAGAGTGGGAGTGGGAGTCTCCCCAAGGCAAGGAAAAACGACAGCTTTTCACATACGTGCCCGCCCCGACACACAGATCCACTCCAGACTTCAGTCACATAAAAAATGAAAATGTCAAAAAAAAAACACACACTCGGTTAAAAAAGGCCAGCGAAAGTAAAAAAGAGATACGCAGCCAAAAGATACACACAACGATGTTGAGACACATGTGGCTGGATGATGTGGAAGGGGGAAGGGGAAAGGCGGCAAAAGTCACGCAGTTAAAGATGGCGTCTTTGCCACCCTTTTTGAGTTGATTTTGGTTTCTCCAATGAGGAGGCTGACTGATTAGCATATGTGTTAAAAGACAGAGAGAGGAAGAGAGTGTTACAAAATGGCTGCCGCGTTTCTATCTTTAGAGATCTATTGGTAAAATGCTTCTTGGCCACAATTGTTGTGGTCAGCACTTGACCAGACAATTGAACATATGGCGCAGAAGGACAACAAACTGCACGACAATAATTCTTGCATAATCATTGTTTGTGTGTGTGTGTGTGTTCGTGTGTATCTTAAGGATCTACTGTAGCTACAGTAGCTACGCTACACAGAAGGTTCGGTCGCGCGCCAAACATGCATAATCTTCGTTTGAGAAGGGATCGTAGGGATAGCAATGATTGCATCGAAATTGCAAACGAATTTTTACAAGAAGTGAAAACGAGTTCTCTTTCAAATAACAACAGCTGCCAGTCTTTCTCTATATATATGTGTGTGTGTGTGTGTGTGTGTGTGGCGTATGCAGAACGGATGCTTAAGAAAGTAGAAATTAGAGAGAGGGTATCAGGTAACCGTAGTAGATTTGTTTATTTGTCTTTATGTATTTGCATTGCAGCAGTGAAAGTAATTGCTTCAATACATACACAATTCCCCCCGAGGGATAACTCAACAAGGAAAAAGATAGCGAAAGGAATAATCTTAGCATCAAACATTGTGCAATTTAAATTACATCTAAAATAAAATAAGGGTAAATAAGTAAAAAAGAACAGCAACAACTATTTTCATACCATTTTCAATCGATATTCCTGGAATATAGTTGCCTCAACCTGCGAACAAAACAATCGTGAATGGTTTGTCTATATAAAAGGTAGCACAAACGAAGAGTTGCCACACCCTGTCGAGGCATATCCTTTTGGGGCTACGTTCTTGCAACTTATCAAATCGCAAACAATAAGCTAAAAATGCCAATAAATCAAAACACCTACAAGAACACGAAAGAAGAAAGAAAGAAAGGGAATTCTCGGTTAAAAGGTTAAGCAGCCTCACAAATAGTGGTAAGCAGCTCCAGATTGAGCATAAAAAATTGAACAACGATAAATCGTGGCAAACAAACTCACAGACAGGACTCGCACTCGCAAACACATAAAAGGGACATGAAGGACCATTAAAAAATGTTTAAAGAACCAAGAAGAAAACGCAGATCACAATTTATAGGGTTACATTAGGTGCGAAGGAATGCACAATAGCCAGAGCCGAAAGGCGGGGGGGACAGCAAATGCAGCGAAGGGTAGCCGAAACAATGCCATGCTAAGTTACCACAAGGAATAGAAGGGGTTTCCTTAAACCTCCGAAGGTTACAAATAGGCTGCGCAATAAAAGTCGCTCAGTCAAAGGGTAGACAATGAGCAAGGGTTGGAGTTATTCAAGGGAATAAATTGTGAAGAATAACATGTATAAATTGTAGGTGTTAAAAGAAATGCAACAAATGGTTACACGGCGGGTGGTATAAGATCAAAAGAAAGTTATTGATCAATGTTAAGAGAAAGGATCCTTTTGCTTATAAGAAATCTACAGATTCAATCGTTAAGTTATATAAGAAACTATATTCTTATAAAGTAGAACATCTTACAAGATTTATTATTCAACATTTTCCTCCTCTATTCTGTTGCTCATCTCACATGGAAACAGCTGAAATCTTTTGTTTCTGACACAAAAATGGCTAATTACTGAGCTGGTGGCAGAATCTATATATATAACTAGCAGCTTAACCCATGGTCAGCATCTAATGAGCAAAAACAAGACCATCTTTAAGATTTGCCTGAGAGAAAGACTCGCTGCCGCCTTAGGGCATTGATTAGCAAAGTAAACAGTGGGCATTAGGCGGCTAATAGAACACGCCTTGTCAGGCAAATCCCAGATACTGCTGCAGATCCCACACACAGAATTCTCTCTCTCGCCTGGACTAAGCCGACGAAGCCGCTGTTGAGAGTTTGCAAACAGTTTGGCTAATTTGCAGCCCACGTCTACACCTACCCAAAGATCAGAGAAGAGAGATATGCAAATATGTTGCGGCACGTTTTGAAATGTTAGACGTGAAGAGTTTCCAGGAATTGGGATTACACAAGGGACACCGACAACAAAAACGGACACCGACTAAGGGTTAAGCGGATTGTCTAAGCCCAACGAGCAACGAAGTTTTTCTAACAAATGAAATTGGCACGGATTTGTGAGAGAGTAGAGAACCTGTAAACTGAGCTCGTCTATCAACTTGATCCTGGCAAAGGACCATAGACCCAAACTGCTACTGCTGCCATAAAAGTAAATTCAGTTAAGTGGCCATTAGACGGCTTTACTTTTGTGGGGGCCAACAGCTTACCTGGCGAGCTGCCTCTTCCCCCACACACAGACACACATAAAAACTGCTTAATTTGTGTTAAAATCCCACAACAAAAAATGAAGAAAATAATTTCGAATGTTTCTTCGTTCGTTAACATATGAAAATTTGTTGGCGTTGCCTAAGCTGCCGCATTAAGTGCAACAAATGCCCCAACTAACAACTAAGACAAGCTGATGTCAGTCAGAGTTAAGGACACATTGAGACACATGTCGTTGTTCGGTTCGGTTCGGCTCTCCTGCCAACTAACTCATAAATTGTTAATTCCAAAACGCTGCCTAGTTATTGTTTTTTATGAGCTGCAACAATTGCACACTCCCCAACGAAGGGAGTGAGTGAGAGAGATGTGGGTAGAGCGACAGTTCGACAGATAATACACACACTGTTATGTGCTGGTATCCCTTTTTGCGTAATGGAAATTCCTAGAATCCACTCTTACATTTCCTCTGCTTAACACGTGTCCTGTTAGTCTGTGTGTGTGTGTGAGAGAGATGTTTTTTAATTACTTTGTCAAGCTGTAATTTAATTAGATAATGTCTAAAAATGGCTTTGGCAGTGTGATTGGTTTGTCAAGTTATTAGATAAGTTCTCGATTGTTGTTTCCAGAAGAATTTCAAAAACCTATAAGCACAGGGTGTTCCAAGCACACCTTGCTAAACATAACACCATCGCTTTTTCTTTCTCTCCCTCTCTCTCTCTTTGATTGTCGTAATCCTTTTGCAACGAATGCGCATGCGACACATCAAAGCAAAAAACAGCGCTCGAAATCCTTCTTAATCCAAAACCACCTACAAAACAAAGCGATTGAAGGAAAATCCTTGCCGACAAAGGCTTACGAAAAATGAGAACCTAGAATAACAGCAAAAAATAGTAAGGGAAGGGAAAGGGTGCATTGTTGCAAGGTGCCTAAGCGAGAGCGGCTTATAGAAAGAGACAAAAAAGAGAAGAAAGATTTATTTTTTTAATGGGAGCACTTGGCAAATGCAACCACAACAAGAAACCATAATATTTTACGCAATTAAAACCGCAAGAGAAAAATACTCAGCTGGAGCTTAATGCGAACGAAGCAGCCAACTGGAAAGTCGCGAAGTTCTTTAGAGCACAAAGCTTTGCTGGTTGCCTGTGGTGCAAGCAGCACAAAAGAGGTAAACAAAAATTATAAAAATCATTGAAGCAGCCATTGAAAAGTTGTTAGGCAAGCTTTTAAATATTCTAAGGGTTGTACTTAAGGGTTGTCCTGTGGAGTTAACCCTTTTGCTTATTTCGTTTGTTTCGTGCAGCGTGCAACCAATCAAAATGTGGCAAGAACTCACAATTGAGTTTTGATAAATGGTTCTCGCAAGAAATTCAAAACTTGTTAATGATTTCAGTTGCTTCAAAATATTTACGAGCGCTGATTAGGTTTGTTCAGTTTTGAGGGGTATAGTGGTGGGGACAGACAGGATGTGTCAAAGGATCAGCGGACACATGGCAGCTGCAACTGCAACACTTGGACACCTTGCCCCAGAAACGACCTCTCAAGTGTGACAGGATATGTTTTTGGGTTATTAATGAATACGAATGTAGTGAAAATAATTTGAGTAGCGTGTGAAATATGGAAATGATATTTCGGAATCAAACCCAATGACTCTCAAACTAGCTCGGAGCATTAAGAACTCACAAAAGAGTTTCGATTCGGCATGGCAGATCCTAAGTTTAGGCTATAAATACTTCATTAAAGGTTTTTATTTCTATGATGTTAAGTTGCTTAAGTTCTAAGGAATTTTTCAGAAATGCTTCAAACATTTTTTTTGGTGACTATTTTAAGCTTGCGATAATTGCTTTAATTTTCAAAGGCGCCCTGCTGCCCAGGTAACCCAAAGAGCTGTCCCCACACCCACACACACACCCACACACACACACACCTACACCTACACCTAACTAGTAACACGTTGCCCCCAGCTTAAAGCTAATAAACTCTCTCCGAATGGTACATGAAAGCGAATACCAAGCAAGCCAAAAAGGACTCATCCCAGCTCAGAGCAACTGCAAAATAAAATAAAATAAAATAAGTAAAAATACACAAAAAATAGTACACAACAAGACTAAAAACAAAAACAACAAAAAAACAACAAAAAAACTGACGAAAAAGCCAAAAGAAATGAAAAATGAAAGCCCACTTTTCTTTTCATTAGAAGTAAAACGAGCAGGAGCAGCAGCAGCAAGGAACACGCATTGTCCTAGCAAAGCTAGCAAAGGACATTCATTCGAAACAAAAAACCAAGAAGCTTGCTAAAACACAGCCGAATTCCTGTTTAACTCCCACACTTTCCCCACCAACCCCCCCCACCCCTCGCAACGGTGCCACCAACGAAGCAGATGAAAGTTAACAAGGCATCAAATAACAGGCAAAAGGGTATCCTAGCGACGTCCCAAGAGGAGCAAGCGGCAACAAGGATATGAGCCCACCGAATGTCCAACAAGAACACAAAAAAATTGAAAAAACTTAGCTTAAAATGAAATTTGTGGGTGGCGAAGTGGGCGTGGCCAGCTTATGTTTGAAAATTACCTACAGAGAGGAAACGCAGGACGCAGGACACACACACGCGCGTGTGTGTCACATGTCCTGTGTACGGTTCATGTAATGCCTACAGCTCCAACTTGATGAACCAACAACAACAACAATAACAACATTTTTAAAACAAGACTCAAAAATACTTTGTCTAAATAAAACGTAAAAAAAACTACAGGAAAAAAATAATGGTAAGAGGAAATATAGTAAAATAAAAATATAAAATAATTTAATTAAGAGAGCACTTGGCTAAAATATTTAAGAATTCCTCAAGAAAAAATAATTTTTAAATTAAATTAAATTAAAAATAAAATAAATCTTAACTTAAACATTTCTTTCAACGATTTTTAACTCTACCTAAACAAGTATTATTCTAAATCTCATGTCGCTCTTAAAAAACATATCCTTCCTTAAAAAAGGACATTCACACACACTTACACACACAACACACTCGAAACTGTCTAAATGAACGCCATCAAAGACACTTGAAAATCCTTCACTTCACTTCAAGAGACCCTTCCCCCCCAACTGCAGGCAGGCTTGGAATGCGTTACATATATCCTTCCTTGGGGTTAGCCTTAAAAATTCATTAAAAAACATGTCAACGGCTATAAAAATAAAAACCAAAATATGTCGAGTCGAGTTAATTTGTCGTTTAACTTCCTGTCAGCTGCCGACAGAGAAAGTCATTTATCATATATGTCTATTTGAATATTCAAAACTATTCCACAGAACCTCAAAAGTACTTTGTTAAAAAGATAAACAGTCTTAGAGCAACTGTTGCTAATTGGCTACCACAGTTTGACAGCCATTCGATTGGCACTTGCTCCAAATCAGGACACGCGTTGTTTTCATATTTATTTATCTTGTATTACCATATGTTATTATTGTTATTGTTAGCCGACACACACTTTCACTATCCTTTTCAACTATTTGGCCCCGAATGTCCTGCCAAAGGAATTTGTTGCGCTTGCGCATTTTTCTCCTGCTTTTCGAACCACATCGAATGGCATTTGCTCTGCCACATAAATTCATAATTAAAAGGATGGCGAAAAAGGATTCGATCAAAGGATAGTCGTATGCTGACCAAAACAACGCTTAGCGTTTATCCTTTATCTGGGCCAACGGGAGGCGCTGCGGGTTATCCTTGCAGGACATTCGGATCCAGCTGCGGGATTCTGGTATGCTGGTCAGTTTTTATGGTTTTGTAGATCATAAATTACACAATATGTCCTTTTGCACACAGGCAGCAGGACTATCGTTCTATGCAATCCTTTTTGGCAGCATGTTTGCAATTCTTCTTCGAGTCCTTTTTCGTTCTGTCGACGTATTTGTCTGGCTTGCAATCAATAATTATTGCGTCCTGCATTGTCCATTGGCCATCGACCATTATTTATTGTCCTTTTTTGCGCCTGTTTACCTTTCCCACGCCATTCGTCCTGTGCCCTTTTATTTTTTCCATCGATTCTTGACTCCTTGTTGCGTGTGTCCTGTCTTCTAGGAAGACCACTGTGTGCACTATGATTTTAACAGTTTTTATTTTGGAGCTGAAAATTTCTCGTAAAAAAATTCGAAATAAACCCTTTAAGAAATTCTTCCTTCATCATTATCCTTGCCTGTTTAGTTAGTCCTTTCCGAGCCATTGTGGCACACTGCCCAAACCTATAATTAAAACGACAGACGCTGCCGATGTTTTGCGCAATTATCCTTTCACTCAAATATTAGGGAAAAGGGGCGTGGGCGTGGCCTTAAGGACGAAGGATGTTTGATTTGCTAAATGGCTTGCTTTGTTCAAAAGGCGAACACCGACACAGGCTACAGGTACAGCTGCAGCCACACACACAGTTTTCAAAAAATCAATTAACATTCAAATCATTTCGAAAATATTTATTAAAATTACAAAAGTAGCCCATTACAGTTTAGGTTTATTTGTACACTGCTAAGCAAATACAGTTTGTGAGCAACTGTTGGCAGGAACATCGCAAGACATTCAACTGGTATTGCGATGATTTAAATTGTGGCGGTCAGCCGATTTGTTTGCACACACACCACTTTTGCCACATGATTTTTGAGTCAGACAGAGATAAAAAAAATACTAACTGGCTACTCAGTGACAATATTTAGCACATTTTCCCTTTGTGAACATTCAGTCTTCTTTTTTCCCGGCAAACAAAAGAGAGAACTGATAAACGTAACGCAAGTGTGGGAAAATTGAGAGTTGAGACATGACGAGTTTTCGCAAACGGACCGTTCAATGGCCAATCCGTGGCACCCGCACCAGCCCCCACACCGCCCAAGTGATCACCTCCAGCGGCAATCCATCGCTCGATGTCATTTTAGGCGGCGGTCTGCCAATCGGCTCAATTTGTCTGATTGGTAAGTGTGTGTGCGAGTGTGCACCAAAACGCAGTAAGACAAAACGTCACTTATTATACCCCGTCTTTTACGTATTTCTGCAGAGGAGGATCGCTTTATGAAGCACGCCAAAGTGTTGGCCAAGTATTTTCTGGCCGAAGGTGTGCTATCCAAGCAGGAAATCTTCCTTGGCAGTCTCGACGATTTGCCAGCCGAAATGTTGCGTCGTCTGCCAAAACCACTAACCGATGAGGAAGTTGAAATGGAGCAGCTACAAGAGCAGCATGCCAACGAGCAGCCGGCGGATAAGAATGGATTGCGTATTGCCTTTCGCTATAGCGATTTGCCACTGGTCAATTCGGAGCAGGCGGGTCGAAAGATTGGCCATCACTTCAATCTGATGGAGCACATGGACTCGATGATGTTGTATTATGCGCAGACCACTGTCTGGGATGATAGCTACAAAGAGTGCAATGACATTGTC
Source organism: Scaptomyza tumidula (assembly GCA_035044465.1). Classification (NCBI taxonomy): domain Eukaryota; kingdom Metazoa; phylum Arthropoda; class Insecta; order Diptera; family Drosophilidae; genus Scaptomyza; species Scaptomyza tumidula. The sequence goes on from JAWNNW010000444.1 coordinate 19,196,435, forward strand.
GTTGAGGATGACGAGAAACATGATCATCTGTTGCAGCAGCTAACAGATGCACTTGCTCCAACTCCAGTTACAGCCGAGGATCTAGCTGGAACTGCAACAATTGCTGTTGATGTTGAGGTGGAAGCCAATCCTGATGCTGATACTGATGCTGATGCTGACAATAACAGCATTAACAGCAACAACACTGCCAGCACAACACCAACAATAACAGCAACAATAACAACAGGTATGCCGGAAACACAACCACCACCGCCGCCACCACCACCAGCAGCACCACAATCATACGCAGCTGTAGCTGGAGCTGCAGCTGCAGCTGGAGCTGGTTCAGCCGCAACGGCGGAACCACATTTCTTTCATAATCCACGCTATGGCCGCCTGCTCAACGATCTGCAGCAACTGTTGCGCGACGAGAGTTTCGTTCCCGGCACCAATACGCAGCAGAAGAATCTGTGCCGCGTCTGCCTCACCTCGTTGGGATCGCCGCTGTGGTACGATGATCATTTTGCCGGCGATTTGCTCAAGTTCTTAACCATATTGCGTGCCAGTGTGCGCAACTGCACCGCCGTCTGTTTCATCACAATGCCAATGCATCTGATAGCCAAATATGTAAGTAAACGAACTACACTCAGAGAAAACATATTGATTCATTAACTATGTTTCATATTTCATACTTCGTTAACAGGATTCAAGCCTGGTGCCCAAGATACGTCAATTGGTTGACTACTCTATTGAATTGGAATCGTTTGCTGGGTCGGAGCGTGAAACGCATCCAGCCTTCAAGGAGTACAGCGGCTTGCTGCATCTGCACAAGATGAGCGCACTAAATACGCTGGCCGTGCACATGCCAGAGACTACGGACTTAGCGTTCAAGCTGCGCCGCAAGAAGTTTGTCATTGAGAAGCTGCATCTGCCACCGGGTAAGGAAAATCAAATCAAATCAATTCATTAACAAGAACCACATCTAACAAATTGTTTCACAGATCTACAGGAAACGTCGGAAAAGGGAGCCGCAGCTGATATGATAGCCACGCCCAATTGCGGTTCGATTGTGTCCGGAAATGCGAATATATCAATGGATTTCTAGTGTCGAATTGGTTCTAAATTCCAATTTTGATGATGGCTATTGCCGCAACGTTTTGTTGGTTGTTCTTCATTAACCCTACTTTTATATACTCTGTCTCTGCGCAACAATCCAAAGCCAACAACAACTAACAACAACAACACACACACACAGAAGAAGTGATGATAAAGTTAAAAAACAAAAACCAATAACAATTACCACATATACATATACATATATATATATACTATATACAATATAGTGGCGTAAGTCTTCTTGCGCTATTAGTACAACCGATTTTACAAGCAACTTTTATTCTTCTTTTTTTACAAAAACTTATAATATACTATATAGCTAATGTATTTGTAATATCGATGTATACAGAGTGTGTGCGCAAAAAACAACATACAATAATTTCCATTATGTGAGAGAGTATTTTTGATTTTTCCAAAAAAACAATGAGATACGAGCAAAATTTTTTAAGATTTTATATAGTTATGTATGTATTAAAAAAAACACAAAGAGCCATTACAAGTTTTTGAAAAGTAGTTTTTTATATATACAATTGGTTTTTTTTTAAAAATTACAATTATACAAATTTTTTAAGTACAATCAATATTTGTTTTGTTTTTTTCTTTAAGTTAACTAATCATTTCTTATGAGTTCTCCTCAACTTGTTGAGTATTATAGATGTCCAACAGGAAAATCTGTAAGACCTGATTAGCTTGCTATAATATTGGATAAGTCTTTTATTTTCCAACAGCTTCTCTTTAAGTTTTTTTTCTCAAACTGCTTTTGTCTGCTCCCCTTAAGTTTTTTGATTTGTTCCATGCCCCTTAACCCTGGAGCTTCCCAAATTTTGCTCCAACTCTTGACAAGTCAAATGCACTTACATATACATACCAACATACATATGTATGTAATAGTTTGTATGTATGTGTTTATTGCTTTGATTAGCTTTACTTTGCATATTTGCCGCAGCGCTGCCTAATTGTGCACCCACACGACTCACCCTCTGGGCATGCAGTAGCCATAGAGCAGCTTTGACCCCATTCGCTTGAAGAATGCATGAAGTAATGAATGATTTAATGGGCCTTTTGTATGTATTTGTGGATAAGTAGTGTGCGTATTGCAGAGCAGCAGCGGAAATGCCAGCGCCATGTGGATCACAACGGTAAAGTGGTCTAAGTAAACGAGAGAGAGTCAGATTAGAGAGCGGGGGGAGCGGGGGTAAAGAGAGAGTGAGAGAGAGAGCAAAAGCGCAGGTCAACAACAAAATTCAATTAAAGTGTCATCAAAAAGCAAGCTTAGAACTAAACAGATGCGAGGGTTGCTCCACCTGTTACTCTCCCTTTGAGCAATGTTAATTGAAGTTGTAAAAGGTTGTGTTCCCAACAAGTTTAGTGGCAACTCGCGCTTGCTAACTAGTAGATAAGCCAGTCCAACAAGTTCTGTCCAGCTCTACAAGTTGTTGTGGCTTGATGGTTGTTATTGTTCTTGTTGCTCGATTGTTTATAAGCCGTTCCATTTGGCTGCAGCTGCAGACATTTCTGCCAAAGAGAAAAAGAGAGGAAGAGAGCAGAGCGTTGAATAGAAAGGAAGTGAGGGGGAGTAATAGAGCGATAGAGTTGGTGGAAGAACGTGAAACGATCGTAAAATGAAAAGCGTGAGCTCTCTCTCTCTTGCTCTTTCGCTCTCTGGTGTTCGTGCCACAGTTTGGGGCAGACAAAGTTTGTTGCTGCTGCTGTTGCGCTCTCTGATTCTTCGCCGCTATTTAGTTGTTGTTTTGCAGCCGAGCAACGCGCGCGTCTTTGTTTTCGTTGGAAAAGCTATTGAAAATTTTAAAAAGCAAACTTCTTCATTTTTCGAAAAACTATAAAAATCCGCTGCCCATTCGGAGCAATGTAACAAAAGCAAAGAAAGCAACAATAGCAACAAAAAATTGTTGAAAAAGCTGACCACTCAATTAGGTTTTTAATTAATTGATTGATAATTAACAACACCCACAACTTAACGATGGGTCGCTGTTTCAATCACAAATTTGTGCTCAATTTTTGCAATTTATTATTTTTGGTAAGTATTTTATACTATACTATAGTATGTGTGTAAAAAGTGAAATCTAGGCCCTAAACTAGAGCTTCCAAGCTGCCCAAAATGTTCGTGTAAAACTTCATTTGTTCAAGTTCCGTTGGGCGTGTAAACTGGCAGGGTACTATGAGTATGTTATCAGCTCAAGAGAACCAAAAACAAAAAACATAAAGTTATAATCACAAGAACCTTTCAAGATCAGGTACAAGTCAAACAGTTCATATAAAGATCAGTTTTTTGTACTTATCTTATCTACGCTTCATACAAAAATATATTATTTATGTTTGGTAGAGCATTTGAGTTTCGTTTGAGTTTCTTCTAGCATTTTAGACCACTCTTTGCTGCTCGAATTTTTGGTTCTGCTTCGCTGATTGAAAGCATTTGAATGGGTAATGGGTGTTGGTAAAGGGTGGAGGGGTGGAGACAAAACAAAATTTTTTGCCAACGCTTTTTGGGGCTGTGAAGCGCAGGCGCAGCATGGTACCCAGAGAAACATAATGAAACAGGTAACAAGCAAATGGTGTAAATGGAAGGGAGAAGAGAAGGCGAAGAAAGAGACAAAGCCATGGGGGAGGGGAAGACAAAGAGTGGGCAACTTCCGTTGCGTGTTTTTCTCACATAACTCATAACAATAACAATAATAATAATTATAATAATAATAAAATGAAGTAAGAATATTGCTATAGAAAGTAATACACTAATGTTCTTAAATGAACTTAAATTTCCCTCAAAAAATTGTGTTCAAAGATTTAAATACAATATTAATATAGACGCTTAGCCATTAATAAAACAGTTTTACTTATTTGATTGAAACTTTTTTTGGTAAAGTTATGGATGTAGGAAGTTTTTACACATACTACTTTGAGGATCTCTCTTTTTCCTCTGTCGTTGGTTCAAGCAGTTGAAATGTCCTTCAGGCATGCATTTAATTGCTTAGTTTTTGCACTGCTTAGTGTTGCACTGCTTGCTACTTATACAACTCGCTCTCCATTTCTCCCACTTTTCAATAGGTCTGCGGTACACTGCTTATTGTGGCCGGCTGTTATTTGTACACGGATAGCAAAAGGATATTGCTCTCCCGTCTCCTGGCTGCTCCGAGTGATCAGTTGAACTCACTTCCTCAGCCTTTGCTCTATTATATAGCTGTGGGTTTGGCCATTGCTGGATTTGTGGCTGTCCTGGCAGCTGTTGTGGGTTTCTGGGCAAGCTGCTTGCACACCTACTGCTTCCTGACCATCTACTTCCTGAGCGTTGTAGTGCTGCTGTTGGCCGAATCTGTAATTTGTTTGGCCATCACACTGTGGCCTCACTGTCTGGGCATAAGTCTAGATGAGGGGCAGATGGTGAAGGCATTGCAGCGCAATTATGGAATACCTGGCCAGGAACAGTTCACCAATGCCATAGATCTGGCCCAAACACGCTTCGGTTGCTGTGGCATGAAAAGTTCCCTGGACTATGACACGTCGTTGTGGCGCTTGCAGAGCTTTGGGCAGAGGAATTGGCCCGTTCCCCTTAGCTGCTGTGTGCTGGCGAATGCCCCACAGCCATTGGCCTTCCTTGATCCACAACCGGCGAATGAGACACTCTGTCAATCATTGGAACGTTCCACCTATGAAAGGGAGCGCTACACAGAGTCGTGTTTGGAGCATTTGGATAGCTGGTATCGTGAGCAATATGGCATCTTTCTGGCCGCTAGTCTCGTTCTGGCCCTAGTGGAGTTTAGCGTCCTGCTTGGCATCATACTGACCTGCACAGGGATTGCCTCTAGGCGTGCTCGTCTAGACAGCTCCCCACCAACTCTTAACCAAAAGGGTAGGAGACGGCCGACAGCAAAGTCGCGTCAAGCACTTGTCGACAACATCTACGAATCGGAGGTGCAACTGCGTCAGGGACAAAATATGTGCCGGCATGTGAGCAGCGAGGACTTTAAGGAGCTGTATGTACAGCCCAGAGATCTATACAAGCAGCGCCATAACACCACCTTCAAGCCCATTGCCAGCGATTATCAGACGCCAACTCGAAGCTACTTGGTTTAAGAAGAGGAGAAGCTGTTGATCCTTATAGAATAGGTAAGCATGAACCCTATCATAACACCAACTTATAAACACACAATTTGTAGCAAAACAGTATATAAAATCAATTTTTATTATCAAGTTATAATTACTATAGTAAACATTCACAGATGTGATTTAAGGTACTTGGGAACTAAACTTTTACAATTTCACAATCTTTTCTTTACAGTTGGCTGGGGAAAACAGGATCCACATTACAAATACATATACAAACCAAAGTATTAAAACAAATACAACTTAAAGTACTTCAACTTAAATAAACTAAGAATAACCTAAGTCTGGATTCAAATTAAAACCAGGGTTTTCACAATTAAACATTCTTGGGATCGCAAGTAATGTAGATTATGTTATGTTATGTATGGCAACAGCTAGAAAGCTGAAATTTGAACATCATCATCATCGTCACTGGAATCGCTTATAATGTGAATGCGACGTCTTTTATTAGTATGATTTGTTTTCTGCTGCACTGCAGCAGTCGTAACTTGAATGCCACGTTTACGCTGTCGTCGCTGCTCCTTTAGAATGCGCTCAGCACGCTCCAAAGGACACTCGGACACATTATGGCTAACCTCAAAGGCCTGACTTTCATCATTGACAACAAAGGAGCTAGGAAAATATTGTGATGCCTCCGGTTCCACATCCTGCGAGTATATAGAGGTATTGTTAAACACCCTCGGTGCTGGTATCTTAAAGGCACCAGGATAACGTATTGGACTCCTGCAAGAAAGAATCGTTAGCTTAACAGCAAGTTAGACCTTTTGAGTTTCCCCAACCTGATTGCCTGCAGATACATGGCATGTGCGTTGGTATCATTGTGTGCACAATCATCATCACTGGAGACTATAACCGAGTCTTTGAGATAAGTGCCAATTGTAGTTTCCGCCTCCCCATCTTCATCGTGATCGGAGCCGCTTTGACCAGCTTCTTCCAAGACGAAAGGATTGAACTTCCGCCGCTTGCTGCGTGAAATTCTCGGCGGAGTGTTTATTTCCGGCTGTTATGAAATAGTTTTGTATTAATTTGGATTGTAGAAAAGTATTGGATACACTTACCAGCTGCGTGGCAGGAATCTCTTCATAACTATCATCAGCTACGAGCTGAGTGCAGAGCACTTCCTGCACCTTCTTCTCTTCCTCGCCATCAGACATGTCATAGATTTTGCGTTTAGCTGACCGACGACGCATAATTGGTGAATCTTCCTCCTGACCGGAGTTAGATCCCGCTTCAACTGGAGCTACTTGTGCTTTTGCTTGGAATGTTAAGCTTGTCATGCTGTGCAAGCGCTGCGCCTCCTTGGACAAGTGACCGCGTCCACGCATACTAAGCAGATAGCTCTCGAATATACTAGGCGATCTCTCCTGGACAACAGGTTTGCTTTTAGCTGGTCGTTCGGGAGATTGTTCAGCGGGAATAGTTGCTGTTGTCTTAGCTGCCAACTTGGCAGCCAAAGTTTTAGCTGGCGAAGGAGCTATTTTTGTTGTTACCTTTGGTTTCCAGGGTGACATGGAGTCTTCAGAGAAGAGATTTGGCGAAAGATTTCGTGGCGTACTCGGTGGCTCACTCTTTTTAAGACTTGGCTGGAGCAATTGCTCCTCGGGCAGAGGGTCTAGGAAATCATTGAGATCAAGATCAAGTGCCTCGTGAACAGACACAATTGTCAGTTCTGCCTTGGGAACCACTTGCTGCTCTGTGAGTTCAACAAAAGCTGACATATCTTCATCCAATTCGGCCAAGAGGGAGTCCTTTTCCAGCTTGATGTTCCGAGGCGTGCTTGCTGCACTCATGAGACAATTGAGACGACTTAAATTCGCACCTAACTGACTGGATTCCACGCGTAAATCATCCTGCATAGGCAGCTGTCTTACCCGCAGTGGGGTGGAGCTATGCTGCAATGGATTTTCCTGCTTGATGAAATCTTGCCATTGACTCTGATAGACTGACGCGTTTTCCTTTAATGAATCTTCAAGCTGTGTTTCCGTTTGATCTTCCCATTGTTCATAGATTCCAGTGGAATCATTGCCCAGTTGCTCCTTCATTGTCTGCTCCAGTTGACGCTGATCTAACAGCTCCAATTGCCGCTGCACCAGCTCATAATTATCCGCACACAATCCCCGCTCAGGGAGATCTCTGAAGATATCCTCACAGGCTGCCTCAAATCGTTTGTCATCCTTCGGTTGCAGCAAATCCATGACCGTTAGCTCTTCACTAACGAGTTCGGGTTGAAGCAGGCGCTCCAGATTCCCATTGCACACTTCCGTCAGGACTTCATAGATGCGTCGTGTGCGCTGCTGCCGGGAGTTCAAACGCGCATCGGGAAGTTGCTGTTGCAATTGTTGTTGCATTTTGGAATGGGTTTCCTTAACAAATTGGGAGTTGGACTCCAGCAGATACAATTTGAGAGCATTAGGCAGATGTTTATCCTGTAGTTGACCAACTAGATCCTGACTGCGTTGTGACTCGCTTATCAAAGGCTTTGTTGATTGCAACAAACGTTGCATCTTCTTCAAGCGCAACGTCTGTTCCTGACTGCTGCTGGGCAGGATGGGTTCTAGAGTTTGTTCTTCGGCTATTGGCGTGCTCGGTTGTGTATCTGTGTCCAGCAGGAAGCTTTTGATTGCAACGCTCGATCGTGCCACCTGCTGCTGCAACATACGCTGTGAGGCTTCACTCGTTTTATAGACAGGTTCATTTTGCAGAAATCGATCCTGACTCTGCTTAAAGTATTTGCGCAAATCCTGACACTTTACTGGCGGCACCTTACTCTGCTTACGTCCTTTTGCTTTAGGCGAAGGCGTCTGTGGTTTGGCCACAATCGGTTCCATGAAACGCTGCTCGCATCTAGGATGTAAGTGTGGAGGAACCAAACGCGGCGCATGTGGATAAAGTGATGCTTTGATCAGTGATGAATTCAGTAGCTTGCGATTCGTTTTATCCTTGCTAGCAAGCACTTCCTTGAGCATTTGTTGCTCTCGTCCCTCGGTAACAAGCATCACTACAGCTCCTTTCTTCTGTCTTCCAGTCCGTCCAATGCGTTGTACGAAACGCGTAGGATTCGAGCTGCAAATATCGAAGCAGACAATCAACTCCACCTCTCCCACATCGAGTCCCTCCTCGCCAATGGAGGTGGCCACCAGGACATTGCAGATGCCCTGCCTAAAGTCCGACATTATCTGCAGCTGTTCCTTTTGTGTCAGCGCACAAATTCCACCTCCATTACTGCTTTGACCCACAAAGCAACGAGGACGCACCAAGGGACGATGCTGCAGGAGTAAACGTTGAATCAGCATCACCGATTCACGATACTCGCAGAAGACTATGGCACGCGATTCCGAATGGGACTGGACGAAGAAAACAATCAATATGATGTAGGTACTTATGGAGTATAGATCTCACTTACCTCGAAATGTTGGAGAAGCACTTGACGCGCCTGCTCGTATTTGGGATGTCCAAAATCAAGGGTGGAGGGCATTGGTGCCACCTGTCCATTGGTCATGGTGTGTGTGGAAAAGTCTAAAGGATTCGCGCCCAACTGTTGCCGTACTTCCTCTATTAGATCCCGGAGCGCAGCATCTCGCAGTACAAACTTATCTCTTCCCTTGTCATCCGCTTCGAAATTGTTGACAAAGACTCGGAGTCCATGGCGTTCCAACAGCTCCAATGCATGATACAAACTAATGCACATGGCAAAGTTGCTGACGATCAAACTATGCTCTGGATGACGTTGTTGTGCCGCATATTCCTGATATCTTCCCTGATCGAAAAGCAAGTTATTTTTGGAGATATTCCCCCTCGCACCCTTTAAAACATTTGCTGCAATCAGCTGGCGTAGATACGGATCAATGATGTCCAAGAGACGAGCACGTGGCTCCTTTATCCGATCCTTCAGCGGCACAACAATTGTGCGCAGACTACGCTGATGTATATATGGACGCACATCAATGGAATCATCCCAACGAACCTCCAAATGGGATATATACAAATTTCGACACACAGCAGCCACATCATCCATTGTCCTGCCAGGCGTAGCTGATAAGGCCAGCATTCGAAAATATTTATTGTGAGCCATCATGGATTCCGTTACCTGGGTATAGGCATATCTGCCTTTAGCTCTGTGCGCCTCATCCACAACAAGCAGCTTGATGGCCTTGTAGGGAAACTGGAAACCATCGCCCTGATCCAACATATCTGATTGCACCACTTGCGGTGTGGCAAAGAAGACTCGCTTGCTCATCCACAGCTCTGCACGCTTTGCTCTTGGCAATCTGCCTGTTAACTCCACAGCATCTTCGACGGGAAATGGCATGATTTTCTGGCAGGCGGCGATTTGTTGGGACACCAATGGACGCGTTGGTGCCATAAATATCAGCTTGCTTCCTGGATACCAGCGATGCAAATTGTACATCACAACGGATGCGATAAAGGTCTTGCCCAGCCCCGTTGGCAGTACGACCAGGGTGTTCCGATAAAGTGCCGCCTGCACAATGCTGTGCTGATAGGAGCGCAACGGTAAATTGCTGGGAAACAGCCAACTATTACCGCCACTTTCGTCAAATCCATCGCATTCTGTGATCACATTTTGCTCCTGTTGTTTTGGTTGTTGTTGTTTCGATGGCGCTTTTAGGAGTTTTTCAAGTGCTTCGTCATTTCCAAGCAAGTCGAAAGCATCATCGTCACGCGGCCAATCGTTGTTCATAGTTGCATTTAAAATAGCCAATTTATCGTAAACATAAATGCAAAAACGAAAAACAAAACAAAATAAATAAAAATTTGGCAAACTTAAACAGCTGAGAGAGTTGCCGGACTGCTAATAGCTTGTGGTATTTTTTTGCGCGATCAGCAGCTGATATTATCGATAGAGGTTCAGCACATGTACATGGTTCGAACATTAAAAAAAAAACACACCTTAAATATGTATATCCATATCTCATAGTTGTATAGAAAATAATCAACAAATAAACGTATGAAATCAAATTGATTGGACAAGCATCGCACTTAATCGACACTTTGCAGCACTGTTTAGTATGTTGGCATACCACTTAGGTCTTCTTCGCTCACTGTGGCAATTTTCGGCTGACCGCATACGGTCACACCACGTCAGTACCGCTTTTTTTTCTGTTGTATGCAGAGCACGTACGCGGTGTTTTTAATACCATTTTTGGCGTTTCGTACATTTCTCGGGCATATTTACGCTAATCAAATGAACATTTGACAAACAACAACAGTGCGTGTGCATACTAAACATGTGTTAAACAATTAATTAAAGTGAGAAAATATTTTAAATAAAATAATATCCCTCTCCCCCTCATACATTTGTTCCGATCAAAGCGCGCGCGTCCTTTCGTCCCTTTTGTGTGTGTGTTGTAAATGCAAAATGCAAAATGCAAAACATAGTTAATTAATAAGAATGCAGCTCATCGCATATCATCAGTATACTCAAATGTACAACATAGATACAAGTTTTGTTGCGCGCTGCTTGAGATGTATTTACTGTTTACCGTTAGGGCCAGTCTCGAATTTGTGTGTGTGTGTGTGTGTGCGTTTGTGTGTGTAGTGTAGTGTGAGTGAGTTGGGTGCAACATTCAACATGTTGCAGCCGCCAAGCAGCCAAAACAAAAGCAACAGCAATAATAATAGCAGCAGCAAAAAAAACAACAACACTGTACAGCAGCAGCAGCAGCGATCACAGCTTAATTTTTTGTTGTTCTTTCTATGCTCGCTCTCCGCTCTTGCTCTCTCTCTGTCTCTCGGTGCGCTATGTTCGGCGCTCCTATGTGCATGTGTGTGTGTGTGCTTAGCTTGTTTTTGTCGTGTTTTGTTTTGATTTTTACACACACACACATACACAGCGGCAGCAACAGCAGCAGCAGCGGCCGCAATTTTGAACTGATTTCCGTGCTGCTCTTGTTGTTGTTGTGTTGGTGGTGGTGGTGTTTTTGTTGTTGTTGCTGCTGTAGTGTGCTTGCAATCTAATAAATTATTGTCGTTGTAGTAGTTGTTTTAACGTACGCGACGCTCTCAAATTGAAATAACAAAAACTAATGAAAAAATATCAAATTGGATTATCGCAAAGCGCAGCACTTCTAAATTTTGTTGGGTAAGTGACAAAGCTTCTTCTTCTTAACATTCCTATTCTTCGTTTTTGTCTGCTCCTTACTGAATTGTGTGCGTGTGCGTGCGTGTGTGTGTGTGTGTGTGGGTGGGCAAAGCTCCAAAAATCAAAGACCTTGGCCATTAAATTACTTCGCATTAATTGTCGTTTCGATTTGCTGAGCAAAAGAGCTTTTGAAAGCTTGTGAAACTCAACTAAAAATAGATCAAGCTGCGGACCAGTTTAAGTCAGCTACTCTAACTCTACTCTAACAATAACAATAACAACAACTACAACAACGGCGATATGCGATAAACAAAATAAAGCGAGGGTTAGTTAGTGTTGTTTATAACAAATAACTTATTAACTATTAAATATCCAGAAACGCTTCTGGCAAACCTCGAGTAACAAAAGCATATCGAAGACAGCTTGCGAAATGGCGATTGCAGTTTGTTGTTGTTGTTGTTCTTGTTGCTGTTGCTCTCTAGAAACAATTGGCTGGATTTTCTTTTAGATTTTTAGCTCGCATTGCACACTAAAACCGAATGATGGATGTGCTGCTGCTGCTGCGACAGCGACTGAGACTTTGGCTGCTCTGCCGACGCAGACGCTGTGTCGAAAAGTTGTCGGTTGAGTTTTTTACTCTGCCTTCTGGGTTAGGTTAACATTTTTTTGTATGCGCCTTTTTTTCGTGTTGCCGTTGCGCTCTCTCCTTCCTTCTCGTGCCTTCTCTCATTATTTTTTGCTCTCTGAACTGTGTGTCTGGATGTGCTGTCTGCTGTCTGCGCCGTCATTGCTTGATCCTTCTTGAATATACTCAGAGAGAAAGAGATTGACATAGAAGTGAGAGTAGAAAGTGCCACTTAACAGTTAAGCTGCTGTTAAAAACTAAATTATTCAAACTTGCAGGAAAGATTAGAATATTAACATCAAATTAAGTGTTATTCTATAGATCAAATCATCGTCAAAGTAGAGTTTTGGCAAAGTTATCACAGTTTCAAGTCTTAAAGGGATATTATTTAATGGTTTTTTCAAGTTTTGAATAGAGTTGTAAGCTTATAGTGATGGAATTTTGTTCATACGCTTTCAGTACTCGATTCATAGATTAAAGATCTTCAACTCGTGCTTCGAGTCGCTTCCACAGCCTTCGTGTTCTCTCTCTCGCTCTCATTCAGTATGTATTTCTACCTTACTCTTGAGCTCAGACTCTCTCTCTCTCGCTCTCTGTGTCTTCGTCTTTGTGTTGTATTGTGTACCGGAAGTTGCTTTGGCTCACAAAGTATTTGTTGTATGTTGGCTTGGCTTTGGCTTGGCTTTAGTCGAGCAAGTGAATGACCCAATTAAGCTCTTAGGCTTAGCCAAATAAAATGTAGGTGGACTCTACTCAATGCAAAGATAGAAAGAGAGGGAGAGAGAGAGTGGAAGTTACCAAAAAATAATATAATAGTTGACTTGCAAACTGGTTTGAACCTTGCAGTTGCAACAATAACAACAACAACAACAACTGGCAACAGCTCGCTCGTTCTCTCTCTTTTTGGCCATCATTTTGAGACCAAAAGGTATTTTCTGTATTAAATATTTCGCACCATGTTCTGCATTATTTCGATTGCCTGATCCCTACTGTTGCTGTTGTTGCTGTTGTTGTTGCTGTTGTGTGGCATATTTTGTCGTTGACTCAGTTGAGGTCAATGCTGCTGCTGTTGCCTGCTGCTGCTGGGCAAGCAAACAGGTTTCAGCAAAGCTTACCAACCTCGATGTTGTTGTTGTTGTTGTTGTTGCTGTTGTTATCTGTCTGTCTCTCCCACAGTTTTAGGACAGTGCGCTCATTGAACCCCGCATTTTTGCTTGCCAAATGCATATCTCAAACCATATATATATATTATACATATATATATACAATATGCCAAACAACCCCTTTTCAATAATGAAAAGAACATAACCCAGAAGACAGCCCTTAAACAGAAAGCTGCAGCTTTCAACTTCACATTGCACCGGCTTTTTTTTGCTTGCTTTTAAGCTAAGGGCTTCTTTCTGTAGCTGGTTGGTTTATTTCTTGATAAATATAGCAGGCATTAACTGATAAAGTTTGAAGTTGCCTTTTATTAAACTCAAAAGAGAGAAATGGAACTCTCTTAATTGAAACTTGTTCTTATCGACGATTTCCTCAACCTTGAACCTCATTAATTGTATTATATTCCTAACTATTATTGAATATTCTAATCGATATATATCAATTTTAGGTATCGATATGTTCAAGTTCAAAAATAAACACAACAATTTTATTACAAACAATTTTATCCGTAAAGTGAAGCTATTAAAAGAAGAAGCCATAAAATAAGCTTTAAGCTTCCACACCAGCAGGTGTTTCCTATCCCCCCTAAATGTATACAATAGGTACGTATGAATGTTGCATAGTTGCAACAGAGTCGGTTAACTCCATCTCTATCACACTCACTTGATTAGTTTTGTGCCGCATTTTGGGTTTAGTTTTGGGTTCCCCCATTTTGCTGCTATCCCGAAATTGTATGCCCCATTCCAGGTGTTTAGCTGGGGCTGCGTAACAGGCGCTCAGGCTGTCGCGATTAGTCGCCAATTTCGTTCGCTCGTTGCATGCAACATGAAATTGCATGCAGACACAGAGACAGAGACAGCGGAGCGAGCAGGCAGAGAAAGAGACAAAGATAGCAACAGCAGCAACAACTATTTCTGCCCCATGCACCGGTTTATGGCTTTCTTCATCATCGTCATCGTCATCGTCGATTGCCAAAACCCGCCTCCTACTCCCCTTTCCCTCCCAAACATTTCCTTGTTGCCCCACGTTTTGTTATTGTTGTTGTTGTTGTTGGGTTTGCTTGCGCTTTCTTTCTAGTCGCCTGTTTCGTTGCTGCTGTTGCCTGCCACAGCGGCAACAGTTGCAGCTGCACTTTGCAATTGCTGGCTGGCTGCTTCAAGTAGGCGAACGGGGCGTGGCATGCTGTATAATGTTAAGATTTTGAAAAAGTTTTTGATTTGATGAAGCAAAAACTTTTGCACTTTTCTCAAGCTTCACAAACTGAAATAAAGTAATTTAAAAGTTTCCTTAATACAACTCAAAATAAACTGTTTATATCGAAAATACTAATCAATGGCAATGCCTTAAAAATGTTATTTAAAGCATAAAGTTTATCAATACTTTGTAGTTGGATTAAAGATTATAATAAACTATAATTTGAATCTAATAAATTTTCGAAACTATTTTAATAACAAAAGTTCGCAACTTGAATGCTTTAATCGGCATTTAAATCTGGAAGCAAACATTTGTACATATCACATATCAATGACGACATTATATAAATTTTATATGTATACACTGCAAGAATATATGTACTGTATATACACATGTACATAAAAAAAAAATTAAATAAAATATTTACGACAAAGAAAAAAAAAAAAAAAGAGGAAAAATATAAACAAATAATTAACTGACATATCCGTATGCTTATCGCACAACAAAACCACAGCAGCAACAGTAACACACACACACACAAACAAACACGTACATACATACATACACACGTACAAATAAGCAAGCGAGCGAGAATCTGAATTTTGTATCTGACAAAATGCCATAATGAACGTGCTGAGTGGCGTCGTCGCCGTTGCCGTTGTTGTCGAGGCCCGAGATATACTCGCACTTGGTTGGCCAGCAACAACAACAACAACAAATGTATCTACAACATCAAACGTGCGTTGCGCCGACGCCAGCAGAAGCAGAAGCAGAAGTAGCAAGCAGCAAGCAGCAGCATTTGCTCTGTACAATATTTTTTTTTTTTCTTTTGCTTTTTTTCGGTTAATATAAATCAGTTGGGCGCACACACACACATACACATACAAACATACTTATATCGTACAGATACATATGTATGTGTACTACCTACAATATATATATATATATATATTGTTTGAGGTATAGATAGATATACTACATAGAGCATAAGAAAGAAACTCGCTTGCTGCTTGCCACTCGCTTGTTGCTGGTACAATATTATTATTATATCTTAGAAGATTTGAGAAACACACACAGAGAGAAGCAAGCGAGCGAGCGAGAGAGAGAGAGAGAGCGATAGATGGCACGCGTATCTGTTAGATACATTTGCAGCTAGCTTGAGGTTTCTTTTCGTTTCTACTTCTGCATGGCCCGTTAACTGTGCAATCGTCCAAGGCTATGCCACAAATGAGGCACATGAGCGTGTTGTTGTCCTGTTCATAGGGTGTTATACAACTATATAACAACCTACAGTTACACATACATATGTATCTATGTGAAACTGAAACTGGATTGCACATTTTTTTAATCAAAGCGCCCAAAAGCAGAAACATAACTTTAACTTAAACCAAAACAACAACAAGTGAAAATGTTTTTGTTATAGCGTGGGAACTATAGTTCAATATCTCTAAAAGTTTATATATACCCTAGAGTCAAATTGGGGCCACACCGAGCGGGTAATGATGTTTGTTTAGGCAAAGTGAATGGAAAACTTTTAAGTAAAAAACATTTCTTCGTACTTACTGGAAAGATATTCAAAGAATTTCCCATCCCCCACATTGACCAAAAACTTGGGAAATTTTGGTCACAGAAAGTTTTCATTTATACAAAGTAATGAGTACTTAATGAATCTAGAGACAACTTCTTAAAAGTAGTGTAAAGTTTGAGTACAGAGTATTTCTTAGTCCGTCTTCGCTTTGATTATATTCTTTTGCTTAATCCGAATTGTTTGTTATTATTAGCGATCATTAAGAAACCAATGATCCCACAATGAGAAACTATTAATCGCATTTCCTGTTGCCCAAATAATGTTGAATGATCTTTGTCTAAGGAAATAATTGAAAAATGTGATTAAATAAAGTGAAATTTCCTGCAATTAAGCCAAGCAATATTTGAGTAATGTGTTAAGAAAACAAAAGAAATATTTCATTGAAAGAAAGCGTATTTAGAATTTTATAATTGTTAGTTCTTTTTATTGTCTTGTTTTATTGTTAAATAAAACTTTGCGTTCATTGATTTAAAATAAGAATTATTTAAATCACACAATAAAAAAGTTATATATGTTCTTTTTGTCTCGTGATTTTTTGTATTTCGAATTTCCTGCACAATTTTTTGTTTTTATTGATTTCAAATTGGCTCGACACAAAAAAAAAATAAAAGCAAAAAATAATCGAAAGAAGAAACTGGTTTAGGCAAACACACATCTGGCAACAATTGTAGCCAAAGATCAGATATACTTATATATAGTGTATATATGTTTTTAGGTGGGGGTGATATTAGTGTATAGAGAGAGGGAAGGGGTGGGGAGGCAGACAGATATTCATTCATTAATTTTTAATGGCATGCCAAAAAGCAAAATGTGACTTTTTCGTTCACATTTTTTTCATGTTGAGTTTTTGCCATGCTTTTACAGATACACATAGTATATAGTATAGTAATTATTCGAGGGATTTTTCTATGTATTTAAATTGTTTGTGATATTTTTGTGTCTAGTCGAGTTTAGACTTTCACTTTTCTTGCATTGTTTCAGGCCAAGACATATTTCTTTACCTACTCTTGTTGTTGTTGTTGTTTTTGAAAATTACGTAAAGATGAATGCTTGCCTATTGTCTAGCGGGAGGGTGCTTTGGTATTTGGAGCGGGGGTGTGTTTTCAGCTTGTCGCTGCCTGACTTTGCAATCTGAATAAATGTTTGCATGTATATTTGGATAGATGTTTTATTTGTACGTGTATGTAAATGCAACCATGACCAAAATTGAGCAAATCAACTTATTTGATTATGCATTAGCCACACTTTTTTAACACACTGAAAGATACATTTCTATATACATTTTTGAGTTGATCTGATTTTTGTATCGTGTCAAAAGTGCATTAATGCATTTAAGCTTGTGGAATGTTAAGTATTTACATATAAATTATTATGTAGAGCTTTGTTTCCCTTAAATGTTTCACAAAGCTTAAACCCTTGTTACGGCTTTCTATGAGTTGTAGAATAGAATTGAGTTGTCTCTCTCTTTCTTGCTTCTCCCTCTCTAGTTCGCTTTTGTACCTTCTCCTGCAGTAGCCTTATCCCTTCCCTTCCTTAAATTCTTTTGAAAATCATTTTCGGTAGCATAATTAGTTAGATTGAGTTATTTATCTTCAGTTCAGCTGGCTATACATTATTGTTATTTATTGTGCATTCGATAAATGTGTCCGATAACTATTCGATAGCTGTCAATCGAGTCAATAAATATTGCACACACCTTTATAAACATGATTTTAGCGCAAAGCAAAGCAACGCAAAAAAAAAGAGACGCAAGAAAAAATACAAACAAAATTAATTTTATACCTCGAATCCAGCTCACTGTCAAAATCAATCAAGGCCACACACACACACACACACACATTTAGACATCATGACACATTTCATTGGAAAATGATTGTAGGGAAAACAACAACAACAACAACAAAGATGTGGAAAAACGTAGCCCCGTAACGAAACGAAACAAAACTAAAGTCAATTTATAAAAGTCGGCTTCCAAAACTGGACAACAAATAAGCCAATTCAGAATGTGTGTGTGTGTGTGTGTGTCGGCTCGCTTAATTTTTTGTTACTCCTTTCAGGGTTGTCAACGTTAATTAATCAATCATTGTACGCACGTTGTTGTCAGAGTTGTTGCATTAATCATTTTCCTACCTTCCTTCCCAGCTCAATGCCTCTAAAACTTCAAACAATTTCAATTTTCAAAGAGCGAGACAGCGAGTAAGAGAAAGAGATAGGTATAGGTAGTAAGAAAGCGAGACAGACTGACGCATCATCATTTAATCATTCAATGCATTAAATCTGCTTTAAATATTATTTCAGGATAATATCCTTTTCATAACCTATCTCTATCTTCTCCTTCTTCTTCTTCTTGTATGATGCGGCACTTTGCATAGTTGTTGTTGGTGTTGGGTATTTGTAAATCAAATTGCATGGAATACAAATGGACCCAGAAGGATGTGCGAGGGGGCGCATGGGGGTTTGGCCCCTTAAGCATTGAACGTGCGCCTGACCCAAGCATAGCTGTTGTTGTTGTTGTTGTTGTTCTTTGCAAAAGATATAGCATAAAGTTGCCAAAGCTTAACAAAGATTCCAGCTAGACAGGGATGGTGCGAGACTGAGCGAGCGAGAGGGATGGAGACGAAAGGTAGACGAAGACAAAGCGACTTGTTTGGTGGGGCCACTCAACACGTTTCTGAAACTGCTCTCTATGTATGTATGTGTGTGTGTGTGTGTGTGTGTGTGTGTGCTTAAGCATGCGACCGCACTTGTGCCACGTACAACGAAAAACAACAAAATAATACACATAATACAAAAACAAAACAAGTAAGAATGCCTAAAAGATGTTTCAGTAAAGGGTATAACGAAATACCCTGTAAATCAAAAAGGTGTAAGACAAATCATAGAGGAATACTTAATCATAACTTGGTTATTTGTGGAGTATCAAATCTATCAAAACTAAGGACGAAAAGATTCAGGAAAGAAGGCAAGATTTTATTAAGATAGTTTTGGGAATAATAAAGAAGAGATTGATTTAGTTTATGTTAAATCAATATAATAATATTCTGTACACTTTTCTTGTAATCAATTTTTATATGACTGAACTTAATATTTAGAGTTAAAACTCTTAAATATAGACACAATTGAATAACGACAAAAAAAATGATTATAAAGATAAAAACAAGAAAGCTATTTGTAGGATCTTTATCTAAAAACCTCTTTTTTATAGAAGTTAGAAAGGATAAATACATTTCTATAACTCATTTATCTATCTACTCATCTTAAGGTAGTCAACGAATCCAATATACCCTAGTTTTGAAGAAAAAGGGTTACAAAAGGTAGCTCATACAATATATGCAAAAAGTTCATTTGAACGCTTTTCTTTTATGCTGCGAGTTACAGATACACAAATATATTTCTTTCTTTTTTTTCATGCTCACCGCGCCACTTGAGCATATTTTCGTGTTTCAGTTGTTGTTGGTTGCAGGCACTTGAATTCGGTTTGGCGCGCTCCAAAATTAAAAGAAGAAATCCATCGCGACCCAGGATCGTAGAAGGGCAGCAACAACAACTGATTGCACTCATCGTTTGTTTTAATTGGGCATTTTTGTATGAATTTATTAAATGCACAAAAGCAAATCGAGTCTCTTCAGTGGTAGGAGGGTGTGGAGGGCAGCTAGGATGCCACCGTTGTGCCACTTGAGGCATGAACATATTTATGATTGCCCTTTACTCCATTACCCCATCCCCGCTTCTTCTCTCTTTTTCAATTTGTGTTCACCTTAATGGAACTTTAATCTGCTTAACAGCAGCAACAACAACAAGTACAAGAAATATGTTAAATTCTTGAATGTTAAGCACATAACTGATGAGACTTTAACATATTTACTCGCTCTGTTAGATTGGGCGGGGAAACTTTTGAATCTTTGAGATTTCTTAAAAATTTGCTAAATATTTTGTTTCAGACGGGTTTGGCAGGAACTGTGAACGACTGGAAGTATATATTCTAAGAGGATTTTTTTTTTTGAGACTTTTGGGTATGGGAAAGATTTAAAGAAATAAAGCTTAAAAAATATAGTAACTAATAATATTTTTATTTCTTTCACCTAACAACTTAATCGATCTCTTGATGGAATGAAATAAGAAATCTACTTAAAAATTGCTCAAAAACTTGTTCTTCTCTGTTAATAGCTGAGACTTTTAGTGAATGAAAGGGATGGAGGGGGGCAAGGGTGTCATAACATGAGTTTCTTTGTAACATTCCAGCTCCATGGTACTTCTGGCTGCCTAGTAGTTCTTGCTGTAAGGCAGCGACTTTTATGGCAATAACTGTAAAATGTTGTCGGATAGACAAAGTACACATAACACAAGTATTTGCTAATGAGAATTATACATTATCCATACAATAACAATAACAACAGCTTTAGCATAGCATAAACATGTTACGCTGAAACTTACAGAGAGCAAAAAAAGGAAAGAGAATGAGAGCGAGCCAAACGAGAGCTAGTGAGAGGGCAAAACAAACTAAAAAAATATCTGCATAGGAATAGAAGCCAAAGCCGGTCAGCCGGCAACAGCGGCCGTATAACAGTGAGGAGGAGCAGGCAGAGAAGGAGGATACGAGGTGAGAGACAACAACAACAGCAACAATGTTCTTGATGGCCGTTGTCCATGTGCAGTCGACGTCGCGTCATGGCCTGCATGTGTCACTGCACACACTCACACATGGGCCGAACGAACAACTGCTTGCATGCATGCATGCATGTGTATGTGTATGTGCGTGTGCGTGTTTGTATCGGCAGTGCAACGACCTGTGACAAAAAGGCAGCGGCAGTCGCCGTCGAAGCCGTCGCCGCCGACGCTGACAACGCTGTGACGCATCCGCAGGGATGTTGTGTTATGTGCCAACGAGCGAGAGAAGCAGCGAGCGCGCGAGAGAGCGCTAGCCTTAACTGTACGAGTATGTGTGCTTTTGTACAGCTGTTAACAGACTCCCACGCTCTCTCTCTCTCTCTCTGTTCACAGAATGCGTCGCTGTTGTTGTATCGCTCAACGAAAAGCGTTTTTATAATTTTTTATTTTCTTGTGCGGCTTCTTCTCTTGTTATTGTTGTTGTTGTTTGTGTGCATTATGTGGCTGAGCGGGCGAAGGGAGCGGGTGGTTTGTTGGTCATTTTGGTCGTTTGTTCGGTTCATTTGCGGCCTAGCTTGGCCTGGGCTTGCAGCGTCTTGTTTGACGTTTAATTTTCTCTGTAGTAAAAATATTTTCCATGAAATTACTTTGTTGTTGTGTACACAAACAACAAACAGGTTGGCTGGCGTTGGCCCTGGGCACCAAATGGGCAATCCGTTGCAGCAACAGCAGCAGCAAAGTATCTACTTGCAGTCAGTCTCTCTTACTATATGTGTATCTCACAGATACATTTGCTATGGTCGCAGTACATTAATTAGCTTTATTAACTGCTGCTGCTGCTCATACTGCTGCTAAACATGCGTAAATTACTGGGTCAAACATTGCCCATGGGTGTACATATATATCTCTAGCTGTAGATACAAATATGTATCTACGTATCTGTATCTGTGTATTGGTGCATTTCCGGCATTTGTTTCGAGCTGGATGTGGATGTGGAAGAGCTGTCAATTTGTTCGTCTCGTTTAGTCATTTGTACAAATATAAGCAACTTCGTCGTAGCATGGATTAATTAATGTTAATCAACTTTTTCGATCCATAAACAACAACAACTACACTCGAAGCACAACAACAAAGCAAATAAGCTATCAAATTAAGTAGGAATCGTCATGGCACGAGACATTTGTGATAGAGAAATGCCGCGAGTCTAGCCAACCAGTTGCCAGTTTTAGCCCCCAGCTGTTATAGATAAGTATTTATATAATTAGAGCTGATTAGCACTCTATATATATATACAATATATAGAGAGAGATATAGTTATGATATTTATAATTGCATTATCAAAGCAAGTTAGTTGGTTCGTTTAAAGTAAAAATACCTATTCGACTTTAATTGATAGTTGAATGGCTTGTTTAACGGAAATAACCAGGAATTATTGTGTAAGGTATGTTTATAGATAGTTATATAGAGCTAAAAATAATCAGAACATATACTTGAAGACTCTGTTAAACAAACACGCAGATTATAGAGTGATTTTCCCTTGTGTTACTCTTCAAAAAAATGATATATGATACCATATTAAGTAATTTTCAAACATTTATAGTGAATTTGAGACATTTTAATAACCTAAGAATTGCTTTGTTTATAAACAGATCTCTAAAAGTTTAAGTGTGTTTCTACCTGTCTCTCTTCTTGCTAAACCATTTAAATATTCCAAATTATTGTTAAAATAGATTATAATTACTATGTCTAGTCATTTTTAAACATATTTTGTCTATTTTTAATATTAATAGACAGTTAAATGTTAAAATGTATCCATGCTTTCTTTTCACCACACAAACCGAACGATTTCTGTGATTTTAATAGCCAGAATTCTTACGTTAATTATAGAGAAGCCTAATAACCTACTCTAACTTTTCCAATATCTATCTAAAATCGTTAAAAACATAATGAAAATATTTGTCATTCCTTTATAAACTTCATCATAGAACTCGTTTGCTTGTCCATCAAGACAATTGTTGTCAATTTTGCTTGCCAGCCACTCAGAGACATCCCTACATATGTGTATGTATGTGTGTGCTCAAATCCGGTTTCAGGACGAAACCTGTGCACAAAACAGAACAGCAACAACAACAACAGCAACAAAATCAGTGCAGACAGTCCTTAGACAGATTGTGTTTATATGTATGTATGTGTGTGTATGTGTATACACACATGTAAATATATATTTTTGTCTTGTCTTTTTGAGCAGGTGTGCTACTTTGCGAGAGGATTTACTCTTCGCTCTCTCTCTCTCGCACAGTATCTTTGTTGTTGCCTGTCATATCCTGTGTTGAAACTTTTTGTTTCTGGCTGCGGTTTAAGCCGACTTTTGTGTCCGACAACATAAAACGTGCCACATTGTACTACTTTGCATTATTTGCAATTTTGACGACGACTTACCACTGCTTCCTCCCAGCTGCAGCAGCCCACCCCTCGAGCAAGAAACGAGCTTGTAATGAAGTTCAAAATTGCGAGTCATTTCGCAATGCTTTTTGCTAAATTAACACAACCAAGAACACAAAAAACTTGCAAAAAAATAACTATAAAACCCCAAAGCCCAACAACAACAATAACAACTAACGCTTGGTGTCCGGTCCTCTCTTCTCTTCCCTCTTCACTCTGTACTTTTGCTTTGCGTTTCGTTTAAATATTTATGAGCTACACGTGACGTCGGCCAAAGCCATGAAAACGACGAGCGAATAACAACAACAACAACAGTTCGTAACATGGCAACAACAATAACAACAACAGCAGCAGCAAAGAGCTACAAAATGTCGCCTTAACCAACTAACTAAATAGCTAACCAGCTTATGACACTGTTTATTATTATACCAAACTACAAGCTATTTTTCTCTTTGTATTTCTTGTTGCTATTTTTAATTGCTTAAAGCCACAAACGAAATTCAAATGTAAGAACATCGAAACTAGTTAGAATTTCAAAGCTGAAAATGTCTTTTCTTAAGCTGATGAAGAGTTGAAATTTGTTTTGGGTTTTTTTATCATTTCTTTGCAACACTTTCACTTAAAAAGATTAATAAAATTAATTAAAGCGTTGGAAATTTAATAAATTACAAGCAAAGCAGGCAAACAAACCAGTTTTCTAATAACAAACTTATTCAAACTTATAACTGTGAACACAGTTTTATATTTTTTAAATGGGAAACTTAAACTTTGAACATTGTGTCGTGAGAGTGACTAAGATATACCCTGTAAGCAATGTTAAAACAATTTCAGATGATTTTACATTCCTATGAAAAGCTGAGACCAACTCTATAAGTACAAAACGTATAAACTAAGTTTCTTGCTCTTAAAGCAACTGAGAATCTTATTTTTAAAATTATTTTTGACTAAGATACCCCAAAATCGACTGATTTTGTCTTGATTCAACTTTAGTGAGTATCTTTTTGTTGAACAAACTTCACACTTAATCCTTTCTTCTCTTTTTTGAACCCTTTGTAGCTTTTAGTCTTCCATTCTTTTTATAATTTATGCATTTCAAGCACTTAAAAAGTTTCCCTATTTTTTTTTTTATTAATTCACACATTGAAACTTAACAATTCGAGCAGATGTTGAACTATTTAACAGCAAATTTAAACCACCCAGCGAAGGTTTAACTCTAACTGCATTGTCCTTAAAAGTCCATTTAACAATTGTTCACATATTTCGCAAAGCCCCCTTCAAAAAATATTTTATCTAGTAAATTTTTTTGAATTTTGCGTTACGTTTTTCCTGGTCATCATACATGCATATGTGTTATCCATTTGGATGGAGGATATATCCTATCCGACTGCGTTCAAAATGACAATCGCATTGTCACGCTGGTCATCCGCCTGCCTCCCCTTACTCCTTACCAATCTTCTGCTTTACTTTTCATGCAGTTTTAACCCCCCTCTGATACTGGACTCAGCGGAGCGTCAACTGTGCTGCGAATGTAGTTTATACCCTGTACTTAACTTGGCTAAGAGTGGGAGGAATAAAACTCTTAAGATGTGCATACTTACATATAGGTATATAGAAATCGATATCAAATCAATATAGCCGTATCAATCTCCGAAAGATTTCAAGTCAAAGATTTTCTCTTTGCCTTTCAGCTTGATATTCCATTGCATGTTATGGTTAATAACAACTACAGGGTAGCTCTTAGTCATCTCCATTATAATGTTCCCTTTCTGTTTGATCTCCTGTTGTTGTTTGTTGTTGTTGTTTTCTCCTGCCAGTATTAACTTCTTGGGCTTCTTTTGCCGCCCAAATGGCTCTTGGAGTTGGAAGTCTTTGCAAAGCGAAATTGAAACGAAGCCCAGCATTGTATATAAGTTTATGTATCTGTATCTGTAGCTGTATCTGTGGCTCATCAATTGCACCGTTCATATATCCCTGGACTCCTCCCCCCTTCTCAGCCCAACCCCATGGGTACGTGTTGCAAGGCGTAGGGTAGGCGCAGCTGCGCGCCGTTTAACGCATGTTGTACAACAATTTTAACGGCCAACCACTCGATGCTATGCTGCAGTGTATGTGTGTGTGTGCTTGTGTGTGTGTGTGTTTGTATCTACCCGAAAGGCGCGCACAAGCAAATCTACAGATACACACACACACAGATACACACATACTCGCAGGGGTGACTTTTCCCCGAAAAATATATAAAAAAGGGATATATAATGGGTATAAGTGAATGGTATTTGGCCTGCCGGCCTGCTGCCTAAAAGTGAACTCTCTCTCGAAAAAGGACTCGCTGTTAACTTTAATTAATTTTCTATTTCTGTCGATTGATGTATAGAATGTTTGCTATATATAGAACTATGATGACATTGCATCGATTTAATATTCGAGTTACTTTTAGATAACTATCCCTTGCTTGAAATAGAACTGCTTGAACAGCCCTTGCAACTCCCGATTCAATTACAGCTGTGTAAATTCAATTAAATGATGCTAAACTTGATTTAATTAATAAAGAGTAAAAGAAGCATAATATCTTTTAATTGATTTAAACTTGGTTTAAGTGAAGTAGAAGAAGGATAATATTTGTTTTTCATTGAATTTTGATTGACTTTAGTTAGATAGCTTAGCTTTAAATACTTAATAACAAACAAAAGTAAGGAAAAATATGTCTTAGGGTTTCTTGTCTGTTCTACAACATGTTTTTAGGAACTTTTAAAAATATTTTGAATATTTATTTAATATTTTGGTTTTAAATACTTAAGAATAAGAAAATATATATATAGTTTACGGTTTATTGTTTGTTATCCAACACTTCTTATGGAACCAGCTTGAAAACATTTTTTTTCATTAAAATTTTTACCTGTTTAAATGCGACATGAAATGAAAATACTTTGTTTATGCATTCTTTAAACATTCAAGAAGAGAACTCGAACTTGAGTGTTGATTAAATTGCGCATTTTAATTGATTGTCGCAATTTCGTTCGAACAATCTGATAACCCTTGAACCCAAACCATGTGATAGGCAAAATTTCAAGTTCTAGCATTATCAAAAATACATTTGGTGACATATTAATTAATTCGCATTATTCCAAATCCGAATCGGTTTGAAACTGATTAAAGTTGCTTCAAGTTTCTTTAAATAGAATGTTGCAAATATTTTTAAACACTTTTAAAAAGTAATAAAAATGAAAAAAGAAAACTTTAATCAGCGCTAAAACAACTATGAAAATTATACAAATTTAATCTAAAAGAACAACATTGAATTAAAACTTAATGCAGCAAACTTTCAGCTTACGAAATTTATGCAGAAAGTTGGTAAACTAAAGACAGAGAGAGAGAGAGAGGGCAAGCGAGAGAGATATACATATGTAAACAGGGTGCACACTCGCTAGACAGGGTGTTTCCGTCGCTATTCTAATTACTATATTAAGATCAACTTTGATTCGAACGCACAACGAAAAACAAACAAAACAAAAAAGCAATTGTAAACAGAAAGAAATATAATGGGAGAAATGAAAGAAAAGTAGACAAAAAAAAAGAGAAAAAAAACATAAATTGAGGGGGAAATAAAGATCCATGTTGCATGATGTGTTGCCGCTGCTGCTGGGCGCCTGTGTGCTGAAGGGAGCACAGCAAATGGGGAGACGCTGATAATGACGATGATGACGATGATGATGATGATGAACAAAACAACACAAAAACAACAACAACAACAACAACAACAATCTCCGCCCCTCCTCAAGTTGGTTCAAGTGGTGTTTCGCCAACTCTTTTGTCTACTATTTTATTTTTTTGCGCTAGTTTTGAACCGGTTTGTTCATCGTCATCGTCATTGTTGTTGTTGTTCGTTGTTGTTTGTTGTTTGCTGTGCGAATTTTCCAGGCTGTGTGTGTTATGTATAGTTTTTTATCCCGACATGTTGTTGCTGTTGCTGCAATTGCTGTGCGCCGCATTGCTGGTGGCATGAAACAACAACAGTGGCGCCCTCTGCAATGTTGCAGCAGCACAATGCAGCATGCCAGTTGTTGCACCAAACACCAAAAGTATCTGCTGCTGCTGCAGCATGTTGCAGCTGTTGCCTTGCTTTGCCTGGCCTGCCACATGTGAAGTTGCAGCTCCAGACGACGACGACA
Source organism: Scaptomyza tumidula (assembly GCA_035044465.1). Classification (NCBI taxonomy): domain Eukaryota; kingdom Metazoa; phylum Arthropoda; class Insecta; order Diptera; family Drosophilidae; genus Scaptomyza; species Scaptomyza tumidula. The sequence continues at coordinate 19,223,533 of JAWNNW010000444.1, forward strand.
TCTGTTTTTTGCAAATCGTCGTCGTCGTCTGTCACATTTGCTGCATGAACCTGTTGTTGTTGTTGCTACTGTTGCAGCTGCAGCTTTGAAACAGTTCGGAGCCAACAATTTGCATTTTATTTACTTGTGGGGCTTTTCCTTTTTGCGGTTTTCGGTTCGGTTCGCTTCGGTTCGGTTCGTCGTGTGAATCAAAACAAAAATTTCTCACTGATTCTCATCGAATTTAAGCCAAAAATATTGTGTTACACGAATTATGTTATGTGAATTATTACCTGAGCCATTTTTGAGTTTCTTGCTGTTTAAAACTTTTTTTTGGTTGCAGTTTTAAATTATTTTAAAATGTTGGAAAAATATTTAAAAATTAAAGAAAGTCGTTTTTAATAACTTAAAGCATCTTACTAACAATTTGCATTTCAATTATTTAAAACGCTCTTTAGGTTTAGATATTTCTTATATACCCAATTTTTAATCCAGAGCTAAACTGTTTAACCTTTATGAGCTTTATTCAACTTTCTTTATATTGTTTTAAAGAAGGTGTCGTTCAGTAAGTTTTAAACTTTTTAATGTTCATAAGATTCTTCTATATTAAGCTTTGCCCAAATGTTTTAGACTTAAGCTAAGTCTCAGTACTTTTTAGCTCTTCTCAAACATTTTTAAGCTTATCCTTATTATCCGCATTTCCTTACCTTACAATCCAGTCATCTTGAGTGCCATAATAACACATTTTACCATGCAATTCTAGACAGTTACCAACTTTTATCTGTTCGTTCATCCGATTTTATTTTGCACACATTGCCAAATTACCATCTTAAATCCAGATGCGTTATCTAAACTTACAAAGCACATTCTACACCATGTACTTAACATTTTCACCTAATCTATTTCCATTGTTTCCTCTTTTCAGGCAATAACAACAACAGCAACAACAACAACACAGTCATACTTATGGCCACGATTCTGCAATCCAGCAATTGGAGCGGCAGCAGGAGCAGCAGAAACAACAACAGCAACAACTGCTTGTGGACAACAATTTAATTGTCTTTTGGACAGAAAACTGTATTTGTACTGATAAGAAGAAGAAGCCGCCGGGGAGAGAATACATCGCGGCTACCCCGCCCCGCCCCGCCCCGCCTGCTGTACTCGCCGCGGACCGATTCCAGCTCAGACCAAGGCACCAAACACAAGGGGTAAGTTTTTGTCAAGGCACGTCATGCGGCATGCGGCAAGCGGCATGCGAAATATGCTGCAAGACGCGAAACTCAAAACTGTGATCATTGCGCATGTCCGATTCTGGAGTACCCTTTTTATAGCGAGGGTCGTTAGAAAAGAAAGAGATACTAGATATAAATCATTAACATATTCAATGAGTTAACATTTTAAGGTTCTGTGAAGCTAGCAGCATACACTAACATTTCTAAAAGAAACACTTTTCTGTTCCTTTTTCCATACTTATATTTATGTTCGTCAAAAATCTTTGAAAGTTTCCTTATTTTAAAACAATCTGAATATATATAGAACTGTGGGTGCTTTTAGTAATTTTCACGTTCCCATTAAGCAACATATGTACCTATGTTAATAAGCAGACTATCTTATAGATCTACTCTCGCAAAAGTACAGCAACCAGTAACAGAGACAATTAAGCTAATTGCTGTGCTAGATGATTGTACAAGGAGATGAAGGCAAGAGGAGGCTGCTGCTGCTGCGCTGATACACTCAAAACTGCACCTTACTCGCTGCCTGTCGCTCTCTCACTCTCTTTTTCACTAGCAAGCCTACCTACCACCCAATTCACCCACCCACAACCAATTGCAAAGCTCTCTCATGTAACTTGCGCTCTCGCTCTGTTGTACGCTTGAATGTTGTTTGTGTATTTGACGCCTTTGGCTATGTTTGATAGTTGGGTGTTTTTTTTCGCCTTTACTGTTCGCTGCTCGCTGTTCGCTGCAGTTTTCTATGGTTGCGAGCTGCGAGTTGCGTGTTGTTGCGCCTTGAACTAGCTCTTAAAGCGGATCTTTCTCGCAATTTTGATTAGGCGCACAGAGTGTTGCCACTTACTGAGTAAGAGAGCAAGATGGGAGTGTCAAATGCCCATTAAAAACGCGCGCGCACTTTTCCAGTCAACGCTTTTCCGCTATACTTTTCCTGCCATTTGCTTCTTGCCTGTTATATTCCGATAAAATTGACTTTTTGTCGGTCGACATCGTCGTCGTCGTCGTCGTGAGTTGAGTGTGTGTGTGTGTGTGTGTGTGTGTGTTTGTTAGCCCCGTTAGCTGGGGCATCGTCGTTGTCGGCGGCGGCACCATTTTGTTTGGCGTCGTTTTCTAATGGGCCAGCAGGCATTGCAGCACATGGATATTGCTTGATAAATGCATCATGGAGCTATCCATATGCATACTGTATAACTGTGGGGCGATTAAAAACGCGCGCGATTTTTCCACCAACACGCGTTAGCTGATGCCCCATTTAAATGTGCCATAAAGAAAATACGCCAGACAGAGACGGAGAGGGGACTGCAAAGAAGAAGAAGAAGAAAATCAACAACCCCTAATAACAATTATTTTGTTTTCGAATTGATTCTTTCTTATTGGATGAAAGGTCCCAAAGAAAACATCTAAAGATTGTGCTATTAAATTTGTATAATTTCTGTTAGCTCAAATTTCAAAATCGACCACTAATGCTCACTTCTAATTGGATAAACATGACAAGAAACAATTTGTTTTGTGTTTACATTGAAAATCACTTTGAAACTTTTTTAATATACTAATTTATGGATATGTAATAAGAACACGCACACACACACACACAAACACACTCACACACTCATAAGAAAGCTACTTCAAGGCGTTAAGAACATAAAAACACAACAAATGTTATAATACACTCAACTCAAACGCTTATGCTCCTCTCTGCAAGGGCGTAAAAAAACCAATTCCAGCTCATGTTGTTGCGCAAACAACACACACACACAATTACTCATATATAGATACATAAGCAGGCGAGACAGCAGATAGAGCGGCAAAAAGTTCACTCAACAGAAGCAGCAGCAGCAGCATCGAACAAGCGTCGAACGCCAAACAGTTCTCTGACACACACACTCGCACTCGCTCTCTCTTCTTGTGTTGTGTTCGTTTCGAACTGAGCCATATTAAGTTTGTATCGCACTGCTTGAGTTCGCTGTGCGCCTGTTCGTTTTTGCGATAGACGCGCGACGTAAGTCGCCGCCGTCGGTTTGCCTGAAAAAAGTCGCCGTTGCACAGTGGAGAGACGGACAAATGCGACAATGGGATCAGGCGTATTTAATTTAACCAATTTAATTTGGAATCGTTTGGGTTTTGTTTTTTGTGCAGCTGTTGGTAAATTTTCCATTATGTTGTTGACTTTAATACTTGCATATGCAAAAGTTTGTTGATCTTGGACTTAGCATGATATTGAGATAATATATGTTTGTAATAATACAGCTGTTTTTTGGTATTTGGTGGCCACTGTGCGCGCGGTTGTTGTCGACGACTCAAACTCAACGTTGTTTGCTTGAACGCGTTTTTGTCGTCGCCGGCGATTTTGGTGATTTGCGCCGATTTTGCAATTTTGTGTGTGCCGTGCCGTGCCGGCGGCGATGTCGACTGTTACTTAACAGTGACCAGACAAACAAACCAGAGTGCGGTTAACAGTTAACAGAACTCGATGGGAGAGAGCGTCTCACACTCACACACTCACTCTCTTTTCCGTACTGGCGTTTGCTTCTCGTTGACATTGATTGCGAGAGCTGCTTAAATAGTTGTTTTGTTGCTGTCAGTCAAAAATATTTAAGATGCTTGCCAAACAAAAACGGTTGTTCCTTAGTTCCAAGAGTTGTTTTATATAATTAATAATATTTTGCATTCATTTTTACATATTGTTCAATAGTGTGCAACAGAAACACTTGAAATTCTGTTTGCTTATGCCTGCGGTCCAACCCTCTCTCTCTCTCTCTCTTTCTGTTCGCGTCGCGTCGTCTGTTGCTTGTTTGTTGTTGCTATTTTGGTTCGTTCGAGCAAATAATAATTATGACGAAAAGCCGATGCTGAAGATGATAATAACAAAAATGAACTGCTAATGATCATTATGTGCTGTGTAAGAGTTGCGAGTATCTCAAGTAAATCTCTCATCTTTATTTATTCCCGTTTTTACAGTTATGTACTGGTGTTTAAATCGCTTTGCCTAGCCAAAAGTTACAGCCAGAATTTGTATGACTGCTATCGATTTCTTGCTGCTTGCATTCTTCTTCGTCTTCCCCCCCCAAGCCTCTCGTAAAACAGCGCAAATTTAAGTACCAGGATTTACTTAAAGGGAATGTTAAAATGTGGAAGGGATTTTTAATTAAACGCTCCGTCAAGCTAATAAAACTCTTATCGATGCGCTTAGAGAGCGCTTTTTGGTTGTTGTTGTTGTTGTTTTTGTTTATTGTCTTAAAGCGCGTGTTTCAACTGTACTTTGAAATATCAGTCGCTGTTCTGCTGCGAAACACTTGACGTCATGTGACGTCACGCAAGCCTCTGGAATATTTACCAGCTAATCAGTCTGCGCAATGACGTATGTAAATATGTATAAATTTACGTAGTTGTAGCTGGAAATTGCATTGCTCTGCTGATTACTAGTTATAAACCCTATCATAAATAATAATTACGTGTGCATACATTCATATGTATATATGTACATATCTACATTTGCAATTAACTGGTGGAATGGCGTTCGAAAAAGCAGAAAAAAGCGCGTGGCTTAGTTTCCTAATTAAACTCGAACAGCAACTAGAAAGAACAACAACAACAACCAACAACGGCAATAACAAATCGCTCGCCTTCAAAATTTGACCTTTTTCGCTTTACGTTATGCTTTCTATGCTCTGACTGCGTCTCTCTCGCCATGCCAACCTGTGGGTGGCTACAGTTCAAAGAGAGAGCGCGCGCAAGTAACAACAACAACAATGTCAAATGTAAACAATGCTCACGCCAACTCACTCTAACGCACCAAGCTTATGCCCATACAACACACAGCGCACCGTCTCGTTTATTCGTCGCTCGTTCGTTACGTTTTGTGCACTCTGCTTCTCTCACACACACATAGAGACGCACACACACACTCAGTTTCTCGCAGCACTTGCCTTGCTTGCGTGTTGTTAGTCGTCGTTGTCTGTCTGCTGCGTCTAACTGTGAATGCTGCGCGCCTGTTCAAGTGTTCGGCCAAACCGCCGTTCGTTTGTATGCGATTCGGTCGCAGTCCGGCCACGCTCTGCTCGTTCGTTGTTCGTTCGTTCGATCATCGAACGCGTCGCGACGCGTCGCGAGTAAATTTTTAATGTCGCGAGACTTCCCTCAATCACCCTGCAAACCAGTTTTGCTTACAGCTTAATTTGGATTGGGTTGTGCCAAACTCCACCTCAACACGACCTCCCCACCACCTGCCTGCTCTGTCCCTTTTTAAGCTTCTTCGTTCACGTGCCACATTAGGTATAGGCATAGGTTGGTTGCAAAAGGTTTGCTCATTTGCGCCTCTGTCACACACACACACACACACACACACATGCATCCATCCGCCTCTCCGCAACTCCAACATTTTCGTTTGGTTCGCTTGCTGGCTCCACAGCAGTCAGTCAGTCAGTTGGTTATTCATTTATTCAACAGACCGCGTGCAGTGCAGTCCAGTCCTCTCAAACTTAACGCTGTCAGTCAGTTTGTCTTTTTGTTGCGAATAGCTCTTATTTCAGGGCACAGCGCACACACACGCTTATAAACGCAAAACAAGTCGCGCGACTCGCGCTAGCGATTAATGCTTTTAATCAGTTGTTATTTGTAGTTGTTGCCGTTCTGTTCTGTTCTGTTCTTACTGTTGTTGCCGTGCGTAATTACGGTTGTTGTCGTTGTCTTTGCCTGCATTCGCATTTCTCTGCTTTCGTCGTCTTTCGAATGCACTTTATTTTCGTTGTTGTTGTTGTTGTTGTAAGACAAGAATTATCGTTGTTGTGTTGTTGTTTTTTCTTGGTCTATTTTGCATTTTGTTATTATTAAGGTTTGTGTGTGTGTGTGTGAGTGTGTTTTTGCTTGTGAGCACGTAGCACCTTTTTTTTATTATATATTTATTTTTATTCTGTTTTCTTTTTTGACTCATATGCGCTAGTTCGTGTCTTATCAGCAGTTCTTTTTCTTCTTCTGTTCAACCCCATTGTTGCGGGGAAATCCATAAGAACCAAAATGAGAAAAGTTTCCAAAAATTACAAAAAAAAAAACCTATTGTGAACAAACTTTAGCTTATGTAGTTGTAAAAACTTTGAGCTGTTTTCAAATGTTTGTGTGGTTTTCAGTGCAATCTTAAAATTAATCCAAGATAATCTTTATTCGTTCTTAATTCGCATTTAATCCATATAAACTAAAATGATTCTCTTGTGATTGACTTTTGCATACTGTGTGTTTGTTTTGTTTACTATATATTAGAAGATCTGATAATATGTTATCAAGCAAATTGATAAATCAAGCCTGTTTCTACGACTAAACTAATCTGATCTGCGAACAGAATATAGTGGGCACGCGTTATGATGGACCTTATAAATTGTCTTCAGTCAATATGGATATTAAGACATGGTTCTTAAAAGAAAAATGATTTGCAAACCCAATACAGTGAGCACTCGATAAGATAACACTTTGGAGCATTGAAAATGTTTAACTTTTGAAAAATCTTAGTTCCTTTTTTTTAATTTTAACATTTTAATCTAGTTTAAATACTTATTAAATCAATACTGATAGGTTAGACATGTTTCTCAATAGTAAACTTATTTGCGTACATAGAACAGTGTTCTCACGCTATGATAAACATAGAAGAATTCACTTTATGATGATCTAAAAATGTTCCTTAAGGATAAGAATTTTTCATCTAAATTCTTCACTTTTTTTAAATTATTTTATTTAATAATTATTTTCTCTCTTTTTTTTTTAATTACAGGGATACTGCAATATGTCAAGGCGTTCATTAATATTATATCGCTGCCTCTTGCCTCACGTCCCGCCACATAGAGCAACGTAGAGTTTCTTCTGTTTTGCCTCTTATTCTTCTAAAACTGCGCAACTGCAACAAAAAATCCGAATCCAAATCAATTGCAAGAAACCAAGAAAGAGAATAACTTTTTATACAAACACTGTCAATTGATTGAAGGTGTTATATAGTTTGTCAAAAGAGGGTGGTCTTCGTTACTTCGTGATTTCGTTCGCCATCGTCAGTTGCAGCCGATTCGTGTTGCACGCCGACGAGAGGAGGACGAGAGACGCGAAGCAACGAGCCGTTGATAGAAAAGCCTCACCACGGACGCATTTATGGATGCGGGCGGCTTGCCAGTGTTCCAGAGCGCCAGCCAAGCAGCAGCAGCCGCCGTCGCCCAACAACAACAACAACAGCAGCAGCAGCAACAACACTTGAATCTCCAGTTGCATCAACATCAACACTTGCAGCAACAGCATCAAAACTTAGGCATACATTTGCAACAGCAGCAGCAACTGCAACTGCAACAACAGCAGCAGCAGCAACATAATGCACAACAGCAACAGTTGCAACAACAGCGACAGCAACAACAACAACAACAGCAGCAACAACAGCAGCAACAGCAACAACAACCCTCACCCTACAATGCAACAGGCGGCGGCATTGTCGGCGGCCTTGTCGCTGGCGGCAACGGAACTGGCAGCGTTGCATCTGCAGCAACAATCAACGGACCCAACAGCAACAACAGCAACAACAACAACAACGGCAACAATTCACCCATCGGCGATGGGATGCCAACGAAACGGCAACCAATTGTTGAACGTTTACGGCGACGCATCGAAAACTATCGCAAGAGGCAAACAGATTGCGTGCCACGCTACGAGCAGACCTTCAACACTGTCTGCGATCAACAGAATCAGGAAACCACAGCGTTGCAGAAGCGTTTCCTCGAGAGCAAGAACAAACGTGCGGCCAAAAAGACTGAAAAGAAATTGCCGGAGACGCAACAGCAGTCACAACAACAGCAACAACAACAACAACAGCAACAGACACAAATGTTAGCCGGACAGCTGCAGAGCAGCGTACATGTGGTAAGTGCACGAAAGATACAGTTACTTATAACATAACATACATATAAGATTGTGCCATATATTAATGCTCTACAATTTTATTTTGATCAACTTGAGTTTAAGCGAAAACCCCGTTCTTAGATTTGTTCTACACTAAGCACCATAAACAAAACGACCTTGCATTTTAAAATTTATCCATTTTTAAAGGAGTTGTGGAATCGGGAAGATTTATTTCGATTTCAGAGAGTCAAAACTCAACATGAACCTCGAGCAAAAAAAGCGTGTTCAGATTTGAATGTGGGATTATTTAAGAGCTCAAAACAGGTTCACAATGACTTGGGAATTGAAAATCTTTCAAGTTTTGACAAAGTTTAAGCATTGAAAAGTTTTTTACTCAATTCTTATTTGAGAGGAATCATGACTTAAATGCGCTTCAGATATGAAATCGTTCCTTGCTAAAGTAATGTGAATCAGAAGCAAACTTTTAAAAATGATTACTTTATGAAGGATAAACTCTTTCGCTTTCATTGAATGGCGTTAAATTTGAAGGGTTTTTTAAGCAATACATTGGAATCTTCATATTTGCAACATCACATACATATATATATATTCAAACGTATGTATGTAAATTGCGGGGTCGCCTTTTGGTTGGTTTTGATGGCTTGCTGTAGTTGGACGTATGCAGTGCAAGCTTATTTACATGTGTATCTGTCAGATACATGTATCTCATTCGCTTTTTCGCTCTGTGTATGTATAGAAAGGCTCATTGTGCTGCTTATTATTATGTTTTTTTGGGCGCAATATTAGAGCTGTGCTGCACGAAACGAAGCAAGCGCACACATTCACATACACATACACATCCTAACACAAACACAAACACATCACAAACTGCACATACTACTTAGATACATACAAAATTATAATGAGGTCAGCGTTTTTTATTTTTTTTTTATTATTTATTTATTTTTTTTCTGTTTCAGTTCAGTTTCACTCGCTGCTGCTGCTGCTGCCCAAGTTGTAGCTACAAGATACTTTTCTGTTATTATTATTATTGTTAGTTGTTGCTTGCTGTTGTAGGTACTGCAAAACTGTTGTCGAAATGTTTGGGTCTTGTGTGCATTTTAAATACCTTGAAACAATTTATTTTTTCTGTTTTTTGTTGGCCAAAGATTTTTCACGTCGAATCGTGAGTGAGAGAGAGAGAGTCCCTGAGTCTCGTGTCTAGATGTTTCTATGTCTCCATCTCAATCTTAAAGTCAGTTTCAGTTGGTTAGGCTTGCATCATGTCGACTGGAGGCTGACTGAATGCCTGACTAACTGACAAACTGACTAACTGACTGACTGATTGCAAACTCTGGTTTATATAATTGTTGGTTCTGCCATTCGCCGTTCGGTTTGGTTCGGTTTGGTTTGGTTTGGTTTGGTTGTTAGTGCAATTCTAGAGACCAAGTCTCGACCCCGTGTAATTGCCACAAATTTACACAGTCAACATCATCTCTATCATCATCATCATCACCATCATCATCACCATCATCATCATCGTTCGTCTCCATTGTCGGTTTTTGGCTATTACGTGAAACTCTTCGAGTTTTCTATTACTTTGTTTTTTATCTGAGTTGTGCTAAACGTGAGGTATTCGCATTTCGCATCTTGTCAACTGACCAGGAGCCAATCTATAAAACTCAACTCAGTTCAAATGACTTTTAGTTGAGTTTCAACAAACTTTTCTTCTAAAGCTTTAAATACCCTACAGTTATAGCAATGGGTATGATGCTAGCTGGTCGAAGGTTTGCAATAAATACGTGATGAGGCTATCTAAGTTCTTTAAACACAACAGGAACTGGTTACCGGTAATCAATATACAGAAATTGAAACCCTTTAAGCGTTACAGTTACATGAAAGACTTGCGAACCTTTCTTCCTTACATCTCCATAGGGCATCTTTAAGTCATTCACATAATTCACATACACATTGAAAGATTTTTTCTTTCCGCATCCGTTTGCAATGTCATTTGTGTCATGTGCGACTGGTAATCATTCACTTGCATACGTATATAAAGTCAGTTTCCTTCCACTTTCCTCTTTCTCCTCCTCCTTTGAGCGATTCACAGTTTTTTGTTTAATTTTAATTGGCTTGGAAGTCTTTTGTCGTTCGTTCTCTCTCTCTCGTTCTATCGCACTCTCGCTCTCAGTCAGCGTGCGTTTGTGTCCCTGTTTTGTAATGCATGGAAACGCATTAAATGCAAATCTTTTGTAGCTGAATCACTTTGAAAGATTTAGCTTTTTTATATCACGATGAATCCACGTCAGAGTCGCGTTTAGCACTTTGAATCACAAAAACAAGCAAGCAAGAAAGAAAGAAGCAATAAACGCTGCGATTACTTTACTCTGCTTGCTGCATACCTTAAACATTAATCGGACCTTCAACTTGTTGGTTAACCGCAAAACATTAATTACGGAACTTGTTAGAAAATGCGCAAAAAAATAACTAGCTTTAATAGAGATTTGAATAAGTACACGTCAGTGATTAAATATATAGTGTGGATAATATTTAAGTTCTATAACTCTATTGGATAAAGCAACAATTGGTTAACAAGCAACAAACGGACCTTCAACTCAATAGTTTTCTAGTTTTGCAAGTTTTCTTTAATGAAATGCATTTTTCATGCAATTCTTGTGAAATTTACTTAAGTGATGGATACAGATTTGTGTATATACTATTTTTTTTATATTGTTGCTGTTGTTGTTGTTGTTGTTGTTGTTGCACTCTCTCCCTAGTTAGTCAGTCAACCGACTCAGCGACAGGTGGTATGGTATGGCATTAAAAATGCGCAAAATGAATGAATTAATGATCGACTGTTTGTTGTCCATCGAGCGCGTCCGGCCTCTCTCTCTCTCTATATATATATATATATCTTTTCTGTCTCTCTGTGCAGGGGGTCTTCCCAATCTAAACTCTCCTTTCAGCATTTCAGCATTTCACTTTTCTTTTTGTTTTCTTTTTGATATTGGAAAACTTTTACTACGGTTGCTGCTGCTGCTGATGTTGTTGTTGTCGCTTCTGCTGCTGCTGCTGCGGTTGGCAGTGAAAATCACAACAAAATTACGGCCAACAATTGACGGCGGCAGCGGCGGTCGCTGCAACATGCAAAACAAGAAAGCAACAACAACAATAACAGCAGCAAAAGTAAAACATATTGTTTATAATGCGTTTTTTATTATTTGGGAAAGTCGCGTGTTGCACTTTTTTTTCTGCCTTCTTTTTTTCTATTAATTTTTTTATTGGCTTCGTCTTTCTTTGTTTGCATTTTGTTCGCAGTTGTTGTTGTTGCTGTTGTTGCCAATTTTCACTTCACTTTGGTGGCATTTTCTGACAGACGTCACTCAAAGAGTCAAAGCGTTGCATGTTGCCTGCTGCAACCTACCTCCGCAAAACTTCGTTACCCCTTACCCGTTACCCTTCTGCCAGCTTTCAACACCTCACCCACCCCACCCGAACTCCCCAACAACCAACCCCCTCCAACCCCTATAGAGTTACCAACTTCCAGTTGTTCGTGCTGTTGTTTCAAGTGCGAGATTGCCTTGATGTTGTTTTGTTATTGCTGCTGCTGTTGCTGTTGTTGGCTTGATTGACAAGTGACAACATATTATTGGCGTATCGTTTCAAGCTCAACCGACTTGTTGTTAAGTTAGTTACAAAAGTTGTTGTTGGCTTATTGCAGTTGTTGGTGTGTTGCTGGTGTTGTTGGCATATTGTGTTTGCCTACGATGTGCTGCAACTTGAGGTGTTTTTCAACTTTAAATATGTATATTATAGCGATTTTATCTATACAAATTGCTTCACACAATTTACAAGTGTTGTGAAATGATTTGTTTAGCCTGATTCTCTTGCTTGTTGGGCATTTGAAAGGTTTGGCTGTTTTTTAAATACACCCAGAATCGAGTAAGCTGTAATTTCAATTGTTAAAACCTTTTAAAAGGTTTTCATGATATCAGATAAAGTTGAATAAGTCTGGTCAAGTAAACATAAGCTTGATTTGTTTACTTATCACACATATAACTTAATTTCGGATAAATTAAGTTTTATCCGGATAATTCCGGATAATTTCGGATAATTTCGGATAAACTGGGATAAGTGTAGTTTATTGAATTTCCTTAACTAAGTGCCTTACAGCTTTGGCTTGGTTGCGGATAAGCTCGGATAACCGCGGATAACCTCGGATAAGCTCGATAAGTCCAAAATAGATTATTTTTAGCTTCATGTATCTTTAGTTCAGCTTTTTAAAGTTTGTTTTCCAGATAGATACATTAAATTGATTTGATTATAAATAACCTTCCGCAGATTAACATAAAATCTATATGTGTATGTACCTTGTTTTGTCATTCCTTGCCTTGAGGCATTCTCTCGCTTCAATTGCATTGCAATATGTTCACTTGTGTGTGTGTGTATAAGAGTTTGTGGGCGTGGCCCCAGTTTAAATTTTCTATCTAACCATGTGCATAATTTATGCTTTTTTGCGTTATACAAATTTGTAAAATGCATCATTTATCTTCCGGGCCGTGCTCCACAGCGACCAAAGCGGAAAACCTCCCCGAAGCAGCCAGCAACCTCCACTTAAGCACCTCCCTCCCTCCCTCTCTTCCTAAGCTCATCACCATCGCACCTAGCAAAGCGCACCCTTTGCGTGTTATGTCTTTTCTTTAGGGTATTCGTTACGTTTCTCCACTTCTTCTTTTCCCGAAAAGGGAACAATTGAGTTGAGCTCAGTAACTGTTATTGGTGCTGTTGCTGTTGCTTTAACCGTTACTTTGACTGGTGTTTTGAATAAAATCGATTCCCATTTCAAAGGCATTGCCATTGCTGCATAGAGAAGCAAAGTTAAGGGGCGCATTCCTGTTATATGGTTGTGCTGTTATTTGGCTTGTTGCAAATGAGTTGGTAATATGTGAAATTATGAAATGTATACGTTAGCAGGTCATCAAGTACAGTGTTAACTAGCATGGTATGAAAAAGATGAACCCTTTCTTTACAATATATTTCTGATTGAGCTGCGTTCTTGAAATTCTCAAACGGATGGTTAAACTTTATCGTAGAAGAAGTTACTAAGTTACTAAGTTCTTACTGCGAAACTTCTTCACCACTGTGCACAGTGGTAACAACTTGCCTTTCGCCTCGATTTATCCAATAACCCAAGTTCGCAGCACATTGTAAAAGAAAGGTGGAGACACACAGAGTGGGCGGAGGAGGAGAAATGGCTCGTTTTGTGGGCATATCCACTCGTATTTGGTTCGTATAACAAACAAGCAAGCACACGCACACACACACACACATACATGTACATACTGTCACGGTGTGTGTGTGTGTGTGTATTTGGTGCACTTCAAAGGCTTTTATGCGTTAGTTACCCAGCAAGAGGGAGGGGTAAAAGAGGAGCCAGTTGAAGGGGGTGAACTGAAAGTTGAGCTGAGAGTTGAAGGCAAATTGCATATTTGAAAGATTTTACATCTTTTATTTATTATGTTTGGCAAAATTTCATTGCATATTAATAATGCAATTTTCTCCTCACTCTCTCTGTCTTGCTGCACTTTGAGCTCTGTATACATATATATATTTATATATATATATATATATGAAATTGAGGCGAAAGAGCTTTATCTGATTTTGAAGCAAGCTCCCTTTTGTACCTGCTCTAGCTTAGTTATAATTGACAGACGATCCCTCTTACACCCTCCCTTCCCGCATTTTCGATTTTGAACCCAATTGTCTTGCAAATTTTAATTGCTGCTGGTTTCTGTTGTTGTTCTCGTTGTTGTTGTTGCCCTGGCCACAAAATAATAAACAACAAGACAAAGGCGTAACGACAACGCAGAAGCAGCTCAAAAGGAGGTGAAGGTGGCATGGTGGGGGAGGGGGGGGAAGGGTGCCCCAAAAGGATTGCCCTTTAAATATTTTGTAACCCTTAAATAATGTGTGCAGATTTTTCACTTTTATTTTATTATTTACACACATATGTATATGTTTGTATATGTTGAGTGAATTTATTGAAAATTGCACATGAGAATCGCAAGAGTGTGTGTGTGTAGCCCAAAAACACACACACACACACACACAGCATACACACATACACACCGCTATAAAATGAATGAGGCTGCTTTTCCTTTTTGCTTTCATTTTGGTTCCCTTTACTTTGCCTGCCCCTTAAAAACATTCATCAAGCCTTCTCCACATGGGCCGCACACACGCACACACACAAACCAATAACAAACAACGAGTGCACAAGGCACAAGACAAGCAGTTCTACCTGCCCTTCATCCTGCCCCCCACCGCCCCGCCCCGCCTGTGGCAACCCCCTAACACAGTACCCTTGCCACGAAACTCGAACGCTGCTTGCCTGCTGCTTGCCTTAAAATCGATAAACTCATTTTGAAGTTCTCGTTAGCTCTCTCTATCTCTCTCTCTTTTTCTCTATTTGTGTATGTGTGTCTAGTTACTTTTATTTTCTATGCGCCTATTTACCCCCACTTAAGGCCCAATAGGGGGTGCTTTTGGGGCACTTTTAAAGCGTTTTTCTCTCATCTGTAAATTTCGATGGCTGTTGCTTTTTCCTGCAGCCCCAGCAATAAATTTGCCTTACGATGCTCGAACAACATTTTAGCTAATTAATTTAATTAAATTTGTATGCCTCACAAACGAAACGATGGCAGGTTCCCTCTCGCTCTCGCTCTCGCTCTCTCTATCTCCTGCCAGTTGTTTTTTCTTTATATAGCTCGTAATGCTCAGCGGGTAGCTGACAATTTAAATTGTGATTGTTACCTTTTACTTTTCTATTTGAGAGGATTAAATGCTTAAGTGTTTGATGAATCTATAAAGATTACCCACTGAACACAAAGGAAGAGCTCTGCAGGGAAAGAAGCGGAATTCGGGAATTTTGGGTTTGATTACGAAATTTCCTTTTCAAAATTCCTTATTAACTTGTCCTTCACTCCAAATTACGATGTGGCAACGCTGACCAACAAAACCACAATTTCTCAATCATAAATGCAGACAATGTTGTCACTGGACATGGAAGGAATTTCTCCCTCCCCACCTGCACCACCAACTTCACTTAAAACCCACAATGCCTGATCCGGTTTTTGGGTGTGGATTCGATTTGTTGTCCTACCCAGGACCTTTTGGGTTATACAATGTATGCATAGGCGACAGGAAGGAGGAGAAAAGCGGCGCCAAATGGCAATTTCCAGACAGCAGCAGCCGTTTAGTATTGTGCGTTGGCATTTGCCAATTCTTAGACTGCATCACATCACACCTCCTCCCCTCTTCCGCCTTGATTCCTCATCATGCATAACTTCACGCATTGCACTTCATGCTCATTCTCATCAATGCTGCAGTTGCTGATGGCGTTCCAGCCTCGAGTTTTGATTACTTGCTGCGTTTTGGGTGGCTCTTCGGGTAGCTTAACGGGTATTATTGTTTGGTGGTTGGGTGGTGGTTGTTGCATCAGCAGCTAACTGTATTTAAGAGATATGCAGTCATATGTAAAATTAACCCAAAACAAGCTTTGCGAAGACACTCTAGACTCAAAACCGCAAAAGGACTTGCACTCAAAATGTTGCAGGCAATTAATATTTAGCAGACTGGAAATATATATATATACATATGTGTATTAGCACTTTGAATAAGGCAATTAAAAAGCTTTTTCTAAAGCTCATGTGTGTAAGTAAAAAGCTTTTGATAGAAAATTATTCAAGTTACTTGTTAACAAAGGTCCTTAAAAAAAGACAGTTTTAATGCGTTCTCAAGAACGCAATAAAAGATTTTTTTTAAGGTATTCTTTTCGCCCCTATTGACCTATACCAACATTTACAACATTAATTCAACATTTATTTATGTAGGCCACATACTTAAATCCATCCGTAACATGGCTATTATAGTTCTTGCAACATTTGAACCATCTGGCAACGCATAATAACCATAACGGTAATGTTCCATCAACATGTGACATGAGTAACATGTAACGACCGAAGGTTCTTCTCCCTCCTTAGCGGACTGACCGCTGTGACAATCAAATACTGTTGTTAGACACTCTTCATTAGATTTGTTCAACTTGCTGCTGTTGTTGCTGTTTTGTCTTTTCGTCTCACCTGCAGTGAAATTGGCTCGTTACGCTGCGACTGCCCGCTGTCTTTTTATACAGATTGCTGAGCGATTTGCATATGACAACAGGGGATCAACCCGAAGGGGGTTGTAAAATTGGGTGGATTTTGAACACTTAATGAGCTTTACGCTTTTCAGCTTTCGCCTCTCGTTCTGGCCTGTCACCACTTTGATGATTGGGCGGCAACCTGATTGTGGTTGGGAGTTTTTGGGCTTATATGGCGTATGCGCAATATGTGCAGTTCAGTTTCAGTTTGGCTTGCTTGCCTGGTGCTACCCATCATTTAGCTGATGATTAGCGTTCGGGTAGCTTATGGAACAATGAACAGCTGCTGACCACTTGCACCATTGTGTGTACTGCAACAAGAAGGGTGTGGGGGGGGGGGGGATGATGGAAAGGGGTTGGCATAGCAAAGAGTGATTTTCATTTTCATAGCAAACAGCAGCAGCAGCGGCAGGCAGCAAAACATTTTTCATTACTTTACTCGAGCGGAAATGGCAAATTAACTGCAAAAATACACGAAACACAAATATACACACACACACATGCATACACACACACGTGTCTCTGTCTCTCTCTTTCTTGGACTCTTTGTTATTGCTCATTTATTCATTATATATTATACTGCAGTGGGGGTCGCCTGTGCAACGCCTCCTTTTAAGAGCATTGTCACGCATCGGCTGAACTCATCGCGTTGCAAATTCATTGACTGACCAAACGTAAAGTCGATTTGGGATTAACTTTCGTACTTCTATGGATAGTGATGAGAATTTGATATATACTCATGAGAAACGTTGCTTAAACTCCAACCATTAGAGAATTATCTAAAGAGAATCAAAGTCTTTACTAGGAAATTCTTTAATAACTAAGCAAAAGTTTTTAAAAACCAAAGACAAGTCAGCAAGCGATTATTTCTTCACTTTTCTGGGACTTTCGATGTATTACTTTGTGCTTTTGTTTTTTGTTGTGTATTTATAATTGTGTTCAAATTTGAAACACAAAGCAACAGTCAGAGCATCATGAGTAAGAATTGACGCAGTAAACGAAATAACGAGACTTTGCTGTCGTCGTCGTCATTATCGTCATTATCATCAATGTCAACGATGACGAAATGTTTGTAAATAAACAAATGCCAAAGCAGCAGCAGCAGTCAACAAAAGTGCGAACGAACGAACGAACGAAATCAACGAACAACAAATAGAAATGTTTAATGAATCGAGAGCTTGGACAGTTGACTAGCAAAAGGTGCTGCAGCCTAAGGGAGGAAGGGGTAAAAGGGGGGTAAGTAAGGGAATGGGGTGTGACGGTGCGAGAGATAGCTTCAACAAGAACAACAACGAGCCCGCTCAACGATATGTAGAAAAATTTACGTCTGACTGAACTTTTGTCTCGTCTCGAATCAGACAGAGAGACAAACAGATAGATCGGAGGGAGGTGGAAGCATAGCAAGGGGAGTAACAGGGCTGGTCAGTTAAATGTATCAACAGACGCCGCCGCCGCCGACAACCGCCGCCAACGACGTCAACGACGACAAAAACAAAAAACGGAAGTTCAAAAGGTGACAATGACATCGACAAAGACAACAACAAAAACAACAACAATAATGATGACGGAGCGATGCCTACGAAAAATGCAAGTTATCATAGTTTTAGATTATTATATAAAGTTGAAGTATAAGTTGTGTAGAATTGCACATATTTTCTCTCTGTGTAGCTAAAAGCCGCTGCAAACTGAACACATATTTTTTTTTTGCCATAAACGAGGCGGCGAAATTCACTTTAAACAATTAAATTTATGTGATTGTTGTCATTCGACGTTGTTGTTATTGTTGCTGCGGGCAGATAAAAGAAAGCACGAAAGACAGACAGAGAGAGAGAGAGAGGAAAAGGAGAAGTGAAAGAAGAAGAAGAAGAAGAAGCAATGCCCAGCTGGCCCGGAAGGGATGTCAAAGGTTAGAACTAGGCCGCCAACTCTGAGGGTGCAAAAACAATAAGCACCATCAAACACACGACTATAAATGTATCTGAGTATCATTACATACACACACACACACATATATATATATGTGTGTATCACAAATAGATATACACACACATTGAGCAAGACTTTGAGTGGGCTATAAAATTTCTTTGGTTTCACATTTAAATCCGTAATTTCAATTCAACTTGTCGTGTTTACACACACAATGCATAATTTATAGAAATTTTTCGTCTGCCAAGCGAGCGGAGAGAAAGCGAGACAGCGAGATGCCAGTTGCCTACAAGTGTGTGCTGTGTGTAAGAGCGAGATGCACTGAATCGACTGTGTGTGTGTATGTGTGAAGCTCATGTAATGTCAAGTATACGCCGCGTGCGACTTACAATACAGTGGCTACTAACAATATACTGATGAAAGCAGAAACGAAAGCAAAGCTGTAGAGATGTTTAAACTGTATAGTTCATTAAAGTCGGCTTTTTCCCCTTCCTGTTAAATGTTATAGAACCGATAACAAAATATGGTATATGCTGCCTATGTGATTAGAAGTTATCGAATATAGAAAGTAAACCGCTAAAGTTGTGTCAGTAAAAAAATTTTCGATAGAATAAATCAATTAGCTTGTGGCATTGTCTGTTTAAGTTGCAGGGTTGCCAATTTACGTCCATTTATCGATACAATAATTTATCGTATGGATAAAAAATCGTCTGATTATCGACCACTTTTTCGACTCGATAAATAAAAATAATATTTAATATTTATTTTATATTTTATATTTAATATTTATTTATTTCAATTGAAGCAACAAATATTTTTAGTTGTGCACATACTTGTCCTTGCCCCACTGTACTTTTATGGGCAAAGGGTCCGCAGAGCTAGTCGACAATTGTTTGCGTGTATGTGTTATTTCCCTCCCACTCTGCCACCTTCTTCTCTTCTTGTATTTCGTATGGCGCATATGGCGAGCAGCGTTTTCCGACCACTTCCTCCCACTCCTCCGCCCATCCCTCCCACTATCTGCTCCCTTATTGGAGCTGTTGACTCGACGTGCCTATCATTGTGTGTGTGTGCGTGTGTGTGTGTGTGTATTTGTGTTAAACTCAACGAAGCTTAAAAGCTTTGTTTGCATCCATAGACGACTTAATATTTACTCCTGCTGCTGCTGCTGGATTGCGTTGATTTTTCCTTTTTACCCACTGTGCAGCAAACGAATAAAAATTTAAAAAACGTAAGGATGTTATAATTGTAAAAACAGAAAGTTAAAACTGAATTTTGTATTTAATAACTGACTAATTAGTAATGGCCAAGCAATTAATTTGCATCTTTCAATTAAGCAAAGCAAGCAGCGAAATCTCTTTAAGCACATATGTGTGTATGGATGTGTGTATCTGCTTGTTGCAGCTAGTTTTTCTTCAAGACGCTGCCTCAATTTGGGCCACGTTGATAAGAATGGCTATTGTTGTTGTTGCTGCTGTGGCAGCCAACAATCAAAAGTGTAGGCAAAGTGATGGTGAGGGAGAGAAAGAGGGTGAAAAGAAGAGGATATGGAAAATGAGAAAAAAAGAGGGAAAAGGAGCACAAACAGAGAAATGGGAAGTTAACAGGAAGACTAAATACCCTTGAAGAAAAGAAAAAACTTCACTTGTGAAAAATGATGTGGAAACTTTTGAATATACACGTAGTATTGCGAAACGATCTTTTCACCACTATACAACACTAGTAATAAGCAGCTTATGTGGGAGAAGTGTATTGAATATGTCGTATTGTTTATTGAATGCTGTTTCCCTTGCCACACGAATCTCTTTTTCTGTTGCCGCGGCCACAATTCCACGCACGGCGTTTTTACTTTTTAAACCGAGAGCATAGAAAAATACGACAACAGCAGCGCAGCAGCCACATAATCCACTTTTTGCACAAGCAGCTCCCCCTTACGTCCCTGCCACCCCCTCCCCTCTACCACTTTCGCCTCTCCCCGTTGCAGGCGTGTAGTTGCTTTTGTTGTTGCTGCAGAAAATATATAAAAAATAATTGGAAGTCGCTTGCAACGATGTCGTCGTCATCGTCATCGTCGTTGACGTTTTGCTTGTTAGCTGCTATTGCACTTACCCCCAAGCTCCCCCCCCCCACCCCACCGCTCTAGTCTTTATGCGCTCTCCACTCATCAGTTTTACTGCCTTGCTTGCCTTGCTTGCAGTTGTGGTTAAAAATCTTTGCTGCTGCTGCTGCTTGCCTGACTTCTCTCTTTTGATTTGACTTTTGTTTGCCTGGTGATTAGGGCCAGCTAGCTAGCAGCTAGAACATGAGGGGAGGGGAGTGGTGTGTGGAGGAAGAATTGAGGCCAGGGAAACATCTAAAAGCTCAGCGTGTGTACGCCATTTGGTATTTTATTTTTTTTGTTTCCCCCAACAAATTTGGAACACCTATTTTCTAATTCATTTTTTCTTCTGACTATTTTTAATTGATTTGCAGTTTGTGTGTTGATGGGTTTCGTTTTGCATGAATTGCAGGAGACAAAGAGAGACGTAGAGCGTGGCCAAGGGTCAGCGGAAGAGAGAGAGTGAGTGAGAGAGAGGAATTGTAATCTCATATGTTAGCCCAGTTAAGTGTTTCAGTTGAGTTCCATCAGTTGCAGGAAGTGCTTGCAGGAAATTGCCTTTTGCAGTTTATTGAAATTGAAAGTACAATCATCAATATTGTCTATCCATCATATTAGCGTTTTCATCGTTAATCGATTAAAATCATTCTTGTTTAGTAACTTTAATCTATCAAGAGCCTTCTTGCTCTTCTTTTCACACATTTTGCCCCCTCACTGATCGTATCACAAAACTCCTTTCAACATGCTTAGATTTTCATTATGATACTTTTCGAGTTTTGTTCTTCGCCAACTGTTTCATCGTTTGGGGGAAAACATCTCCCTCTTATGGCATTGCATTGAACTTTTGCCAGGCTTTTCACTCTTCAGTCTCAGAGTTGTCAGCACATTTCGTCTTTCACCCTGTTCAATAGGGTGTTCCGTTTGTTGCTGTTGTTGTTGTTATCAACTTGTGCTTGGCGCTCATCACCATCAAACATAATCATAATCATAACTATTATTATTAACGACACAAACAGCCTATTAAGCCCAAAATCACACTTTCCAACCCCCAAGCCGCCCTCCCTTTCTCCTACCCTTCCTTCTCCCTTCCTATGCAAAAACTTTACCAAGCGATAAAAATTTGTCTACATTAGCTCCGAAAACACACACACAAAGACTGTGGGGTGGGGTGGAGTGAAGCAGTTGTTACACAGGTTCTTGAAGGGGCATATGCTTTAGCATCCCCTACCATCTATCTGCAACGTCTAGGTATCCCTAAGGGTAGACAGCCAACCCCTAACTATCTTGGCAACTGAATATCTTTTGAAAGTTTTTGAGCCGCGCACAGCAATGTCTCTAACGGTGTTTACTCTGTTTACCATACACCCTCCGCCCCGAGACCCTACCCTACTACTACACCCCTTTTCTAAAGTGTATACGTGTGCAATTTGTGGCCTGGCTTAAAAGTCCTTTCGCACTCTGCGCATGTCCAAGCATCAAAACCAAACAAAAAAAAAAGTCAGCTCCCCTTTGCGACACTTGTCTTTGTCTATCAAAAACCGAATATTGAAAATGTTTAAAGTTCTTTCCTATTGCTGACTCGACTAATTTCCAAGCTTTACCCCTCATGTTTATCACTTTGACCCTATTCGAAAGGTAAGCTTCAACATCAACAGTAGCTAAGTTGCGTCACAGTTGCGCCTCCGTTTCATCACGTTTATCGGGTTAACTGATATTTGCCATACGCATATAAACAAATAAAAGCGCGCATTTAATAAATAAACAAATGCAAGTTAAATTTAATTTCATTAAATGGCTGCCAACGACAACGACAACGATGACAACAACGACAACATCTAATTGAATATCGTCGTACACGATGTCAACAACGTCATCATAATCGTTAAAATCATCGTCGTCAGTCGTTTGGCTTTGCATTCGTAAGGTACAAATCAGCTTGACTAGAAGCTACCCTAGCGTCACAGTTATAATATCTCGATGTGTTAATGATATACCAATTATCTTACTGGTTAGAAATGCTCGACTAGAAGTTAGCCTTACCCACAGTTCAATGTCTTACACTCCTACTCTCTTTCTCTCTCTCTCTCCGTCTCTTTTTCTTTCTGTCAGTTAGTTTTGCTTAAAGCTGCTTTGCAATGCATCAAAACAAAATTCAATTCACTTGATTGCAAATCGTGTCATCATATATAAAGAGAAGAAGAAAATTATATTGAGGGCAACTCGGGGCGTGGCCACAAGCAAAAAAAAGCGAGATTGTTAGCTAGAAATTCTAAACTGTGTGAATTCTACACGCTTTAAAACACATTGCGTATACGTAATATATGTGCAGGGTATTTTCATTCACTTTAGAAATTGTCTTCTATTAATTGTTGCTTTAGTTAATCTCAATTTTAAATATATGATTCTATCATTGATAAGCCATTTGAATGAACTTATTCATTGTTCAAAATATTTTCAAGCTATATAATCAATTATTTTAATATTGTTTTTACTCGGCAAAAGTCATTTCACACATTTTGCGCGTTTCTTTTCGCACTTTGAAAAACACGCCCCGAAAGCTGCACTTTGTTGTTGTTGCCATCTATAGGCTGGACTCTTGTTGTCCGGGCTAATTCAATTTGTAAGCACGTCGCTGTCGTTGTTGTTGTTGTTGTTGGCTATCACTTGCATTTTTATATTATTATTATTATTGCTATACATTTCAAGCATTGTGTTTTATTTGTTATTTAATATTTTACACAGAAGCCCCATTATTCACATGCATGTGCATAAATATATCAGGTTAATAAGTGCAAACACTTATGTTCACTTCAATATATACACCTTTAGATATATGAAGTTTATGAAGCAAAAGATTTTCTTTTTTTTCCAAGTTTCTTTCGAAGATATAAGACATTTTAAAATAATGTTTATAGGCAAATATTTATTAACAATTTGATTTCTGTGTGAATATATAGAGGTGTTTATATTTTTGTACAAGTATCTTTTCTTGTTTTGTTTTTTTGTGTGTATTCTACGCTTTTTTTCTGCCGTTGCCATTGTTGCTGATTTATTTTTAGCACTTATCCGTGTAATAAATATATATATATATATTATAAATATATATTATTTATGAATTTACAAAACAGATGCACAACACTCACGATGTTTGACAGCAGCAACAATTATATTAATGACAACAACAAAAAACATTACAAAAGTGTTTTTTTTTGCGCTTTAATCAAGCGAACAACAGTGCGTATGAGTGCTAAGTTCTAGTGGTATTCGAAGGAAGAACAGGTTGTTACCATAAAGTTGTCATTAACTTTGCTTAAATACTTAAGTTCGTACATTTCATTAGTAAGCCAAATAAGTGTGGCTTAAAATGAGAAAACTACAAAAAGAAAGTGGAAAAACAATAACAATGAGGGAGGAAAATGTGAAAAAATATTTTTTTTCATTTAATTTGCTATAAATACACATATCTGTATAACAAAGAAACTATTTTGTGTCTAATTAAAGCATGAAGAATTTATTTTAGAATAGCAATTTTAAGCCTCTTATTAATTTATTATGCTTGTAAATTGGTTGAACTTCT
Source organism: Scaptomyza tumidula (assembly GCA_035044465.1). Taxonomy (NCBI): domain Eukaryota; kingdom Metazoa; phylum Arthropoda; class Insecta; order Diptera; family Drosophilidae; genus Scaptomyza; species Scaptomyza tumidula. The sequence continues at coordinate 19,247,406 of JAWNNW010000444.1, forward strand.
CTCTTGCATCTTAACAGCCGAAACGTTGTAAGCAGAGAACATCTGTAAACTAACAGCGCACTGTTAAAATCGCCACCATTCTGTTTAGCGAGTGTGCGTGTGAGTGTTTTGTCAATTTCTTTTGTTATGCTTCGGACTGTTTGTCTATGTTTTCTTTTGCACTCCACTCATCCCGCTCTCACACTGTCCCAACTCACTCTCTCCCACATTTAACCGTTCTCAGTGAATAACGTAAAGCCTCTGTGTTCATTTTAATGGCAAATCTGCCTGCCATTTGCGGCACATTTCGTGAACAATTTTCCATTTTTGTGTTATGCCCACATATTTATGTTTAAAAGAGCCGTGCGGGGAGGGGTGGTGGAAAGCGGGTGGTGGTAGGTGAGGCGTACAGCATAGCATCGCAAAAGGGGGCGCACTTTACATTTGTTTTGTTTATTTTGGCGTGAGCCGTTGCCCAGAGCTGCATGTTACAGCTAAAAAGAGAGTGTGAGAGCGGAAGAGTGAGAGAGTGAGTGGGAGCAACACTGCCGGCTAGGGCGAGAGCACAGAAAATAAGAGAGTGTGAGTGCTGGTGCTGTTGGTGCTGGCATGCCATTTCCCGTTATCAGTCGCCGACTTTCTGCCTTCCTGCTGTCGCCGCATAACGTCAGCGAGGCGCAGCAACAGCGACGTCAACGGCTCAACAGTGACGTTCACAGACGATGTCTCTCTGCTCTGCTGACGTCGTCGGCAGCTAATTTTGGATCTATCTAAGCGAATAGAAATATTTTTAGCTTCCACTTTGGGAGTCGCGCACGGTAGCCACATGCAGATTTTTATTTATTTTCTTTTTTGCAATTCTTTGCCTTTTTTGGCCGCTGACGCGCTACTGCGTCGGCGTTGCTGTTGTTGTTGTTGTATTTTTAGCCAGTTGATTTATCATTCGACGAGTTTCGTTCACGCTGCATTTCATGTTATTAATCAGTATTCTCTCTCTCTCTCTCTCTTTTTCATTGCAGGTGAGTTTCATTTTCAGTGTTGTCAACACTAAATATTAAACGGAAAAGTACGTAAGTAGCGTAAACAATAATGAGCTGGGGAACCGATGAGCGCATGTATATGAGATTAACATGAGTTTTGAGTGGAAATAACATTTTCTGGTTTAAATGTAGTACGATTCTAAAGCTCAAACCATGAACAAATTGATATTGGGATTAAAAATCGAACCGAACTATGGCATTTGTTAGTTTGTATTCAAACACACTAAAATCTTTGAATACCGAATCATGTGCGATTCAGGTGTTCGCCTTGAGAGTTTTATATCCTCGGCTTTTGGCTGTTATCCTGCAAGCAAATCAAATCCTGCACAGAAAGTGACAAGGTATAAAATCAAATCGTAAACCTCAAACCTTTGCAAACAAAGCTCAGTTTTGAGCACACAATCATCTTACACACACACGCACACACACGTTAAAACACTAGGTGCAAGTAGAATTGTGTCATCGCGTAAACAAACAAAGTCAGCTTGTCTATGTGTGTGTGTATGTGCAAGCCAAGCCGAGACGAGACGAAACGATTCGAGACAAGACGAGAAACGAACAGACCCGAAATACGAAATAGCAAGCGCAGCAGCAAGGCAGAGACGAAAGGCGATGTCTCTCACTCCCACGCCCACCCATTGCAGGCGCCAGGCTCTGCCAGCTGCGCTGTTTGCAGCGATTTACAGTGCAATGCAGCTATGCAGTCTGTGCTGTTGGTGCAGCTGCTTCTTCTTTCTGTCTTTACATTTTTCATATGTGAGTGTGTTTTGGTTTTGTTTTTTTTCTATTCTGCTCGCCAGATTTGAAGTGTTTACATATTGCGTTTGAATTATCGTTGAAATTCGTTTCTCCCTCTTTGTTTTGTTGTTGTGGTTTGTTGTCGATTCGCTTCTGTTGCTGCTCTTCACTTTTATATCTAAGCTAATTTTAGTATTTAGCTTTTCATTTGCATTTCAATTAGAAAATGTATATATGGATATAAACGTACATAGGTTTCTTTGTAGACTGTACTTTTTGCTGTTATTCTATGCGTACGTTCAGCGCCATTAAAAGAGCACTTCTCTAATATGATTAACAAACATATTAAGATCGAAAAATCAATGTAATTTAACAGCTGCAAGTCACGCACTCTTTGTTTCGCTGTTAACAGCAGCAAAACCTTTGTCAGAACAGTCAAGTAATACTGTTGGTCTGCCGATCGAGCAGCGCACGCACTGCAGAGGTAACAGTTTTAAGCTCAGCTTGCATTCTGCACTCTCTCTCGCTGCATTGTACTGCGACTCGACTGACCTCGGTCTTGCGCTGCCTCAAGTCAAGTTTTGTGCGTCGCAATTCGAACGAAGCTCAGTTTGTTTGCTTAACAACAACAACAAGAACAATAACATCGAAAATCCCTTGAAGCGTTGAGTTTTTCAGCAGTTCGGCGCTTCGGCTTGCTCACCTTCGGCTCAACGAATGGCAGCGACAGCGAGCAGCGGCTCGTGCTGTTACATTTGAATGAGCACGTCGCTGCTTTTGTTGCTGCTGCTGCGCTGCTTTTAGCTGCTTTAACATTAATAGGTGGTTGCTGGGTTTGGCAACAACAGTGTTGCTGTCGCTGTAGTCATTTATCACCGGCCTCTTTTTTGCCCACTCTCTCGCTCTCTGACTCTGAATCGCGTCCTTTTCACTCCCCCCCCCCCACACACACACCTTATAACATATTAAATATTTGCCATAGAACCGTTGAAACGACGTTTGTATTACCGCCAAATGTTGTCTGTTTATCTCGCTAGTTATTGTTTTGCAGCCATATACATGTACATGCACGTTAGCGAGGGGTGAAGTGGGGGACGTGTGCATTTTGGGGGTTTATTTGGCAAAAGACGTGGTGGTTGTTGGTAACATTTCTTTTTTGTTTTTTTTTGTTTTTGTCTTTTTGTGTCAGTTGATTGGATTGCCATGAGATGAACTTGGCATCAGAGAACGAGTGAGCGAGCGAGAGAGACAGATAGTGTCGCCTTTCTTTATGTGCACAAACGTATGTGTGTGTGTGTGTGTGGCAAGTGATTTATGAGTCCCCAGTGCTTGATATGCGATATATGTGTGTAAGATATGTGGGATCTATACAAGGGATACATTGTGATTAGTCTAAAGAGGGTGCTGCCAATAGTTACTAACTTCGATTTCTTCGCATTTCTTCGCACGAGTATTCGATTTCTAGGGTAGTTTCTCTTTGGTAATGCATTACTCTGTAATACTTTGAAGTTAATTTCCTAAACATTAATCATACCACTTAGCACTGAGGAAAAAACAGGTTACCTTTGAGACAGGTGGTTTTACTTTTAATTAAAAGTGGGAAAACATTAAGCAATTAGTTAGTTGGGAAACGAAAAACATATTGCTTCAAGGTTAACCAAACTTTTCAGTCTAGTATGCCCCGAAAATATTTTCTAGCTTTAGAAAAGGAAAACTTCTCATAGAAAAACAAATTTTGTTTTAACTGTCTGCAAAATAATACAAATTTTTAGCAATCTTAACGATCCATTGATCCTTTTGCGCAATATGATGTCCGGAATGAATCAGTTATTCACCTGTGGCTTTGAGGTCTTTGGGGAGGTGCAGGATGTAGGAATGCGAAAAGCTACCCGCTCGCTGGCATTGGCTAATGGGGTGCGGGGCTGGGTAATGAATACGGATCGTGGCACAGTTACAGGCGAACTGGAGGGAACTTTGCCCAAGGTCAATGAACTCAAGTTCTGGCTCTTGTGCTTCGGAAGCGAGAAGGCATTTGTGGAGAGGGCACAATTTACGCCCACTCTAGAGATACCTGTACATAGTTATGATGATTTCACCATACGTTATCATCCGGAACGTCATGGAGATCACTAAAAAGAAGAAGAAGAAGGAAGAGTGGGGAATATGTGTTTTTTTTTTGGCGTTGACAAAATTTGATTGATTGTTTGTGGATCGTCCGTTTTAATAAACCTGGCATCTAACTATATTTAACTTGGTTTCGTCTTTCAACATCATTTATTATAAGTTGATTTCAAACTAATTAAGCTCATTGGCTCAAACTACAAGATACTAACACGCACAGAAAGTATCTATAGACACATATGTATCTATGTATCTTTGGACAGACAGACACCTGCAGCCTGTGGCTAGGCCGCATTTCCAGTTGAGCGCCGAACGCAAAACTCTGGCATTGAGTTTTAGACAACAACAACAACCGACGAAGCAACAGCTACAAAAACAAAACAAACAAACAGAGAGAAACACAAGAAAACAGAGAACCATAGAAATGGGCAGCCATTGTCGTTGATTCTACTTCTACTTCTACTTCTGACTCTGTCTCGATTTGTGTGTTTGCGCTTCAAGCTTTACCTTCAAATCCTAGGGTATCATGATTAACTCTGGGGTGTTCTGAACACTCTCATCGGACTATTTCAAGTCTATGATATACCACAAAATCTATCTATCTATCTGGAAAAGTAGATAATCTCAACAAATGATACAATTTCTTAGGTTTTGATTTAATTTAGAATTTTAGTAAGCGTAACTGCTAGTCACATATACCCAATAGCTCAGTTGCATATTTAACATATTACTCATGTTGTTGTTATTGTTTTTGAGTACTCGAATGCCCTCCATGGGTCGCTGGCTACAACGCCGCGCGCGACGCTAGCGTTGACGTTGACGCCGCGATGCCAATGCCGATGTTCGTGTGCACTGCGCATAATCACAACAAAATCAAATAAATGAAACGGCACTGAGAAAACAACAACAACAGCAACAGTTCGTAACAGCTTTTTAACAGAGTCAGCCTCTGCTTCTGCTGCTGCTTATGATTTTTCGCGCGCTGCTTGCGTGTGTGTGTGTGTGTGTGTTGGCAACATCGTTGCGTACGTAACAGGCGCACAGCAACAAAGAGCAGCAGTATTTGATACGCAAGAAACAGCGGACAGAAAACATTTTTCCATGCTGCTGCCTGTTTATGTTGTTATTGTTATTGTTGTTGTTGTTGCTGCGCTATTTTTATAGGTTAAACTGCAAAGTGCGTAAGTAGTTGTTGTTGTTGCTGAGAGAGTGAGTATGAAAAAGGGGGTGGGTGGGGCGGTCGAGAGAGAGTCGGTGTGGATTTTTACTAGTTTCAGCCGGCCGGTGTCGTTGGCATTTTACAGCCAGAGAGAGAGAGAGAGTAAAAGAGAGCGCCGTTTACACATGCACGCATACTTTTGCACTCAATAGAGCTTGGCGAGCGGGTCTCTCTCTCTCTCTTACAACAGGCTTCTAGTTTGCCGTTGTTGTCGTTTTGCTTTTGAGTGATTCTTGCCTTTGGGCTGTCTGGCTGGCTGGCTGGCTGGCTGTTAACGTCGGCTATAAAAGTGCCCGGCAGCGTCAGTTGGCACTCAATGCGGGCGCTGGAGTGTAAGAAGATGGAGGAAGGTGGTGGAAGAGAGAAGAAGAAGGAGACAAACTGACATTCCTTTGCGCATTCCACGCGTCGCTTTTGCTGCTGCTAGCGTCGCTGTTGGCTTTGCTTCCGGTGTCACTTCCTTATTTAGTTGTTTACAGTGTTGTTGTTATTGTTGTTGCGAGGGGTTTGTGTGAAATTTGAGTGGATAAACCACCCAACCACCCAGCATGATTGTCCTTGTTACAGTTTCACGACAAATAAGAAGACGGGCGGGAAAACAAAAACATTTCAACTTAATTTAACAGTCATCAAAATGGAATTCAATTTGCGTGAAAGGCGAACAGAAATTGAAGCAACAACAACTCAACTCAACTCCACCTCCTTTTTTTGCTCCTCCGTCTTTTCACCTGCGCTTCGACAAAGTATTGTTGTCATTAGTCTCATTATTATTATTATTGGGTTGGCTATTATGTAGTAATCAAATTTATAGCACACTTTACACACACACATACAAATATATATGTATAATAGACGACGTGCCTGGCAACGGCGAAAAAAACAAGTCGGAAAAACTTTTATGACGCCAAAATAAAGAAAAAAAACGAAAAAAAAAAAATACATACTAATAAAAATAACATACAAAATTATTACAACGAAAAAAAGAAAATGGAAATTGAAAATGAGTTGAGTGGCACTAATACACACACACACGTACAAACATACATACATAAATGCAAACACTTTGCACAAATATTTGTGTCATTAAACAAATGACAAACGAATTGGTTTGAACATGAAAGCTGAAAAGCAGCCAACAGCAGCAGCGACAGCGACAGCAAGCAAGCAGGCAGACAGTGGACAGCGACGCTGGCAGTGCTGCTGACGTTGACATGCAACAATGCGCGTTTCGGGCAAAAAGCTAACACGAAAAACTGATAAGCCAAAAGTAACAGAGACAGCGACAGCGCTGTTAAGCCTAACAGACAGCGTTAACATAACGAAACAATTTGCCAGCAGCCACCCCCACATACAGTTACATACACACACGCACTCTCACTCACTCACTCACTCGCACACACACACTGACCGACTCTCTTATAAACGCGCACAAATTTTACAGTGCTTAAAAAAAATTCGCTTGGCTGCGCTGCTGCTGCTGCAACAATGCAAACGCAAACTTTCTCGCTGCTGGCGTCGCTGCCAACAGAGGACTGTCCGCATTCGGTTCGTGCTGCTTCGCTTGCAGTGGCTCGTGCCAGTTATAAACCGACTGCCAAACGACGCACGACAACAGCAGCAGCAGCAGTAGAAATCCGAAGCAGCTTACTTAAATCCAACAACAGCAACATTAACAGCAGCAGCAGCAGCAACTGACAGAAATCAGAAGCCGAAAAGCAAAAGAAAAAGCAACAACGCTTTTGCTGTGTGTGTGACCAAAAAAATCATAATAATAATAATAAAAATAATACAAAATTAAAAAAAGAGACACAAATAATAAACATAAAGTGTGGCAAACAGTTGAAAGCGGCTTAAAAAAGTGTTTACACATAAGAAAACAACAACATCTAAATCAACACCAACAACAGCAATTAAAAGGCAAAATATTATCAACAAAAAATTTAGCAAAAGTGCAATATTACAATTTTTGAATATTTAAATATTCTTTGTGTTTCTATTTTGTATTACTTTCTGTGTGTTTGTGCGAAATTGTTTTAATTCTTCTCCTTTTAAATAATATGAATACATTTTTTAAAAATTGTTTTTTAAATTACTTGAAAAAATTATGCAAAATATTAAAATAAAAAAAATCGATTTGAAAAAAATAATCGTAAAACCCAATTATAAATAACTGATAAAATCATTTTTAAATTCTTAAAATTTCGTTAAAGGTGTTTTTAATTAAAAAAAATAAGAATAAAAATATTTTTCAAAGTTTTCAAGTTCAAAAAACAAAAATTTTTCGGAGCTAAAAGCGTTCTTAACAATAATTGAATTTTAAAAACGATTAAAAAAGTGTTAAAATCAATTTATTTAAAAAAAATTTCAAATAATTGTTAATTGAATTGCTGCATTTTCAAAATTTTTCATTTATCTTTCGTAATTTTCGCAGTGACAAAATCTCAAATAATTCACATATTTTTTACTGTTTTTCTCAAAGAATTTTTTTGGGCCTCTTCGAAATCTTTGCCCTCTCTCTCTTTGTGTGTGTGTGTGTATTTATTTATTAGACATTTGTATTTTCTTCGAGAAATTATGCATGGCGAATGCAAATTTATTAGGTGCAGACTCATTAGATGATATACCCTCCTCATCTCCGTCTCTCTCTCTCTCTCCCTCTCTCTCTCTATCTTTTAGTCTACCTTTCTCTGTTACACATCTCTTTCTTCTATCCTCCTCTCTTGTACTCTTAAGTGGGTTTTCCAAGACGAGCGAAATTAGAAAACATAAATCAAAATATGCAAAATAAATCAAAGTGAATTGCGCATCAAAAAAAAAAGTGCGGACAATCTATTTGCCTCTCTTTCCCTTGCTCCACTCTCCCCAGTCTCTTCCTTTCTCTGTTCTTCTCTCTGTCCCAGTCACTTAATCAAGTGAAGTGCAAGCGCAAAAGGGAAGAAACAAATAAAAAAGAAAAACCAAATAAATAAGTCAAATAATTAGGCGAATTTTTTGAATATTAAACAAAAAAACGGGGAAAAACTCAAAGCAAACGAAATAAAATGAACAATAAATATTTTGATATGCATAAATTTGGAACGCGAATTGCGCGCGTATTTCAATAGGCAGAAGTTAAACAAATAACCAGAAACAGATACAGATACATTATAAGGAAAAGAAGCAGGCAAAACCTAACAAAACAATGCCATTAAAATATTTACTAATTCATAGCTAGAGGGAGAGGGAAGAAATTTCCATGGATGCAAAGGAAAACGATAATAAAAACTTCGAACAATATCGTTTTCTTAACGCCAAACAAACAAAAAACACAAAAAAAAATATCAAAGAGATATTTGTACAAAAGCAATTAGGAAAAACTCAAAAGAATTCAATATTTTTTATTAGCTGTTAGCTATTTGTAATATGTGGGGATGGGAAGCTGTGTGAACAACTTGAAAAGATATTTCTGATGATGAAACTAAATTTTAAGAATATTTCTTCAAAAGAAATTATTCTTAATCTTAGAATTAACACTTCTAGTTCGAACTAGAACTTTTGGTAATGAAACTTTAAATATAGAATTTATTCTTTATATAACTATAATAAATTCTAGAATATATAGTTAGTCGAGTAAATGACTTGAAGGCAATTAAGATTTCTGTCAGTTTCAACAGGGTTCCTATGCATGAAATGTTGCTTAAGTTGCAGTTAGATCTTCTACATAATCTAAACATTACTTAAAAGTCTTGTATTCAATCATAAGACATAGTCTTAGGGTATTTCGTATTCGTTTCAGTGTTTCTAGCTTCTTATAACTTAATAATAGCTGCTTAAATGAACGAACAGACAGACAGACAGATAGACAGAAACAAAATAGACAAATGAAATGTGCATGCAACAGCAACAACAATAACAATAAACAGGAATGAAAAGCGGCAGTAAAATGGGCGGAAAAACAAATGAATAAGAAGAAAGCCAAGTTGCTTGCTGCTTGCTTGCTTGCTGCTTGCAACAAGAAGAAATAATAAATGAAATTGCGGTCGCCCCAATGTTCCGATCATTTGTATGCATATATATGTTTGTGTGTGTGTGTGTGTTTATGCATTACAAGAGACATAATATTATTATTATATTTAATTGCTAGTACAGTTCTTATTGTTCCTTACACTTCCTTAACGATATTGTTGTTATTACTATTATTTTGTTGTTGTTGTTGTTATTGCGTGAGAATTTTTTCTCAGTGTCTTTTAACCTTATTAATAGTTGCCATCGTAATTTCGCATTAGCTTCTTTTCGCAGCCAGTTAAATGAGTTGAAAAATGATTTATAATTTTAGTGCGCATTAATTAAGGATACCCTGTAAAAGCGTAAAACGTACATGGGTAGATGAATCAAGGCTATCCATAAAAAAGAAAGAGTTTAAATGTGTAATACAAGCCAAAGTGGGCGTGGCTATGCAACTTCTCTCTCCCCCCCCCCCCCCTTCATAATATAAGTGATGAGGAGGCGTTATGCAATTTGCAAGGCTAAAATATTACGCATACGCCATGCAGGCGAGCAAAATTTAAATTACCAAAAAATTAATTGGAGAATATTAAACCAAAGACCAAAAATAGAGCAAAAAAAAAAATGCAAGTTTATAATGAAAATAAATGTATGTACATTTTAATATACTACATACATACGTACATACATACGCATACATACATACGTACATACATTTTACTATGGCTGCACATTTTGGAAGCTGTTACTTGAGCCAATGCACTTTTTCCAAATTAATTATTAAACAGCAATCAAATGTGATATAAGAGCTGGGTGGGGTGGGGGGGGGGGGGGGTGGCAGATAGAAGGGCAAGAAGAGTGTGAATGTTGCATTATTATTAATGAGCATGATAAAGTAAATGTTGTTAATTATAACATGGAAAAATGAAAAACTTCAACATAAAATTAATGAAATGTTGCAAATATGTTCAATATATATGCTGGACACTAATTAATATCGAAAAAAAAAAAAAAATAATTAATGATAAATAGTCATACAAAGTTGTGCAGACTGACAGGTGTAGTAAAATAGCAACAAACAGAAAAGCATTCAATATTTAACTTATTTTTAAAGGTTTTTCCAGTTTCAAATACAAATTTGTGAAGATGTAAAGAAAATTTGAATACGAAATATGTTTGAAGAACTTTTTTTTCAAGTTTAAAGTTTAAATTTGTATATGATCGATTGAAGAAGTTTCCTTCAACTCTATAGTCAAAGTTGTAATGTGATTTCTATTTCTATAAGAAAGTTGATCCATTGTCATTATGAAGGCTTGAATTAAGTTTATTTAGCGCTTGCTTAACGGATTACGTTCGCACTTGTTAGCAATGCTTCTCATTCGCACTCGAACTTGCTCGAGTCACTTTGTCGACCTTTCAACACGCTGCTTTTAATGGTTGGAGAAACGCGCCTATCAACACTTTTTCTGACGAGACAGAGACGAGGGAGACCGACAGACAGCTTGAGACTCTCTCGCATGTCGAGAGGCTCCTCAACTAAACTCTCTCAAACAGAATGCCCCAAATATACAAATACAACTCAATTTGATTTACGCACCCGAAAAAGAAACACAAACGGTCGTGGGAAGTAAGATGGGAAGGGGGTAAGGGGGTAACGGCATGGGTGTATCATACAAAGGTTTTCCACGAATATTTGCGACCACTTCCGTTGCCGTTGTTGTTGTTGCGACGATTTTAACCGTTAGTTTCGCTTACTTCTTGGTGTTTTTGGTTTTTTTCACTCAGAGTCGCTCATCGCTCTTCTCTCTCTCTCTCTTCTGCTAATTCGCATTAATCATACGCCGCATTGTGCACAGCATTTTATTTTATTTATTTTTTGCTTTTGCAGCAAGCATGAAAATGAAATTCAGACAACCACAACAACAACAACAGCAAAGCGCGATTTTTCTTTTTTCTGTTTTTTGTTTTTTCTTCGCATTTTTATTTTTACACGCAAATTTACTGACTGTCGACGACGACGTCAACGTTTTGCGTCGTCTTACTCAGTGTCGCTGCTGGCGTCGCAGTTGCTGCTGTTTGTATTTGCTGTTGTTGTTGTTGTTGCTGTTGTTAATGTTTTTTTTTTGTAGCTTTTGCTGTTGCTTATTTTAATGTGTCAAGGTTCGCGCGCGGCATCATATTTTGTGCTTTATTTCAGTGCGCTTCAAGCGTACAAAATTTGTTTTTAGCCACTGCTGTCGCTGTCTTCTGATAGCAAAGAAAGAGAATCAGAGAATCAGAGAAAGAGAGACATTTCGACTTTCTTTGCAATAAGAATGCAGTTAGATCTGATAGAAGTTAAGAAGCTGGTTCGAAACTTGAATGAAACTAAGCTAAAAGGACAGTCAAGCATATTTGAGCCTACTGAATACTCTTGTTGATTCCGATTGCTATCAATCTAACATATTGTACATATACATTCGGACCAAACTGTTCAAAAGTTAAGATGGTGGAATCTTAGCTTAAAGGTCTACTTGTTCCTGAGAATATTATCCTACTGGTAGCTTATCTTGATATTGATATTATAAATATAAAGATTAAGCTTTCAATCTTTTCTACTTAAAATATGCATTAGCTAGATTCTAGCTGTGAATTTGATTTCTCTCACTTCTTTAGAATGCGTTTCAATCCTAAAGCTTACCTTGCTTATCAGCAAGATATATACAATATATATATATATATATATGCAGAGACTAATAATGTAAATTCTAAGAAATTCGCTGCCTATACACACACACAATCCGAAAGGAGATGTTGGCAACGACAAAGGAGAATGGAGAAGAGAGAAGAGAGGAGAAGAAGACAACGACGAAGACGTATCGATAAATGTAAATGCAGCATTGAGTTGTGGGGATACGGGGGAATATGCTAAACGAATGTTGTAGTTGTTGTTTAGGTGAGGAGCCGTGTGTGAAGTGGTAAAGAGGGAGAGGGATAGGGAGAGGGAAAGAGAAGAGGTTAAGCCCAATGTGTGAGCGAGTGAACAAAACAGTTTTTTATTACCGCAACGGAGTCGTAAAAAACTAAATTACTTTTAAGTTTGTAAATTGTGTGAGTTGAGTTTCTTTAACGCTCTAAACGGGCCTGTCTTTTGCTCGACGCGTTTGTGTGTGTGTGTGTGTGTGAGTGTGGAACATAAGTTTAATATTGTGGCAACTTACTTACATACTGTACCCATCATCCCCTCTTCACTTCTCCCTCCCCCCTGCTCACAAACCACCGACAACCTTTTGCTCAAGAGTTTTGCATTCTTTTGTGTCACGCTTTCATCGAGAGTAGAGTAGAGTAGAGTATAGTAGAGCATAGAGATGCACACAACGAAGATGGGAAGAAGCTCTGCAAAAATACACAAAAAATGTATACGAAAAGATACATCCACCCCGCTGCCCCCCTTTCGGTGAGATAGAATAACAAATTTATGAAACGGCATTTATTCATAATGAGGCGAGGCGAGGCGAGGCGATGTCTGTCCGAAGAAAATGGGAAAAAGTGTTTGGCGCGTGTACACTCAGGGTTTTATTATGGCCACAAAACGGACAGTGCGATAGAGAGAGAAAGAGAGGGAGAAGATTGTGGGGCCAGAGGCGATTGGGTATATTGCATTGAGTGAGTGTATTTGTTTAGTGTCATAAAGTTATTAACTAGTGCTTGGATTGGATGGAGGGAAAAGTGCTTGATTAAATCGACAGCCAATGGGACAGAAGGGTAAAGATATATCATAAAGTTGATGTGAAATCATTTAACAAAATGAATATCATAAAGCAGATGTGCACATACACAAGCGACTCTATATATATATATATATATATCTATATATTCAATTACTTTGTTTCAAGAACTAATAACATTGAATACTCAATATTTTTAATTAGTGTCTTTTAAGTGTAGCCATCAATTTTACTCTTTCTATTCTTTTGCAACACTGTTTTAAACGCTTTTCGTTTCCTTTGACTAAATCTTGTGAAATAATAATGATTACATTTCGAATTGAAACACCTACTTACTTACCTACTACCCACACATGAGTGAGTATTTTAAGCACTCAGTAGGTGTATTTATTTACACACGCAAACACACACACACTGATACACACTCCATGAGAGCTTGCGACGTAATACCGTGTCAGTTTACCGTTCAATCCCATTTCGCAACTTCCCTCACATTACGTACAATAATATGTACATATACTACATACCTATATGCATATACGTGAGTGCTCTTCTTTTGCTTGGCTTTTGTCAAACCTCGCCAAAAAAAAAAACAAAAAAAAACAAAATCAAAAACTCACGAAAGAAACAACAACAAGCAAGAAACTCAGATACACTCTCTTTGTCCATCGGCTGCACTCGCACTCACACACACGCACATCACATCTTACACCTTTCTGTTTCTCTCTGTCTCTCTCTCTCTCTCCTTCTCTGTGGGAGACGGTCGACAGTCGACCCTTGGTCCCTTGTGCACCGCCTATGCGCTGCTATTTTGTATACATTTTGCATTAATTAAAAACAAAATAAATAGCAAAAGTCGCGCGCGCCAGCCGATTCGATCCAAGCCGACGGCAAGCCAAAGCCAAAGCCAAACGAAACGAAACGAAAACGAGCCGACAGCAAAGCCGAGCCGATCAGATGCGAGCCGAGCCGAGCCGAGTCGAGTCGAGGCGACAAAATAAAACTGATTTAAATGTGATTGTTTTTCTTTTATTTTACTGTTGCTGCTGGTGCTGCTGATTTTGTTTCTTTTTCGGTTTTCGTTACACGGGCAACAAGCAGCGAAAACAAAAACAAAAACAAAAACACAAGCAAAAGCAGCAACACCCACTCTCACTCGCTCTCGCTCTCTCTTTTCCTCTTCCACTCGCTGATTAGAAGTGTCTCTTGAGTATTCTCATTGTACTTGTTGTTGTTATTATTGTCTTTGCACTTGCAATTTCTGTTGTGTTGTTGTGTTTTGTATGTTTTCAATAAAATTTTCGCCGTCGTCTTTCTTTTGATTATTTTGTGAAGTCAGCGCTTTTGCATTTTTGCGCTCGCCTTTTATTGTTGCTATTCTTGTTGTTGAACTTTTTGTGTAAAGTGTTAATCGAATTGTCGTTTCGCAGCTGTCAAATCAACTTATAATCAAAAGAACAAACACACTGACTGTTTTTAAAGACTTAATCAAAAGCAAAAGTAAAAGTAGAAGCAAACCAAACACAAATCAAAAGCCAAATGCGCGAACGCAGCAAACGCAACAAAATGCACAACTGTCGACATTATACAACACTGTCGACATTCTACAATACTGCACGACAGCGCCACTATTATCAAGTCTAAGACGCGTTCAAATTATCTCTCAACAAAAGTGATTTAAAACTCGCATCAAACTCAGTTTTCAAACATAGACTTGAATATCTTAAAAACTAAACTCTTAATACTCGCTATAAACAACAACTATTATATCCTGTAAATACTACTACTATATACTTTTGTCAAATCGCGCATAACAATTGAAAAAAGATTTATCTATGAATATTTGGGTAAGATGTTGAACTGTATGCATTACATTTACTAGACTTACTTAATTACTTGCTTGATTACAATATTCCTAAACGTTTCTTTGCACACATTTTTTTGTCTCGTTCCAATAGCAACAAAAAATCCTTAAACGACCAGCGGAGGATGTTGACAATGGCGCCGAGAACTTTGAACCGCCGCACAAGTTGCCCAACAATAATAACAACAATAACAGCAACAATAATAACAACAACAACAACAACAATAGCTCAAGTGGCGGCAACGGCTCTGAAAATCTAACCAAATTCTCCGTTGAGATTGTGCAACAATTGGAATTCACAACATCGGCGGCGAACTCGCAACCGCAACAGATAAGCACAAATGTCACTGTGAAGGCGCTGACCAACACCTCCGTCAAGAGTGAACCGGGAGGAGGCGGCGGCGCCGATCAGCAACAACAACAACAACAACAACAGCAGCAGCAGCAGCAGCAGCAACAACAGCAGCAACAACACCAGCAACATCATCAACAGCATCACCAACAACAACACCAGCAACATCAACAGCATCAGCAACACCAACAACAACAGCAACACCAGCAACAACAAGGCAGCGGTCTGGGTGGTCTTGGCAATAATGGTCGTGGCGGCGTGGGTCCTGGCGCTGGCGGTAGTGGTGGTGGCATGCCCCAAGGACCCGGCGTCGGCGTCGGCAATATGGGACCCAATGTGATGATGTCTGCCCAGCAAAAGTCCGCCTTGGGCAATCTGGCAAATTTGGTTGAGTGCAAACGTGAACCGGATCATGATTTTCCCGATCTCGGTTCACTGGACAAGGATGGTGCGAATGGACAGTTTCCGGGCTTTCCCGATCTGCTGGGCGACGATAATTCCGAGAACAATGACACCTTTAAGGATCTCATTAATAATCTGCAGGATTTCAATCCCAGTTTCCTGGACGGCTTCGATGAGAAACCGCTGCTCGACATCAAAACCGAAGATGGCATTAAAGTGGAACCGCCCAACGCTCAAGATCTGATCAACAGCTTGAATGTGAAGTCCGAGGGTGGCGGTTTGGGTCATGGCTTTGGTGGTTTTGGTGTGGGTGGCATGGGTCTCGATCCGCAATCGATGAAAATGCGACCCTACCAAAGCGGACCCAATGGCAATGGGAATACCAACTCCGGCGGACCGGGCAACAACAGTTCGGGTGGTGGTGGACTTATGTCGGAGCATTCGCTCGCGGCGCAAACACTCAAGCAGATGGCTGAGCAGCATCAGCATAAGAGCGCCATGGGTGGCATGGGTGGTTTCCCCCGACCGCCGCACAACATGCAACAGCAGCAACAACAGCAACAGCAGCAGCAACAGGCACCGCAGCAGCAACAGCAACATGGACAAATGATGGGTGGAGGTGGTGGTGGTGGTGGTGGTCCTGGCCAGCCACAGCAGCAACAACGCTATAATGACTATGGTGGTGGTTTTCCAAATGACTTCAATATGGGTCCCAATCCAGGGCAACAGCAGCAGCAACAACACTTGCCGCCACAGTTCCATCAGAAGGGGCCTGGCGGTGGTGGCGGTGGGCCGGGTATGAATGTGCAGCAGCAGAACTTCTTGGATATCAAACAGGAGCTCTTCTATTCCTCACAAAACGAATTCGATCTCAAGCGTCTGCAACAGCAGCAGGCCATGCAACAGCAGCAACATCATGCACAACAGCAACAGCAGCAGCAGCAGCATCCTAATGGCCCTAAAATGGGCGTGCCTATGGGCGCTGGCGGCAACTTTGCAAAGCAGCAACAGGTGCCAACGCCGCAGCAGCTACAACAACAGCAACAACAACAACAATACTCGCCATTCAACAATCAAAACGCCAACGCCAACTTCCTCAACTGTCCGCCCCGTGGCGGCGGCCCCCAAGGCAATCAGGCGCCCAACAACATGCCCCAGCAACAGCAGCAACAACAACAACAACAGCAACCACCCCGTGGTGGTCCTAATGGTCCACAGTCGAATCCTAATGCCGTGCCAGGCGGAAATGCTGGCAATGCAACTCAACAGCAGCAGCAGCAGCAGGCAACAACAACAACGTTACAAATGAAACAAACGCAGCAGCTGCACATCAGTCAACAGGGCGGCGGCTCTCACGGCATTCAGGTGAGTCTTCATTTATTTTTACAAATATTTATTAAAATATATATATAGGTAAACTGAAATACAAAGATTTATGTAGTTACACATACTCGGTGAACGAGAATATATATATATATTCCCTTAAGAAGCGCACCTCTCAGAAAGTTGCCTTATCCAATAATATAACGCTACTTAATACCATTGACACGTATGTAAATTTCCCCCGTATGCATATTTAAGTTATCAGCGTAACGAAGTCAACAGCTTTGACAAAAAATCCGGCATTGCCGAGCAACAGCACCAACAGCAACAGCAGAGACGCAACGTTGACGCTAACGTTGACAGCGCTGCTTTGCATACCAAGTGTAAAGTTTCGACCATAAACCGACCACCCCACACACACACACACACACACACGTATACAATTGACATACAAAAGCGTCGAACGAACAAGGAACGATAAATGTTGATGCTGCTCACAGGGACCTGCTGGTGGTTGCTCTCAGAGCTTAGCGAGTTTTCACTCAAAAAAGAGTCACTCACTCGCTCACTCAGTTGACTGACTCACTCATGCTCTCTAGAGCTCTCACTTGCTCTCTAGCATTTATTCACCCCACTCGTTGGTGTTTAACCCTCCTTTAGCTCTGTGCGCTGCCCAAAGTTTATCTCTGTCCATTAATTTTACCACACATCTGTTCATAAAATTGTCAGTCGACCTGGCGTTCGGCTTCAGTTTCGTTGCTCGTGTTGGCTCGTGCAGCGGCAGCAGCAGCAGCAAACAGAGACGGAATCCCGTTACGCTAAACGAACAGAGAGACTGTAGCCATGTGCGCCATTTTCATTACGTGCTGCACGATTCACAGCAGCAATATTAATAGTTGTTGCTGTTGCTCCAATTTCTATTGCTGCTGCTGCTGCTGGTGCTGTTGTCTAGCAATGGTTTCGTCGTCGTTGGCTTAGCACAAAAAAGGATGATAGAGTACACTCCTCAGTCTCAGTTATTCGTCCTTATGTTGACTTTCTGTATGTCGCATGTCCGTCCTTCTATCCACTTTTAACCATTAGGGTTGAGCGTTACACAGATTCTCATTTCCGTTAACAATTGGCCAGGCCGGGTTCCGAGTCAAAGTTAATCGCTCTGAATACCTGTATGCTGTATGCATACCCCTATAAACGTATGAATTAAATATGTAATTACAGTTACACGATTCTATATGATTAAGCCCTTATACACAAGCAAAAGTGTATTAGCTGGAAATTTCTATTTTCTCTTCAGTTGTATTTGTGAGTACTTTGAAAAGTTGATTAATCCTTTACTTATATTCCCGTCTATTCACAATATTTATGGGTGTTCAGAAATTAACTCATGAGTATTCATTTTGCATGCAATAAGTATTTGAATGTAAACTTTACCTTGTTATAAAGAGTACTCACAGTATTCATAAGTACACTCACGAGTATATTCACTTTACACAATCATTCAAAAGTATTTAAGTGCATACTATTTCTTTTAATCTGAAACTTTTGTTCAGCACTTAATGTCGAAAGCAACTCCCATCTCTCTCCCTCTCGGGTCTCATTACAAACTGTGAAAGCTCTTCACTCAAATGATATTCTTATGGTATATTCAGTCATGGCACATGGCCCTACCTAACCCATATTCATTATCCGCTCCAAATTGTTTTCCTGTTATTTCATAGCACCAAAAGCAACAGCAACAAAAAACATTTCATTTACAAAATGAAAGTGCAAAACTTTTTAAGTTAAGTTTCATGTCGCTGAGTAGTTTTCATCAGCAAAAGCAAAAGCAGCCAAAAAACGAGAAGAGCGACCAAAACGAGCAGAACTCGTTGGGTACTCTAGTTGTTGTTGTTGTTTTCATCGCTTTTGGCTTTGCCTTTGCTAAAGGACACGGGTGAAATTTCCGTTTTATGCTTTAGCCGAGTCCGAGTCCAAGCGCAGCAGCAGCAGCAACCAAACTCAAGTTTTCCCATGAATTTTGTTCATGCATTACGAAGTGGTAGCCGCCGCACCTTCCCCACCTTCACTGCGCTCCGCTTCTTAACCTCCCCCTGGTTTTCAGTTGGTCTATTCGGTCAGCAGCATCCCCTATACATATATACGTATATACGGATGCATATAGAAATAGTTGTGCTAGTTGAGAAGAGCCCAAATCTCAACGGTCCCACAACGAGCAATGCAGGATAGGCAAAAAAAAACTTGTTGACGATTGAGATTGAAATTTGGTTTAGTTGACCTGCCACCCACACTTCCAGAGTAGAGTTGCCATCCTGCGGAAATTAACCTCCAGTTTAACATATAAACACACCCACACACCCTTCTATTTAAGAGCTGTCAAAATCAACGCATTGACTTTGAGGTTGTACGCCAGCAAAGAAGAAGGCTTTTCTGCGTCTTGTCTTATTTTGGTCGAATGAAACTCTCCAAGTCAACACGTTCTGTATATACACATACACTTGGCTCTAACGATATATTTGCATAGGACTCATTAATGGGACCGAGCGATAGCCCATGGTACACCCTCAAAAAAACAAAAGCCTTCGCTTTCACTGAGGGTAGCATCATCATCCACAATGAAAAATAATAAATAATAAAAAAAATATGTATATATAAAAAAAAAGGAACAACTCTTGTCGAGAGTGCAAGAAATGAACACGCAGCGTGTAAAATGTACAATAAATATTTCAAAAAAAAAAAACTCTAGCAAGAAGAGAGAAGTGCCGCGAAGGGCGTGTGTGGCCACAGCGAAGAAAAAATGAAAGAGAGAGGAAAAAAAATACGCAAATGAAATGAAAATAAATCTTCCTGGCTAATATTTGCCTAACGAGCTTTTTAGATGCCCCAACGAGAATTGAGAAAAGGAGTGAAAGAAAGCAGGAGTCAGAGAAAAACCAAATGCATAGTATAGCCAAAAGAATTCTGAAATCATATGCACAACAACAAGTTTAAACGCTTGAAACAGATTAATGTCAGAGACATATTCTGCTTCATGTCATTAAGGCTTATAACTAGCTCTTGCTCTTTAGAACTACTGCTGGAAACTTTGATAGAAGATACTTTAAAGACATTTTTTTCAGTATCCTTAAACTTTCATATAACCAAAATGTTTCATAGGAAGATAGGCGTTAAAGAGCTTGATAGATTCGATTTCGTTTTCTACTTGCTCTACCTTGGCATTTTTTTCACTATCTTGCACCCGCTCTAGCTGCTACTCTGTCCACTACATGACGCTAACGTCATTGAAGCCACACGATAACAGCGACAGCAGCAAAAGCAACAGCAGCAACAGTAGCAACAACAGCAGCAACAGCGATGCCAACGACATCAACATTGGTGTTGGCGTCTGTCTAGCTGTTGTTGTTGATGTCTTTGGTCGTTTGGGTCGTTGTGTAAAAGTTCAATGAATTCAGAAATGTTCACATTTGCATGTCCTGCATTAACTCGTTAAAATGCCAGCCACACAAACAAAAACCCCCAACAGAAAAAAAAGAAAAACATTTAAAAGCAGCTCAGAACAACAATATTGCTAACCATTGTGGAACTGCCAAAGAATTTGTATTTAAACACGTTTTGCTGTCCGTATGTGTGTGCGTGTGTGTGTGTGTGAGGAGTACAAAAGGAATAAGTCGAAACAACATGAACAAAATGCCTGGGCGCACAAAAGTATGCAACGGAAATGTGCGAAACGTGAAAATGTGCGGAAATTATATACTTTTCAAGGGTGCAGATTTGAGTGGGCGCAACAAAAAACCAGTTAAAAGTGGGCGAGGTTTGTTGTATATCGTAGAGTGTCAGATTTTTATGACTTGCCGCGCGTCAAGTTAATGAAGTTGCCAGACTTAAGCTACACATGCGACCCGGCGAAAGCAAGAAAGTATTATCGTAAGAGCGAAAGAGAAAATGGCGAATGGCAAATGGCCTTTGTAATGCCTTTCCGTCGCTGTGTATCAGTGGGCAATAAATAATTTATAACCATAACGTAACAGATCCTAGAGACCCCGAAAAAAAAAACTGAACCAAAGACTCAAGAACTGAGCGTTAAAAAAGCTGCAACGAAACGAGCAAAAAGCAAAACGAGTCAAAATTGCGAATTGAGCCGAGTCGAGAATCGGTTTTGAGTCGAGTTGAGATTCGTTTACACTCCGGACAGTCAAGTTGCATTGCGCCGGCGCCAAGGCAATAAAACGAAGTAGTCTTGTACGAGAGTCCAGCACAGTTTGCATGGCTAGGTAGATACCCTAGAAGTGGGAGGACTTTCGAAAGTGCAATGTTGATAACGAGTAGATAAATAACAGGAATTTTACCGTAGAATTGTAATCAATACAGAAATAATATTCCAACAAATTAACAGTTGAATCCTGATTCACTCACCTCTTACTGCTCATCAAGTGTAGGGTATCACAGAATGCCTTAACTGTCTTTTGGGTTGGCTTGTTGACTGCCTGGGCGGCTAAACTGTCGAGGGTCTCTTGGCAGAGAGGGCGGTTGGGACTGAAGAAGCTTCAGAGGAAAACATTCGAATTGTTTAACAAACTCGTGACATAATTCGTTTGTTATGTCGTTGAGTGTGGTCCCCACGCCCACGCCTACTAAACCCAATCCCAGTCGACCCCCACCCCCACTCTGTCCGCCTCTGTCGCTGTCTGTCCAGCGAGGCGAATTGAGTCGAGGATTATTGTAAAGTTATGCAAAAGTGTTTTAAGAGGGTTATATATATGTGTATATATATATTTTATATATATGTATACATTTGTTGCTTGGAGCTGCTGTCTTTAACGTTATAGGACCGCTATTCTATTTAACTACTAGTTGTTATAAAAACAAGCAGTTCGATTGAATTTAGGAATCATTGCAGAGAGAAGAAACTTTTGCCCCTAATTTTTTGTTCGAAAATCACCTGAAATATTTATGGCATAAACTTAAACAACAAATAACGAAGTGGAACAGCAGCAGCAGCAGCAGCAGTAGTCGAATCATCGGCAGCAGCAGCCGAGTGTACCCTAAATGCCATAAAATCTGTGCCAGGGTTGCATTCATAATTCAAAGGCCCGGTGCCAAACGGAATATGGCATGGAGGGGAATATTGTGTAGTTACTTTTGTTAGTTATTTGTTGTACACGAGGTGGGGAGAGGAAGAGAGGAAGAGGGAGGATGAGGTTACCCCCATATCCATTTAAGCACATCCTATCAAACGATGAGCCCCTCCGACCCACCGCTCCGCTTTTTTCCGTCATTTTGTTTTAGGCCGCTATTACACAACGCATTTGATGCTCTCAAAGGTCACATTATTTACCTTTTATATTCCCATTCGTGTGTGTTTGTATGGTAGGGGTTCTCTAACTGTAACATTATAACAAGTAACAGTTGGCCAAGTCGTATGAAGCGTGTTGCAAGCTTCATTGGGAGGGGGTGGGTAAAGTTTGGTGTTGATGCTGAGTTTTTCGTTGCGAAATTCTCTGCGCTTCGCGTCGGTTTCGTTTCTTCTTCTCGTTTTTTGTTGCGTTGCCTCAGTGTGCTTTTGGCTAAAAAGAAGTTTCATAAGCTTATGCTGCTGCTTCAATCAATTTTGGCAGGTGTTGATGCGTTGAAAGTATGGCCAGAGGGCAACCAGCAAGAGCTTGAAGGAGTTTGAGGATATTTTTACGGTTAGCTCTTAAGTAATGAAGCATGATGAACTTTGTTGAGAAATCTATTTGCTATATGTTTTATTTATTATCATTTTGACTTCTCTTCCAATCTCAGTTTTCTTATCAACCTACAGTTACCCTTCTCTTTTCTGCCTTCCTTGCTTTCCCCCTCAAAAGTGATTTGAACCTTGTCAAACTTCAGTTTTAGCCATTTTCCGAATGGTTACCCATCCTCCCAAAAGGCAGCCATCACCTGGTCAGCGGGCAGCTATACCAATTCCCCCTTGAGCTCCAACCGGCAATTTCATCTAGATGGTGCTTGTATGTTTGTATAGGAAATGTGAACTGGTTTTGCTGCGAGAAGAAATTCTCGTTTGTTTCGTTCGCTGGCATAAAATTTAATATTTGCGCGTGTGCTTAACCCCAACTTGGTGCGTTCTTTATCCCCCCCTCCCCCTGCCCCTCCCTCTTATCTATCTATCTTGCGTGTGTGTGTGATTATTATGCCATGTAATCTGCTTGACGACGATGTTGAGCGTTAAGCGTGGCAAGTACTTTTAATACTTTCTTCTTCATGGGCTTCTGCTTCCGCTTCTGCTTCGTTTGCAGGTGAGGCAAACCCAGGCCAAAAATTCCTTCAGCGACCCTTGGGGAATTATCCATACATTTTCGTTGTGCAACACTCACACACACATACTAACACACTTTGCGCACATATATATATTCATACATAAATATTTCAGTTTTTAATCTATTTTAATGGATATTATTTGAAATGAAGAAACTTTATTTTCTTCTTGGCCCAGGTTTTACATTTTACTTTCTATAATTTGCTTGTCGCCATTCTTCCTCGCTTTATCTCCTTCCCAATTTCTTTCTTGCTGTTTCCTGCTGCTTATGCGCTAAGTTTAATTTTTCTAATCTGGCCATAGAAATTGCAGACAAATCGTCTTGTTGGACGCTCGAAAGTATGCAACACTTTTTCTGCTTGTCTGCTCCTCGACTTGTATCTACTCTACGACTGAGTGTTTGTGTGTATTTGTGTATTTGTGTATGCGCTCTGCAATCAGCTCACGTCGCATATTTATAGGCTGCCAGGCATAAAAAGCGATTTCAACTCAAGCTCATCTCGAGCCGTTTGCCAAAAGATTTACAAAATGTTTTTTGCCAGCTTTTGCAAAAGCTCGCATTAAGTATGTGAGTGTGCATGTGTGTGTTTTATATTTGTTGTTCATACCCTTTATCATTTTGAGCTCTTTTCTAACATAAATCGAAAAGCAGCTCAAAATATTAGACTACAAGACAAACATTTCTTCCAAAATATTGTAGAATTATGTTTGTTTATTTGTTTCAAAATATTGTAGAAATATGTTTATTTATAACTCTCAAGTGTTTTAACCTTAAAAAGAGTGTTAGCAAGTCGATTATGCTTCAATTGTTGGCTTTCTAATAGTTTCATCTTGTTTCTAGTCACTTTTAGCTAGCTTGTTAGTTGCAGGCGCATTTGTTTAGGCCACAGGCTCAAAGTTTGTTATCACCGACTGCAGTTGAATATTCAAATTAGTTTTTATTTATTTTGTGGGGCCAGGCCAAAACAGTTGCCAAAACACCGAGAGGGAAGAGATAAGAAAGGCGCGGGTGGGGTGAGGAGGCATACCAAAAAGTGTTTGTACAATTTGTTTAAATTTCATGCCACTCCAGACAGATATTCATATAAAATGTGCAAGTTACTGTAAGTATATATGTATGTGTGTGTGTGTGTGTGTGTGTGTTTGTGTTTGTGTTTGGATGAGACATGCAAATAGAATATAAAAATCGCTTCATTCTATGCAAAAATGTCAAAGGCAGACGAGAACCCAAACAAACGAACGGGTTGAGACCTGGACAAGTGCACAATTATTGTTACAAAGAGACGTTTATAGAGAGACAGAGAGACAAACATATACATATAGAAACAAATGTAACAACACAAACACACACAACATTTGAAATTCCATTAAAATTTGTTACTCTGTGTTTTCACACACAAAAACTGTACACTTACAAACAACCGAACAACCAAACAACCAAACGAAACGAACAAACAAGCAAAACATTAAAGAACACACACATATTAGACAGGGGCCATCATAAGCGAGTGATAGAGAGGGTGCAAGCGGGAGTTGGGCAGCATGCTGCGTATACGCAACATTTGCCAGCCGTGTGAAAACAGCAAAGTTCATTTTATTAACTGTTTTGCTGCCACAGGACGACGCACAAATCTGTTATATATATATATAGTATATATATGTATATAGGCTCATAAATATGTCTGACCTGCCCACGCTCTCTCGTTTTGTACCTCCTTGTAACCTTCCTGCACCCACAGTCACTTCATCAAATTAATTACTTTTTCAACAACAATTGTGGGTGGTCGCAAAGTTGTTGTTTTTACTTATACATTTGCCTTGTTTTATTGCCCTCTGGCATTTATAATCAACGCACGCAAACTCGAGCTACAGCTTGAAAAAGATTAGAGATTCCAATCTGAGGATTATCCTAAAAAGCGCATAGAGCAGAGCAAGCGGCACCATAAAGAGTTAAGACCATAAACTTCTCTCTTCTAATTAGTTATGATCTGTTCATTAGAACCGGAAAAATATATATTTCATTTCATATTCAATTAAAAAGCTTTTTAGCTAAACATCGCTTTTAACCAGTTATGCTTAATAATATAGTTGTAACACTTGAATTGCGTGTTAGAAGTGTTCTTTTCGAAGCTTCCCGCAAAGAGTTGAATAGCATAGGAGTCATGTGAAGAAGTTTGTGACGTCATTAAGTGCAATTAAGTGCCATTTAAAAAATAGTTCAAGGAGCGACAAGAATGGAAAATCAATATGAACACACACACACAAGTAGAAAGAACTCTGCAACTCGTCAACAGACGGTAACTATATTCGACTTCCTTCCCCCCCAAACACACATACATGTCGGTAGTAATAAAGTTATTTAGTCATATGTCAAAATATGTTTTCGACAAATTTTCACATTTCAATTAAATGGTAAATGGCAAATGGCAACCCCTGGCAAAATGAGGGCGGTTCACTTAGAAAAACGAAAACTCTCTTTTAGAGAGGGGAGGACAGCGCGAACAAAACCTCTCTCGGCAAGAGGCACACATGACAAGGACAACGCGCCTGTAATTAAAAAATATATGAAAGGACTCGCAGAAAAAAGCACAACACAAACGAAATGGGCAAGAAAAAGGGCCTCTAATATAACCACAACAAACGACAAATGACAAAACAGTACAAACAAGACTGAGAGACAGAGAGGTGGAGTAGAGATGGAGTAACTAGGCAGTTAACCCACCTGGCCAACATGGCGTATGGCGTATGTGTAATTTTATATATTGTCACAGTCTTTGCGTCTTCCGCACTTTTGATCTTTTTGCAAAAGCGTAGAGGTAGAAAACTTTGACCAAGGCATTAAACTGGCTAACGAGATGATGGCACAGACAAACAAACAACAAGAAGGGCGGGTCTGATGGCTGGTAGGGGAAGGAGATGGTCAGGTGCGTGTCTGAAGCTCGTCACTTCAAAGTCCTTGCGTAAAGTAATTGAAAATGTAAATGGTCGACACAACAAGAAAGTGTTAATACAACCACTCACTCTCTCTCTCTCTCTCTCTCTCACTCACTCTCACTCTCATATTTGCTTATCCAACAGTCTAGTGATGCGAGTGTATTGAAATGGGAAAGAGTATTGCCGAGTCGATTAAATTGTATGTGTTAAAGTTCAGTTGCCACTAAAAGAATAACGTTTACGAGCAAGACATAGCAGAACGATTTTAATGACTGCTGTGAAGCTTTTGCGTGCATGAAATAGATAAACTATAAACATGTACGTATTGTGTGGATATTGGTTTTTGGGGCTTAAGACGATTTAAATCTCAATAATCCTTGTCTTAGTTTTGAAATTGATATAAGTTTAAGACTTCATACTCTCCCGTTGTTGATTGTATAGATAACTTTATCGAGCTTAGTTGACAACAATTAAAGTGTAGCTTAACTATCAGCTTACTTTCATGCTGTATAATTGAGCTTTTCTCTCGATATATGTGATAGGTTTTGGGGGCTTAATTTTGTGGTATTCACTTTTTTTTTGTTGGTATTTGGGGATATGTTTTGTTTAGCCCGCCGCATTTGTGGCCTGCCAAACGTTTTGTGTTTTTGCTTTTATTGTTATTATTAATTGCTTATTATTTTAATGCATGAGCAACAGCCGCAGCAGCAGCAGCAGCAGCAGCAACGGCAATTGAGTACCCTTTTAGCTGGCAATTTCGTTGTCAGCTGCAGCTGTGTGCGGTTGGGCAAATAAATTTAAGTAATTAACTTTAACGGCTGGCGTTGTTTGGTTATTTCGTGGGGATTTAGTTAAATAGAATTTTTATGCTTGAGCTTTTCTTTCATTGATTTTTAGTGTCAGCCACAATATCCTGCATCGTGCAACCTAGTTGTTGCAAACCCCATTTGCATTTAGTGCAAATCAATGTGAACATTTCGCTCAAATACCAAATGCGAATACAATTCAAATTCAATACATTCATTGTGCTGTTGGCCTGGTCAATTTCGATCTGCTGATGATGATGATGTGCCCAGCAAAGGTGTGCTACAAAGAGGGGTTGTGGCGAGACGAGGGGTAAGGCCTGTGTCATTGTGCAATGTATGCAATAATTTTTGCTGCGTGTTGCTGAACAATTTCTGCGTTTTATTCCGTTTACACTATTTCTACCTGCTGTTAGCATTTGTGTGTGTGTGTGCTTTGCTGCTGTGACTATTTGGTGAGTGCGTGTAAATAAAATTAGCGTCTGTTGAACTTTTAGACATGGCCAAAATGGCCATCATGGACATTTGCACAACTTGCAAAATGCGTGCGATTTACTTTTACATTAGAAAGCTCGAATTTAGATTGAAATCCACATGCACAAAGATAAAAAGATTCTTTTGATAAGTTGTACTTAAATTTCCTCATAGATTATATGATATCTTTTTGATCATCTTAAGTTTTTTTTTCCAGACTTGGCTTGAAATCTTCTTTGCAAGTTGCATTTTTGCGGTTGCGTTGACAAATAGTTTGGGCATTTCATTTCCGCCCCTTTTGCAGTAGCTCGAAAACTTCCATGCATATCTTTAGTTCCCGTCGTCTCTGTACACAGTTTTTCCATCTTTCTGGGCACTTGGCACGTTCCGTTTGGCATTTTTATAATAACGCGTCTGGTGGTGGTGACTCAGACGCGAGTTGCGCGCGTTTCTCTAGCGTTTCTTATTGCAAGCAGATGTTGCTGCAGTCGCCACACAGCTGTGTGCCACTCAAGTCACACACATACAGAGAGCCAAAAAGAATTCTTCTCATTGCTATTTTGATTTCGTCGTCGTCGTCGTCTTCTACTGTTTATTGTTGTTTGCTGTTGTTGCCATGCAGCTGTTTTATCTATCAGATGCTTTAGCTCTGACTCACTACAACAACAGCAACAACAACAACAGAAACCTAAAGCAAGCTTCTTGCCTCATTATCGTAATGCCTTATCTGGTTCTGTGGATTTAAACGATAAGTGCCTCATACATATAGTTAGTAAATAATAAGTAGAGTACTAATGAGAAGCTTTCTCTCCCTCTCTTTCTCTTTCGCGTCATTATCATCATCACATACTGTAGCATAGTTATGCTTTGATCTGCTCGCATAAGCCAATTACAATCGAGATACGAGATTGTTACTAGCTCATTATCAAGTGCAATTATTGTTCAATTGATATATTGAACGGCACGCAATGAATATATTTTGCTAAATCACTTGCATTACACATTTCCCAACCAATTAAAGTTCAACCAATCAACAACAACAACAACTGTTAAATTATAATTATATATATATATATAGTTCTTAAGTCATTAAGAGCTTAACGATTTGTGCTTTTGTTTTCTTGCCCCATTACAAAACAGATGCATTTTAATTTTATCGATGAAACCCGGAAGCTGAAAAGATAAAATAATTATTAGCTAATAACAATAGTATAAAGCTTACATCAGCTTTTACTTCATGTTACTCTAGAAAAGCTCCAGCATTATTGTTGAAAGTCACAAGTCAAAGTGGGTTTATTCTTGGTATAAGATCTGATCGAATCTTTCAACTGAATTTTGCTTTCTTGTGCTTGTGATAAACTGGATTTACTTAGAATCTAAGTTTAGAATTATTTGGTGAAATCATATTTTCTGTACATTTTGTTTGGTATTATTTATTTTATATATCTTATAAACTGCTGAGCTTCTTTTTTTTTCGTGTGCAGCTTTTTCATGTTATGTACAGAGCTTTTTTGGCATGAACATTTGCAGGTTGTCCGTTACGCCATTTGTGAGGCCATTAACTTTGACAAGCGATCCATTTAAATGCATTCATAAATTGTACAGGTGTGTGTGTGTGTGTGTGCGTGTGTGTGTTGCAATGCAATGGTCAGTATCATGTCGTTGTCCAATGAGCTGGACCCCTTAAATTAAACCAACAAAGTAACAAATCGAATACACAACGTACTATACACAATACCATGGTACTGCCGCAATCCACAGCCCACAAAGCGAGCACAAATGATTTAAGCGGACAATTCCCCAAACTCCCCCACACACATACACACACACACACATATGTATGTACTGTATATGTATTTGTATATAGAAGTACTCTATGTGTGTGTGTGTGTGTGTGATGTAGTGCAGTTCATTTGGGGCTAGTGGCGGCAGCCGTTGCATGTTTTGTTGGCTGGCTCTGTCCCTGTTAAAATTGGGGGTTTTGGCTTCTATACACGCACCCCTTTAACCCCCCCCCCCTCCCCTCATCACACCCCTACCCTTCATCTTGTCCCTTTTGCATATGGCGCTCTCCTTTCATACCCATTTATGCCAAAATTTAATTTATAATTATTGCAAGTTTAATTTATGATCATTGACATGCTGCAGCATTCAAACATACACATACACACACACATACATAGGAAAAAGAGGTTTGGATGGGGCGGTAACTGAGATTGGGGTCTCTTTGTGTCTCTATACTACAACTACAACTACTATGTACGAAAAGGTCCCTTTCCTCCATGCATTGTGTGCTAACTGCAACTGTTTCAAAAGTTTCAACACACATACTTCTACATATAAACGCGTTCTTTCTCCCTCTCTTGTTATGTCTATAGCTGCATCTCTTTCGCGTGCTTGTTGCCCGATACATACATACATACATACATATATTGACATTTACCCTCGAGCCTGTAACTCGAATCCTTTGGGCCACTCACCGCTCATTCAAACTTGCCTCTGATATACCACAACAACTCTAGTTGTTGCTTCTCTTGTTTTTGTTGTTGTTGTTGTTGTCATCGAGCTGGTAAAAGTTAATGCTACTTCTACACCGGGAGTAGATGTGCTGTTATCATCGAGAAACATACCTTAACTGTCTTTCTAACTAGTTAGGCCAAAATACTATGTTCAAGTTGAGGTTTAAAGTGCGATTTAAACTTTTGATTTTTCATTAAGTCTCTTAAGACGCCTCGAAAGTAAAGCTTAAGTCATTATGTCCAGATTCCTTTGAAGCAAAAGCTGTTATGGCATTGTTTTTAATCGTATTATCTTTGGTATCCCTTAATCTTAATCCCGCCCAAGTCGATAAGTGCCGATAAACTTTATACTTTATGCCCTCCCTGCTCAACCTGCTCCTTTGCTTGCCCTCATTTAGTAGCTAGCTGTCATTTCCAATTAAAAATCAAATTCGCTACGCTTTAACGCCTCGCCAAATGAGATTTCCTGCGCCTTCCTTTCTCTCTCTTTCTCTTCTTCTCGTCATAAATTCGTTAAATATTGCAAGCACCTAAACACAAATATGGCGACTAGAACGTAGAACGGAAGAGAGCGGAGCTAGTTTATGTCACAGAAATATCAAATGACAGAGAAACCACCCATCTTTGCTAACCCCTCGACTCCTTTGGGCTTGTGTTATGTCTCGTGTCTCTTCTGGCCACCAGGACAACGACACATTCTCTTGGCTTCATTTAGATTTTTTTGGCTTCCGTGCCAAAAAACACAAAATGAAAATAAGGAAAAACATGAAGCAAAGCGGAGCAGTTGTGCTGCCTCTTCCTCTCTCCATGGTGGGCGGTTAACAGGGTGGGACTGTAGGCGTGGCCCTATTTGCTAATTTCATTGACTCTCCGCTCTGGTCGGTTGCCAAATAACTGCATCCATCGTTCATTGAGTGGGCGGCTGTTGCTATAGTTGCTTTTCAGTTGCTGATCTCAATTGCTTTTCTTTCTTGTGTAGGCAAACTTTAAGTAACTTTAATTATCCTGCGTCCTTCTTAGTCGTTTCTATTGCAAATGATTCTCAGACAATAGTAGATAGAAAAAACTACTTGATCCTTAGTTAAACTACCGTTATAAAATCAACTTTGGATAACGAAAGCTGTTTCTTTGTTTTAAGTTATATAAAATGGAGGAACGTAAGAGAGCATTGAAAATGTTATGCAATTTTTTTAGGGTCAATTCAATGTTCATAATAACATTTCGGAGACAGTTATTTCTCGTTCCATTTGTTATTTTAGCGTCAATTTAAACCGCATAATATATGCATGGCTCGACTTATGCATACTTAATCTCACATACTCATTTTCAATTATTTTAAGTGCCGGGCAACAAGTTTTGTCGCATATATTTTAGGGTATTGTGTGTGTTGATTTGTTCTCGGTACAGTTGCGTTCTCAGTTTTTGAACTACTTATGTTTTTGTTGTTATATTTGGTTTGGGGGGCAGCCAATAAGAAGAAACAGCCCCCAAAGCAGACTTGAAGTTTTATTTCTGTTTTTTTTTTGTTTTTTTTGATGTTGTAGAGCGACCCCACGAACACACATACACACATATGTCGCACACTCACACACACACACACTTACACACACAATGTGGCATAGTCACATATATCATTGTCAAGTCTATATGCAAGGCAGACCCAGACCCAAACTCAAAGAAGAACCCAAGGAACCCCGGACACCCGCCTATCGCGCTGTCCGCCACCAAACCGACAGCAGCAGCAGCATTCAAGTTGCCCTCTGCTCAAATATCGTTCCCTTGGCGGCAGCAACATACAGGGTGGGCGGGAAGGTGGAGTGCGGGTTGGCATGCGGCAATCTTTTTGGCTTGTCAAATGCGCATTTCCTGCTTACGACGAGTCCTTGCTGTGTGTGTGTGTCTATGTATATGTGTGTATGTGTGTGTGCTGGTGTGGGTGTGGGTGTGTGTGTGGGCTTTGCCCGGTTTGTCTCCAGCGCAATCAATATGGCGGCGCTTGGGGTAATAGCTTAGGATTTACGCGCACGGCTTACAGAGCCATACAGTGACATGGGCATGGGCATGGGCAAGAGGTAAGAGGAAAAGGAAGAGCGAGACTATTGCTCCTCGCTGCTGCTGCTGCTCAGTTCAGTTGAGTTTCTGCTCCGTTTGGTATTCCTGTTCCTGTCGTGTGGTTACGTTGACGTCAACGTTCTCGCGCGCCAACTTGACGCAGTTACCTTTTAAAAACTTTTTTTCTTTTACGCTTTTTATTGATATTTTATGTATGTGTAGTCGTTATACTGTTTCTTCTTCTTCTTCATCTTCTTGTTCTTCTTGGTGGGCGGTTTAAGCCTCGGTGCCCTGTTTTGGCCTTTTTATGAAAAGCTGCTGTAATGATTTGTTTTATGAAGTCGTTCGTGTTGCCAACCATGTGCAGCTCAATAACCAAGCGCCCACCCCACCTCCTTCTCCCCTCGTAACACATCCTTACACTTTGTCAAAGGTGCGCTTCAAAGTATGCTAGTTAAAAGTCAGTTAGTATATGTGTGTGTTTGTCCAATGACTTAGTTATAGAAAGAAAGAGAGAGAGAGAGAGAAAGAATCCTTACAAAGTATTTCTTTAATACAGCCAGAAGGCATCTCGTTACTACATAACATAAAAGTGTTGCATTCAACCAAATGAAACCCTGATTAAATCGATCAAACATTCACTTTGAGTTGCACTTGATACGTTTGTTAGATGAATGTTCTAGTTGCGATTATTTACAAATATATATATGGAGAATGATATTTCGATATCTCGTCTAGACAACTCGAAATTCAAAGAGATCTTCTTTCTTGTACCCGAGTGCGTATACGCAATATGTGTTACTCACCGATTGCTGGCCTAACAAAAGGTGGCTGCTGTTCACAGCTCTCGCCACTGGCATGCAAATGATTTATGAACAACGAACGAAGGGAGCTAGCTGTTTAGCAGAGAGATAGAGGGAGAGCGAGGTGGGGCTTAACTGGCATGGTGGCAGGGTCAATGGCAACACTTTAGCTGTGTTTTGCTTTTGCCGCCATGGTCGTTGTTGTTTTGGCACTAAACTTCAATTAGCTGAGCGAGTCCATGACTTTTAATCAGTGTACTTTATGCCACACACACGCAACACACACACACATGTGCAGACTGCATATGCGTGAGCCACAAAAACGCAATAAATTAAACCAACAAGCAATTACAGCAATAGCAACAACAACAGCAACACCAGCAGCCACAGCAGCAAACAAAAAAGAGGCCACAAAGTTGCTTAGTGCGCTTTTTGGGGCGACACGCGGCCGCAACAAAAAGAACAAAAAAAGAGGGAGAGTGACAGAGAAAGGGAGATAGAGAGAGAGTTGACGCTGAAGTCGTGTTGCCAAGATTTATTGGCTGGCCTATGCGTCGAGTCAAGTTTCAAACATTGTGCCACGACAGCGACAACGACAATGACGAGGACACAGACGAGGACGAAGCACTTGGTAGGAGTAAATGCAGACATAGACGAGGACAACAACAACAACAACAACATGGTGGCACAGCTGAGGGGCAAAGTGATTGCCATTCACACATCAGCAGTCACAATTACAATAACAAATAAACGGGTCAAACATATGAATATATAAACTCAATCTCTTTCTCTCTCTCTCTCTCTCTCTGGTTGTGTGCGCCTAATAGCTAAATCAGAAGCTGATACGGCTACCTGCTGCAGTATAGAATATGGTCAAAAATTGTCACAAGATTTATGCCACAATGTTGTTACTTGTTGGATAGTGTGTGTGTGTGTTGGTTTGATTTTGGCAGCTTGGCAAATGCGACACGAATGCGGCTGCAGTTGTTTGTGACGATAATAAGCTCCAATAACACCACACACCCCCTAAAAGCTTCCCCTATTCGAACACCTAAGGGCCTGTTCTGCTTCTGCTGACAGTCATATAACGAGGCAAAAGGCTGTCATCTGTAAGTCGAGTAGATGCTGACCAGGTTCTTAATGCTACACTCTCGGCTTGTCAGTGCATCGTTTGCCTCATGTGCCTGCCACTCTTGTGCGTGCGTTGTTGTCCGGGTATTAACTTCAAAATCTTTGACTTTGGCTCAGGCAGTCAAATTTCACACACACAACATCCCCAAAACTGATGCAAATTGTGTCAGGCACAGCTCGTACAGAGACAGGCTTACTTGCAATTAGCAGAGATATGAACAATCGCACACTAGCTGCAAAGCACAGTGGTTAAAGTTAAACAATGATAAGAATTGTGAAAGAAAATCAATAACAACAACAAGTGACATAGTATCACATTTAAAGTTCAAACCATTTCACAGTTTTACAAGTAACAATAAATGAAATTCAATGATTATTTATAGTGAAGCAACGCGAATGCACTCGAATGTATTCGATTTTTCAATAGTCAACACAAACACACACACATGCGTGTAATACGTATTATGTTGAATTGTTATGCCCTGTCATTGAGCAATGATGTCCTTCCTTCAATTACACGAAAATAAGAGAATACTCTGCCATTGTATTGCAATTTTACCTTTTATTAACCATCTCCCTCTCTCTCTCCCTTTGTATCTCAGGTGTCGGCTGGGCAGCATTTGCATTTGAGCGGCGATATGAAGAGCAATGTTTCAGTTGCCGCACAGCAAGGTGTCTTCTTCAGTCAGCAACAGGCACAGCAGCAGCAGCAGCAGCAGCAACAACAACAGCAGCAACCTGGCAATCCTGGCCCCAATCCACAGCAGCAACAACAACAGCAGCCGCATGGTGGAAACGCTGGCTCCAATAACGGGGGACCAAATGCACCGCAACAACAACAACAACAGCAGCAACCAAATCAAAATATGAACAATGCAAATGGTAAGTAAATAAATGAAAATTACAATTGGAATACAAATTGAATTGCTCTTTTTGTTGTAGTACCCTCCGATGGCTTTTCGCTCTCCCAGAGCCAAAGCATGAACTTCACACAGCAGCAGGCAGCAGCAGCGGCAGTTGCGCAGCAACAGGCACAGCAACAACAGGCACAGCAGCAACAGGCAGCAGCGGCGGCAGCAGCAGCAGCCGCAGCACAACAACAACAGCAACAGGCAGCGGCAGCAGCAGCAGCGGCAGCTCAACAAGCTCAACAAGCCCAGCAGCAACAGCAGCAGCAGCAGGTGCCGCCAAATATGCGTCAGCGTCAAACGCAAGCGCAGGCAGCGGCAGCAGCAGCGGCGGCAGCAGCAGCCCAAGCCCAGGCAGCGGCCAATGCCAATGGGGCTGGCGTTGGCAACAATGTGAATCCGTTGATGCAACAGCAGCAGGCGCCGGGTGGCGTTGGTGTTGCCGTTGGCGCTGGCAGTGGTCCGAATAGCGTTGGTGGTGGACCCAATGCCATGAACCAGCTGGGCGGACCCATGGGCGGCATGCCTGGCATGCAGATGGGTGGTGGTGGCGGCGTTGGTGGACCCGGTGGACCGGGCATGAATCCCATGCAAATGAATCCCAATGCGACCAGTGCCCAGCAGCAGATGATGATGGGTGGCAATGGTGGACCCGTTCCAGCTGCCAGTCAGGCCAAGTTCCTGCAGCAGCAGCAGCAGATGATGCGCGCCCAGGCCATGCAGCAACAGGCGCAACAACAGGCCCAGCAGCAGGCGCAACAGCAGGCGCATCAGCAGCAGGTGCAACAGCACATGGCCGGCGCACGTCCACCTCCACCGGAGTACAACGCCACTAAGGCACAGCTTATGCAAGCGCAAATGATGCAGCAGACGGTGGGTGGAGGCGGCGGCGGCGGCGGTGGTGCAGGTGGTGGCCTTGGCGGTGGCATTGGTGGCGTCGGCGGTGGTGGTGGTGGTCCTGGTGGTGGTCGCTTCCCCAACAGCGCAGCCCAGGCAGCAGCCATGCGGCGCATGACCCAACAGCCCATACCTCCCTCCGGCCCCATGATGCGACCCCAGCATGCGGCAATGTACATGCAACAGCATGGTGGTGCTGGCGGCGGTGGTGGACCACGCGGTGGCATGGGTGGTGTGGCAGGCGGCCCATATGGCGGCGGTGCAGGTGGACCCATGGGTGGCGGCGGACAGCAGCGACCGCCCAATGTGCAGGTGACCGCCGATGGCATGCCAATGGGTTCGCAGCAGGAGTGGCGCCACATGATGATGACGCAGCAGCAGCAACAAATGGGCTTCGGCGGCCCAGGACCAGGTGGGCAAATGCGACAAGGACCAGGCGGCTTCGCTGGAGGTAAGAAAAAAAAATGATAAAACCTTACTGTAAAAATAAATTAATCACATTTTGAATTGTAGGTAACTTTATGCCGAATGGAGCGCCAAATGCGACTGGCAATGGACCCAATATTGGTGGTGGCGGCGGCGGTGGTATGATGGGTGGCCCCAATGGACCGCAGATGCAGCTGACGCCGGCGCAGATGCAGCAGCAACTGATGCGACAACAACAGCAGGCGCAGCAGCAGCAGCAGCAACATATGGGACCCGGTGGCGGCAGCAACATGCAGCAGATGCAACAGTTGTTGGCGCAACAACAGAGTGCGAGTGGCGGTGGTGGAATGATGGCCACTCAAATGCAAATGACCAGCATGCATATGAGCCAGACGCAACAGCAACAACTGACAATGCAGCAGCAACAGTTTGTGCAGAGCAGCAGTACAACGACAACACACCAGCAACAGCAAATGTTGCAGATGAGCAGTGGACCGGGTGGTGCAGGGCCGAGCAATAACAATGGTGCAGGCGGCGGCGGCGGCGGCGGTATTGTTGGTGTTGGTGTAGGAGGAGGAGTTGGTGTTGGTGTTGGTGGCAATTCGGCAACAATTGCCAGCGCCAGTTCGATCAGCCAGACGATTAATTCCGTGGTGGCGAACTCGAATGATTTGTGTCTCGAATTCCTCGACAATCTGCCTGTCGACAGCAATTTCTCCACGCAGGATCTGATCAACTCGCTGGACAATGACAACTTCAACATTCAGGACATTCTACAGTAGAATAAAACAATCGATAATCGATAGAAGAATGTTAAAGTTGATCAGTTTTGCTGCCATCAGCACCACCACCAACTTTTACCACACATACCACATACCACCACCAATTGTTGCCTGTTTTAATGTTTTCACTATTTTTTTTTTTTTTAATTTTCTTTATTGGGTTTTTTGTTGCCTGTTATTGTTATTGCCAGACACACACGTTCCCCCCTACCTCCCAATCCCACAATTCCCCCAAATGTTTGTTAATTGTAAGTTCATATGTTTCGACGAGTCTGTACTCTAATTTGGGTCTTTACTGTATTATTAGCCGCTTAGAGCTGCCCGGCAGCAACGGTCCAAGGTGGGCAGACGCTGGGGGCGTGGCAGCGGCAGCGGCCAGTACGCAAAAAACATTCCATACTCTATATAATACATACGATGATGTATCTATCCTGTATGTATTTAATTAATGAAAAAAAAAAAATTCGAGCTAAGCTGAAAAAAGTATTTGCAAGTACTTTAAAAGAAAAACAAATATTCACAAACACACACACACACACACACGTATACAGAACTTAAGCACCTTGTACTTAAAAGCAATTCGGCCACGCCCAGCGCTTTGTCTGCCCGCCCAAAACATTTCATTTTACTTAAGCAAGAGCAAACTAAACAAAACAAAACGAAACAAAAAACAAAAACATGGAACCAACAAACAAAATTTTTTAAACAAATGCGTAAGGAAAGAACAAAAAAAACAAAAGAAAAACAATTGTACATTTTATATTGTATTTGATTTTATTTAAATTTTTTTAACAAAAACAAAAGTACGAAAGTTACAAAAAAAAGAGTAAAATATTGAAAAGAAACAGACACAAAATGCTGCAGATGAAGAGAAAAATTAGCAAAAAAAAAAATATATTGGTGATATTTTCAATT
The DNA here is from genome assembly GCA_035044465.1 of Scaptomyza tumidula. Taxonomy (NCBI): domain Eukaryota; kingdom Metazoa; phylum Arthropoda; class Insecta; order Diptera; family Drosophilidae; genus Scaptomyza; species Scaptomyza tumidula. The sequence continues at coordinate 19,285,074 of JAWNNW010000444.1, forward strand.
GCTTAAATAAAAAACACACGCTGAGAAATCAAACAGAAATTTCAAAATACATAAGAAGTAGAGAAAGAAGGAAGGAGAAACAGTTATTATTATTATTGTACATTATATTTGTGTAACAATTAAGTTTAAATTGAATTTTTAACAAAATGATAAAGCAAAAAGAAGAGAGAACGCGGAGCAAACAAGCGAATTAAGCGCAAAACAAAACAAATAAAAAAATATTTAAAATACATTTATATATATATATATACATATATATATATATATAAACAAACACATACATATATATATTGAAACTTATATTTAAATAATTACTACGCGTAGTTTTTGGTAGTGAAAAAGCGAGCATAAATCCCTTATATTTAGTAGTTTGTTAAATAAATTTATATATATAAACACATCCAAAAACACCCACATACACACAGACACACACAAACACATATACACACATATTATATATAGATATATATATATATTCGATTATTGTAAGAGCAGCGCTAACAATTATTGAATTAAGATCTTAAGCAGCCAGCAAAAGAAATGAAATCAAGCGATTGAGAAATGTTTAGCTAAATGCGTTCAGGCCAAGTGTTACCAAGTGACGCAATGCCACGCCCACAGCAGCCCAATTCATAATTAGACGATAAAGATACGCCGAGATTCCAGCTATGAAATTATTGTACGAAATTTAATTAGCGCAATTCCATAAGTCCATAAGTTTAAACAACACACAAACAGTTCAGTTTAGAGAGGCCATATATATATATATATATATATATATGTATATATATATCGGCAGCCAGACTTCCAGAAAAATCCAAGTAATAACAGAACAGCAATAAGCAATAATAAATATTAATACTATTATGCATACACACAAACACAAAAAGAAAATACACTCGCCTAGAAAACAAACGCGTAGCCCAAAGTATTTAAGCCGCAAACAAACAAAAACAAACAGAAACAAATACAAAAAACAGAACTAAAAAAATTTATTATTACAATTATTATAAAATAAATAATACGCGAATTGTAGTTTGTAATTATTGATACGAAACAAATTTGTTTACAAAAAAATAAGAAAAGAAAAAACCCGCAAATTATATATTATACATATATATATATATTATATATATATATAGTATATATAGTATATATATATATATACATTATTATTATTATTACTATATACAATATGGCATATTATTATTACATATATATCTATACTTATATGCATGAGATCGCAAATTAGTAAGCTAATGTTCGGTGTTGCTGCAGATCCCTGGAAAGAAGCAGCGAGCTGAACAAAAGGAAGCGTTGCAGGTAAACGAACAAATCAACTCGCAACACACACAAACAAACAACTTGATATCAATTAAAAGCAAACAGCTGCTAGCGGCAAACCAAAACTTTCAACAAGCAAACAAGCTTCAAAGCAAACGCAAATTAATTTTAGCTCATTATTTATATGGAAAACATACGGAAACGAAAACTAAAACAAATACAAATCGAATTTGATTTGGATTTGTATTTTAAATATGAACTTAATTTGATTTGATTTGTTGGTAAGGATAAAGCCTATTGCAGCAATTTGTTTACAAAATAGCAACGATTGTTTTTATCTTGCTTAACCCAAATTAATTGGTGCATAAGTCGTCGGTTTGCCGTTTTGTTGTCCTCCACGCTGTGCAGCAAACATTTTGTGTCCAATACAACGTGAGCAAGAACGAAAAATAATGTTGGCCCGACAAACAAAAAATTTGTAGATTTTTCTTTTAATATTAAAGAAACCAGACAAAAAAAAAGCATCAAAATAAAATAGTAAAATATTACTTTTGTAAATAAATAAACCACTAAAATCTTTTTATTTCAACGGGTGGGAAAAATCAACATTCAGACACTCACAGGTTCGTTTGAAGCGCGGAATGAGTTCAGCGGAAGCAATATGAACCGACCGACCTCCACAATTTACGTTTTCGCTTTTCGAAAAAAGGCACATTTCGGTTGTTTTTCTACCCAAAGTACCAGGCGAACATAAATCAGCAGCACGACGACACATTTTTGGGAAATATAAAATGTGTTGCATACTTTCGCGCTTGCTCATTTAAGTGAGCCGCGCTCAAACTAGTCACTCAAGCAATTGCCTCTCCCGCTCAACTGGTTGAGTGGATAGATATGTAGCAGCGGCATTTATTAAGCATGCGCACGCACCAATGGTTCTTGTACTGGCTAAACTGCCATTAATTTGATGTGTTAAGAACTTTTAGTTTAATTATCATTCATATTTATTGATTTCTTTATATACTCATGTTCATAATACATAATTGCATATTTTATGACTTATAGTAAATGTATATTCCATAAACGTAAATTCATACCTTAAATGTGTGTTTGGGAGTGTGCCTATGTTTATACGTTTGTGTGGGGTGTGCTTGAATTGTGGTAACATTATTGTTGCGTATAGTATGCATATATATTCATTATATTTCTCGCTTACTTTGTTCATTATATGTATGTGTGAACTGTATATTTGTATTTTGTGTATTGGTAGGATGATACCTACGCATCTAACTTAAACAATTAATAAGCTTGCTGGCTAAAAAATATGTATGGATTTTCCAATGGAGATAGGAGTTGATGGAATGGGCGTGATGAGGCAAGGAGAGGAGAGGAGGGATGTTAGAACTAAAACAGTTAACAAATAAAATTAGCAACTATTGCGAGAACTAAATAGTGTGCTAAGTCTAAAATTAGAAGCTAGCTTTGCCAATATTTTTTAGTTTAATGTTTAATTTATATATATGTAAATATATGTTTGTAATTATGTATATGTATGTGTAAGGGGTTTTATAACTTTTCAACACTTAGACGCTAGTGCAAAGTGGTGCGCGGCCTGCCAATTCTAAATGTTTAAATATTACGATTATTATAATTGTTTTTATTTCATTTGCGACACCGTTTTATCTTTTTTTCTGTTTTGTTTTTGTTTGTTTTAACAATGTAAATGCCTTTGCCTGTTTGCATTAGTTGAGTTTTTCGATTATTAATTGCTAGTAATCAATGTTAAATGTTGCACTGTGGCATGTTGCATATGCACTAATATGCAATAAAATCAGCCTTAGTTATAATAATTGTTACTCGTGAATACGCATTTCTATAAGTTTCTTGGATCTATATTACCATATTTGCGGCAAGTGCTTGCAAATACTGAATTTGAGAACCTCTTTCAACAATATTCCTCTATTTCGTCTTTCGTTTTTCTCGTTTACTTTGTAATACTTTCGCAAGTTAAAGTTTCTCTCTAAAAAACAATTATACAAAAAAATGTTTTAAAAGTAAAAATCTGTAAATTTTACTAGCAAATATCTGCGACTTCAATTCGCGATTATATAAAATTCGCCGTTGAATGGAATTGCATTAAATATGATTTGATAAAAACGCGATTAATTTGCAATTATTTAGTTAATTACTCGTAGTTATTATTCGGCTAAATGCGAAACATTTAAATTCAAATTCTAGTATTGTTATTTATTTAATGTCGTGGGACTTTCAGTGATTCTCTTTGCTTTTAGTGTTTAAAAAACGTACTATAAACTGTAGATGTAGATTATGATTAAATGTGAGCTTAGAATGTTTTTCGTTTCTTTCTTTGATTTCTTGTGCATTTAAACGAATGAATAATATTGGATGGATATTGAAGAAATGCACTTGAAGAACTGTTCTAGCCACTCATTAAACACACTCCGTACCTTATCTAAAAATAAACTAAGTATTATGAATTGAACATTTGAAGTGGAAATCGTGTTCTTTATCGACACTTTTTCCCCAACAAATGCAGCTATTTGCTTTTGCAGCTCGAAAACAAACTGAGCCGGTTATTGGCATTTAGCTCAGTTTGATTTCAATGAACTTAGTTAAAGATTTATATATATTACATATACATGGATACATTATATATGTGCCTAAATATTGCAATCATGTTTGGGATGCTTGATTTAAAATAAACATAATATTTGTTGTTACATTGCTGCGCACACCGCCGCGTACATAAATTTATATCACACGCAATAAATATAATAAAAAATAATGTATATGTAATTGTTTTGTTATGTTTTTGTTTTCGTTTTCGAAATTGAACAAATTAAAAATCGTGCTTCGAACTTGATTTCGTTTATGCTAAACTTTCTTTCCTAATAATATACATAGATCGCTGGCTAACGCATTTGCAGTTTGCAATTACATATTAATATATACTTTGAAATTAAAACTTATTGCTGGTGCGTATGTGTATGTGTGTGAGAATTTCAAGTGCAGCTATTCGTTGTGAATGGCAATGACTGTTTTTTTTTTTGTAATATTATTATTTTCTGTTTTTTTCTATTTTGTTTTGTTGACGTAAGACTAACTAACGTTTTAACGATTTGGCAAATGATTATTTATCGATTAGTTATCGATTGCTATTGCTATTGGCTTAGTGTAATCTATGATGATTGGCCTTAGGCATGGCGCCTACAATGCGCACACGCCCCAAGGTGCCGACTGCGCCAGCGCCAGCGCCACCAGACAGCCGCTGATGCTGCTGCTGTTGTTGCTGCTGCTGTTGCTGCTGCAGCTGCTGATGTTGCTGTTGTTGCTGCTGCAGCAATTGCAGTTGCTGCTGGTGACGCTGCTGCTGCTGCAGTAGCTGCTGTGTCTGTTGCTGCTGTAATTGCTGCTGCTGTTGTATATGTTGTTGCTGCTGCTGTTGTTGTTGCTGTTGCTGCTGTGGATGATATTGCGGCGCATGCTTGGCATCGTTGCAATCACAGAATTGAGGCGGCGGCGCCAGCACAAGATTCTCGGTGCACATCTGCAGATTGTTGTTGCCCGGCTGGGATACAGCACCAGCAGCAGCAGCAGCAGCGGCAACAGCAGATGGTACTGCCACCAATTGGCCGCTGGGCAACATGCCCACAATATGCGTGGCCATCTGTTGTTGTTGCTGCTGCAGCTGTTGCAGATGCTGCTGCTGCTGGGGCTCGCCATCGCTGTCGGCCTCGAGAGGCGGCGGCAACTGCACTAGAGACACGGCCGTAGTGCGTGTGGCGCCACGCTGCATGGCAATTGCTGCCGCCTGTTTGCGGGTTAGCGAATTGTGACGCTGGAAGGCCTTTGCTGGCGGCGAGGGACTCAATTCGCCATCGTCATCATCGAGATCGGAGCGCTGCTCCAGCTCGGAGTCGTGGCCCTTGTGCAGTTGCTGCTGCTGCTTGGCCACCAGGGCGGCTGTGCTGGCGCCTCCGGCGGCAGCTGCTTTGGCTTTTAGTATCTGCTGCAAGTGTTGCTGGTGTGCCAACTGTTGTTGCTGCTGCTGCAATATCTGTTGCTGTGTAGCAATTAGCTTTATATTTGGATTCGACTGCTGATGCAGCTGCTGCAACTGTTGCTGCTGCTGATGGTGCACATTGGGTATGCGGCCAAGAACCTGTGGACTGAGCACTGGTTGATTCGATTTTGTAGCTCCGGTTGCAACTGTTGCTCCTGCCGCTACTGTTTGTGTTACCGTCATCTTGTTGCTGCTGATAAGATGTTGCTGCTGCTGTTGTATAACAGGCGCATGTTGCTGCTGCACCAGTTGTTTAACAGTCAGCGTTGTTGTATTGTTGCTGCTGTTGTTGTTGTGATTACTGCTAGCATTGTTGTTTATGTTGCTTGTGGACTTTGTGGCTGCCTCATAGGCAGCAGCAGCATTTGCTACATTTGTGCCCGCATTAATGTTGCTATTGGGCTTCAATGCTGTTGTTGTTACTGCTGTCGCTGCTGTTGCTGTTGTTGCTCCACCAATGCTGATCGTTGTCTTGGCCATAATCTTGACCGGTAGCTGATCTGGTATTGTTTTGGGTTCCTCGACAATTGTCACACTTGGCTTCTTCTTGATGGTATCTGTGGGCTTTGTGGCTCCAGTGGCCAACAACTCCTGATCGCTGCTGACTCCTGAGCTGCTGTTGTCGCACTCGTCCTCGCCATGACCAGGCTGTTGTGGCAGCAATGGTTGCTGCTGTTGTTGTTGCTGCAGCTGCTGATCGTCATCCTTTTTGAGGAAACCGTTGGGCGAGGACTTGGAGGTCTTGAGATTGCTGCGTATGCGCTGAATTTCATCCACAGACAGCGAATGTGAAATCGAGGCACCAGAACCAGAACCGGAGCTGCTGCCGCTACATATATCCGATGGGGAGAGAAAAGAGTCAGTAAGAGCAGATATACAGTTAGAGAAATGTTATAGCACTTACCTGGCTTGACTGTTGCCACTGGTTTCCGGCACATCGAATAGCGCAATTTTTTCATTGAGTTTTGTGTTGCGCGCCACAAGAATCGAGTTCTCATCCTCGCCGTCTGACTCGCTGCAGCTGTAATCCGGTTCGGGTATGGGCGGTGCAGAGCCAGCATTGCCGTTCTGCTGCTGCTGTTGTGCTGGTGCTGCTGGCGGTGGTGGTGGTGCTGGTGGCGATTGTGGTGCTGGTAATTGCTGCTGCTGTTGTTCCTGCTGTTGCAATTGCACCTGTGGCGCTGCATAATGAGAGGCAATTGCAAGGCCTGATGAGGATTGTGGACGCAATTGTGTTGGTGCCGCATATTGACTGACATGTTGTTGTTGCTGCTGCTGCTGCTGTTGTTGTTGTTGTTGCTGCTGCTGCTGCTGTTGTTGCAGCTGCTGCTGTTGGCTCTCCTGCTGAGTTGCCTTGTCCTGCGCCTGCCGAAGTTTCCATGCCATAACATTGCGCAACTCTTGGGGCGAGGCATAGATCTTGGCATTGGCCGAGGGATTGAAACTGCTTTGGACGCCATCGATGGCTGCCGAGGTGACTGCATCGTTCTCGGTGCGCTTTTTCAGCTTCTGCTGCAAGGATTGTGTGCTCTCGTATTCAGAAACACTGCTGCGCGTCTCCACCTTCACCACCTGGCCAACGGGTGGCGGCGGAGGTGGATGATTTGGGGGTGGAAGCATTGCAGCAGCAGCAGCCGCTGCTTTATTCTCCTCCTTGCTGCCGCCAGTCGTGTTAAGTCGCTGCAACGAGGCATGCAACGTGGCCACATCGTCCTGCGAGTGGTGTCCCTTGCCCACAGCTGCCCAAATGGATGACGCCGATCCATGCAGCTGCGGTCCATGCAAATCCGGAGTGGAATGGAAACGCTTCAAGTCCCTACCAACTGCAGCACCGCCTACTGTAGGCGTGGCCACGGGCTTGCCACGAAGTGTGCCACTGCCATTCTTGGTCCTTGCAGCCTTACGCTTCATTTCGGCCACACTGCCATAGACCAGAGGACCCGCTGCTCGCATAGGTGACCCATTAGCAGCAGGTGGCGTGGCCGCACCGCTATCTGTGCCCGACTGGAAGCGGGAGCTAGTCATCATGGTTGCATAGCGACTTGCGTTTGAGGCGTTGCCATCACCCTGCTGCCGCTGAAACAGCTCTTCCAACTCGGCAGCGGTAATCCTGCTCGATGTGGGCCTTGCCTTTATGCTGGCCGTGCGCAACTGCACCGGCGTGCCCGGATGTGTGGGCGTGGGCGTTGTAATGGACTCTACGGAATTGGATTTGGTATGCGGCACATCGTCCTGCTCCTTCTCTCCGCCATTCTCCAGCCCAGCGACCATTGACTTCGCCCTGGCTCGACCCACACTCAGCGTTGTCTTTGGATCGCGTCGTGGTGGCAATGGTGCCATGCGTACACTGCCACCAGCTCCTCCTCTTTCGGAGTTGCCACTGGCATGACTGCCCGGACCCATTGACATCTTGCGCGGCAAAGTGGCGCATTGCCTGTGAGCACTCTGTGGTGTACTCGGCCCACTGGACAAATGCTGACTGCCGGCGCGTGCACCACTAGGCAAATACTGAGCACTCGCTTGCATCTGAAGTGGAAACTGTGGCGAGACGACTGTCATGTTGACCAGTGCACCAGCCGAGCGTATCATCTCGACGACCTGCTCGTGTGAGGCGGCGCTTACATCCTCCCCATTGATGGTGAGCAGAAAATCTCCTGGACGCAGCCCTGCCATGTCTGCTACACCGCCTGGATCGACATCATCCAAGTATTGTAGAGCTGGAAAACGTTCGGAGGGGCGCAATTGCATCAGCTGAGAGCTGGCCTTGGCACCACGCAAAATGAATCCAAATCCGCGCTTGGCCCGATGCAGCACCACCGAACGGGGCGCATTGTAGGCACTGCAAAACGAAAGGATTAATATGGGATCGATGGCAAAGGAAGTTGTCTAAAAAACTTACCCCTTTTTAATGCGTGGAGCTGTGGCGCTACTATATTGTCCAATCGAGTGACCACCATTGTTCTCTGGCTGTTGCTGTTGCAGCTGTTGACAGGACCCGTTGCTGGTCATGGAGAGCGAGGGCGACTGATGTGGTTGCTGCAGCAATGTGCTCGAGCTGCCCGAATGCCCGCCCAGACTAAGCTGTGGGGATCCTTGGTAGGAAGAGGATTGCTGCTGCTGTAACGATGGTGGCATCTGTTGTTGTTGCTGCTGCTGCTGTTGTTGTGATGGTGCAATCATGCCCGTGCTAGCTGTCATCACATTGGTGATGTGCTTCTGTCGCAGATTCACCTCCTGGACACAGTCGGCGGGAAAGAAACCCGACTGATTGGTGCCACGCACATAGCCCTCGAGCAGGCCGCAATCGGTGCTGCCAACCACCTCGATAACATCGCCAGGCTGCAGACGGATGTGACCCACTGTGTTGCCTGCATAGGGTTCCATGCATACCACTGTGGTGCTCGGATGCCCGATCGAGCAGGCAGCCGAATCCGAGTTAGTGCCAACGCCCGAAGAGTCGCTAATGATGTCGCTGGTGTCACCAAGCGATTTATCTGTTTCAATTTGCAAAAGTCGCGAAATATATATTAGTTAACAACTTGATTGATGCTTTAATGATTTATCACATCACATGTTGGCCAGAATGCAGCTGGTCAGGTCAACAGAGACAACACTTAAGATGATAATATACATGCGTAAGTATGCTGTGAGTGTGTGTGTGTGTGGAAGTGTCTTGAGGCAGGCATTCAAAGAAAATAAAGGTAGAGAAACACAAGAAGCAATGCGAGCGAATGCGAAAACTTATAAGAATGAATCACAACGAATGAGAGTTGTTTAATGAAAACAGACTTTTAAGATAATTGCTTGAATCGATTCAAGATACTCGCGTCAGTATATAGTTATTACTCAGAGAGGTTCGGATGATTCAATAGATTATTTCTGTATCTGTTTGATTGATTGTAATGATTCTATTCGGTATATTTGTATATATTGCATGCTCATGAAATTTAATCGATAGATTATTATCGATTGCTCATCATTGCTTCTTTATAAATACTAAGTAGACTTGCAGTTTTGTAAAAAATCTAATTTGCCTTATTAAACTTAAACTATGCATGCTAGATATTTTTTTAAATGTTATACTTAACCTTTTGTTGCGTTTAAGTAGATAAATATGTACAGTAACAACTCTATGATCTCATAATATATATGACAAAAACCTTCATGTAGGTTTTTTAAAGATAAACTTAAGCAGAACTTAGCAGAAATTAAATGGCGAAATGAAAGTAAATTTTTGTTTAGGTATTTTACCTGTAACAATGCTGATGTCGTCCTCGTGCGAGCGATGTCCCGATGAACCCTCGGAGAGACTTGAGCTGGCCGAACTGTAGGCGCCCAGCATATGCTCCGAGGGGCAGGGCGACGGTGGACCGTGCAGCTGTAGCTGCAGATGCGGCTGCTGGTGCTGGTGGTGCATTAGCTGCACATGCTGGTGCTGAAGATGGTGGTTGTGATTGTGATTGTGGGGCTGTTGCAACTGCTGGCGCGAGAGTGTGCCCATCAGACTGCCACCACCATTTATGCCTTGCCCAGCAGCAACAACAGCAGCAGCACCTGCACTTGCACCACCATTAAGCCCACCGGCAGCCGCAGCAAGCAACACAGCGCCAGCGGCCCCATTGGCCGAGAGCCAACCGATGCCGGAACGCCGTTTCGGATTGTAGCGCGGTGGTCCCCGGAAGGGTACTGCATAAGTGTGTGAGTAAGGATAGTATTTTTTGGTTTTTATACGTGTGTTGGAAGTATGTATATAGTATAAATTGTGTATTTGTTGTTACTGTTGTTGTTGTTGGAAAATTTTTGTCGGTTTGGCAGTCGGCGCTTAAAAGCTGAATTTATGTGTCGCAAGGCTTGGGTGGTTAGGTGGGGATAGGGGAAGAGAAGGGCTGAGAAGGGGGTTACATATTGTCTGTTGTCTATGATTATGGCTATGTTATGTATTTATGTCACATCTTGTGGCCAAGTTTGTGGGAGAGCATCCGGGCTTCAGGGTTTATATTTATAGTTATTTATGTGTGTAGCGAGAGATGAGCTAATCTTCAGTTCAGCTACAAATGTTGCTCATCTCTAGATTTTAGAGCTCTACTCAATCTAAAGATATCATCCCTGAGACCAGCTAGCTTCTAACTTGGCCAATTCCTAGGGCAACTAACACTTATTTGCGGTTTGATGGGTATACACTTAAGACACTTTATTGTTACTTACTTTACTTACTGCTCTTTGTATGGATGGATTGATAGTTAGCTTGACCGTAACAAAAAGCAAAACATAGCAAAACAGGACGCATTCTAAGAATGATCCAAAAACAAACAAACTCGCTAATAAATATGGTGGTATATATGAATATTGTATGGTAAATGGTAAATTTCGATTACGACAACAAATGTAATGTGTAACAAAACATTGAACAAGAGATAGAGAGACAGATATAGAGTTAGAGATATAGATATAGAAGTGGCATTAACATGAGATATGAAAGTGACAAACGAGTACGAGCAAAACAATTAACAATTGAAACAAGTTACAGTTACGATTAAAAGAGTACTATGTGGTAAACAAATATATCTCAAGCAAATGCAAATATGCAAGGCAAATAGTATAGTATGTAAATAGTATATATATAGAAAATCTTGTAAATATAACATTTTAACATATACGTATAAAGATTTAGTAGTGAGAATGATTATTGAATATATTTTTTGAATGGAGACCTTGCATGATTAAATGTGTGAATGATATATGATTTTGATACGAACTGTTTGCGTCTCAAGAGAACTAAACATTTTGATGAGGATTTTGGGACCGAGGATGTTTTTTTTTATTAAATAATTAACTAAGTACAGATTGAAATTGAATCTAACACATGAATGTTTCATCTATATAGATTGAATAAAATAAAATCAAATTGCGACAAAAACAGTATAATAATGGGAGGAGGGTACACGGGAAAGAGGATGATTAAAAGTACGAGATGGCAATGTCAAAATGTCGAGTACGAGTCGAAATTGGATTGGTCAATGAGTTTTTGAGGATTGCTGATATAAAGTTTTAACAAATATCAACAATACCAAGTTAAGTTTCTGTGAGTGCGAATGAATGTTTGTTTGTTTGTATGATTTGCGATTGATGGCTCGTTCGCACTTACCAATTTCCTCGGATTTGTAGTTCTCAATGATTTCGGCAAGTTCCAAGTTGCCAGCGATGACAGCAACCTAAGGAGTAAAGTTTTCATTAGCTTCGAATATTATTAGAAGTCTTAAAGCGCTAAGCTTAAATGTTAAAAGTAACTTACTTTACGCAAAACTACATTAATTTATAAAATACCAGCTATGGACTAAGTACATTACAATTATTTAAGAGTAAATTTTGATTTTAAATTTTGTTTAAGTTTTCGTGGTTTTGTTTTTAAATACCTGATAGGGAGTTTGGTTTGCAAAGTTCTGGGCACCGCGTTGTGCGCCGCGAAAGAGAAGCATTCTAGCACAAGCCTCTTGGTTGTTAACAGCGCAAACATGCAACGGGCTATTACCGGACGCATTGCGTCCATCCATATCAGCACCGTAGAACAACAAGTGTTCCAAATGCTGCACCAGGCCGTGCCGACACGCCTGCATCACCGTTGTTTAATTCAATTCAAAGTTAAGCAAGCGATTTATTAAAGTTAGACAGAAGAGACATACAGAGAGAGTGTGAGAGAGAGAGAGAGAGTAATAATAAAAAAAAACAATTAGCGAAATTCTCAATCTCAAAGGCCAAATCAATCCCAGAGCACCAACACCAAAGTTTCTCTTTTTTGGGGCCAGGGAACTGTCACTAAAATCCAGATATATATCTACTATTTGGACCGTCACCGACTTACCTGATGCACCTCATTCCAGCCCTGGCTGTCCTGTATGCCCAATGTGGCATGATCGTGCAGCAAACTCTCCGTTATCTTCGACTCACACTTGCGTGTTATCGAAATGTACAGAGGCGTTATGCCACGCCCATCACGATAATTGGGCGATGCGCCAAGCTCGAGTAGTGTACTTCAATAATGGAATACACAAAACGAAATGAGTATTTACAAAAAGATCGGAGATTTATTCGGCATTCCTACCTGACCGCCTCGAGTGAATCATGTTCGACGGCACGATGGAGAGCTGTGGTGCCATCCTTGGTGCGATAGTCCAGCAGAGCACCGCCATTGACGAGAGCAATGAGCAGCTTGTTGGGCTTCTTGGCGCCAGTGGCTACCGACAGGGGCGTCTCACCGCTTTCGGAGCAATGAAAATTCGGATCCAGACCCTTGGCACACATCTTGGCAATCTTTTCCACATGCCCCCCATTGATGCAGTCTAGGAAGCGACGCAAATTGGCGCGTGTGTGCAAAGCTTTGAGTTGGCGTTCGTCCAACGTAAGCATTTTATACACACGCCGTTTGTATTTGAGCTGAAAGGAAAAAGGTGGAAGAGAATTTTAAGTTGAAACCTAAGGAATTTAGTTGTGCTAAGCTTACTTCAAGGTAGCCAACGGGTCCATTGAATGGATAGTCGCCCAGACGTCGTTCCTCGTCCAGGAATTTACCAGCTTTCCCGTTCGAGGGTGGTGCAAAGAGGCCATAGTTGAAACTCTCCTTAAGCTCCTGCAAAGTAACAAAAAATGAAAAGAAAAGAGATGAGTAAGGGTATGCAATGCATGCTTTTTCAGCCATCAGGTGTGCCATTCACGTGCTCAAGTTGAGTTCAGTGTTCACACGCATCCGTTGAACACACACCGAGGACTTCCTGCTTTTGCTATGTGTAAAAGCTCTCCTTTCTTCCCGTACGCCTTTACTCTCCAATGTCACAAAGTCCTCGCTAATGAGCGCGTGACAAACAGCGCCATCTAGCGTGTTGGCATTGCATTTATAATTTACGGTTGCCTTTAAGTGGCAATTTCTTGTTTTAATTATACAAAAAATGTTCTCCGACACTAACAAGCACAGCAAAGCCACAAACTTCATAAGAAAAACCTACCCTACCACCCTCCACCTCCTCTCTCTCTCTCTAATTCTCTCTCGCTCTATGCTGCATATCATACGCTCTGTTCAGTCTCAAGTGAATAACTGGTGACATTGCCACTGCAGTAATTATGCAAAGTGCGTGTTATGTGCGCACATGTGCGAACAAAATTCGGTTTCAATTTATAGAGGGGGTGTTGTTGGTTGGTTAGGTGTGAGTGGTGGGGGGGGGGGGGGGGGGGTGTCTTCTAGTAGCATTCTTAGGTCCCATTAGGCATAAAAACCTCATAATTCGTAAATGTGATATATGTGGTAACATTAATTTTTGTATGGCAAGTGTTAGAAAGAATCGTGTTAAACAGCAGTGTTGCAAAAGCCTCAAAGTCACTTTTAAATGTTCTCTATGCATATATATTTTATTTGTGTTTCCACTCTTTTTGCTGTAAATAACTATTTTCCCTTTTTTCGGTTGCATTACAGAGTTAGCTAACCCGTAGCTAATTCCATATCATATATATATATAAATAGCCAACTCGGCATCTGTAAGAGCTTTTTCCGGCTTTCAACCGTTGTTGTTGTTGTTGTTGTTTTTTTTGCTATATAGTAGCTACAAATCGCAGCTATGCAGCCCTTCTGGCAACACACCCAAAACACACCACCCAACCTCCCCAACACCCTTCCGCTCTTGATGCGTACACATAAATTTTCAACGTTACAAACTAAAACGCCCCCAATATAGCAGGCACACCCACTCTAACCACCCCTCCTGTAACACGTTAACTGTTTTGTGCGCCAAATGGGTTTTATGGCGCCCTCAATGCTGCTGCTGCTTCTTTTGCTTCGGGGGCAGAATGCTTCCCTTGAGGCATGCACATGCAAATTGCAGACACGTCGACTGCGACGACCTGAAGTTGGTGGCAACTGTCGGCGGATACGGATTTAGATTATATACATATACGTATACGTATACGTATTTGTGCTTAAGTTCAAATTGGGTTTAAGGGGCGGCATTCTATGAACATTCTTTCCTTCTTAAAGTCAACTTGTTGGCGCAAATTGCATTTTTATGAGTTTTGATTTCGACATTTCAATCCGGGCCTAGAAGTCTCACGTTTGACGACCCTGGCCCTAACCCTGACATGGAAAGGGGGGACAAGGCTAAAGGGGAATAGAGATCATTTTTAATTTAAAAAATTTGGTACTTTGGTTGCAGGTCGTAAATTCCGTTGGTTGGTTGGGTTGCAGGGAATATACATAAAATACAAATATTCGTAAGCTGTTTTCTTTGTTTCACCATAAATCAATGCAAAAAATTGCAAGCATAAATTGTTAGCAGCAGGGGGGAACTGAGCAGCTTCACGGCGAGGGGGAAATGGATGTGGGTTTCCCCTGTTTGTGTTGTTGTTGTTCGTCTTCTCAAGAGCGTCAGTCAAGAGTAAATGTCAATGCGATGCGCACTTGCTGCAAATAAGCAACTTCCTGTTCCAATAAGAAAGAAAAAAGCAAATAAAAAACGCACAATAGCGATACCAGCAACAACAAGAGCAACAAAAGGCATTTATTGATAAATTGTCAAACAGTAGTTGTTGCTTGGCTGCTTGCCGAGGCTGTTGCAATCGATTGTTGCTGAGACAGAACAACACAAGCAGACAGACAGCTCAAGAGAGAGAGAGAGAGGTGGAGGGGCAAAAGGAAGGGGGATACTACGGTCAGCAGAGGTAAATATAAACATAGTGCTAGCTAGTGCAACTTAAAGTAAATAGCCAGCCAGTTGGCCAAGACAATTGCAATTGGGTCGCTACAATTGGCGGCCATCTGTTACAGTTGCTGTTAAAGTTGTTGTTGAAAAAGTTGTTGTTGTTGTTTGCTCGTAATCTCATTCTATTGCAGCAATTAGAGTCTCGCGGTTGAATTTTGCCGTCTCGGACTGCAACTGCAACTTGTGGCAGGCTTTACATTTATGGTCTCATTAGCGTCAGCTCTACTTATATTTGTTTTTGTTTCTTGTTGTTTCTTGTTTTTTGGCAGTTGCAGCCATAACACACACACACACACACAGTTTTCCAGCCATTGCATACATAACTATCAAGTTGGTAAGTGTTTCAGTTCAGTTGGTTTAACTGTACCACAAAACACCCACTACAAAAGGTATCGAATAACACGACACGATGCTACCAAATGACTTGGCAAAAGCTACACAAAAACTAACTAAATGATAACGGCAAAAAACAAAAGATGTCTCTGTGTACAGTGGGCTAAAAAGGTCAAGATACTCTCAAAAAGTATAAAAACATATTCCTTACTAGTTTTAAAACTCCATCTTCCAATTCTCATCATTCACATTAATATTTAAACACACAATTTCCGGTTCAAAAATGAAGAAGTGCCATTTCAAGTATAAATAAATTAGAATAAATTAAGTAAGTCAAGCAAGAAAAGATATTGGCTGGTAGAGGTTCAACTAAATAAGTTAAAAAACATGTTGAATATTTATGATTTCTTATTTATTATGGGCAACGAAGATCCGTCAACGGACATCAAATGGCTATTATATAATTATATATTATATTTGAATCAACTTCACTTCACACTGATTATCATAATTCTGCGCACAAAATGGCTTTTGATGGGCAACTGTCATTGCTAGCTGGCCTGCCTCTTTTGCCTCTTTTGCCTGTTTGCCATTGTGGCAAAAGAGCCAAGGGCGCATTTTGCGCTTCTTCACTCTGCAACATTTTGCGTCTCAAGTTGCAAGCAGTTTCAGCAGCAAGCCGCTTCAACATCAATTTATGTAATCTGAACAATACACCGAACAGAACAGAACAGAACCAAACAGAACCAAACAGAGAGCAAAGCAGCATGCCAGGCACATCATCTTATAAATTTGTGCTCGTTGTTGCCGAAGATGCCTGTGGTTAACCGCAAAAGAAAACGCAGCGGGAAGAAGGGGTTTTGACTTTGAATTAGAGTAAGTTCTATGGCCAACAACAATGCGCAGGCGCAGCCACAGATAGAATAACCACAGAGCCAAGAGAGTCCGTCCGTCCATACAGAGTGTTCGTTATGCCGCCCCAGACAGACTCCAGTTCCAACTGCAAGCAACCTCTCCCTTCAATCCCTATTCTCCCTATCCAATCACCAAGAAACAAAACTGGTTTCGGTTTCGGCGCTTTGCACTTTAATTGAGTTTTGAGCCGCATTCTTGACCAGCGGTTTTTGGCCAGAGTTTGCAGTTGAACTTGGGAATTGGGTGTTGTGTTTTTATGGGGCGTGGTATTTGCAGTTGACACTCGCAAATCGATTTAAAGTTTGGCTAATTTATGCGTGCATTGGCCCCCACAATACCTGTCAATGTTCGGCTACAGACAGAGAGCGAAACAGAGCTGCAACAGTTTCGTGCCGCAACCAATGAGGAGGTCAATGACGCGTTCTTCTTCGCCTGCAGGAGACAAGCTCAACAAGCAACAGCAGCCAAAGTTGCTTTAAAGTCATCGCCGGCAGCAGAAGAAGCAGCAGCAGCATAGAATGCAACAGAATCAACAGCAACTGAAGAAGAAGTTGCAAGGATGGGCCGTGACTCTCGCGCTCCTTGTTGCTGTTGTTAAGGGGCAGGGCATTCAGTCTTAGGGTCTATGTCGGTCTATCTGTCGGGTTTCGCTTATCATAAAAAACTAGTTTCGTTTCTGCTCATTTTCTGTTGCAACATGTAGCAACATGGAGCATGTAGCTGCTTGTCATGCCACCTACAGCCAAAGCAACGACGAGAACATCTTTGCCGTAGATGCTGCTGTTGCGTAGAAGAAGAAAGTGTTGCAAGACGCTTTGAGTTGTAAATTGGCGGCCTGCTTTGCTTCGCAGAGGCGCTGACTAAACATTTATCAGCGCGAGAACTTTAGTGCATTGAACTCTCCTTCCACAAAATATCTATCCATACATAGTATACACACGTAAGTACATCATATGCAATTTATTTGCCCCTAGAGCTGTAGGCGTGTCGCCTCGACGCCCGACGCCTGACGCCCATTCGCCATTCATATTTTTATACACTCGACTGGATACAGACAGAAAGATCTCCACCTCATTCTCAGGTTTGTCTCGATGTGCGTTGCCTTCTCTATCTCTAGCCCGTCTTTGTAAGGGCCAAAGGACATTGACAGCAGCCCGTCGAAAGGTAAACTAAAAGTGCAGCAAGTAGTGGTAGTTGCCAAAGGATGCGAACAACATTTTGAGCAAACATTCAACCAGCCACGAGCCACAAGCCATTTGCCACGCGCTGTGCAATTGCAATTGCTGGTGACAGACAGCATTTGCAATAAAAACTGAAAAGAGAATGTCACTTTTGTGTCATTCTAAAGTGCAAGAGAGAGAGAGAGAGAGAGAGTGGAACAATAGAGAAAGGCACAACAAGAACCCGAAACGAGAGGGTGCCAGATTGGCATACCTTTCAGAGATTAACCGTTGACTGTTAACAGACAACTGACATCGCATGGACTTACAACACGTTCTTAACACTTTTAACTCAAAGAGTTGACAAAAGAGAGTTAAGTGCGACAAGCTTAACAATCAGATACGAATATTCTTAAGCACAGCTTCACCATCAAATCTGCAATCTTCCATACCGTCGTTTGCCATGAATTACATAAATCCAAGTTCTAGAGAACTCTTTATGTAGATACATTCAAGCATGTAAGCTTCCAGATATACATCTTTTAAAGGCATCTTAACTCTATACTACCAGCAACTTTAACGGCTATCGGATTTCGTTTAAGTAAACCCATCCTTTTTTTAGCTCCTAATTGTTTCACTAATGCAGCTCACCTAAACAAACTTTAGCCTGATTTTCTCACAACAAACCGAACCGAACCGAAAAAAACACAAAAATAAAAACCCCCAAAAAATCAATATTTACACGGACACACAGGGAATGCTGTTTCAGCAACAACAAACAGCAGTAACTTATACAAACATAAAACAAAAACACACACATACACATACACAAACAAATATAACGGTTATGATTGTTGACTGCGCCGCCTGGCTAAATCTGTTTGGAATGGGGCTACACAGAAGCCGGAGTTGGAGCTGGAACTGGTGCCGGGATGTGAGCGCCGGAAAGTACGTAACAAATTTGTGTTGTTGCTTTTGTTGTTCGCTGCTGCTGTCTAGCTTTATGTCTACAACAACAATAATAATCGTACAACAACAACAACAACAACAACAGCAGCTAGAAATAGAAGCAGACGACAAACAAGAAAACAGGCGACAAATGCTGCCCATTTGACTAAAGCCAAGTCTGGCTAAAGATAGCAAGGTATGAGAGTTGAGAGAGTGATGGGGAGTGGCAAACGAGGGATGGGCTTGAGGATTTCCAAGATATGCGTTGTAGTCGTTGTTGAATTCGTTTGTCGTTGTGGGGTTAAAGTACCGTTGAAATGCTTTCAGCATTTCTTTTTTTCCATGTTCATAAACAGAGCGACAAGGGGAGCGATAAGGGGACATGCTGCATTATAAGCAAACAAACAGAAAATAAAAATATCGGCGTAAACACGTTAAAATAAGAATCAAGAGCAGTAGCAGCAGCAGCAGCCGCTCAAGGGTTGAACATAACGTTAGTCGCTTGTTGGGTTCGTCCACAGCTGCTCCCCCGTTTAGCGGGTGCAATGGCATGTGCTTAAAATAGATGGTGGAGAGGAGGGGAAATGTGGTATGAATGGAAATACCTTTTGCTGGTGCTGTTGCACAAAGTGAAAGGCCAAGAGTTGCGACTTTCCAAGAAGTTGTTGCTTTTAGCCTGTTTTGTATGTCAAAGTCAAGCTGGCCAATGGTCAATGTGGAACAATTGAAATAACCAAACACACGACGCAACGCCAACAACGCCAACAACAACAACAGCAGCAATAAGAAAAGAGTGAAAGATTTGCTCACGTTGCAGCGTGTCGAAGCGTTTTACTCGATTTAGAACTCTCGTTTTGCTCGATTGCTGCTAATCGATTTGATGGCAAACGTGCGACTCGCGACAGCACCAACAGCTGCCACAACAACACCAACAACACCAACAACAAATTTCCAATAGTCAACTAGCAATGATCGCCCAGTTCGAATCGATCGTCATTGGTTTGTTGTGGCTGCAACTTGACCAACAATCAAGATTGGTTCTGGCCACTTGGCTTTCTAACGTTTTTGCACTTTCTGTTATTTATGTCAGTTACCACTTCCAATAACATACCACCCGTTTCTCTCTCTCTCTCTTCTCCCTTCTTTTGCGCACTAAGTTGTCAACAGTGCGATGATGATTTCTTGAGCAAACTTTTCCAATTGCTTGCCGCATGCAACAGCGAGCATTAGACATTAAATTAATTATGGCCAACCGTGAAAACTTCGTTAACTCTGCCTTTGTTCCCCTCTTTCCTTTACATCCCATCCACCCAGCTCATTTAGTGCCCACCCACCTGAAAAACTAAGCCACCCTTCATCGTGCAGGCAACTGTGCAAAGCAGAAAATTAAACATTTTTGTTATTTATTTTATCGTCTGTTTTTGTGGATTATACTTGAGCAATGCGGAAACGAAAACCTGCTGGAATACCAACAAAAAAAACCACATTAAGGAGCTGTACCAAAGAAATATGCTAGATAAGTTTTCTAGCTTTAATTCCAAGTAAATACACATAAAAAACTTTAACTCAAAAAAAAATAAAATTTGTTCATCTCTGGGATTTAAATTAACTTTGGTTAGACTTTGCCACAAAACCGCATTCGCCAATAGTTGACCCGTTTAGACAGCTCGAGGAGTCGAGTTCGTCCAAGTTCGTTAGCTACCATCACCACCATCAGTGAACATAATAAAAAACAAACAAACCCCGCAAAACCTTCCGTTTCGATGCACTTCAACACGCTGCAAGTTGCTTTGGAGGCAGTCGGTTAGTGACCCAAATAGGCGAATTGCTGCTGCGGCTCATAAAAAGCGCTCCATGGAACCAGGAACCAGCAGCCAGCAGCAGATGAGGCAAACAGAACACAACAACAACAGCAACAACAGAAACAACAGTAAAGACTGCAATTACGTGTCACCAGTCTCCGATTTCCATCGATGACAAATCAAACAACCAAACAGACAAACATACTCACAATCATTGCCCTTAAGTCACTTACACCTTCCTTCCCCCACTGTGGCAGCAACCTTCCTTTAAGGTGTCGGTTTGAAATTCCAGTTTTGTCAGAGATCTCACACAACACACATAGTCCATCAACTTGGCCATCGATTGGCATTTATTATGAAATTATAGACGACTACGCATTGCCAACCGAACCGAACCCAACCCAACCCAACCAACTGACAGTTATTATAGAAAATAATATTAAAAAAAGATTACGTATACGTCGCGTGTGTCGCGTTTTCTAGCAGCAATTATCCGCAGGCAGGCAGGCAGGCCGACTTGTTTGAAGTGTCTTGGGGAATGGTTGTAGAGTTTGGAGTGGAATGGATCAGTTCAAAGTGGTATGCCTCGAGGCGTAAACAATGCAAAAAATAAAAAAAGTCCGTTGTGAAAATAAAAATAAATTGAATACTCGCGTAAGTGCAATCAAAAGTAGTGCAGCAGATTCAAAATATACAAACATACACATGTGTACGAGTATGGAGTATGGAGTATATGGCACATGTGGCATATGTGGCATGTGAGGTCTTTGCCGATAAAAGCCACCTGGCTAGCACCTTTATTATTATGGCTTTTTTTTCTTTAATTTAGTACGTTTAAACAAGACAGCAGTTGCAGCCAGCGAACGTGGCTTTAATGCATTTTGGTAGTATCCAGCTGCCACTGTTCCTTCTTTTTTGTGCTTCTGTGTCTGCGTCTGCTTTTCTTATTACTGTCAGTTGAGTTGAACTCTTGGCAAGCCTTAAATCGTCCCAATTCACGCAGCTTGCCAGTTAAATTTGAATCTCTGCCTTCACCAGCATCGAATCCAAAGAAATGCGCAAAAATGCAATTGGAGAAGGCAAAAAAAAAAAGAGAAATAAACATAGAAACAAATCGCAAATTTGTAGCACAGAACTTCTTAACGGTAAACGTAAAAAGGGTGGCCACAAAAGGTAAAAGCAACTTTAGATGCGAAAATTTATGCGCGCTCGAAAGCCAGCAAAAGCAACAACAGCTGCCAAGATTCAGTTTTTTACTTGTTTCTGCTGCTGTTGTTGTTTTTGTTGTTGTTGTTGTTGGTCAATGCAGTTAGAAAACTGACCGCAACCATATTTGACAACAACGGAACGTGCTCAGTATAAATGCAGTCGACGAGGAAGCAGATCTCTGTTGTCCATGTCCATGTCCATGTCCGCCTCACTACAATTCTCTCTCTATCCAATTGAGCCAAATGGCTGCCAGATGCTGACTGTCTGTCTGTCTTGAAGTCCGTCCGTGTCCAATCTAAAATCCCGTTCTGAATCCCATTCCCGGTCTCGTTCCACTGCATCAGCATTAAATCAATCGACAGCGAATCCAAGTTCCAAGAACTTTTTTTTGTGGTACCATCAATTGTGAAGCACTCTAAACGGGAGTGCAAAATTGCAAATGGCCCATTTTGTGGTTCGGTTCGCCCTTCAACTGGATGGATAGTGGGAAATAAAATAACTTTTAAGCTGTAACTGCAACGAATCCATTTGATAGGCACAATCAGAGATGGGGCATAATATATACGATAAAAATGGCACACATTTAAGTTGCACAGCATTTAGAACTTATGCAATAATAGGTGTCGTTATGGGAACATTAATTCCGTATAATATTTGATGTAAATCTTTATCATTAAAGAATGCTTCTATCTTTCGCTATCTCTCATCTTACTTGTATAAGAAGAACCCTTTTTGAAACCACATCTTGCGTAACTCAGATCTGTAGATTGGGTAAGTGACTTTTGGCTTCAATATCAGATGGCCATCATTGCCGCACAGCTGGCTAGTTGGCGACGGGCCAAGTGTGTGGCATAAACAGCAAGAAATACAAATACACTCAAGCATATTTGCAATTGGCAGCTTGTGCACGAAATATCACAGCTCGTAAATCGCTATCATCTATGTGTGTATGAATGAACAGTATGTTTGTACAGAGTCCCGCTTTGGAGTATGCAATGTGTTCTCTGTGTGTGGGGTTTTTTGGGGCGTCGGCTGGCGCGCGAATTGTGCCACCCAAAGCAGCATGCGGCAAGCTGCAAGGCAAGAAATGAAATGAGCACCACGAAACAAAAATCTTTGAGTTGTTTTATTTTTTGTTTTGTGAATGCATTGCCAAATTGGCTTTTTGGTTGAGAGTTTGAGATGCAGCCTTGCCGCTACGCCAAGACACGCCACACTCTGTGGCAGTTGTCCATGTTGCACGTGCGCCTTCTTGCGTCTGTTGTTGTTTGGCCAGCTTAAACGGGTTTTGCGCTTTGGGCCTTGCGCGCGCACTTTAATTTGCCAAATGGCAGCAACCAAAAAAATAACTAAAAGCCGGCCGATGCCAACTCAGATGTAGATGGAGAGACTGAGAAGGCTGCAGCCTGGGACTTGGATAACTGAGACTGCGACTGAAATTGTGGCTGAAGGACATTTGGCGTCTGGGCAAATGAGCTAGAAAAATTGCGAAAAATGCAGCCGCAACAAAGTTGAAAAACGCAGCGCACAAATTGTTTGCCAAGCTAAGCGCAAAAGGTAAAAAACTCACAAAAAAATAAAGAAGGCGAAAAAGAAAGGCAGCAAGTAGTATCTTTGGCTTGTTGAGCTTGCAGGCTTCTTGTTGGTCGTTGTTGTTGTTGTTGTTCGGTGGCTGTGTAGCTGTGGATGCTGCTAAAGTCAATTTTACAAGCAATGAACTTCGAAGCAAGAAAGATATCGCTGCCATTTTCCCTGTCGTTGCCTGCGGTCTTTGCTGGCGTCAAACTTTTATACTGCTAGGGCCGCCTTTGTGCCACGCCCACAAAATTGCTAGCATATTTTAGCGATGGTTAACGAACAACAAGCAGAGAAATGCAGAGCAGGGCAACAAAAGGGGCATAGTTGTGGTGTCATTTTGGTGCTTTGCCACAGCGCTTAAATAGTTCTCAAGTGGAGCGCATAAATAACAGGGAGAGTGGGACCAGAGACGGTATTACTTTGCTCTGTACACTGGACACTAGTTGGGGGTCTTCCTGCTACAGAGTGATCTTACTGCATCATGTCTGTCTTGTAATATACTAGTTCGCGTTCGCCATATGAGAATTTTTGTTTTTAAAGGTTGACCAATCCCCCCACGCGCCTTTTGACACTTCCTGATAATGTAAAACAATTGAATGTGCCATAAGTCGAGCACTCAACAAAAACTCCATTTCAACATTGTGTGGGTAGGTTGATTTGAACACGTTGTGACTGCGACTACTCTGACACACACTCAACACTCGAGTCGAATACAATATCACTCAATTAGGATGCGGATTTTGACACAACACTGCAATTAGTAGTTGTGTTAGACGTGTGGCGGACGATCTTACCTGCAAGTAGAAGAAATGTTGAAAATGGATTAGTTACAAGAACTGTTCATTTGAACTTTACTTATAAAGAGGACACTTTAGTCTCTGTCTCTCTGTCTCCCATATATATTTAAATATTTTAAATTTTGTCTCTTTTGCAATGCTGGTTGGTGTGTTCCACATTCAAAAACTCTTCATTATTGTCATTTCCGTTCGAAAAGACAGATGGCAGCTGAGCTTAGGGGTTCAAACCTAAAAGACCCGCTACATCATACATAAGCATCAGCATCAGCATCAGTGGGAGGCACATAATTTATATATATTAGTATAAGTAAACACGAATGTGTGTACTCATATATAAAATTTAAAACAAATTGACGCAAACTAATGAATTTAATCCACAAAATGCTGGCAAAGACACAACACACACACACACATACTCACACCCATGGTAACCGGAAATGCTTCATTGTTGTTTTTAGTTGCCCGCAAATAATAACAAGAACAACAAAGAGACTGAAACGTTGACGTCGGAAATTGAAAAGCAACCCAAAACCAACATCAAATTTAAATGGGAAAAAATTTGTGCAAAAAAAAACAAAACAAAAAAAAAATAATTCAAAATAAAATAAATTGCGCTATTAAAAATTTAGTTGGAGGGTAGCTCAAAAGCAACAACAATATACCACAAGTGTGTTTGTGTGTGTGTGTGAAATTGAACTTGCGATGCTCAATTTACGCCCGCGGCAACAAAAACAACAACAAACAACACACAGTTGAGCGACTTTGAACGCCTGACACAAAACAGTTTGACAGCCATTGGGTTAGTTTTAGCTTTGTTGTGATGTCTATGCCAAAATAACAGCAATTACTTGCCATTGTGCCAACTGTAAATGTTGCATGTATTGTCATCACTTTACCCTCCATTCCCCCTCAACACAACTCTTTTCAGTCTACACTTTTTGATAGCTCTGGCTTGTTTTTTCCGCTTTGGCGCTTTTGTTAGGGCCAATTGACTTGCTTTTATGCAACTTTCATTAACAAGTAGACAGAAAAAACCAAATTAATAGCTGACAATCGAGCCACAAAGTAACTGTTCACAGTCAAGGTCATTCGAACGATTTGTGTGTGTGTGGGGGGGTGTAGGGGGAAGGTCAGAATGCGTTTTAGCCAACTGTCTGCGATTAAAAGCACATTAAAAGAGCTCTCTAATAAATAAACTTTAAGTTTTTGGCTTGATTTTATCTGTTTTCATTTAAGCTTGAAAAGGTTTTTATTTTGCAATCAATTTTCAAACCGTTAACAAACAAAGCTTATTCTGTCAAAAAGATATTTAAAAACAAATCAAATTTCTGGAATTATCATGTATCAACATTTATTGGTAGATCGTAAATAAATATTCACATTAAACAGCGAATGTCACAAGTATATTCCAAGATCTCTTTAAATTTATGACAAAACAAAACTCAGGTTTTTGTTGTTGTTGTTGCTATTGTTTCTAATGCCTTCGGCTAATTGTAAATTGTGTTATTTTTATTCCGACATTTTGTTGCTGATAAAGATGACAAGAAGAGAAAAAGACAACGAGAAGATAACAGAAACATGAAAATGATCAAAAAACTGTCAAATGCAAAACACAATGATTGCCAAACAAAATACCAAAGTCTGACAAACTGAAGCCAAAACAGAACAGTGAGATGCCCTATAAAAACCCTACACTGATTACTTTCTGCCAAGACATCAGCATTCTCTAACATTTACAGGGTATTCGAATCATAAGCAAACCACACAGCTTAAACACATTGTGGCGGCCAATTTGACAGCTGAGAAGGTGGACAGCGGCATACCAAGAGTTTAGTTTACCTGGCAACCCTGGCTCCAGTCCACATACACGCTATACACACACAAGCTCCATTTGCTGTTATGCCCGAAGCGTTAAAAATCTCTTTGCATTTTTTAATTGAATTACAAGCAGTGCAGACTGACACCACCGAGTGGAGCATTAGAAGAGAGGAGTGGCAGAGCGAGGGGACGAAGGTGGTGGTCCTGGTCGCGTGTATGTTGCCTGTTGGCTGTTGCCTGCCATAAATTTGTAACTGTTTGCTGTACTTGACACATTTCATAGCTGTAGCTTGGAGTTGGAGTTTAGAGTGGTTTGCAGTATCTGCTTCATAGTATAAACATATATATATATATGTATATATGTGTGTGGCACACACACAAGCACAAGCACAAAACAATTTGAATATTTGCGTAGGTGGTTTGCTTACTTGTATCGCGTTTGCCTGGGAATTTGTGTAAATTTAAATTTAACTTAAATTAACAACTATATAAGCGACACGAGTAATAAATACAGAGCTAGCAGCTATAAAACACTCTTGCACAACCCAAAGTTAAAGATAAGATCACAAATAGTTAAATAAAACATGACCTTGCTTTGACGAACATTGAAGAGAGATTTCTTAGGATTAAGATATTTCATTAGGTATCAGGTATGTACAACTTTACTCGACACAGTTTTGTTTCTAAGATTTATTCTTATTTGGGACTCATGCGGGGATAAAGATAAACATATATGTAGTAATAACCAACACAAACCTTAAACCAAAAAGCCACCTGATTCGCATTTGTAAATGTTGTAATTGTTGTTATTATCGTAATTGTCGTATTTGTTTGTTTTTGTTGTTATTGTGTTCCCATTATTATTTATTTTAAAGTAGGGTCAAATGACGAAAGTGCAAGGCATTCATTAAATGTCATTAAGTACCGTAGAATGGCCAACAATAAAGTATCAATATATATCGTTTGACATGTATACAATCATCATCATTATTCACAATCACACATGTGTGTGCGTGTGTGTGTGTAGGTGTATATGTGTAAGTGCATTGTTTATGTGTTCAAGTTGTTACGAAACATCGCCATCATCATCATCATCATCATCGATAGTCATTTTTCAATCACATTCCATTCCAATTTGATTTCCATTCCATTTGCCAAAAACGCAAAGCCGAGAAAAAACCGAGAAAACCGGGTCAACAGCAGTCATTACGCATACGCAGCGTATTTCAGGTGTAAAGATTGTGGTTGTTGTTGGTTGGTTGGAATCGTTTTCATTACGCATTTCAAGGCGTTTAATGCATTTGGCGATTGTTTTTTTGTAGCGTTTGTACGTGCCCCATTTGTGAAAACAGGATGCGCAAGGACATCGAACGTTGTTTATTTATGTTGTTTTTGTCGTTTGTGTTGTATTTAATTAAACGTGAAGAAGCAGCAGCAAACACGTGTGTGGAAACAAAACATTTTAATTATTAATAAAAATGAAGAAGAAGCAAAACAAGAGGCTGCTTATTGTTGTTTTTGTTGATGTCATGCTGTTTATATTATGAAGGGATTATGTTTACGAAGCGCATATGACATTTACATATTTAGCATACAGCATACATTCCATACAATACATATATGTATATATATATACGCATACGCCACAGTGGCTGACAATAATAAAGTGTCCTTACAACTTGCACATCTTTTTATTGGCTGTACGAGCAGAGCTTACATCCGAATATTATATATACAGATTTGTATGCATATTTCATTTTTAGTTTATGCAAATGATATGTTGAGTCAATGCGCGAATTTAAAAGTACTTAAACACTAAACTTTTAGTTGATGCCAATCCGATCTAATGATAAAACATAAGAGACGCCAACGCCAAAGTGATAAATTATAATCTTGCCAACAAAAAATACTAAATTTAGAACTATTTTCATTTAAGCTAGTTATGAAATTTATTACAACCAATTTATGTGATCATGTTTCTTGTTTAAATGCTCGTCGGGAATATATCAAAGCATATTTATGACAATATGTACATATACTCGCTGCAAATATTTATACATAAATCAAGGCACAAAACAACACACACGTTTTCTTTATCAAATGGCAATCATGGACTATGTTTATTTTTTTGGGTTCTATAAAACTTTATCACTTCATTTGCCTGACAAGCAGCATTTGCCCTCCGCTCTGCCCTCATTGCTCCCTCTTATCTTTGCCGAACGAAGAACAAAACTCAAAATTAAAAGAAGGAAGAAGAAACTAAAGAGGCGCACACTATCTGTGCCAAAGAGTTCAGTTGAGTGTATGTTTGGTTCAGCGCCTTTTCCTTTCCCGTTCAGCGTTATCAGTGCCATCTTTATTGTGCCAAGGCAATGTGTAAGTGAATGTTCAGTACAAAAGCTGTGCAATTGAATAGATGAAAGATGGAGGAAGCAAGAAGAAGCAGAAGAGAAGGATATAAAACTATGCCGCACTCCAAATCAGGCACGTCGCAGGACTCGAAATGTGGTCTGAATAATGTGCGCGAATATGTACAAAAAAGAAACCTAAAAGCTAAAAGGAAATGAGCGAGAAAAAGAGACGTCAGCTTGTGGCAAGTGCTTTAGTTAAGATGACATACAAATTAACGGTTCAATAGAGAGGCGTACACACATATTTACGCACACCCGCACACACACACAGCTTCTAGTATGTAGCAAAATGAGGTCTGTGTGGCACTTATGTGCTCTGCCACACACACACATCTTTGGCTTAAACTCTGTGTCAAGATAGAAAATGATGTCGTGCGTGCGCAAACTATGCACTGTCATTAAATCTAACGAGCGTCTAGGGCTTTACATTTTGCCTAAAAAGGAGAAGGGGTTCTTCTTCTCCTTCTTCTCGAATCATGCAAAATGTCTACATTCTATAGAAAATCAGAGGACTGCCTATCGCTAACGTGGTTTATTCTTAAGCTCAGGCATTAGACATTAGCTTTGACTTAATTACATACGATTTACAAATAGGCTGTATATATATATATGTTAACTTTAACTATGACATTTTCTAGGAGCCCCACGATAACACAGGCTGTCCAAAATTACACTCTGAGATTTATTGAGCCAATTCCAAAATGGCAAACAGTTTAAATTGATTCAAGTTTAGCCATAAAATGAACAGATCCAACAAAGAAATTGCTAATAAACTGCTGACTGAATCATGGCGACAGCGATAAAAAATGGAATGAAAACTTGGCTAAAAGCAAGTCGCAAAATGCTTCCGCCACACTAAAACCTCCCCTACACACTCTCTTTCGGTCCCTCCTTCGCTCTCTTACTGGCAAGCCAACGCGTTGTTCGATTCTGTTGAAAAGCTTAAAAGCCAATCGATATTGAGGCAACACACGATGCATTTCACCCGCTTTTCTCCCCTCTCTCTCTAGGGGCAGCTTTAAGGCAAGCGAACAGATTTACATACACGTACATAAATGCTCTCAAATAAGTTACTTTAAACTGTATCAAGGGAACAACAATTACTGAAAGTGCGATATATTGTTAGCTTGTTTTTTTGAAAATTAAAGCTGAATAAAAAATGTGTTTATGGATTTGTTCTCTAATTCTCGTAACTCTCTGTTGAGATTTTTAAAACCAGGTATTATTTGTGTGTAGTTGTTAGCGCACATGTTGTTCTGGCCAAAACACAGATGGCTGAATGGGCATCGATCTATAAAAAGCTGCGCATTACATGCAAAACAACTTAGAGAGCAAACCGGTAAGCTCAAAGTGGTTGTGTTGTTGCCCGCCCACCTATCCATGTCGAGTGAAAAAAAAAAACCAACAACATACATAAATACTCAGTGCCAAGCGATTAAATTGATTAGCTGGCGGAAGCCAAGACCAATACCAAAATCGGGAAAAGAACTTGGCCCACACACGCTTTTGGATTGATTCAGTTACTTACTGACGTAAAGCTGTAGTTACTTTATTGACTGATTGACTGACTGATCAATTGATTGATGATATGCGATCTCTCTCTCTCTCTCTCTCTAATTGATTTTTGTGTGAGTACCGCAAATCCACATTGCGAACTGTCGGCTATCATATGGACTGACAATGGGGATTTTCTTGACTACTCATCAAATTTACGACAACAAACTGCGAAAAACAGCGATAAAGTAAAGATACTCTTAAAGTCAAGTGGCCGATAGCAAGACGACCGATAAAAAGAACAGTTAAGCTCCTGCTGCCGTCAATAAAATGTGAAAATAATGCACGTTCAACGGATATTTGCCATTGATTTTGTATTGCAATCGCAAATAGCCAACGAAGTACTAAAGATAGATAGAGAGAGAAGAAGCACCTGAAAAAAATGAAACAACAAGGTGGTGAATTGCAAATATTTGTGATGCGGTTATGATAACACTCGATTATAGCGGAACACAGACCCACAACTCATAAATAACTCGGTAAATTGGCGTGCGAGAGAGCGCATTATAAAACGATTGTTGTTTATAGCATTTGTTACTGCGTGTCGGCATAAATATAGAAACGATAAGATATGAGCAGCTAGCTGATATACTACAGATTAGGATCAATAACGCATTAATAACTTTTAAACTAACAAATTATTATACAAGCATCGGAAATCAACCATCGGAAATTAACCTTAACAGTTTATGCTACATAATAACTTCAAAATTCACCTGACTTCCACCGAAGAATGCAGGGCAATAAACTGACACAATGCTGAAATTTGTCATACCAATGAAAATTCCGAGAAATTTAGTAACTGACTCAGAAATGTTAACAAACTTTCGATAAACGTGAGTTAGTCAGTTACAATGAAAGCACTTCTTTGGCACTTAAACTTCCACGATTGACAATTCCTGCTTCTATTCGCATGTCATGCTGTAATCTTAAAGTCATGTCATGACATGCTCCACATGAGCCACACAAAATTACAATAGACTCACACGACACTCACGCTTCTCATTGACTAGCTGGACTGGACAGCCACATATGCAAAACTCAAAAACACATTTGGTTCCCAGCAACCAAATAAGTAATTGTAGTTGTATATCTAAATACACTTGACACCCAAAAAAACACCTCCATCTCCACCACCCGCCCAAACAGAACATCAAATGCAACGCCCGCTACACTTTGGAATTGTTGTTGTCATTTGTTTATGTTTCTGTTTCTGTTGCTGTTGTTGAGGGACCGGGCCATGCAATTAGCTGGAGGTCGTTTGTTTAGCTACAACAATATTGGGTTCGTTGATATTGAAAATGGGTGTGTTCCGTGTCCGCATTGAGTTTAGCGACAGACAGGCAACCGTCGACGTTGACAATGTTTTGGCGTTTTTGGCAACAAATTTGTTAAACAAATTGTAATTAAATTGAACCATGTTCAACAATTGATTGGCCATTGTGTCAAGTTAATTGCAAGAGCTGAACTCTAAAGCTAAAACTGCAGCCAAAACTAAAAAAATAAAAATAAATAAGCCCAAAGAGAGCGAAAGAGAAGCTTCAAATCCTCGGCCCTTTTTTGGGTGCCACTAAAAAACAAAACGGGTTACGTTTTGTTTGTAAAGTCTTTTCTCTGTTTTCTGCTTTAATGCTTGATTCTTTTATTTTCGGGGCTGTGGGGAGACAGACAGACTGTCATTCAATTGTCAATATCTGTGAGACTTGATCGTCACGACTTGCTGGCTGCTCGGCAGTAGGAAATTGGCTTTGCATTGAACTTCAATTGAAATTGCACGCTTGCAGCTAGCAACTTGTTTTTTTTTTTGGGGCACGAGGGCGTGCCAAAAGGGCGTGGCCGGTAGGGCACGTGGCAGCTGCAGGCGCAGCATGCAACATCAATAGAAAAAATTAAAAGAAAGTTCAGCTCTATATAAATTCATTAAATGAAAATTGCTATTTTAAGTTTTTCAACTATCTTTTCTGTCAGCGGTTAAAACGAAACTCATTTATTTTGCCACGATTCTTTCAATGAACATTTAAGTGCAGTATTAATCTTAACTGGCTTTTATTTGAATTTCAAGCAAACACAGCCTTAGGTAGCAACTATTTTAAAAATTGTAAACTTATAGAAATGTTAAAAAACTGCTGTTACTTCGTCACCCTGGAGAACGGATCTTTCTGGATCGCCCTGGGATCTATATTGTTCTCTGGATCAACCGTGGGAGTAATGATCGCATTTTTGGTCAATGCTTTTCCAGGTAAGCACTATTGGTTTTGACTTCATGCAGCAATATCTCAATGTATGTATCTATATAGAGGGTGTCTCGAACCCATTCTTCGATACGGATGTAAAAATTCGTGTGCTTGTTTATTCCTCAATTCTGCTGTTGAGCTCTCTCTCTCTGATCTACGGCGCCACTATGGTAATATGAAACATGAAAAGAGTTCCTGTTCCTATTGTTTTTAACTTTATTCTGTTTCTGTAGGAAGTTCCATTTTTTCGTGCTTCCCTGGCTGCTGTGCGCTTGTACGCACATCGTTGCAATGTGTGTAACATTTATTCTATTGGTGCATTACGGCGCACCCTTATACCTACTTCTACTAACAGGGATTAGTTTATGTAAGTGAAGGTCAGCTAGCCAGTTCACATGCATATATAAATATTCCCTATTTCCACAGTTTTATACGTATACTTTTGGCTGGTTATTCTGTCCTTTCTCATATCTATACTGTACGATTAACGAACGTTTTCTTTGAAAACACTATCAAAATTTTCATCAAAATATATAGTTGTAGTTTATGTAGGTTTTCGATCATGTTATTTCATAGCTGCTGTTATTGTGTTTCTTTGCGAACTGGCTGCATGTCAATTGGAATTATATACCTTACATTCTTTCTGATCGAAATGACCTTCCACGGACAATCGGCCACATTCATATGCAAGTTATACTAAATGCATTTATATCTATAACACGAATCACATAATACACATTATATCACAGATGCAAAAGATGAAAGTTGGAATTTTGTGCAGTCAGTCATATTTTCAGCTGGCATTATGTCATCCATAATGTTAATTTTTGGCTCATATAAGGTATAAATGGGATAATTACTTTTATTTATTTAACTAACCAACTAATATCATGTATCGAATTAGAATAAGCGAGGGTTTCTTCTGGTCTGGTTAGTCATATTTGTGATGATATTTGTGATGTATGTAGTGATGTTGATTATAGATCTTGCCATGTTTTTGCCAAGTATTGCAGGTCTTGTCTTCCAATCATTGACGCTGGGTAAGTGAAACTACTTTATTATCCCTGAATTAACTGAATATTTATTTTTGCTTAACTTTTGTCTTGCAGTGTTAACTATTTACAGTCTAATGGTTGTGCACACCCGGTATCGGGATCTTAAAAAACAAAACACACAGATCATACCATCATGAATAAATTCTGAATTCACAATCGAAGTTGTCCTTTACTTTATTGTTATTATTCATATATCATATTTAAGAGCACGTATAGAAGCTTTACTGTGTAGAGTCAATTGAAAACACTATCTTTTTTTACACCAGAGTTCATATATTTCGATTTCGAATATTCAAAATTCCGTAAAGAATTTTCAGTTTTATCACATTGATACTTGGCTGATTGGCTGACAACGATGGCTTGCCGCTGCAGGTACTTTATAAAGATCGTGAATAAGTGTTGCTTTTGCTATTCATTGCGTACGGGGACTTTGTTATTTGGCTGTATATTCCTCACATGGTTCATCTATTTGTGTGTGGGAAGTGCCTTCATGATGGAATGCATCTTCCCCAATGAGTATTTGCGGCAAACATACGGTCCACCTGCAGCCCCAAAGACAACAATGGTCTTTGCATTCTTCGGCATCTTTGCAGCTTCAATGGTATGCGTTGGTGTGCATAACGTGAGTACAGTCTAGTTTACTCCTTTTAATTATTAATTATTTTTTTTGTGTGTTTGCTTTAGAATAACGAATTGATGTTTGTGCCATTTCTGGTGCTAACACCCATCTTTATATTGGTTCACATTGTGGTCCTGATAATATATGCTTTTGTCTGGGTAATCGTCATTCTCTTTATATTAACTATACGTAAGTGGAGATTATTGAATCGTGAGTTCTTTATTTTGTTTTCATACTGTTCGTCAACAGTTGTCCTGATCTATGCCTGGGTTATTACATACTCCTATTTTTCCGAACTACGTTATGCCTATGATGATGAACTACCGCAACAGACTTATATCTAAGGACAGTTTCGACTTGAGCGTATAATTCAATACAAATATATACAAATTGTAAATGTGAATGATAAAATGCATGTTAATAAACATTGTTGAGCTTAGTGTTTCGAGCTTTTGCAAATGATGCAGGTCATGCAGATTGTAAGGGCGGGGAGTAGTACACTCTCTTACCTTTGGCAGTGAGGCAAGCACCTGCTGTTTGACATCCCAAACGAGCCGCTCCGATGGAAACTGGAGACATTTGTAGACATTCAGTTCGGGCACATGGATGCGCACCAGAATCCAACCATCTCTCGGCTCTGGCGGTGGCTCATCGTCAAACGCACCCGGCCCGGACGAATTGTCCATATTGGCCGGGTTCTGTTTGACTTTGGGCGTGGGTGGGTGATACGTCGTAATTTTGACGGCTTTTTCTCGCACAGCGTCACACTGACAGAAAATATAAATACCACCTCACTTGAGGTTTTAGAAGGTTATTTTTCTCGATCGTTTTCTTTCACTTTCTTATTGTTTATTGTTTTGGTCTCGCAGGTTTTTTAGTTATTTTTAATACTTCGTTGGTTTGTTAGTAAAGTTATTTCATTAAGCTTGCTGCTTTTGCCATTATCTGAAAAGCATTGCGCTTTGACATTATTAATTTTGTATTGTTGAAGCTTTTCCGTTCAGTAGGCAGAAGCTTATTTATTGGAATGTGCATCATGCTGCAACGAAAAAAGAAACAGGATTAATAATATAATATTGTAGAGTAGCTTTTTTCCCACAATCTTAAGCTGTAAATGCAATGAAATGTCACAAAGCACAAGAAATTTAATTTGTAAATTGCTTTATATCTTGCTACAGACCTCCCTCTCCCTTTCACTCCCACACATCGGGCAGTCCGTTTGACTTTCGATGCGTTTGTCTGTTTGTCACTCAGTCAATCGAACACGCTGTCATTGTGTTAGTCAAACAAACACTACCAGCAGCTCCATAAGCTTCATTAATTGTCAAGACGGCACATTCAACATTTACTGCTGCCTGTTGTAGTTGCTGATTACTTCCAGATATTGACATTTAATGTACGCTGTTGTAATTTTAGCTTTAGCAAAATGAATTTATAAAAGAATAGCCAGCCATGAAGCTATATTTTCATCATCAACTGTAAAATTTGAACCGAAACGAAGCTGGGCAGAGGAGCAAATTTTATGCAAACCGTGTTGAATACTAGTTTAATTCATAATTGATGTAACAGTAATTAGCAGTAAAAAGAACAAGACTAAAACCAGCGGGTGGCATATAAATTCCTCAACTCTTTAAGTGGAACAAACCAAAAGTGATAGTTCAATGGGTTAGTAAAGTGAAAGAAAAAAGGCAAAAAAAAGAGATGCAAAAGAAGAAGAAGAAAACGAACATATGAGTAAACGAGAACAAATCGTTTTGGGCCAACGTTTAGTACTTAAAATTTATAGTCAAGTACATTCACCTTGAAAAGTAATTCGAAAAGCCAACTTCATGCAAACTTAAAGAGAGCTATTATCTTTTGCTCGTTATTCAACTCAACTCAAGATAGTTGCAGTCTAGTTACTCCCAAACTTAAAACAAATATTGTTTTTACGAACCATTTACCATTGCAAACAGCAGTAGCAGTAGAAAGTGAGCTGAGTTTTAAAGGAAATGCAAACAAACATAAACTTAGTTCAGTGCCCTCAAAAAAACCAACAAAAAAAATATATGTCACGGTCAAGAAACTAAAAACACTTAACCAAAATACATATAAATCAACTAAATACATACAAACAGATATATATTTATTTAGACAAGTGAATTCCATTCAACCTTGGCCACCCACCTGTCAATCAAACATACCAAGCCAGAAATTATCAACAAAAAAGCTCAACGTAGACGACTCAACATTAACTCGGGTGATAAGCAGCAAGCACGTTCAAAATGTGGCCAATTGATATGGCATACTTTTGAAAGGGTAACTCTCTCTTAAACTGATAACAAGTGGCGTTAAATTTTTTGTGAAGCCTTCAATTACGCATACGCCACGTGTACACCTTGAGTAATTCAACTTAATTAAAAATTGCTATCAATAGCTATCCAATGGCATTATCTTTATATACCTATATATCAGGTGTGAAGAAGAAGCTTAAGAAATAGCAAAGGGCAGAGTTTTGTGCGTGTTTTAATTGAATTTTCAGCGCGAATTCTTTTCAGTCGGACACAAACAATTTTTTCTTTCTCGCTGACACTTGGATGGTGTAGTTTTATGGCCAATTCTTTTTTAATTGAAAAAGTTGCTCAGCCTGTCATTTGTTTGGCGCTTTCATTCTCCCTTACACTAACTTGGCCCGTAACTTTTTTAACGACCATTTAAAGCGCGCTGATTTATAAATAGCACTAAAACATAAGCAACAGCTCAATTTTTACAATTAGGGTGCGAAACTGCAACACTAAAAGCAACAACTACATAAACAAACAGATTATGGCAATTTGCAGGCCAAACTAAGTGCTGCGATTTTTCACTTAAAAGCGTATTTTCATTTGGGGTTGTGCTCAACCCCTTCTCTTCTTTTGATTGAAAAATTATGCTTGGCCTTAGAGCTAAATGTTGATGTTGCTAGCAAATCAAAATTTATGCTTTTTACCCTTTCCAAGTTTGCCATGTCGCCCCAATTGTTTCACATGTACCTGACAGCTGTCAGATAGTATGTGTTAGTGTGTGTGATGTCAAAGTAACAATTACTCGGTCCGACATCAATTCACGCCCTCGCCCTTAATCCCACATCTGACAGTTATTTGTTATTCGCTCGCACACAGAGTGACTTTTCTTCTTTTATACGAGAGGAATTCCGGGATTAGATACCATAATCCTTCTATATTGCTTAAAAGCGGAGGTCAGTTTCTATATCTGCAGATAACGAGTATATTACATTTTCGCTTTCATTCTTCTTTCTTTTCATACATAATCTAACCTTTCAGTTCAGTTCAAGAGTTTAACAACACAGTAATTAAACTAAGCACAAATATTAACAAGCAGCTTGTAAAACATGCAGTACATTTTGACAAGCTCACATAAACCAAATGCACTCTGATTCTTCATGCACTTGGTCTCGAGTCTCGGTCTCGGTTTTGGCAGTTTGAGCTTAAGTAATTGTGACACTTTCTGACACTCATCGAAAAAGTGCCAAAAAAGTGATGGAAAAGTGAAGAGACTCAAGTGTATGAAGAATATTACAAGTGTCTGCAGTGTAAGCCATTCGGTTACAAAAAGTTACTGCAACTCTTAGCTGCATAAAATTATGCTTTAAATGTGCCACATCGAATGAGGTTTAACGTTTAGAAATTAGTTCCTTGACTGAGTTGACGTGCCCCAAGGGGTTTCTCTGTGATTTGTGGGTCAGTGTGCAACGCAACGCAACACTCGAATGTGCAACTAAATGTCACTTATGTAGTATTGCAGCAAGCAGCAGCAAGCACTCGAAAACGAATATACATACTCGTAGTTCGTAGTCATGCATATTTTAAATTGCGTACCAGAAAGCTTCACGTTCATAGAAGCAAATTACTTTTGTCATTTTAATGGCCGTGCTTAATCTGAAGCAGCTGCAGTTTGTAGTAGGTGGGGTGGTAGTTGGTTATGTGTGTGTGTGTGTGTGTCGTACAAGCTACCAATCTTGTAGGATGCTGCGAATTATTTTCCTTGGCAACGCGCAATGCACGAAATTGCAACTGTGGGGCAGCCACACCCTCTCCGCCCAACCGCCCACAAGCTTCCTCACAAACAACTTAATAAATACGCAGCTATTTTTCTTGAGGCACTGTGGCATGTAAATGGGAAAACTGCAAACGAGATTTGTTATTTTCTTATTTAAGCTACTTTGAAGAGATTATTGTCCCACTGTGCGCAACGCTTGCCGCCTTCAAATCGAAACGCCATTTTGTTTGCTGCTGCTGCTCGGTTCTCGGTGCAGTGTGGCGTGTACCGGAAACGGAAATGCGCAAATAATTCGGTTAGATGCTGATGCTGGTCCACAAGAGCAGCTTAGTCCTGACTTGAGGCGATCTTTCGAGATGAGAAATCTGGAATTTCTTGAGAATGGAATGACTCACTTTTATCAAATGATTAAGAATAGAACTAAGACTTGCTGCGCAAGAACTAACTCAAAGTTGAGATTTTAGAAGTGAAGAAAATAATTCTGGTCGCTGGATTCTTAGGGATATTTATGTCTGTATATTGTAAGTTGTTGCATTGTAAATTGTAAAGCTCGTGCTGTGGAGAAAAAACATATCGCTCAAGTTTATGGCAATGTCAAAGTTTCTTGGCTAATTTATTTCACTATTTTTGTGTTTTTGTTCAAGGCAGCCAACTCGAAGAGGAGAACCAACAGCAGCAACAACAGCAGTACAAAGGCCAGCAACAGAACAACAAATGTCTTCTTTTTTGTTGTTGTTGCGGGGATAAGAAGAACATAAAAAGAAACCGAAAACTTGTTTTCCAGTCACGTTCATTTTCAATCAAGTGGCATCATTACATGCCAAACAAACTGCAAAAGCACTAAAAGGAGAAGCCAATGCCAAGAGGAGTAAAGACTGTAAAGCTAATACAATAAGAAAATTAACTTTGACCCATGCGGCCAGACACACACATACGTAACCCCCTTAACCCTTTTATTCCCGTGAAAGGAATACTCGAAGGTTCTTTGCTTTGTCTAGCTGGGGAATGCCTGAATAGTTGGTTACTGAATTGAATACAGTTCAGGACCCACGGCACATTACGCTATAAAAAATGAGAAAAGAAAAAACAAACCAATCCAAGCTAAAACCACATTCAACTTCCTGTTCTATAGATAAACTTTTCTTGTTCTCTTCCTTTGTCTGCATTTGATTGAAATTTTTTATATTGTTATATTGTTGCTACTTCCAAATAAATCAAAGGCATAGAAGTCTATCTATATTAACTTTTTAGTCTTACAAAAGTATCCACAACTTCCAAAAATGTAACTAAATAAACAAACAAGCGATCCAATTCGATTGCACAATTTTAAATGACTTTTATGGTCGACGCACACAAATTTCTTGCTAATTTTTAGCAGCCGAATTACGTCACTGCACACAAATCGCGCCATTAAGTCACAAATATATATATATACATACGAATGTTTATGTCGTGTATAGTATTTCTCATAAGTTGGAGCCTGAATGCTGCAATCAATGGAAATAAATTAAAATGCCGATTAAAAAAGAACAAAACTCTATGCAAATGGAGAGACTTCAGAGACTGGTCTCCTCGACCGGTTTTCAAATGCAGCTCAGGTAAAAAAATACACAAACGCTTGACAGTCGAACAGCTAACAAACATACACACGCACACACACACACTCGCACACTCATTCGCAGAAGTAATGTTTAATAAATGAAATCAAAAGCCATTTAAATGCAAACAAAATATTTTTATAAGCTTCATGCTCAAAGCAAACGCGAACAATGTTTAACTTACCCCGCGCCCTTCAAAGGCAGCGCTGCTCAAACTGTGCTGCACATCATCATAAAGGCAAGAAACGGCTGCAAAGAGAGAAAGGAAATGGTAAATGAAAGAGTGATGATAAAACTAAAGTTATTGTAGTTACTTAATATCTATTTAACGTGCAAATATTTTTTTCCTGCCAATTTTCTCGATAAACGTAATTTATTTGAACAACAACAACCAGAGAGCCAGGCACAACTTCAACAAGGCTAATTTCATATTTTTGCGTCTGATTTTTTCACTTCTCCTCATCCAACAAGCTCTGCAGGGCTATCAATCATACGCCATGTGAGCAGCAGAAACAAAAAGGAGAAAAAAAAGCAAATCAATGGACAGACAGCCTTCCTCCCTCAACTATCTATTCCTCACAAAAAAATAGCATAACATGGTGTTGTGTTGCTGCGTAGCGAGCTGTGGGTGGCTATAAGCTACACACACACACACACATATTAAGTTAGAGCCATAGAAGAACGCCCACAGAGCCTTATAAAAAATTGCATGCCAATTGGAAGCAACGGCCAACAAATTTTCGAGCGCCAGCTGAAAAAACGAGCAACACAAAATAACAGAAAATGTCTTTACTTGCGCGCAAATTAACGTGAAGTCAATTGAGGCATACACTTCTTTAGAGTCGGGGTATCACACATATTTGTAAACTTAAAAAAATCATAATACTTTTAAGAATGCTGTCTAGTCCAATATTTTCAGCAATGAGCTTCAAGTTTGTTAGAATTTATGGAAAATGTAATGTAGATTACAAAAGCTGATACCTAGTCTTTGCAGTGTATTTACAATTCGACTTGATGTTTAGTGCAGCATTTGTTTTTCATATTTATAGTCGCAGACTATAGCGTTGTCAGCTTGTAATCAGCACTGTTGTTGTTGTTGTTGTTGCTGCCATTGTTGTTGTAGCTGTCTTTGACACCAAACAACTTTATAAAAGGAGACCTCGCTCAGTGCCACGTTTGAGCCACGTTAGCGCTTTTTGTCGGTTGCCCCGAAAGATCTCTGAGCTTTGCATTTATGTATGTCGTATGTCGTATGTTCCATAATCACTCAATTTTCGGATCGTGTTTTAAGTTATGTTATGTAAATGTTCATCGTTTCGGGCCTAAGTCAGCCAACGTTAGCTTCAGTTACAGCCTCAATCACATACATACATAGATGGATGATAATTAACAGCAGCCATTTGACACACAAGCACACACACACACACACAGTTGAAACTAGAGACACACACGTATGTAATTAGGCTGCAATGACTGCCAAAAACGAGTTGGCTCTAAACGCTTTTTTAGTTAACGTTGCCTTTAACGGCTGTCTGCGGCTGTTAGCCAAGTTGAGTCGCAGCTCATGGCTAACCATAAAGTGGCCAGCAAATGATTTTTAATAACTTTGACACTCATTAAACTCAAATTACATGCATTTGATTACGCAGTTTTGCATTTTTTTTGGGCTCACGTTAAGCCGCTTATGTTTCTACATCATCTCCTCTATATATGGCATCTTATAGCTATATGACCGAAACGGTAAAAACGACTTCACTTCACAAAGATCCTCTCACACAATTATGGTCATGATAAATAAAATTTAACAGCTGGTCAAGTTACAAAAAGGCATATTTTATTAAAGCCGCTTTTAAAAGAAACTTTAACCAAACTCTTTCATCTAAACTGTCTATAAATAAGGTATTTGATGAACGATTTTTATAGTTCTAACTAACTTGTGTTAACATTTTATTGTTGGACTACTCAATTAACGAATTTCGCGTGAAAACACTTGAACAATTGAGTTGCCTTGGTCTTG
Organism: Scaptomyza tumidula; assembly: GCA_035044465.1. Lineage (NCBI taxonomy): Eukaryota > Metazoa > Arthropoda > Insecta > Diptera > Drosophilidae > Scaptomyza > Scaptomyza tumidula. The sequence goes on from JAWNNW010000444.1 coordinate 19,326,265, forward strand.
TCTTTTATCGTCTTGCCTTGTGATAAAACCCAATCGAATCATGTGCCTAATTAGTTTTTAATTGGTTTTAGTGTGGCCCGCTTCCCTTAACTGTGAGGCTCATTGAACTGTTTACATAATAAAAATTGAATCGCTTTTTGCCGAGAAGAAAAAAACCAAAGGAGAAGAAGAACAATAAAAAGAAACTCATTAAATCAACTTAAAGTTTGCAGCAAATGATTCTCACCAGCTGTCAGTGACAAGTTAGCGGGTGGAGGGGAACGGGAACGGCAAAAGTGGAAATAAAGTGTGGGGCGTGGCTAAGTTGGCAGATTAAGATGCAGTGCGTCGAATTAATTACGCTTTTCATTGTTGTTTTTGTTTTGGTTTTTCTTTTATTGTGTTCATTAACTTTGACTTGGACTTGGCATTTATGTATTTCTTTTTTACACTTTCTTCCCCCCCTCGCTAGCCTAGGCAGTGGACATTACATTTCTGTTGTCTTTGTTTCGTTTTTACCCATAACCCTGAACTTGACATTTGTGAACTTGCTTGCTGCCCCGCTTCGTTGTGATGGAACCTGCCACCACAAACAGTGTGTGGCCGCTGCTTTGACAGCTTTGTGTCGTTGTTGTTGTTGTTGTTAACGCTCGTGTCGCGACCATGTGCTAAGTTCTTTTTAATTACCCTCCCCTCTGCGCATATGTATCTCCCTTTCCTTCTTTGACACATTAAGGTGTGTGCTCAGTTCAGTTCAGTTCTTTCTGTTCGCTAGTTTTTGTGCAGTCGTAAACTTCTTTTTTATGACCCATTGCGCGATTCAGAACGTGCTCAACGCTGCCCAGCAGAATGGAAATGCAATCTCGCTGCCCCCAGCGTACACACAGTTTCCGAAGTTCTATTAGGCCCTCAAGTGTTGCTTTTTGTGATTGTTAGTAACTCAAATGTGAGTGCTTTCTGGCCAAATATGACTGGTAGCCAGGCAATAGCAATGAATGGCACGCCTACAAGCCAACAGATTGTTTAAGACTAGTTCTTGGGCTTTTAAATGCAATAAACCTTTGAAATGCCAAAAACCAAACTGACTAATGGTCTTTTGTAGCTAGGCCTTAAGCTTAACTTTAGGTTTAGTAGTTGTTGGTCAATTAAACTGCTTCAACAATAATCGTCAGCTTTTGGAAAGTTCTTTTCATATTTTTTAAAATTTTATTGATCTCATCAATCAGTTCGATCTAACAGTAAACCAAAGGTAGTCATGTTCCTTGGGTTCTAAACCCAACGATGACTAACGATCTGACATAAATTATGATCTTTTAATAGCACTTGTTACTTCTGTGCTTGATATGCTGAGGGTCATAAAATATCAAGAAGATTCTGATTTCCTCCTTCTCTTTCTTTTGTCAATCATCAAGCTTCGACTACTGACAAATGTTTGTGAGCAAGCATCTAAATTATGACCCGAGCGCACGACAAATTGTCAACTAACGATTATCGTTGTCGATTTTTTCATTACACACACACACACACACACACACACATACACATATATACAAATGGGAAATGGTTAATGCAAAATATGCTGACACAAAGAAGCAGCTGTAAAAATTTATGGGGCTTCAGTTGCTTGGGGGCCTTTGGCACGAAGAACCGTTGCAATGGACCAACGCAAAACTCAACATTGAAACACTCAACTTGAGTCAACCCAAGCAGAGAATTCGCAAACACAACACTCTCGCAAAAACCTGTCGTCAACTCAACAGAGGGGCCCAACAAATATAATAGAATAGAATACTGAATACTGAATACAGAAGCTACCCAGCCAGTCAGCTGGTTGGCTGATGATGCATCTTGGGCATAAATCTTGATATCGGTACATTATTAACGTCAATTAATTCTAACTGTGTTGCGATATGCCACACATATTTGCGGTATGCTGCTGCATCAGCCCGCTGGGGTGGCCATTAAACAGTAGCCAGGAAATCGCAAGGGTGGGGCAAACAGCAAACAGCCAAAGGATGGATGGATAGATGAGTAGAACGGTAAGAGATGTGAAGTGTAGGATGAGGTTGTATGTAACAGGAGCAACCAAGACGCAATCAACCAAGTGCCAATAGCGAGAGTGATGAGCAGCTGCAGCGACTTCAAGATGGATAACTGCCGAGCAGTTTTGAGAGTTGAGATGGCCTCGTGAGTTGCATTCTTTAATACGTTGAAGTTCGTGAAAAGATTGATCTATACATCTTTTAAGTTCCAATTAATATATCCTTTTGTTACTCAGAGCATATAAAGTAAAGATACGAAACTCACGCAGCTCACGAATCATTCGTTACTCGTCGATTGTCTCATCTCTACGCCCGTTTCAACTGTTGCAATTGTTTTCCTCATTGCAGTTGTTGTTGTTGTCAACCTGTTTACCCGTCGCGCTTCCGCAGAAGAACCAAACTTAAGTGCATCCAAGTCTTAGAATTGGCTTCAAGTATTTGCTTTGCTGTCTCGTCAGTTTGTCCGTTAGTCAGTTCGTCAGTCTGTTTGTCTGTCTGTCTGTCTGTGTTGGTATTTGTGTCTGCCTCTCCTCCACATTGGGTTGCCTCACGATTCAAAAGCCGATTAATATCAGCCTCACGTGAGTGCACGCTTTGTTGTACTTGTGCCTCTTGTGTTTCCACCTTCTTCTCCTTCTCCTCCTACTGCCTCTTCTTCTTCATTTTCTGGCTGTTATTGTCGCGTTTACAGTTGTCTCTTCTTTGGAAAATTGCTTTGAACTTGAAAATTTCCCACGTGACAGCGCGACTTATCTGTCTGTTTGTCTGCATCTGCCTCTGTCTCTGCCTCTGCCTCTGACTGTTGCTGTTGCATGTGAATGTGCATCCAATAACACTGCGGCCAAGTGCTATACCGCTTCTGCCACCAAAACACCTCCCCCGCCCTCTCTCTTGGTCTTCTGTGTGTGCCACATGTGCGCCTTGTTTTTGTTGTTGCTGTTGCTGCTCTTGCAACCGCGACACGAAGCACCCGCTGCTACAAAAACAACATTTACCAATTCCCTCACCTCTTTTTGATATCTTTTGCATATCATCGCCTCGGCTAACGGTTCGCCTCTAAATTGTTGTTGTTGCAAGTTGCTAGATCTTTAGGTTTCATATTTACCTAACGTTTAGTGGCAAGTGTCGATGTCGCGACGTTGACTTTGTCTTTGCCATTTAATTGGATGGATTTCGTGTGCAATATCTTTCAGTGTCTATCGAATGCCGAGCCGACGGGGCCTTTTAGCAAATTGTAATTGTTCAATATATCGTGAGCGAAATAAATATCCATTTTTATTGTAATTGTGGGAATCACAGTTTGTGCACAGTCAACTGGTCAAGCGTACAACTTGAGGTTATAAAAGAAAATATTTAAAGTTGCAGTTTTAATGACTGAAGACAAAGCAAATGCGGAGTGCTGGGAAGAACACGTATAAAAACTGTAATTAACTAAAGTTAAGTTGCATTTTTCACTCGTCAAACTGACTTGAGTCTAATTAAATTTATAAATGTAGATTGTAGTCTGATGGTTGAATAAGAAATGCAATTTAAACAATGACAAACGTGTTGATGTGCACCACTTGCACCACTTTCGCCCACTGTCTTCTGGCGCACACTTCCGCAACGAGAAAGCCACGTTTAAACTCAAGTCCCCAGTTGTTGACCAGTTGGCCACTTGGCCTTACCATATTTTGTTAAGTTACAAACATCGAGTGGGTGGCCTGCTTTAAATACGTGCACCAGGCAGCAGGCAGTTAACAAGAAGCAAGATGAATAGACTCGGCCCATAAATAATAAATTTAGCCGACAACTTTTATTGGTTTGGTAGCTCTTCTAGTTTAGGTTACAGTGCCTGCCAGGCAAAGCGGACAATTAAAACGTAACCCACTTTAAATAACTTGGAGAGTTCAGCGCGCTATTCAAAACTGCTCCCTATGGCCAGGCCAGCCCAGGTAGTCAACTTTTACGCAATAAATTCTCCCTTCTCTTGACTCCGGCTGTATGTTTCATAAATTTTTGAGCAATCACTAACCCAAATACTGTGTTACAGCACACATATTTACATTGTGCTCGCAGCAAACAAAGGCGGTGGTGGATGGAGGTGGAGCACACACAGAAGATCCAGGCAACTGCCTTTAAATTGCCTCGAAAACGTTTCTGCCATTTAGGCCAAAAACTGCTGTAACTACAAAACTGTGTTTCAAGTATTCTGTACCTTTTACCACACTTCTTACTATCGGATGCATCATTCTTGGCACTTGCTTGCCTGTAGATATATATACTGTATAAACAAATTGAAAGTTTCTTTGCGGGGTCAAAATGTTTCCTAGCGGCATATCACCAGCGCTTATTACTTTAGGTTGACTTCGAAGTAATAGGCGTTGTATATAAGTCAACTATTCTCTGATCGCTAAGATTCAATCGCTTTTCTGTTATTAGTTTTCTTATCGATCTAAGGAAACTTAGCTCATTACCATAAGTATCACTACTGAAAGTTTTCTAACTTTTTCTTAAACTCTACTCTTCTCTTTCTAAGCACTCTCAGCAGAAGGCATCTTTCGCTGTGAAAACTTTGTTCGTGACCAATTTTTTGTGTATGCAGCTGTAGCGAGTGAATTGAAGCGCCATTCTGTCACTTGTTCGTCTTCGTCTGATTTCGACTCGACTCGACTCGTCTTGTCTTGTCTGGTATTTGTTTTTTTTTTCGCTTCCTACACGCATTCATTACGCGCTGCTGCTATTGTTATTGCCGTTGTTGTTGCTGCTCTTGTTCTATTTTGTATCTGGCCACTTGTATCTTGTACTATTATTGTAGTTATCTGCAATTGTAGCGGCTTCTCCTCCGCTTTCACACACACACACATATGAACACTTCATGGCCAATTGTCTGCAACTGCTGCTTCTTGGCCATGTGAAACTCAGTCATTAATTTGGATGCCGTTTTACATTGTGGCATGCAAACGCTTAGATTTTTTCTACTTCTTCTCACTTTTCTACACTTTTCTCTCGATTCTCGTTGTGCTTGCTGCTGGTGCTGCATTTCCTTTTGTCTTGCACAATTATGCATTATCTGTCACGGGAATCTCTTTGGAAGACTTTAACTGTCGCGCTTGAAGCTTTGCATTTAATTACTGTGCACATTTCTCAAATTTCACTCGCTTGTGTGGTGGGGGCACCTCTCTTCTCGCTTTGTCAACTTCATGCTCAGGTGTCGTAGCACACACAGAGAGAGAGAGAGAAGAACACACATTATCATTATCATCATAATCGGGCATCGTGCAGAGCAACCAACATTATGCTCATTATGCATTTCACTTTGCATGATGATATTCTATCTCGCTCTTTTTCTCTCCATTTGCATCTTTCTTGGCTGTTGAAAGTTTGAGCAGCAGCCTGGGAAAGTTCTGCGGCTGACATCGTTGATTTTTATGGCAAACATTTTCACAGCAATTTCAATTCAACACACAAACACACACACAGACTAATGGTGTTTGTTTTGCGAGTGTCTGTGTCTGTGTGTGTGTGAGTGTGTCAAGGAAACAAAATGTGTAAAACGGTGATTTATTCAATCACCCAGTAACCATATACATCAAACATCACGTCTTGATTTCGACAGTTACAAATGCACTAACAAAGGGTAGAGTTGAAGTTTAAAGAAACATGAAACATTATGTTTTTTTCCTTAAACAGTGGAAAACACTTGTATGTTGCAGTTATTATCAGTAAACTATCTGAAAACTGTTCACAAAATGTTCAATCAGTTAACCCACAGATAGGAGTTAGGATGACACATTGTCATTGTATTCGGATGGATAGGAGTTGAAGTTGAAGTTGTAGTTGAAGTTGAGGCTGTGCTGTTAGAGAGATGAGAGATCGGGCCAATTACTGAGTGACTGACTGACTGACTGGCGCTCACAGTTTAAACTGTGTTTTCTCCACTTTTAATTATGCTAGACTTGAGCAACTACTCGTGTTGCAGCAGCAACAGCAAGAGCAACAACTAGTGCCAGCCCCCCATAGTGTGGGGCAGTCACTGTGATGATGCAGTTGTTGTTGTTGTTGTTGCTGCTGCTGCTGTTGGTGGCAATGTCCATGTCAAGACATATACAGCGTTGAGTTGCAGGTGCAACAGCAACAGCACTCGGTGCAGCATTGCGGTAAAAATGCTATAAAGGGGCTGTAAGACCGATAGAGAGCGAGAGGGGGCTGGGAGGGAGTTGGATATGCAAAATAAAATGCCTTGGCAGGTTGCATTTTCTCTCTGTGTGTGTGTGTGTGTGTGTGTGTGTGCCTTAATTAATTTTGATTGCAGGCAACAGCAGCAAACACCAACAACAACAGCTAGTTACATAAAAAAAACTTCAGCGGAAATGTTCATCACAACAACACAACAGTGAAGAAAGACGCAGATGCAGAAGAGTATATTGTAAGCGCTTTTCCGCAGCTTGCGAGTCACTAATTAATTGAATTAAGTGAAAGGCCGTCAGAGCGATCATTCTATCTAACCCTTGCCGTATTGCATCAGATCGGATGCACTCTGACATTATTAGAAACCGTTTGATGGATGCAAATGAGACTAACATGGGAGGGAAACTAAGTAACTAACAAAGAGCTCGCCTAATGGAATTATTAATTAGCTACTACTAAATTGTTAACAGTACAACAAAGTTTCGAAGGCGAACATCACGATTAAGGCAACATTTGTCTATTTAAGTGGACATCAGAATCACATTATTATCACATTTGTATGGGATATGACAGACATTAGATGTATACATGTGTAATCCCCTCCCCAACCCACTGTTTCCTTAGCCTAAACATATTTATGGACATAAGCTGCAATTGAAATGCCAACAGTTGCTCCACCAAAATCGCAAAGCGAACGTTGCTCGTATACATATATGTATGTATTTATTATTGACCATCCATGTCGATGGCAACGCATAATTCACGTTTTTGTCTAAAAGTATGGCTCTACTATGAGGAGAGACCAACAAAACAAGTGGTACTCAAAGGCAAATACCCTAAACTAGCTAAACTTTAAACTGGCATAAATAAATTTCATATCCTGAGGCTTTTTTGTTGATTAACTATGCAACTGAAGACTATGCACAGACATATTTCACTTCACTGTACGTTAGTTAGTTAGCACATTAAAGCTGCTAGCTGTTAGCTGGAGTCGGTCAACACATTTTCCAACTCTTTTTCCTGTAGTTTCCGTAGGCGAAAGGGTTACAACATTGCTCAAAAATGTGAGCTCATTTATTTGTTTTTTTTTTGCCCATTTTAGATGCCATCTCCCTGAATAGTTAAAGGAGGCTTTGTTTATAATTTAATTAGCTGTGTCGTCTCAGCCTTATCGCCTTAATACAGCTCGTTAATTTAGGAAGCCTCCCGACTCTTTGACTCCTCGCGTTTACGTAACAAGCAAGATTTCAAAGTGAAGTAGTCGATGGTGGTGCTGTGGCAGGTGGGTCACAGGTAGTATTGTATATGGAGTTAGTATCCTGGGCATACCGGGGTTAATTGTCTGCCTTTTAGCCAGTCACGAACTGAATTCAACAATCAATTTCAAGAAAAAAGAGACGCTCCCATTGCTACCAGAGAGCCTTTCTAACAGGAAATCCGTTGCGATGCTGTCGGTGTGACCACACAAATTTATTTGGGGTCAGAGAGCTTTGGTCAGATTGGCCTACTAAATTGAGTGAATAGATTTCACAGCAAATATTTCTCACCTATATCCAAAGACGACTATGAACAATGATGAGTCGCCAAATTGCTTATGCAAATAAATATTTTTGTAAAATGCGTTGAGCGATGACAAAAAATAAGCACATAGTCAAACTCAGACGGAGGAAGAGAGAGCAGAGCTTTATTAATAGCCCAAAATAGTAAGATAAAAAAAAACACAAAATTAAAGCTACAAATGAATTCGAGACTAGCGAGACGTGTTCGTGATTTCAATAAACCTCAACAGACAGACAAACGACCTTGTCAAATTAGTGCCAAAAGTGCCAAAAATTTTAAACTATGCGACAAAAGAAAAGAAAAGATGGCTTGAAATTGAAATGTCGCGTTTATAAAGCGCCTGATAAAAAATAAAATATAAACAGACGATCGTTTATGCATATGAAAAGCATAAAAAGTAGTTCACACTGTTGACAAAAAGTTGCCATAAGCAAAAGTAAACTCACTTTTTGTGAGCTACACAAAACAAGCTTTGTTATGATTCGCAACTGGTTTTAATGAAAGTTGAACGTGCTTTACAAAATTTATATATCAAAAGAAGCACAGCTATATATATTCTATTGACAAAAGAATTTACAATTTTCAGATTATTTATAGAACTTTTAATGTATTTGCCCATTAAGTGGATCAATAAATTATTTACGACAGCTCATCATTAGGTCTAAGCAGCACTTACCACTTGAAACTCACACGGTGATTTATAGTTGCCTCGAAAATAACTTCACGTTTGCTAATTGAGAGCACTTAGCTTTAAACTCAAGAGAGAGAGACACGAGCCAAATGAGTTCATTTTGGTCACTTTAAGAAGCCATTTGGACCACGTCAAGACCAGCCAAGCGTAAACTGTACAAATAGTAAATAAATTGTAGCCTCTCTTCTTCTCTCGTTCTTTGTTCCCCAGAAGACAAACAAACGAGCAAAATGCTAATTCTGGACAAACACAAACACACAACAAACCAATGGCCAAAAAGAAGAACCTTCTGCCTTGATGTTTGCCTGTCAACTTGTTGGAAAACTTCTCTTCTGCAACCGTATGCTAATTGAAACTAAAGGAGAGGGGGGAAGAGAACTTCTCACCTTACCGCCGTGACCTGAGCCTAATCATGTCATTATGATGTGACGTGGAATATATATGTGGAACAACACATTTCACATTTCTGATTAACTGTGCAGCTATTAGCAATTAACTATTAACTATTAACTAGATTATATAGACCAACAATTAAAAGCTGGCATTATGTTGCTCATTTTTTGGTTTGGTTAGTGAAAGTCGAGTTTATCACCTGAGCTAATCAAGCTAATAACCGCTCTTCTGTGTTGTTCGCTCAATGAAAAAGTCATTCACCAAAAACTATCGCATGCTTGTGCCATATTACGAACAGGAAATGTTTTTGGGGTCTTCAAAGGTGTCGGAACGAGCATAGCTTAACCAGTAGGATAGATACTTTATTATTCTAAGCCGTTTATTCGAGAGGTCATTAACTTGGCTCGAACCTTTGACAGTAATAGCTGAATAGTGAGCGTTTCTATTGCATTCTATAGAGACATTAACAAATTGGACATCATAAAGTGCGGTCTCATGTTTCACTCGAACTAAACAAAACAGAAAACTAAAAAATACAACAAAAAAATCAAGTAAATTCTTTTCCTCTTTCTCTTTGGCAATTTCTGCAAACAAAGGCGAAACAAAAAATAAATAAAAGGTTTTTCTATGGGTTTTGCTTTCAGCTCGGATTTGTTGGCCTCTTTGTTTACCATTTGGCAACGTTTTTAACGCGTTCTTTGCATTTTAAATAAATGAAGCTTATTTATTTTAGACATCCCACATTTGGTCTTTTTTTTTGCTCGTACCAAACATATTTATTTTCGTATTATTCCGTGGAATTGTTGGAAGATATCCGTTTAATTACCTGAAAGAGATGGAAGATATATGAAAATCAGTAAAACATTATACAAATAAATAAATAAATTCAAAACGAAATGCAAGACATTGATCAAAGTCAAGTTGATTTTTTTGGGAAGAGTTTTATCATGAATTTCGAGTGAAAATTATTTTTTAAAGTGTAAATGCAGTATTAATATATATGTCAAGCCAGGACTTTTAAGGTATTGCATATGACAATCGGTTGAGATTTGAGGGAGTTATGACTCTGAAAAGTTTTGACCTATCTTCAAGTAGATTTTTTACATTATATGGTACAAATTTAAGTTAATTAACACGATAATTGGTAATGCAATTTCAAGGTTTGCAACTACAACTGCTGCAAAGTGCGGAGTGCGCTGCAGTTTTGTTTTTTTTTTTTAATTTTGTGCATAAGTGTAAACAAGAACCGCAGGACCAAATGTTAAAGTTGATTGCCCCCACTCTGAACCGCAGCTAGAAATTGCCGCCACATCACGTACTGCTGTACAAAAGTCCTCTTCAACTGCTTTTACATCCCACCGCCCATTTTGCCACGCCTCTTGCCAGATCAGACACCCACAATTACAGACTCCATCTATCCAGTTTGCCACAGTTGGCATTCGCTTCTGTCGGTCTCTTGACTATGTGTTTACACAGGCGCTCTTTTCCTAATTCTCATTCCCCCTGCCCCATGCCCCATTCCTTATTCTCATGTATGCTTCTCATAGCTCCTCCCCCTTGGGGCACCCATTCTTCTCATCCTGACATAACCACCACAGGGCTTTTGTCGCCAGCCCGCTTTGCTACGCTTCGGTTTATTTTTTTTTTTTCCTGGCTGTCTGCTGCTTGGATTCTTTCTGACTGGGCATGTTAATGACCCTAGCTGCCTAGAGATTTGTATTTGCATACACATGTTTAATCGCTCTCTTTGCCTCTCTTTCTCTTCTTGTCAGCAGTTGCTGTCAAACTGTACCCCTGCCTCTTGTGCGTGTGTGTGTGTGTGTGGAACGCCTCGTTGACTGTCAGCCGCCGCCTCGCATCGCTTTCAATTTAGGCGTCTGCGCATAAAATTGCATCGTTCGCCCTAGCAGAAAAAAAAAATGTTTCATCTCCACATCTTTACTTGCTTTTCCTTTATTTTTTTGCTAATTTATAAAAATAATTTCGAGCAAGTCGACTTTTATGTTGGTGTGTGTGTTTGTGAGACTGCTGCATTTGCTACTCAGAGAGCTTTTTATTTTGCCTATGAACTTGACATAGCTAGAGATATTGTACATAGATGCGGCCAGTGGGTCGCTTTAAAATTGTTGGCCAACAAACAAACAAACAAACAAACAACACAACAAAGCAATCATTCCAAATAACAAGTATTTGAAGTGCAGCAGCTCAAACTCAAAACTGATTGAGATCAAGAGATATCTTGCACCAAAATAAGTGCTACACACATTTTTTGTTGCAACCACACAACACAAAAAACCAACGTGGAGAGCCAGCCTCAAGGCATTTGCAATTGTCAGACTTCATGTCGACACTTCAGAGAGCTACGTTTTTGGTTTATGTGGAATGTACGAGGAGGAGGAGAAGGAAGAAGTCGGCCGACGCTTGTTAATCTCTACCCCGTTGGGTTTTGAGGCGTAGGCGTCTCTGACTGCAGTCTGCAAAGTCTTGAACTGCATTCAAGCCAAATACAAAAGTGAGTTGTAAATGAGCCCACACATGCATGTCTAAACTTGAGCAAAGTTTCTGCATCACAGCATCAGTATCTGCATCTGCAGAACTAAGCATTTGCCCAACCAGATTTAGATCCATATAGAAAGAGCTACAGATTTATACTTTAAGCACCCAGCAACAACAACAGCAACGAGAGATGACGTCGAGTGTCTGTCGTATGTTAATTGGAAAGTGCTTTTTGGCTCTGACAATTATTATGGTGATATATATATATACGTCTCTGTTGTGTTCAATTTGTTGATTGCTGATTGCTAGATATATTTTCGATGGCTTGACATAAACACAAACACTCGATCGAACGAACGTTCGAATAACACTTTTTTCGCATGACAGCAGCAGAAAAAAAAAAACAGTTCACATTTTGTGAGTGTTGTAATGCATCAAAACTGATTACAGTTCAAAGAGAAATAGCTTAATTGAGACCAAATTTCAAGTTTCAACTACTTGGAACTCATAAATACACTCAAGTGCCTGTTATAGGTAGTCATTGGAGTTTTTCTAGAGGTATTCTGCATGCTGTCTCTGAAAGTATTTACTACATCTTTCTCACGCAAGGTTAAAGGCATTTCCCCATTTCACGCGCATCTTTAAGAACCTGCCAGCCATTTAAGCCACTCAAACTTAATATATATATATATGTATATATATATAATTATTTTTCATTTCCACTCCACTCGAGTACCATTTTTTTTTCTGTTCCACATTCATCATCATCGGGTTGTTGCTGCATTTTAATGTTTTAGTGCCTTCACTTGAGGCAACTTTTCAACATAATAAATGTGTGTGTAGCTGCTTTTCGTTCAAGTAATGCCCCCCGAAGCTGTGTTTTTCACATTTTCTGTGCAACATATTTTTGGCCTGTCAATTTTAATTAATGCAAATTGACACACACAAACTTTATTATACTTTATATACTATATTCCTGTAAAATTTGCCTCTTCGACTTAATTATGCAATTTCCACAATTGAATGAAGTCGCCCGTCTGTTCGAATTAGTTAGTTTACTTTACTTTAGTTCAAATATTATTTATTGCATAATCACAATAGTGTACAACCAGCTTATTTATATTATTTTTGTGTGCTTTATTTAATTTAACACAAAAATCCTTTCTCGCATGCCAAATTTAATTACTTATTTACCCAATTTGTGTGTTCAATTTGTTGTCAATTGTTGCATAAGTTAAACAACTACTAGCAACAACATTGAAATCAAATAACTGTCTGACCTGAACAACCTCCAAATGGACAACGACTAATTTCGAGACATAAAACAACAATAAAGACCGAACAAAAAAAAACCCTCTTGAAAGCCTCCTCCTCAGGGCCACTGCCAATCAGCGATTCATTTGTTATTGAAGGGGGAGATAGAAAGAAAGATAGAAGAGAGAGAGAGAGAGAGAGAGAGAGAGAGAGAGAAAAAAGCGCAGCTTGAAGCATAAATAACTAAAAATGTATTTCAATATTAAACGAATTGTAAACGCTGAGCCATCAAAAGCCTTAAAAAAAACGCCACCAGCTGAGAGCCCTAAACACAAAAAACATAATACAAAAGATACAAAAAATAAAACGAAATAAATATAAATGCAGATTGCGACTCGAACGAAATACTCGGAAAGCATAGCAAAAAATAAATAAACAAACAAAACGAAACGAAAACGAAACCAATAAGACGGGTGAAGAAAAAATGTCTCTCTTTAAGCAGGAAAAACTTTACATTTATATACGATATGCACAATATGCAAAAGACTCAAACACAAAAGAAGCGAAACAAAGGCAATACAAAAACAATCGGCGGCAGGTGAAAAGAAGAAATAGAGATAGAGATGAAGATGGAGAGAAAATATCAATAAAAGCTTAATAATAAAAAAAACAGCACAATAAATCATTAAAAAATTACTTACGCCGCGTGAGAAATGGATTGGAATTTGAAAAATACAAATTGGATAATGAGAAATGAAAGCAAGAAAGGTCGTAGAATAGTTTAAGAACTACCTAAAGTTATGGTAAAGTACGAAGAGAAAGGAAAATGAGGTAAGGAATATTTGTTGAATGGACAAAAATACAGGTATCACGTGTCTCTTGGAACTGTCGAAACCAATGACCAAGACAAAGGAACAGATGTATTCGTGTTTCTGAGTAAACAAATGGTAGACAAAAGCTTTTCAAAAACATACGGCAAACAATTTAGATCATATTACTAAACAAAATAAATAGCTGTTATATTTTATTAATAATATATCGATAGCAATATCAATGTCAAACTGTGATCAAACGATTCATTAAGGTAGATAACAGAAGTTGGACATACTAATTGCCAATTATTCAATTTGTCATTTTTTGATTAATCAAAAATCGATCGAAAAAGAAATATAACAAATAGTATATGCATTGCGACAAGCTGGAGACCTTTTTTTTAGGTTCATTCAACTTTTGCAGACAAATTTTATTTAAGTTGCAGACGAATCTTTCTGTCTGTTTCAGTCCTCTCCCGTTGTGCATCAATTGGAACATTTGCGGCACATTAAACACACACACACATTAGAACAAAGTGTGGTCATAAAACGTGATGCTAACGGTATTCGGACATGTAAGCAAGGTGCCTAAGTATAAGAACGGTTTTCTAATGACCCAAAAACAACTCACATTACGCACTATCATTACGTACGTGTAAAAACGATGAAGCAGTCAAAATTGATTTCAGTCAACACAACAAATGAACATGAAAATAAAAAAAATAGAATGTTGTTGCCCTGGTCGTCCGATACAAGAGATTCGTGCCAAAAAAAAAAAAATAATAAACGGGGAAAACCGGTTACCGACCTTTAGGAAAGTTGTTTTTTTTTTTGTTTTTTTTAGTGTGAAGTTGAAGCCTCAAACTTTACGAGCTTGTTTTTCTTCTTACGACTTTTTTATGCGTTAATTGCTTTGATTAACGCTTTTTCATGAGCATTGAACTATGGCATGGCTTAAACACAGCTGCTTGCTATGACGACAGAAACAACGATATTTTGGTACATCTCTTTGAATGCCCATCAATCAGTTGTCAAATCATTTGTCAATCCTGTTGTGTGTAGGAAATATCAAAACAAAAATATATATAAAATAATTACTTATCGAACGTTAATTGTCGACATTATTATTATATTGATTTTGAGTTTTGATTTGGGATTTGTGTTTTGTGATTTTTGGCAGCAACAAACTCATTAACTTCGTACAAACAACAACGTTGCCTTAAAAGCAAGGCGGAATGCACAGAAATGGAGGTACGAAAATTTGTGCAACACCTACGAGCTACCGAAAATGTAATCAATAAAAGGCCAGGCCATGTCTCGCATTTATGGCCAAAATCACAAATCGTACTCACATATATATAGATATGTGAGTATATATATATCTACGTATTGCTTGCAATAAAATTTATTTGTTTTGCAACTGGTTTTTAATTTGTTTCAGTTTTGCCAACTTAAGCTTTTTGGTTTAGTGTTTATTTGGTTATTTCGCTTGCGTTTCAATTTCGTTGAAAAGTTCTGGATAACCGGGAACTGCTCAACCTCTGGCGCCTAGTCGGGAAAGAGATAGATAATATGCTCGCACACATAATCCATTATTATGGCCATAATGTGTGTACTTTTGGTTGTCTGCTGAGAATGTATATACGAGTATGGATGCTATATGGATGGAACTCGTGCTCGTTGTGCTTTTTTTTTGGCAGCCATTTTGAATTATGCTGACAGCCTCAAAGCAACAACAAAATATGTACATTTATGTATGTGTACTTATGATGGAATACACACAAAAAACACGTGCGAGGGCAGCTTAAGAACTATTCGTGCTTTGAATGCATTAAACATTCCCTAAAGGTTATGTCTCTAAATTGTATGAATAATATATCGAACCGAAAAAGCGGAATGCATAATAATATTTACAAAAATCTATAGGAACAAGTGCAAAAGATATTTTTACTTCAAAAACTGCCCTCACATAGAAGGTTTCTTTGCTGCGTATCTTTTTTTTATAATTTTGTTGTATGCCACGCCGCTTAGGCAAATATTTGAGCCTTGTTTCAACAAGCTGTAATGGTAATGATGAACTGAATAATGATGATGATGACGATGATGATGAAGAGACGACAACGCCATCGTCATCTGCTTTGCAGCTATTGTCTTCATTCATTCATTTGCGCTTTTGTTTGATGATTTTGACGCACTTGTCGTTTGGTTTTCGAGGTACACAATGAAAAAATATGTATACCTACTTATACGAACAGGTAGCTACCTATATTTTGTATTAGAATTGATCAAGAGAGAGAGCTAAGCAATTGATTTTAATGTGTGTGTGTGTGTGTGTGTGTGTGTGTGTGTGTGTGTGTGTGTGTGTATGTGCTGTAAATTGTAAGAGATATTTAACCGGATGCCTACTTGTTGTTAGATACAGATACAAAGGGTATAGCTGGGTTAACACTTCGTAAGACAATATAACAACTCCTTGAAGGCAACTCTTTGCACACTTAATCAGACTGAACGAACACATAAGGCAAGCCACAACAAGCCTTGTTATGTGTGGTGTGGTAAGATAAAGGGGGGAAATACGAGGCACACACACAGATACACATAATTATGTGCGCGTAAATGCCTTAAAGTATCTTTTTGTTTTATTTGTTTTGGTATTTGTGCGCGTGCATCAGTATCTGATTACTTATGTATATGTTGGCTGTTAGCTGTTGTTGGCCCGGCTCAAATTGCCAGGGCTCTCAGCAGCAAACGGCGTGATTTGCATTTTAATGCGACTGTGTGTGTGTGTGTGTACAAATATGCCCAATGGAACTGTTTCAAACGTCTTCAGGGCCCCAAAAAAAAAGATGACCAGCGGCATATAAATGTGTTACCAACACACACACACTTGTCCTCTAATACATTTTTCTTGGAATTTATTACAATGTAAACCGACAACAACAACAACAACACTTATAATAATTATCATAAATGTGGTTTTTTCATAATTTGCGACACAGAAAAACAAAAAATAAATCGAAATTCCAAATGCGTTGTGGAAAATTTTGTTAAATGAGCTGCAAAATAATTATTGGTTAGACAAAGCCAGACATCGTTTACAGTTTGATAAGCATTTGAAAATAAAGGAGCTAACAACCCCCATCTCCCAACCCTCTCTGTCTTACTTGTTAGCTTGCTTTTCCTTTTGCTTTCGTTAAATGTTTAATATTATCATTATCCATCCAAGGCAGGCTGCGAATTACGCAATTTATTGTCTAATTTTGAATTGAGAAAATATTTCTGATGCCTTTGCCGTTTAATTAAACTCCTGGAGATACTTGCTCCATCTCCATCATGCTCTTCTCCTCATTAGCTGGCTACATTGATTGATTACAGTTAGTTGGCTTAAATTGTTGCTTAACTGTTGTTGTTGTTGTTTTTTTTTCATTTCTTTCGACCAGAGGAATTTCATAACTGAACAACGCCCAACAATCTTTCACTCCGCAGACTCTCTGTCACGCCCTTTTCTTGGGCCCCTAAGAACTTCAGAGCCAAAGGCCGTTAATATTCTATTAACTTCTTTTTTGATGTCTACTGTTGTTGTTGTTGTTAGCATTGGCAATAAACTGGTTTTTCTATATCTGTACTCGCTTGTCTTGTCTCGTCTCGTCTCGTCTCGTTTCGTTTCGCTTTGTGACTCTTAAATCTCTTATAAGTAAGTTCTTCTTAGCAAGAGTCGCACAATGCGGAAGCTTCCTCCTCTAACACTTATTAAATTTCATTGGCTTGCTTTGCTATCGAATTGGCTTTTGTGGCCCATTATCATCTTGAAGCATCTATAAAAACCTTCCGCTTGCTTGCGAGGCTTGTGGCTCTTGATTGTTACATTGATTGATTGATTGATTGATTGTCGCACAAGTTTTGTCGCAGCACGGAAATGAGTTTAAGCCTTCGTCTTTAACTTCTACTTTGCATATTTAAGTGGTTCTTAATATCTCTACATTTTTCTAGATAACAAACGATGGAAAACGAATGCGAATATCAGGAATATTGTACCCTCAAGCTTAGCTGAATACGACTGATTATCGCCATACTTTTTTCAATTGTTTTTTCACTTCATTTTGTTTTCTTACCTCATTTCTTAATCGCTTTTTATGCCAATATTTTTTGACAAATGCCACACAACACAAATATGTAAGTCACTTTTTATCGTTTCAGTGTCATTCCCTGAGCGACTTTTCGTGGCCATATTCCATCAAATGTTCATTATGATTATCTGTTTGTTTATTTGTTTGTATTTTTTGCTGGCGTCATTAGTTTAAAGTGGGTTTTCGCAAAGGCGTCCTTCACATAATATCTGAGAGTGATATCCATCTTGACAATACCTCAATCCATCAAAATAAAAAAGCATGGCACGCCCTTATCTGCGGTGTTCCCAAATTGAAATTCCAATGCATCGAACGCGCTGTTCGCTTTCATTTTTGGGGCCATTGATTTTGTTTTCCATTTCATTTAATTTCTTTTGAGCGCTTCCCTTTTTTGACCATTAAAGTGCTTGGCTTGTTTTTTTTTCCGTTTTGTGTTTTTTTTTTGGCATTTGATTTTTAATTCAATGTCATTTGATGGTCTTTTTTTCACTTCTATTTTTACTTTCTACTCAAAATTGAAAGCTTTTTTGCCGGGAAAATTCATCATCAAGTTTTACATAACATTTTTTGTTTAAGTTTTTTTGTTATTGTTCGCTTGATTTACTCATATTTTATTTGTCATTGTTGTCGTTGTTTTTCTTAACGTGGCTTTCTTCTTTCTCTGAGCTCTTATTCAAGCGCACTTTATGCTCTTCACTGCCAAAGTAATTAGCGTAATTTAGTTGCACTTAGCTAACGGAAATAAATATACAACAAAGTTTTTGTCGAGTTGGAGGAATGAATGAATTAAAGAAACAAAGTTCAAAACGCTTTGAAAATATTATTATAATCATTGTTTTTTTTTTGGTTGGTAGTTTTTGTTGCTTGTGGTTTTTGCTTTGGTTTGTGGTTGGGGTTTTTTTTTCATTATTACTTAATGCATAAAACAATTGATTGGATTATTTATTATTATTATTATCAATTTAATAAAAAGTTTTAGTTTTCTACTTTTGCCATATTAAGTTTGGCTAGAAGCGAAGCTTTAATTAAATAACCAACAATAAACTTGGCCAAGAAACTTAACTCGTTTTAGTTTCTTGCTTAAGCCAATAGAGTTTTGGCCAACTTTAGCGTGGCTTAAAGTGCGCTTTACGCTATTGTATATATATGTATATGAATGTTAATGCTTTGCGTGCTTCAACTTCTAATAGCCTTCCCCGCTACCTTCCTTCTTGCAGGCGCCTCATTCAACGCACAAACTTTATTTAACCCAAGTTAAGGAAATTGCGTGACAAGTTGCTCCTTTGGATTCCTTTTCGCATTATGCAAATGAATGAAAATGCTGATTTGACGCACATTTCACCTGCCCTTTAAATGATCTACATAACCTTAAATGTTTGTTGTTGTGTAATTATAACAACACTCATACCAATTGATTTACTTATAAATATTATTATATTAAGACCAATAATTTCGCTGGTTTAGTTCGCACTTCAATTTTGTATTATGTACAAAATGGATATTAAGTTTTTTTTTTTTTGGCTGTCAATTATTAATATAAATTCCATATACAACAAAAAAAACAACGTCGTGTTTTATTGTGGCAAGTACAACTGAAAAAAGTATTCGATAGTTTGGGTTAAAAAAAAATTTTAAATAAATAAACAAGTTGAAAATATATGCCGAAAAAGATAACCGCAAAAATTTTCATGAGAATTTTGAGCATACTTTTTTCGTAAGAATAAAACAACAACAAAAACAAAAGGGCGCGAGTGGAACACAAATTACCGCTCCACCCACGCTTACACCACAATTAAAAGATATATATATGAGTGATATGAGAACAAAGTAGTTATTGCTATTCGAAATGTGTTATACAATCAGCCCATAAATATAATAATATACTACTGAAACAAATAAAATTGTTAATGCGAAATAAATTCGCAAATGCGATAAGGATTTCCTTGAATGAGCTAAAATAAACAAAAAAAACATCAGAAACTGAAACTGAAACAGAAGCAAACTTGGCTTATCGGAAACTCAGAAACAGAAACACAAAACTGAATCATCAAAGACGATAGCCGGCTGCTTGCATATACATCTATATATAGAATTATACCCTATATGGAATTATAGGATACTATCCGCATTGTATACCCTATGAATCATATCTGTAAGCACTGTGTAATATTAAAGGATATAAAGAAACAAAGAGTCAACATTAATTATGGCTTATATTTAATGGTTGTAATATCTTTTGCTGTTGTTGACTTTTGATAAGAATAATACCATAAGACATAAGAGTTGGGAATACCACAAACGAGTAGAGTATTAAGAAAGTGAATTCCCTTTATGCAATTGGTTGAATCAGCAGAACGACTATATTATGCATTTGGAACTGGGTTTCGATAAGTTCTGGCGAAGGTCATATTTAAATATTTGTTTTTCTCAGTGCAGCCAGCAACAATTACAAATTGTAGTTTCATTTCTCATTTCGCATTTCGCATTTCTCATTCATAATGCAAAAGCTTTCGGCTTTCGGCTTTCTGTTTCCAATGTGAGTGTGCATCATTTATGCGGTTAAGCTTTCCACGCCCACACACACACACACACACACACACATACACACAGTTGGGCGCACATACATTTAACATTTGACTAGTGAAAGGAGCTGCTGCTATGTGCAAGGCATATTATCCTTGTGCCAGATTGATTTTTAATACTCTATAAACACACCAAAACATAGGGTATACTCGATGTGAGTTTTAAGAGAAGAGTTTTCTTCGTGGAACAGTTATAAGATTAACAAAAATATATCAACTCGGATAGAAAGGGTATACTTAAGTCGTGCATATAATGGAATTTTCCTTGTTGTTGTTGTGGTTCTTGTTGCTGCACATTGTGGTCGTTGTTTTTCACATGCTTCCCTTATTGATTTTTCTTTTTGCGTTGTAAAAGCCAGCAAAAAAAAAACACAGAAGAAGAAAAATAACGCGAAAGCAACAAAAGGAATGAAAACAAAACAGCAACAACAACATAAACGACAAGAAAAGGAAAGAAAGAAATATTTTTTAATTGCATTATGCGGCTAGCTGTAGAAATCCGCAGACATTTTCGCTATAACACAACCTAATGGCCATTTTGTTTAAGAAAGGGAAGGGCAAGGGTAATGTGTAGTGGGTAATGTAAGGTGTAGGGTAAGGTGTTGAGGGAAGAGAAGAGGCTTTGAGGCAGCTCGGTTAGATGGCGACAAGTTAGTTTCAACGGATGCAGGATGCATGTGGACAACTACAGAGCGAGAGAGAAGAGTAAGGTTCTCGGCATTGTGTGTGTTTAATAGTTCGAGCATTGATTTGAGGGAGGGGAAAGGAACGGTACTTGCTGGCTTTTCCGCACACTTCCGTTTCATTTTCATTTGCTTGTGAGAAATTGGTTCAAGGATTTGGCCATAATATAATAATTGACTTTAACCACAAACAAAAGAAAGCAAAAGGCCAAATTGTTAGCGAGAGCTTAGTCTTAAGGACATAAGTGGAATCGTTTGCATCTCATTTTTAAAAAACACTTTCAAATCGATTAACCTTAATCGCTTTGGAACAAAGTTATCTCAACTTTTCAGTTGGGTTCTTAAAGTGCCTTTGTGAGCTTCTTAAAGCCGAAAGACACAGCTCATCATCCATGCAGAGATTAATCCTGTTAACGGATTGCTATTTATATCTGTC
Organism: Scaptomyza tumidula; assembly: GCA_035044465.1. Classification (NCBI taxonomy): domain Eukaryota; kingdom Metazoa; phylum Arthropoda; class Insecta; order Diptera; family Drosophilidae; genus Scaptomyza; species Scaptomyza tumidula. The sequence goes on from JAWNNW010000444.1 coordinate 19,347,490, forward strand.
TACTTTTATTGTGTTCACTTTTTCCTCGTCTTTTTCTCTCTTATGCGTTCATAAATCAGCTCATCTTTTGCCGCGTGGCATGCATCATCATCAATTTGGTGCGCTCAAGGGCTCTCCAAGCAAGAGGATACAATCTGGTGGCAAGGTGGCAAGTTGCGTTACCCGCACACCACATACCATAAGCCTTGACACGCGTGCCTCTTGATTCTAATCACTGACCATTTGGAACTGTGTAAGATAGGCGTATTGGCCAGGCCAATAAACTAAATGCTCGGCCCGACGCCATCTGACACTTCAATTAACTTCTACAGTTGCGAAAGAGATTTATTTCATGGAATGGAATGCAAAACTACTCCAAAGGATTCGCTCTCTCTTTCTCTCTCTCTTTCTTTCTATCTCTCTCGAAAGATGCTAATCTAATTTGCTCATTAAATGCGCATCAGGAGCACACAGAATCTGGATTCCGGGCGCCCAGAAATAGTGTTAATGACAGAGACACCAAGCAGCCTTCGAGAGGGGGATGAGATGAGTCAAGGCAGGGCAGGGCAGGGAGGTGGAAGGGCGATGCACATTTCCCAGGCCAAACACAAATCGAGTTTCACAGCTGTTGTCTCGAAAAAAGTTGTGCGAAAATTTGGCACAAAGAGCACAAAAAGAAAGCGCTAAATGGGAAGGGGGATGGCCGAGAGGGGCGGGGGGTAAGGACAACTGAGGGACGAACGCAGAACAGCTTCTCACTTTGTCTCTCTCTCTCTCTCTCTCTCGTTCTCATTTACTTTTCTCATGTAAACTGGCTGTGAAATATATATATACACAGAAGCCTACGTTTTCAGCCTATAAAAAAAATAAGGATATGGAAACGTTTCAATGTGTGTGCGTGAGACAGAGCGAGAGAGAGAGAGAGAGGCGCCTGCCGTCAAATCATCTGTTTTAAATCGATTTTCCCTTTGTTGTTTGTTGTTCTTTTGCCTGGGCAAAGTATGTACATAATATATATTCGTATGTGTGTGTGTGTGTGTGTTTGTGTATTTTATGCGAGTTCTTTTCTTCTTCTTCTTCTTATACTCTTGAGCAAGTTTTTTAACCGTTAGGTACTTAGTTAACTGTTATTTGGCTGTTGTACTGATGAATGCAGCAAAAAAAGTTCCTTTCAAAATGTGCAAAAGAAAAGCTTCAAGAAGGATTAGCATAAAGGCAAAATAGAAAAAGAGAATCGGCAATAAAAAATACTCGACTCGACAATAATTAGCATTAATCACTGGTACAAGAAAAGGACATAACATTTAACAAGGACCAAATAGAAGTAAACAATTAGCTGGAAATCTCCAACTAAAAACTTTTTCCCTTAAATTGGTATGAAAATAGTATTAGCATTAGCCAAAAAAAACTCATATACATTTGCATATTTATACAGTTAACTCAATCTTAATAATAAATCAAATCAAGCAAAAGCTCTAAAATGTTTTTGTCTGCTTTTCGACAACTTTAAGTCGCGTCTAATTTAATTGACCCAAAAACAAAAAAAAAACGCAATGCCGAAAATTGCTTTCAATTTGTAAAACTGAAATCGACAACAACAACAACAACAACAAAATATCTGACCACCTAAACAAACTTGAGGCCAAATCACAGATCTCGAGACAACAACAACAACAACATTTTTCGGGCCGCCTACGGCCGACAATTTTTGCTCATTAAATAAATCATAAAATTGCTGCTTTTCGAGTTTGACCATAAAAGTCAAATTTTATTCGATTCGAACTTTTTTTCATTTGGATTTTTTGTTATAATCAATTTATGCAAATTTGGTGAAACAAACAAAAAATGTCCATTTGTGGCCCAAATACTTTTTAAGTGGCAACAATTTGATTTTAGAAATTTTTAACAAAATAATTGCTTATGAAATTATTTCTTTTCTTAAATATGTACATTAAGGTAGCGTGTGAACATGATCAAACATGTAAACGAGTTTTGATCTGACTGTAAATTTTTCATCTACTCTTTCGCTCACGCTCGCTGTAAGGCGGTAAGGCAGTACGTGAAACAAGCCGAAAATTCCAAAGCGAAGCTGCGACGAGCATTACGTGCATACAAATCAGATAAGAATAATAATAACACTTTTTCATGCTTTTAATATTTAATATTGTTTTTTTTCGTTATGCAAGCCAGAAACAAATAAAATCAACAATTAAAAGGCAAAGGCCAGCAGCACACGTCATAACAACAACAAAAACACACAGTTTAAAATCTGCATTTTGAGGTAATTTTGAATTGCTTTTTTTATGTTCTATGCGCTATCAATTTAACGAAAATAAACCAAATGCTATCGCTCGGCTGCTCTCGCGCAATAAAACCCGCAAAATGCGAAGGTCGCAATAGAAGAGCTGTAAAATCGAAGCAGTGGAAGTCGTAGTCGTAGTAGAAGATGCGATAAGGCCAAAGAATAGGTGAGTAACAAAACGATCATTGGAAATATTACTCACTGGAATGCAAGTAAACTTCCTGCAAAGATTGTTTCATTCCTTTATCTATGTGTATAAGATAAGAAGTCTTATACAACGGGAAGCTATGCTAAGAAGAGATACTGACCTTTTTATATAGTTGTTGTTTTTGTAGCTGGCTGGGCGGCAATTTGTTTACTTTTTGCTTTGTGTTGTTGTCGGTAGATGTTTCGTTAAGTTTTGTGTTCGTTCTCGTTCTCGCCTGGCTGGGTGGGTAGTATTTTGTAGTTTTTGCCCAAAAAAAGGACGAAACTGCCGTTCGTTCACTCTCTCTCTCAGTTGCTTGCTCTCTTTTGTTGGTTGGCCCGCGCACACTCAGCAAATTGATTTTCACTTTTGGTCAAGTCTGTCAAAAAAATAACGCACACACACAAACACGTACAGAGACACGGAGGCACACAGTCGCAACGCAGGAATTTTCACTTGTGCCACTTTATTTTTTTTTATTTTGCTTGTTTTTGTTTTGTTTGTGTTGCTGTTGTTGTTGTTGTCGAACAGGTTTGCGCTTTTGGACTATACAAGTTCTTCGCTTGGGCCCCGAAATAAAAAACAACAAATCACAAACGGCAGCAGATCTTGCCGGCAGCGGCAACAACAAATTCCAACTGCCTTTTCCTTGCTGCGCCTTTTCTTTTCTTTCTTTTTGGCAAAGAGAGAGAACGAGAGAGGAGAGATGCTGCCGGACCACAAAAATCACACACACATACGGACGACGACAGAAACACTGCTGAGAGCAACAAAAATTCTTTCGCTGCCTTTGCTTTGCTTTGCTTTTGGTTTGGTTTGGTTTGGTCTGCTTGTTGTTGTTATTTTGTGGCTGCAGAGCTGCGAACCGGTTTTTGTTTTTGCACTTCACTTTGTATTTTCTATTGGGGCTTTGGTAGCTATTTGCTGCTGCAGGCTCTTGGCACTTGACAACAATTCCTAAATTGATAAATTTTCGCACCAAAATTCAATTGCAATGCGGCGCTTTAGTTGCACTCGGCGGCGGCGATTTATGCATGCGTATGCACCGTTATGCCGTTTTCAATTTGCTTCTTTCCCTTTTGCACACCCACACACTTCTTTTCTATTGCCGATTCACTCACACACACACGATTCAACTGCTTCAACATGGCAGCGCGACGCGCAATCAAACCAACCGTCCCAAGTCGAAGTCGTATGCAGACTAATCGCTGGCTCTTATAATGGAGCGCAAGGTGCGATGTCACACTGTTATACTCAAAATGGCATCATCTAACAGCAGCACAACATACGCTCTTAAATGTAAAAAGTATGTTAGCTCTCTTGGTTAAAAGTATGTTACCTCTTTAACATACTTTTTGATTCTGCCGGTAAATTTAAACGCTAGAAATAAAATTAACAAAATCTATTATTATTTTAATTCACACAATATGGGTTTATTTATATACAATTGCGTAATATACTTATTGCGTAGGCTTAATATTAATTCATATACAAAGGCACATTTTTGTACAAAAAAGTTGCCTTAAATATACTTAAAAATCTGAACTTAAAAATTAATTGTTAATGCTCAATTAATACACATGTAGAACAAATTTGTTTGGTTTTTTGTATAGCAGAAACACATAAAAAAACAAAATACTCTTGCTAGCTGAGAATAATTTAAAAAAACCAAACTTAATCCAACTTGAATTACTCAGGATTATTAATCAGGATCATAAATCGGATCTAGTTCGATTAAAATATTTACCTTTTTTGAACGAATATTTTGTGGAAATTTAAAACTTAATCTCGAAACGTTTCTAAACCAAACTCGAGATGAAAATTTCCATTGCAATATCTGGGTGTAATCCGATTTCCAGATACCCTGCAAAACATAAATATAATATAATTTAGTCATTTAGACAAAAGAGATTAGATGATATTGTGTTATTACTGTTATAAATCCTGCGTTGCTATTTCCGGCGGCAACAGCTCAACGGGGATTAGGCGAAATGCTTCTCCTTCCAGCGCGAATTGGGAATACAATTCGCCTGAACGTGGTGGTGTCACCATCTGCAACACTGTCACCGGACCATTGATCAATACTTCCTCCTCCTCTGCCTCCTCCTCCTCCTCGTCGTCGTACTTGTCATTCTTGTGGTGCAACTCTTCTTCTTTAATTTCAAGTTTTAGTTGCTCTTCGTTCAGTTCCAGATCCAAATCAAGATCCAAATCGTTTCGATCGGCTTCCTCCTCATTCATTTCTTCATACGCCATGCGAATTAAATTGTTTTTCGAGGTTTGTTTGTTGTCCACATGGCGATGGGCATTGTTTAGATCATGCTCCAACTCATTCTCCTCCTCCTCCGCCTTGGTATCTGGCTCAACGAAGTCTTCGTAGGCCAAACCAATTAAGTCGTTTTTAGTTAGCTCCACAGTGGGATGCTTGATTCCCACATGGCGTCGTAGATGTGCTCGCGTTGAGCCTGCATAGGCGCAACATGGACATGGAAATCGCTTGGAGCGCCAGCGTCCCTTGTTGTGCACCTTGACATGACGTTGCAGATTGTAGTAGCGTTTGCTTACGTATGTGCACTTGGGCACGGCGCATTTGAAGACGATTGCATATTTGCGTTTTTTTGCTTTCTCCATGATCGAATGAACCAACAAATGCAATAATTTGCTGGCAAATTAACTTTTTATTATGATGCGAAGAGCGATAGACAATTTGTTATTAGTTGTGGCGGTCAGCCGATAACCTACTTGCGTATCATCGGTACATATATCGCACACATAAATACTGCAAGAAAAAATACCAATGGAATAATACTCATCTATGTTACACACTCTTCCACTGTTAAGTTTCAGCTCTTATATTGCCGTTTTACACAAACAACTCCCAGTTTCTATCTCTCGCGAAGGATTTGCACAGGTATTTAACAGTGTGCTCAAGTAAATAACTGTTATAACTGAACATTACCTCAATCTTGCCTCTGCTCTTTGCTGCCTGTCGCTGCTGTTGGTCAGTATTCTGTCATTCGGTGACAAAACATCAAAGTGTACAGTGCCCTTCCCCCCCTCCCACCTGTTCCACTGTTCACCCACAAGTTCTGGGTCACTTGGCTGGCACTTTGCTGTTTTTACCTTTAATGCTTTTTCGCATCTGCTGCTTTTGTTTTTATTACTTGGTAAACAAAAAAAAAAGAAGACACTTGAAAACATTTGTTGCCCCGCCATTTGTCACATTGTTAACAGCAGCTGTTTATGAAGTTGTTGTTGTCTCCAAAATTTCCTTTTTAACTTTTGAGGTTCGATAGAAAAATTTAAATTTAAACATAAATTTAAACTGAATAGAACACGAATAAATATTGGATTGTCTAGATACTAAAACACCACAAAAAAAACTCTTAAATATTATTTCTTCAATTTAACCATCAAAAAGCTTTGTCATATATATCATATATATCATTTTTGCATAAAATATTTTTGGTTTAAATATATTCTTTGTGTGTTCAGCCAATAAATAAAAGTTAACCAATAATAAAATTTATTCAAAACTGGACACGAAATATTCAAAACTGGACACGAAATATATATTCACAATACTTTGCCTCCATCCCAACATAACCCAACCTATGGAAAGTGAAAATGTGCAACAGCGCATGCAAATGAGTTTGATTATCCTCCCTCCCTCCCTCCTTACATCCCTCTCCTTGTCGCACACATGATGAGCTTTTCAAATTTCACGCCCTATTTGATCACAAAAACACAATCAACAGAGAGTGTAAAGTTAACCTTTTTCCTTCTCCTCCCCCCCCCCCCCCCCCGCTTCTCTTTACACCAACCCACTCAGGTTTCACTGACCAATTGGAATTTTCAGCGTGTTCTGCTTCTGATTAGATGGCTCTCAATTATCCATTGTGAATGCATTCACGGTGTGCATTCGTATAGACTCAATCGCAACCCAATTCGTCAGCTCTTTAGCTAAGCAAAACGCAAAATGCATTTTCCACCCACACACCCACACACACAATAAACACACACACAGACAATGCAGCTAAGGGAAGCTTTTGGTTTAATTTCCGTTTCCGGTTGCCCGAAATGTTGCAAGCGAAAGCAAAATTACAAATCAGAAGAAGAAGAATCAGCAGCAGCGATAATAATTGGATTCAAATTTTGAAGTGTACCCTTCTATCCATTAGGTATCAAGTAAATTTTGGACTTGGAATTGGAAAATATATGTGGAAAATTTGGAAGATTTTCTAGATGTTTCCCCAACTTCAACGGCATATATAAGATTCCAAAACACTTGAAAAATGGCAATCTCTTTGAAAAATTGGTAAATTTTTCGATTTTAGTAGGACCTATATGGAGTAACAGGTTTTAGACCTATCATAATCTTTGAAAGAAGATTTCATTTCTTGTGCAATAATTTTTAACATGCTTTTATTATGAATAAAGTCTGGTCTGGTTGGGGGATTGGGTCAAAAGGTGCCGCCGACGCATGTTCAAATGTTGTTGTTGTTGTTGTTGTACAACAAGTTGTTGTTTGTTGTTGATAATCTGGTTGTTTAACAAGCAACAATAACAACTTGAAACAGCTTCCCCGCCTCCCTCCCACCCACCTTCAGTGGAACAGATGATCAAGCTACTGCGAAGGGGTGTGCGGGGTACTGCGGGGTGTGGCTGAAGAAAGGGACGGTGGTGGTGTGATAGAAGTGTTGGCAAGGGAAAGGTGCGGTTCAGACAACGAAGACGGGATCTCTCGCTCTCTCTCTCGCTCCCACCCTCGCGCTTAAGGTGCCAGCAGAACTCATTGCAAAGAAGAAGAAGACAAAGAGATGCCGGACAACAAACAGTTTTAAAACGGTTGTTACTTTATTTGCTTGTTGTTGTTTGTTTTTTTTTTAAGAAAATGCCTTCGCTTACTTGTTGTTGTTGTTGTTGCTATCGTCTTTATGAAATCGGGCGCGTGAGGCAATCGCTTACAGTGTGCAAAGGTTTGAACACAAAAATTTTGTAACAACAACAGTTAAAATTTTATTTTCACACATAGGAGTAAGGAGCAAAGAATACATTATTTATTAACCGTATGGAAATATTTAAAATATTTTTATTTTATTGTTTATTCATAGCTTTTGGATCACTGTGCGTTGGGCATAAAGTACATAAAATACAAATTTGATGCGCCGCTGCAGCAACAACAATAACAACAACATCCAACATGGCTCCACAAAAAACAACAAACAACTTTAACTAGATGCAACATACTGACAATGTTTGAATTTTGTTGTTGTTGCTGTTGCTGTTTGCTGGGCCGATGCTTATCCGAGCATGTAAGCAGCCTCTTTTTAAACAGTCTTCAGTCTAACAATGCAACTTCCCCCTCTCTTCAACGCACGTGAATCGCGCCTTGCGCACAGTTTTGCAGTCACTGTTTGTACTCATTATGCGCTTTATGGACGACCAAAAGCAGCAACAACAACAGCAGCAGCTGCCAACTGTCAGACTTTGCGTGTGTGTTTATTTGTTGGTGTGTGTATGTCAACCTCTCTCTCTCGCCCCCCCTCTCCTGTGCACTCCACCAACACACACAATAAATAACAATCAGGTAGTCTGCCACTTCAGTGGGTGGATTGGATGGGTGTAAGGGGGTGGAGTCGGGGTTGGTGCCACACGAAGAGGCGCAGCTGCGGCCGTTCAAACTTCGAGTGGTGGATAAGGGAAGAGGAATGAAGGTGGGGAAACGAACTATGATGAGGAAACAACATTTTGGCTGAAGTTTGAAGTTTACGATGTGTCTGGAGGGGAGTGAGGTATTGTGGATTGAGATTGAGGATTGACCAAAGGCCGGGTAAAAGATTGCAAAGAGGTGCAGTGAAAGTCACCATGTTGCTGTCCCTCTCTACCGTCTGTCTGCCTGGCTGATGGCATTGTGATGGCTGTCAAACTGTAAGGCAACAAACGGCTCACTAACCTCGTGATTTACTATATCTCAACGGGGACCCAAAAAGATTGCCAGCCAGACAAACCGGCTACAAGACGCGCCGGCAAACATGGGGCGTTGGTTGGGGGGGGGGGCGTGGAATGCGTTTTAACATAATAAAAACGTTTGGCAAGAGAAGAAAACCAACAACAACAACAACAGCAGTTGCCTGAATGCATTTTGTCCATTTTAAGCATTTGCATATTTTCTTTTGCATTTGTTGCAACTGCAAAGAAAGTGAAAATTGCATAAATAACTTTAAACGTATCAGTAGCTAAAAACAACAACAAACACAACAACAATAAACTGTTGAAGCAGGTCGCGCGCTAAATGAGCGAAAGTTAGCCCAAAGAGAGAGGGAGAGAGACGAGAAACGAGAATCAAGAAATCTGAACAGGAAATGCGGCTGCTACTGCTGCTGCTGCTGATTGGCAGCGGCTGTCAAACTGTGAAGCATGACTAATGGAATAAATGCAAATACGAAATAAAAATATTGTAATCGAATGAGAGAAAATGAAATATGTACGGGAAAGGTTCGATAAATGATCACAGATTGTTGTTGCTGTGGGAAAATATTATTATTATGGAGTTGAAAAGGATTTTAATAATGTGTTATAGTTATCGGTCCTGTAAAAACATAAATAGTGGAAGAAAACGACAATGTAATTCTTTTATTAAATACTAATCTATACAATATTCGCTTGATTTGTCAGCGATTCTGAACAAGTTCACTTGAAGTATTATTTCGATTTAATGTTGAGATTTTCTTAACTTCTTGTCAGATTGAGCCATCTAATCAAATCAAAGAAAGCTCCTTGTGTTTAAATCTGTAAACAATAATGAGATACAAAATGATGTAAAATTAGTGAGGAAGGAATTAAGCAATAAATTTATGTAAAATTCAAAAATCTTACCCAAGCTGTAAACTGTCAACAACAGCAACAACAATAAGCAACCTTTTCTTACCTGTTTTCACTCTTGTGTCTGTGTGTGTGTGTGTGTTAGCCATGAAGTGGAAGTTGATGGCTCAGCACTTACACGAATTATGCGCGGCTCCCAAGAACCCATTGTAATTCATATTATTCCGGGACAGGGCAGCTGCCAAGGCTGCTCGCATTTCAAATCCTTGGGGACATTTTTGCTGCTATGGATACTTATTTTTAGCACATGGCTCGTTTGCTAACAGCCTTTAAGGTTGCTGCCCCCAACTTAACTCATCCTTCTCCTTCTCGTTTCGCTTTCGCTTTGGTTTTGGTGCGTTTGCGGTTTGTTGTTGCCGTCAAACTTTTGGCCAGCGATTCCCAAATGCGGCTCGATGCGGTGACAAACTTTAACTATCGCCGTCTCATCTCTCTCTCGCTCTCGCTCTGTCAACCATTGAACCACTCAATGAGTTTAAGACCTATTGAAATCGTTAATAATACTGAAATGACTTTAAAACCATAAAACGAAAAATGCATTTAAATGTTTTGAAAGCATTTGTAAAGTTAAATTTTGTATACTTATTCTGTGCATGCCAAACTGTTAGGACAATATTCTTTAAATATCTGCAATGAATGAGTTTAAATACTTAACCTCTACTAATGCTTGTCAAATAGTTCAAAGTTGTGTTTGAAGCAAAAAATCGGACTTTAAGTACTTAACCTTTGCGAGTGCTTGCCAAACTGTATGTGGAGGATTTTTTTCACTCATATTTCAATTGCGCGCCGCCCTGCCAAAGTCAGATGCCATCCCAGGACGCAAAACACAGGACACTTTATGCGCCAGGTCCTGACAGTTGACAAGCTGACAGTTTTGTTGTTGTTGTTGATGATGCTGTTGGAAGCGTCAGGAATGTTCCACTACGTCACATCACATGAAATATGAAAAGTCAACGCAAGAAAACGGCGCGACGCTTCCACCTTGAGGAGTAGGCAAAGGAGGATTCAGGAAGAGGAGGCCATTCTGAAGCATTGAAGAATCACGTGACTGCGAGGTAGTGGCCAATTCCCGAATCGTTCTTAACATTCATTTCGCATTTCGTTTCCTTTCCATTTTCATTGCAATCCAAAGCAAAGAAAGTTGCTTCTCAACTTAGATGAATAGAGAAAGCTATTCAATATATATATATATGTTTGAGGACTTCTGTAAGATGCAGATTTTGTCAAATCCCTTTCACAAATACCAATAAGCGTAAGGTCATGGACTGGGAGGGGGGTGGGGCGAGATTCTGAGGATAAGAAAGGATTTTTCATAGAGACAGTTTGCCGCCCGAAGGGAATCGCTAATAGTTTGTTTAACAAATCCAACCCCCCCCCCCCTACACCCGCCCCCTCTTCATTCATCCCTTAGCCCAACCCTCTATCAGTGCAGCTTAATAAAATGCAAATGATGTGAAAATGCAAAAAGATAGAGTGGAAAAATCCCCAAAAGAGGGGCAATCCAAATGCCACTTACATTTTTCCCCCCACAAACGTTGCAATTTCGCGAACTTACCTCTCCCTCTCCGAGCCAACCCTCTCTTCCTCTACATCTACTGTCTATGTGCCCTACTCACTATTTATAGGTGTGTGTGTGTGTGACACTCTAAATATTTTGCAGCATTCGCAGCCCTGGCAACCATCTGATTATGCAGCAAATGATTGAGTATTTGGTGCGAGGGGGAGAGAGTGAGAAGGCATGCTTATCAGCAATTCACTTTCGCATAGAAACGCATTCAAAATGGCGACGCTTTAACTCTTAAATTTAAATCAACTTGAACTTGATTTTTTGTTGTTTACGTTCATAGTCTATTTTTTTATGGGGATTCCTTATTTGAATACTCAAAGAGATTTTATAGTTAAGCCAACTTTTGAAATAATAAATTTAAGCTCTTCACTTATAAATCCACAATAAGTTTTCCTGATACCTAACTAAACTCTGTCTTAATTTAACTTGATATAAAGCGCTTCCTGCTAAAAAAAATCGGAGATCTGTTGCCAATCAATGAATGGAATAAATACATATATCATATGTCGCGGCTGCCAAATGGTTTCAAAACTGCAAGAAACTAGCAAAAATTATGTTAAGAAAATTATTTTAAAAAATTGCAAACATGTCACAAGTCGAAATGTGAGTTGAAGTTGTAGTGTGGCAACGTGTGGCAAGTGAGTGGGGCAGGCAGCATGCTGCAACTGAAACCCACTGAGCCAACAAATTGGCGCAAATTAAACGCCTCAAACCGCAGGTGGTGCAAATATTATGGAGAAAAAAAAAAACCAAGATATTTAAAATCAAATTCGATTTGCGCTTTGCATTTCAGAGCCTGGGAATAAGTTTTGAACACGATTTTTTTTTTTATTATTTGATCCATTGCGTAAGTCTGGCCAAAAGATAATCTTTAAACGCTTTGATGCAAGGATCACGTATACAGTTTGACAAACACTTTTATTCATATTATTATTATCCTTAAGTTCTTTCTCTTTGAGCCTCCTCACACGATCAACTTTAACGCGATACTAAAATCAGCTCTCAGAACATTTGAACTGATTTCTTAAAGCCAAGCAAATATTAATAAAGGGCGACGATGTCGTCGTTAGCTGCACTTCAATACATATACACACATCTCTATGCATATATAACTCGCAATTGTGGTACTGTACATAAATGTAATAAAATATATTCGCAGACATACAAATATGTATTTATGTGCATTTGTAAAGTATGAACACAAAAAGAAGGAAAAAAGACTCAACAAAATGCTGTCTATCTGAATGTTCCCTTTCGAAGAGGTTGTCTAACGTAACTATGTCATTAACTGTGTAACACCAAAAACTATACATTAAGAAGGCATATACCCTTCATATCTTCGTCTTCTTAGTTGACAAGTCACCAACATGAAATTCAATGCTTTCGTCTTATTAGAACCGAAAAATAAAAAAAGTACTCTAGATTATATTTTGAAAGAGTATGCAATCTTTGTCATAACAGATATTTACAATTTATCCATGCTTTTGCCTTCTCCTTTAAAAATTTTTGCTGATTAGTCCAAAAAGTGTTTCTTGGACATAACATAAGCAATTGTTGTAGTAGCATTTATTGTTGTTTTTTATAATGCATCACAATGAAATTGAACCCTCTCCACATGCAGGCAACAAAAAGGGCAACTAAACGTGAGCTCGACTGCAACATACCCTAAGAAAAAAAATATTAAAGTGAATTCATGCAGAAAATGGAAATTAACATATCCCTACTTATCATTAGTTGAATTATGCAATGCTAAGCAAAAACATGAAAATCTCTTTTGTAGCTTTAACCTACAGTTTTGCAAGCACTGACCCACAGCATTGTATGAATTCTCACTTTGCACTTTTCTCCTCAAATTCGTAATAGTTAAACTTCGATTCACGCATTCAAATTTTGAAAAAGTACTTCGTTGTACTCTTTGTTAACTGGTTACCTGGAATTTGCGGCCTTGTTAAAGTGTTTTAAAAAACGCTGCACTAATTTCTCACGCCATCATCGTTGCTTCCTGTGCTGACGTCGACGTCGAGAACGACGGCAAAAAAGGCAGCCAATGGGAACTAAGCTAAAAAGTAACTCAAATCTTCTGTGAGAAACTCAGGAATTTGCCGAGACTGCTATATACTTATACATAATATACATATGAATGATATGTGAAGGCCACGTAAACGTATAAAATATGAAATTCATTGGGTTATCAGGCATACAGATTGTAATTTTAAAGAACATTTTATATTTACACAACTCGGATTATTAATTAATCAAAACTTATGGCATAACTTGAAGATTCCAGTGTCCAAGTACTATATTAAAATGTTAAAAGCTGACTTAAATATAAACTTAACAAAAAAAAACAAACATTTGGCGCAGGAGGTATCAGGAAAGTAAATGCTTAGCTTAACTATTCCGGATCCTTGCCCTTGTGTTGCGCCTGTGTCGTCGTCGGCGCCTTAATGATCTTCGCATCCTTGATGGCTTGACCACCAACTGTCACTGTGGATGTTGTCTTTTTAACGGCACCAATATTCAACACACGACGCACTGCAGCACCGCCTGGTGCCACCGCTGGTATTGTGGTAACCGGAGTGCGATTTGTCATCATCGAAAAGGGTTTGATGCCTGCGGTCGAATTAAAGAATAACTTGCTGGTTGTTGGGGAGCCAGCCACTGAATTATTAATGATTTGAAACTGCGAAAAGGTCTTATTGCCTAAACGCAATCCTCCGCTTGCTGCTCCAGCAGTGTTTAATACGGTTGTGCCCGATGGGCCCGGCTTTAATGTGCGCAAATTTAATGATCTCAGATGGGATGCATCCAGCAGAACTTGACTGCCGCTGTTTGCTGTAGACGTTGTTGTTGCTGTCGCAGTCGTTTTCTTGCCACTATTCACTATTCGAATGGGCATGCTTGGCAATCGTGCTGCGGTTGCTCCTCCTGTGGCTGTTGTTGTTGCTGTAGTTGCTGCTACAGTTGTCATTGGTTTCATCGTGTTGCGGTTTAGATAGACAAATTTATTGCCATTGGGTGCCAGAACGCCGCCGGGCATATTGGTAAAGAGCTGTTGAATATTTTTATTGATCACAATGCCCTTGCTGTTGGTAACAATGCTAGAGTTGGGCTTGACTGTATTTGATGCCTCCTTAATAATTTTTTGGCTTATGATCAATGGAGCAGCGGATGTTGAAACTGCAATTTAAAACGAAAATCAATAAACATGAGCTATCAGAGTTATAAGTTTGTTTTTACCTGTTTTAATAAGTTGCTGCTCCTGCTGTTGCTGCTGCTGGTCGGAAATATTGCCCTCGTTGTCCGCAAACACAATGGGCATGTCATTGATATTGGTAAAATCTACATTGCTGCTAGTGGTAGTTGCCGGCACATTTTTGGTCACCTGAAGCATTGTCAATCCGTTGGCATTCTTTATAACCGTATACTTTTGCTGTGCGCCCGCTGACGCTGCAGTTGATGAAGGGCCGGCAGCTGTTTGGAATTGTGTTGTTTGTCCCGAGGGCGTCTTAAGGGTAAAAACTTGCTGGCCCGTTGAGTTGGGCAGCGTCTTCACAATGCTGCCAATATTCGAACTTCCTCCCGCTGTTGATCCTGCTCCTGATGTTATAGTGGCATTGTTGGTGCCCTTGCTAATGGTGTAGTTGACAAGTTTAGTTTGCGAGGGCAGCGTCTTGAGCTGCACAAACTGGCTGGGCGGTATCATTTTGATCTTAGTTGCCCCAAGCGAAACGGTTGTTGCTGGCTGCTTAACAATATTAACGAGCGCTGGCATTGGTTTAGTTGCAGTTGCGGCACCGCCAACTGGCACTGGCGCCGGCTGGCTTTCATCGTAATCAAGTGTCTCCTCCAGCATAGATTCGATGGACAAATTCATTTCCTCGTTGCTCAGGCCGGTTGTCTTTGAGACAGCAGCCGCAGCGCCGCCGAGCAGCGGACGTGTCCTCGGGCGCCCAACTGCGGAGATACAAACTGTTAGTCGATGAAATGGGGAGCATGATCAGCATTTATAAAGAGACAAGGACCGTAATATACTATAATAATAATTATGAGTGAATAAACACTTAGTTAAAATATACGATCCTAAAGTTAGTGCAGAAAATTAAATGAAATTGGGGTTTTTCCTATTATTTTCTTTTTTCTTTGATTAACTCATAACCATTACGATCCCTGATTTGCAAGCTAGGCCCAGTGATATTGAAACCACAATTCCGGTATTGATTTACCCTTTCGCTTGACGGCAAATGGATCAATAAGTCGCGGCTGCTTTGGCTTGGGTAATCTGGGGACACGCTCTTCTGTATGTATAAGTGGGTTAATTGATTGATGCAAATAGATTTTGATTTTGATTTTGATTAAACGTGCAACATGCAATGGAGAACAAGTTGAATAGATTACAAGGTTTAGACAATAAAAATTATGATGAGATGGTTAAATAATTATAATGAAGATACATAAATCTTAATGTTGCAATTGTAAATTTTCCTCAACTCACTGTGCGGCACAAATTTGGTTTTGGCTGGTTGGCCACCGCACTCTTCTTGGCCCCCTTCAGCTTTACGTTTGCGTGCTGTCCCGAGCTGCGCCTTGTTGGCATTGCCATCGGTAAGGATGTGCTGTTTGGTCTGTCGTTGATACGAATTGCTGCCCAGCAGCGAGGTGGGCATTCGTGGACCTGGCGGATTGCTTAGCGTCTTGCTGAGAAAGTCGTATATTTCATCCTGCAAATGGTTTTGAAATTCGTTACAGTTATTAAATCATACATAGATTGCCGAGGACTTACCACCACCATGGAGTCGATCATGGCCTGGGTGACGCTCTCGATGCGTCGCTTGCTTTTGGGCACGCGAAGCGCATCATCTGCACTACCGACAACGACCAGCGAGGATTCGGATTGCATACGCTCGCGTAATCCTTCCATTTCCTCTTGGCTTGTGCGCGCCGAATTCTGACCGATAACAAACAAAATTGGCGCCTTAATGTCCAGCAGGCGATCATCCGGAGCGCCACGCGGTCCTCGTAACGTATTGTATGCAAAGCCCAAACAAATCACGCAAGCGACACTCTCCGACATGGCCACCTGGAGCGCCATTGCGGCGCCAGCATTGAAACCAATCAGGATGATTCCACGATTTGGATTTTCGGTGCGCAGCTCGTGGATACGCACGCGTATCAACGACACAATCGTCTCGGCCACTTGATCCAGATTTTGACGTCCGATGCGATCATCTAACAAATCATTGAATTAAAATCTGAAACAAATTTCAAAAATAAAGTTACTTACTTGTGTTGGGAAGTGTAATTTGTACGATTTGCGTTATTGTGGCCAAGGCCTGATACCAGTTCTGCAAGCGTTCCGGCACAGGGCCTGCTGTGGGCATATTTGGCACGACAACTATAATAGCATTGTGCGCCAGATGACGTGACTTGGCCAAAATGTCTGGCTGCCAGCGCTTTTTCATAACGGGAGCAAGAAGCTCCTGGCTGTTGTATAATGGACGGCTAAAGAGCATTTTGTCCACGAGCGTTGGCAGTTTGTTTTTTAGAGTTTGCATTATATCCAAATAGGAGGCCATATACGATGGAGGCAGTTGCTCCATGAGCAGAGCGTGCAGCCATTGTGTGGTGCGTGGCTCCCATGCAATGCTGGCCAGGGCGCGACGCATGCGTGAACTTGATTTGTCGACGGATACGCGACGATGCACTGCCTCGTGTTGGCGCTTATCGTTGGCCAAACGAGCCAATTGATCCAGATCCAAAATGTTGGCAACTTTATCGAACAACTTCTCTTGCATGCTATTCCAGCCAATGCTAAGGCAAAAACAGTGAAGGATTGAGTAAGCAGATTGAATTGCTAGATTTTCATTGTGAATACGTACCGACTTATGCGTTCCTGCCAGTCCTGCTCATCAGAATTGTTGTTGCGCACGTATTTAGCGATTCGGGCGCATTCGTTCATCAGCTCCTTGGCAGCAATCTCATCGTAGGGCGGTATGTTAGCCGAAAGTTGCAAATCAGTTAGTTCCTCGTGCGTTGGACCCGTATGACAGTTGGGACACGGCGGGGGATGACGTACAACGATGGTGCGTGCCGGCGCAAGGCCATTGTTAATGGTGTTGTCTGGACGTGGCGCATCCCGCATGTAAATGTGCTCCATTGATGCTTCGCTGGGTACCGAAATAGTACTCGACTGCAGAAATAAAAAGTTGATTTAATTTAAGACCATGACCGTGGGGGATTTAATAGAATGAACATGTAAGGATGATAGGGTGACTCATGCAGGACAGATTTGTAAGTGCGCGAATTGAATTAAGAATTAGCTATTAGACTTTATATTACACTCTCTGTTGGAACTGCTGTCGCAGTTGCAGTTGCAGTCGTAGGTGCTGCTGCCGTCGCTACCATTGATGCAGATACTTTGGGTGGCGAGTTCAAAATGGCAGCGGCGCTGCCAAGTTGGCCAGCCTTCACCACATAGTATGAGGTGTTTGCTGGTATCTTAGCTGTTGTTGTTGTTGCGGCGGCTGCTACTGGTGGTGGTGGTGCCGCTGCTCTGGTTATGTTTGTGTTTGAGTGTGTGTGTGTTTGCATTTTTGTGTATGTTGGGGCAGCCCTGGCAATAAATTTGCTGGGGCTATATGTAATAATCGAGGAACTTGCGGTGGGCGATTGCATCTTTGGTTTCTGCTCCACCACTACGATTTCGTTTTTAGTGTTTTTTGTTTGTTTCGATTGCAGCATTTTGTGTGTGTGTGTAGTTTATTACTGTTAGTATTATTTTATTTTTGGTTACTCGCTGACTGCAATTTTTCTTCTTCTTTGCCGTCAAGGCGCTCTTCGCGGTGTTTTCCAATATTTACAAACTTCAAGCACTTGTCTATTTTAAGGTAACTTCCGATCGACCACGCCTTATTCGCATATTACAATTTTTTTCTTTGTAAAATTTTTTGTAATAAGTTCTCTTAAGTTCTGCTTAACTAAAATTACTGCCTGCGTCTTTGCAATTAAAACATGGCGTGTGCTATAGCGTTGCCAGCCAGGCTGACTATGTCTATGTAACTATGTGCACGTCTGGCAACTCCCAAGCGTTGGTATCGGTGCTTTATATACGCAATTTCCCACCAAATATGTTAGAAAACACACTTAAATTGCGCTAGCAAATGAAATTGTTTATACTAAGAGAAGACCATTACTTACTGTATCACTTGGCGTAGGCGTTGCAGGCTGCATATTTGTAATACTGGGCTGACGCTGTTCACTGTCTTCTTTGGCCACATTCTGTGCGATATGCCCGCCGCTTTGCACAAAATTGTTAAAGCACTCAAAAAACGAAGACATTTTCGAAGTGTACAGCAAACAACTTGATACGTGAACTCAAATATACGTTTTTAAACTTATAAACAATGTACAAAACATTAAAATTCGAGCGTAGCTTGCTCAAAATATGTCAAGAGTACAAAAGCGCTGCCACTTTTCGGGCCAGCAGTGTTTTGCAGCACTGTCTGCAACAGCTGTTTCATTAGAAACAAAAAACTTTCACGATGGCTTCGTCACGCGTACATCACTAGTTGGCATGCTGGTTTTTGTTTAATTTTATTTTACAAACGTTTTTTGAATAGTAAGCTGCAGTCCTTTTAAAAATGGAGGAGCTGCAGCAACTCGAGTACCTATCTCTTGTATCAAAAATCTGCACAGAACTCGACAATCATCTGGGCATCAATGATAAAGATCTTGCAGAATTTATCATCGATTTGGAGCAAAAGCATCGCAGCTACGATTCGTTTCGCGCAGCCCTGCACGAGAATGGTGCTGAATTCCCAGATTCGCTTGTGCAGAATTTGCAGCGCATTATCAATTTAATGCGACCGAGTCGTCCAGGAAGCGAGGCAACAACCGATTTTGATGATGAATTAAACAGCAAAAGCGACAAGAAATCGCAGCTAACCAAACTGTTTCCAGGTCTAGCGCTGCCTAATGACAAATACAGCAGCAAGCTCAAGGAAGATGAAGAGAGGCAGAAGAAGGAAGGTAAGGACACGAAGCAAAATGTAGATGCTAAAAAGAGCGAGTTGAGCGACGTAGATGCTGCCATGATGGAATTGGAAGCACTCGCTCCGGGCGAACCAAGTGAAAAAGATTTGGATAAAGACAAAGAGAGCAGCCGACAGCAGACGACAACTAGTTCCTCATCCAGTTCCAGAGAGCGACACAAGCGGAAAGAGCGGAGTCGCAGTCGCGATAAAGAGCGTGAAAAGCATAGAGATCGGGATCGCGATCGTGAAAGAGATAGAGATCGCGATCGCGAGAGGGATAGAGATCGGAATCGCGACAGGGATAGAGATCGCGAAAGAGATAGATTGAGTCGCCGGCGAAGTAGATCTAGAGAGGATCGCGATCGCCGTAGACGTCGCTCCCACTCACGTGAACGTCACGATAGATACGAAAAACGCAGACGACACTCCCGTTCTCGTTCGCGATCAAAATCCCGCGATCGCAGCAGCCGACAACAGGAGAAAATGATGCCTCCGGCAGCTGTGTTGAGCGATGATCCGGAGGCTGGTAAAATCTACTCCGGCAAGGTGGCGAACATTGTGCCATTTGGTTGCTTTGTGCAGCTATTTGGTGTTCGTAAGCGCTGGGAGGGATTGGTGCACATCTCACAGCTGCGCGCCGAGGGACGGGTGACCGATGTGACTGAAGTTGTTGCAAGGAATCAGACCGTCAAGGTTAAGGTCATGTCGTTGGCGGGCCAAAAAGTTTCGCTTTCCATGAAGGAGGTGGACCAAGAGACCGGACGCGATCTTAATCCACTCTCACATGCGCCCGAGGAGGATGAGATGTCATTGCGAGATCGTAATCCCGATGGACCATTTAGCGGCACATCTTCCATTCTTAATCTGCAGGGCAACAACAACATTGATGGCGATGAGCACGAGTCGAGAAAGCGAGTGACACGCATCTCAAGTCCGGAGCGCTGGGAGATTAAGCAAATGATAAGCTCCGGTGTCCTAGATCGAAGTGAGATGCCCGATTTTGACGAGGAGACTGGTCTGCTGCCCAAGGACGAGGATGACGAAGCAGATATTGAGATTGAAATTGTGGAGGAGGAGCCACCCTTTCTCTCTGGCCATGGACGCGCATTGCACGATCTTTCGCCTGTGCGGATTGTTAAGAATCCCGATGGTTCGCTAGCCCAAGCAGCTATGATGCAGTCAGCGCTATCTAAAGAGCGACGCGAACAGAAGATGCTGCAGCGAGAGCAGGAAATGGAAGCTGTACCCAGCAATCTCAACAAAAACTGGATTGATCCACTGCCCGAGGATGACAGTGCACGACATCTAGCAGCGAATATGCGTGGTATGGGCGTTGCGCCCCAGGAGGTGCCGGAGTGGAAGAAGCACGTTATTGGCGGCAAGAAATCCTCCTTTGGCAAAAAGACGGACTTGACTCTGGTGGAGCAGCGGCAATCGCTGCCAATTTACAAGCTGCGTGATGATCTCATTAAGGCGGTAACAGACAATCAAATCCTCATTGTCATTGGAGAAACGGGCTCTGGCAAGACCACACAGATTACCCAGTATTTGGGTGAATGCGGCTTCACGGCCCGGGGCAAGATTGGATGCACGCAACCGCGTCGTGTGGCCGCCATGTCGGTTGCGAAACGCGTGGCCGAGGAGTATGGCTGTCGATTGGGCCAGGAGGTGGGTTATACGATACGTTTCGAGGACTGCACCAGTCCCGAGACCGTCATCAAGTACATGACAGATGGTATGCTGTTGCGTGAGTGCCTCATGGAGGCGGAGCTCAAAGGCTACTCGGTTATTATGTTGGACGAGGCGCATGAGCGCACCATCCATACGGACGTGCTGTTTGGGCTGCTTAAAACAGCTGTACAGAATCGACCAGAACTAAAACTGATTGTCACCTCGGCCACATTGGATGCCGTCAAGTTCTCACAGTACTTTTTCGAGGCGCCTATTTTTACGATACCCGGACGCACGTTTCCTGTGGAGGTGCTATACACCAAGGAGCCGGAGACAGACTATCTGGATGCCTCGCTGATTACTGTAATGCAGATTCATCTGCGTGAACCACCAGGAGATATATTGCTCTTTTTGACGGGTCAGGAGGAGATTGACACTGCCTGTGAGATACTGTACGAGCGCATGAAGAGTTTGGGACCAGATGTGCCCGAACTCATTATATTGCCCGTCTATTCCGCCCTGCCCTCCGAGATGCAGACGCGCATCTTTGATCCGGCGCCAGCGGGCAGCCGCAAAGTTGTAATAGCCACGAACATAGCCGAGACTTCCTTGACAATCGATGGCATATTCTATGTGGTAGATCCGGGCTTTGTCAAGCAAAAAGTGTACAATTCGAAGACGGGCATGGACTCGCTTGTGGTCACGCCCATCTCGCAGGCGGCTGCCAAGCAGCGGGCTGGTCGTGCGGGACGTACAGGTCCGGGTAAGACGTATCGTCTCTACACGGAGCGCGCATATCGGGATGAGATGCTGCCGACGCCGGTGCCGGAAATACAGCGCACCAATTTGGCAACCACAGTGCTGCAGCTCAAAACGATGGGCATTAATGATCTGTTGCACTTTGATTTCATGGACGCTCCGCCTGTGGAGTCACTGGTTATGGCACTGGAGCAACTGCATTCGCTGTCAGCCCTCGATGATGAGGGTCTGCTGACACGCCTTGGTCGGCGTATGGCCGAATTTCCACTTGAACCCAATCTTTCCAAGATGCTCATTATGTCCGTGGCGCTGCAATGTTCCGATGAGATCCTTACCATCGTCTCTATGCTCAGCGTACAGAATGTTTTCTACCGGCCCAAGGATAAGCAGTCACTGGCCGATCAAAAGAAGGCCAAGTTTAATCAAGCGGAAGGTAAGTTAAATCAAATAGAGAAATCCTTTTTTATCCTGTCGAAGTACAATATCAAATCCGATTGTATTTTACAGGTGACCATTTGACGCTGCTAGCTGTTTACAATAGTTGGAAGAACAACAAGTTCTCGAATGCCTGGTGCTACGAAAACTTTGTGCAAATCCGCACATTGAAACGCTCGCAGGATGTGCGAAAACAACTTCTAGGTATCATGGACCGTCACAAGCTGGACGTTGTCTCGGCAGGAAAGAACTCTGTGCGCATACAGAAAGCCATCTGTTCGGGCTTTTTTCGCAACGCAGCCAAGAAAGATCCGCAGGAGGGTTATCGCACCCTGGTTGACTCGCAAGTTGTATACATTCATCCATCAAGTGCGCTGTTCAATCGACAGCCCGAATGGGTCATTTACCATGAGCTGGTGCAAACCACCAAGGAGTACATGCGCGAGGTGACCACAATTGACCCGAAATGGTTGGTGGAATTTGCGCCATCCTTCTTCCGCTTTTCGGATCCCACGAAGCTCAGCAAGTTCAAGAAGAATCAACGCTTGGAGCCACTCTACAACAAATACGAGGAGCCAAATGCATGGCGAATATCCCGAGTGCGTCGACGACGCAATTAAAGTGCACATTATTACGTTATGTGTACATTTTGTGTTGTAATCAAATAAACGCTAAGTAACAATTAAAATAAGTTTAATGTGCATCCATATGTATTAATTAAACCAGTTTAATATCCCTTGTGACCGCGAAAGCGTTGTCGATTATCCAACTGAAATGATTTACACAATACAAACATAAGCGGGCTTGCCTTTCAATAAAATTCTAATGATCCCCTACCAGTGAACGCTTGCATTCGTAGAAGGTGTTGCGCAGCACTTGACACTCTGGCGGCACGCTGTTGTCCTGCAAACACTGGCGCGGCGTTTTCTTATCCAATCGACAGCATTCGCTCTCCAGCAGGCACATTTTCAGATCAGCACGCACGCCAGCACAAGAGGTTTCATCTGCCAGCTTTTCGTTTCCCTCGTAGCGCATCATTTTGTAAAAGTTTTAATTCGTTTATAGTTTTTTTTATCCAAACAAAAATTTGTTATAAAATCGGCGTTAGCAGCTGATTTTACAGTGCTGCCAGATTCCAGTGTGAAGTCGACAAGTACACAAAGTACATTTTTTCGATAACGATACTTTTACTGTTGTTTTTTTCGCCGCAGCAAAAACAATTTCGGCTTTTTGTTTAAATGTAGTTCTTGATTGTTGAGACACACATTTTTACCACAACACGCAATGGCCTATGATGAACGTAGTGAAGGCAGCAGCTCCAGCGATGCACAGGATTGCTTTCAACGCAGCATGTCTGCTAAAATGGGGGCACAGCCCACAATGCCCAAACATATTCCCTTTCCGGAGCATGCAACCACATCCGAATGGCTGAGTGAATTGTTAATGTGCGCGTTTACTTTGGGTGCAACGGTTGTTCAATTCATAAATATTTATCGCACCAACTGGTGGCTGCCACATTTCCAAACACGTCACATGGTTGTGAGTACACAACTTCAAATTGTGTAATATTGCAATTAAAGTTATATTCTTTTGGTTGCAGAACATTGAACTGATTGATCCGTATTTGCGGTATCTCATACTAATTGTAAACACGCGACGCTTCCTCTACTGCGTGCTGCTGGCCAAGTGGAAGGGCAATGAAAGTCGCCTGGTGCGATTGGGCATTAGGTACGGATTTGGTGGATTCGTCCAACTGGCGCTCTGCTATTGCGCCTTTAAGCTATATCGTCAGCACACCTACATGTTACTATTCTACCTAAGCTATCCGTAAGATGCCCTACTAATTTGAGTACTTTATATTATACTACATGAAACTTTTTCTTTTAGGGTGGTTGTGTACCTACTTATCTTTGGCTTTCAATTGGAGCCGTTTCTACGCTCAAGATTCGAGATTCCCGGCATCTATATTAACGATATGCCCGTGCACAGCTGCACTACGAATGCCGCCCAAATACGTGACGAGGTTGAGACCCTTAAGCATGACTTTAACAAGCGCTTTAAGCAATTGCTCTTCACGTGCATGTTGAATGCGTATCTGGTGCTCATCCCATGTCTCCTAGCGTTTAGCGTTCAATATAATGTGATGCGTGCGGCCCAGCATTGTGTTATTGTGTTTCTGGGTGTTTTTAGCTTGTCGGTCGTTTTCCTCTATCCGGCAAAATACAGCGACACACTGCATCGAGCCACCCTACATCTGGGCAGCTGGCACCGAATGGATCGCGATCAGCAAGCAGCGCCCTCGCAACTTATTGTAGCTGCTAATGCTCAGAACTGGTCTAAGTGCACAGTCTATGGCCATGCCACTGTAGTGAAGCACAATGGAGCACTTTATCGCAGTCACGGACTGGTCACAGTAGCCACTCCTGGCAACGCTAGTCATTTTCGTTTCTATGTAAGTTAATGTTGTATTGATTATTAACTAAGATTATGGTTTAAATGTGCTTGTTGTTTGCAGAAACTGTTCCACAATCCGACTGTCATCTACTCGACGTTGTCTACTTTTCAGGCATCCGTGCTTCTAATGGAGATTGCCTCATTGACCGCTGCTAGCATGGAGTGGAATTTTGTGCTATCCGTTAGCTTTGTGGCATTTACAAGTATGGTAGCCTTTTTTAAATTGGTACGAGATTATTTGATTACCAAGCATCTGTACAAGGCAGAGGCCCAGCCATTTACAATTAAGTCAACAACAAGCATTTAAAAGAATATATGTTTATCAAGTCCTTAGTGTCATGCCAAAAAGCCATTCAAGTATACTTGAAGTGAAAGTAAAGTGAAATAAATCGAATAGATAAAAATTTATGGCGTCGGTCCTACCAAGATAGCGTTTAAACGCTGCTCGAGGCGCTCTTCTGTTCACCAAGTGTCCAAGAGCTGCCCTGCTTGTGATCGCGCACTTCGAAGCCATGTTTGTTTAACAAATCCCTCAGTTTATCACACACGCCCAAAATTTCTAAATTCTTGACATTTCCACTGCTTGCCTGCGCCCGCAACTGACTGCGCAGATTCAGCACCTCGGCAATGAATGCATTTATATTCACACGACTTGTTGCATCAATTGGCTGCAGTTGCTGTTGCTGTTGAGTGCCTGTTGCAGTGGCAATTGAAGTGATGCCAAAGTTTTGCATTGCAGTGCTAATGAAATTTCCCGCCGCTAGCAGCAGGTCCAAGCAATATGCTGGCTCCATTTCAGCATCGGCCTGCTGATCGTTGATGCAGCGACTTATGCTGCTCATCTGATCCATCAGCACGGTCAGAGCGCGCGCCGTGTCAAAGTCATCACGCAGGCTATTGTCGAATTCGAGAACCATGTGCTTTAG
Organism: Scaptomyza tumidula; assembly: GCA_035044465.1. NCBI lineage: Eukaryota > Metazoa > Arthropoda > Insecta > Diptera > Drosophilidae > Scaptomyza > Scaptomyza tumidula. Next base: position 19,372,688 of record JAWNNW010000444.1, read on the forward strand.
TTGAGCCTGCAGGGCACCCTCATCCAGCAGTTTAAGTGGCTTCTGAAACTGCATGTAGGCACACAGATCGGCATGGAAGTTTTTGAACTTGCGCAGCGTTTGGCGTGCCGTTACCATCAGCTGATCGCTGTAGGGCATCGCATTTCGATAGTTGGATAGGAGGCAGGCCATGCGGAACTCGTCTGCAGTATAGTTCTTGAGCAACTCATCGACTGATATGGTGTTGCCCAGTGACTTTGACATTTTCTTCTGATCACCGACTAAATGCAGCTGTCCTGTATGCAACCAATAGTTGACCCATTGATCCGTGTTATAATGTGCACAACACTGTGCCTCTTCGTTTTCGTGGTGGGGGAAACGCAAATCAAGGCCACCAGCATGGAAATCCACTGTCCTGCCAAAAAACATGCCAGCAATGGCGCTGCATTCGATGTGCCAGCCAGGACGACCCTCGCCACCCCAGGAAGCGCTCCAACTGGGCTCGTCGACATCCTTTTTGGCCTTCCACAGTGCAAAATCGGCTGCATCACGCTTCTCACCGGATTGCAGTGCTTTTTGCTGTAGATTCACCTTCTCCAGTTTGCCATATCTGGCAAAGCCAAATACATCAAAATACACTGATTTATCCTTGGTAACATAGGCATGCTTAGTATTAAGGAGTTGCTCAATAAATCGCTGAATTGGGCGCATATTGGTGGACACATGGGCACGCAGATTCGGTGGCTTCACATTTAGACGCTGCATATCGAGCTTAAACTCGGCATCGTAGCCCCGAGCAAGCTCCAGCCAGTTGCGTCCTGTCTCCCGGCTACGCTTTATAATCTTGTCATCCACATCAGTAATGTTCATGGCAGTCACCAGATTGTATTTAAAGTAATCACGCAATATGCGCTGTATTATGTCCACTTTTACATAGGTGCTCGCATGTCCTATATGCGTTTTGTCGTACACAGTCGGACCACAGGTGTACCATGTGACCATCTGGGGATTGCGCAGCACCAGTGGCACCTTTCCGCGCGCACTGTGATTGTAGATGGAAATGCCCGTGGGCTCGCCGCATGGCCTTTGCCATCTGAAGGTGCCGGCGGCGGCATCCTTGTCAACGCTTTTGCTTGTGTTGCGTCGCAGCCATTGCGAATTCCGCAACTGCCTAGAGCATTCGTCTAAACGACAACTGTTTATTAAAAGTATTTAATTTATCAAAGATTTGCATTGCAACGCACATCTACTTACACTTTTAACATACTTTTGAATTGATCTACGAAAATTTAAATATCTCTTTATTTACAAGCGCTCAAAATGTTGTTTTGTTTTAGTATTAACAACAGCTGTCTTTCAATTGACAATAGAAGCGTTATCGATTTTACATTACACTCGATTCTTATCGTTTTTTTGTTTTGTTTTTTTGCAGTCCCTGGTATTTGAAAAGGGTGTTGGGTTAATTTTTTCCTCGCATACGCCTTTAAACGTGGAGAGCTTTTTGGTGTTGCCTGAATTGAGCTTTTCAATGTCCGGCTAAAAAATAAAATGCGCCATGCTCATGCTTTGTTTAAAAAAAAAAAAATGCCCTTTAAAATTTTACTAGAGCGATACAAAAGGCTAACCGATTTGAACATATAACAAACTTTGATCGTGACTTAATTTTCAGTTCATACTTGAATTAATTTCGAACTCATTCAAATCGTTCATATTTATTAATATTTTCATATTTATTAACAAAAAATATTTTTATTATGGGAGAGTTTTTAACTTTCTTTCAAGCTTTCGTTTAAGTTCCAGTCCGCAAGAATTCTTCATCAGATATTAATGTTTGTGTATAATGTTACGCTAGTTAATCTCTTAGTTGAATTACACACAACTACACTGCTTTTTATAATGTGCTAAATCAATATAACAAACCATTGTTTAAGTGCCAAAAAATCATACGCATGTTCTTGATTCAAACCTTTGCTAAGGCGGCTTCAATGCGTAAGCAAAAACAGCAAAAAAAAAAAAAAAAAATACATTGAGGTCAAGGATATTAGGTAAAAGCAGGTTGAGAAATTCAATGCGGCGTCGAGAAAAGTAGGCGAGTATTTTTGGTAACTAAATTAAATGTGAGTTAAGCTTTGACCAGCCACCAGTTAAAAGAGGTTAGCTTAAATTGCAATCAAATTAAAAGAGAGTGACTAAACACGACCTGGAATTCCCTTTGAAAATAGCACATTGTGCAATTTGTCGTTTAGCCGGTAATTAGAATTTCATAGCTATTTTCCATATGGGTTTGGCCATCTTTGTTCGCCTCGATGCAATTGATATTAATTTATTGCCGGTCCTACCACGAGCATCGCGTGAAAACATTTGCTCTTGGCCAAAAACCAAAAACACCGAAATTACCATGAAGAACAGCCAACTATCAGCTTGTTGCTACCAGTTAGTGCCCCACCTAAGTTGCAATGTGCTGCTTACAAGGTGCAGTTTGAAATAATAGAGATTAGATTGAAAGCTTGACCAAAATCAAATTGGCCTGACTTGGGTTTGCCTTACCACTGATTAAGGTCAGCAGCACAAAGGAAACCTAGCCCAAAAATGCAAAAGCGCGAGCTCTAAAATTATTTTAAAATTTCCACAAAAATTTAGATTGATTTGATTTGATTGTTGTCCAAGGATATTCACTAACCATATGAATATTGTTTTTCACTAAACACTTAAATTGAATAAAAAACAAAACACATTTCAGATCTACAGTCCATAGAATGTCAGTCGTACAACGACAACAACAATAGCAACAATCGACGCCGCCAGAGGCAAAGTTTTCATGTCCAAGGCGTATTTATGTCAACCGGAAGTAGGTTTACTGACCCACGTATACGTTTCAGAGCCGACGACGACGACGACTGCTGCTGTTCCTGCGGCCACTTCGGCTGTAGCTGGACATCATGAAACCCAAAGCCAGGACACCACGAAGACGAACGACAACGTTTTAAGTATAAGAAGGCATTTTCTTTTAGCGGTTTAGTTTTTCAACGAACGGCGAGTGCATCGGATCGATGCAAAAAACGCGCGTTGTGCTGCCTCTTAATTCGATTTTAAATAAGTGTATGTACAAAAACTACACAAACAAATAAATATTCCACACATTCACATATAGCTCAAATCAAAAACAAACCCATCAAAAAATTTAGTGAGTCAAATGACCAAAATAACCCAATGTGTAATCTTGAGAGCTTACGCGATGTATTTAAAATGGTCAAAAAAAATCGGTCGTAGTATATATCACAAAATAAATTCTAAACGCGTTATCTTTTAACAACAAAGCAAACCAATAAACTTTTCTAAACTTAAACACAAACCAAAATAAAAATGGAAATACCCAAGTTTTTAAATTCTTAAAGTAAAGTTTTCAAGCGTATAGAAAATTGCTATCACGACACTAACCAAGGATTTTCCTTTAGCGCATTTGTTTAACTGTGTGTGTTGCACATTAAAGACGATATTGTTGTTGTGCTTGTTGTTGTTTCTAGCGATTCTAGCATTGCCTTCTTCATGTGTGTTGCAACAGTGCGCCGGAGCCATGGCAAGTCGTTGGTCATTCAAGTGCCTGGTTGTTGACTTGTCGGCTGGCTCCACACACAAGGCAATGTGCCTGTGTCTGTGTGTAAAATTGTTGCTACTATTTTGACCCCCTTTTAGTCCAAAGCCAAGGAGAAGGCAGCCGAAAGCCGCTCAGTGCGCGTGAGTGTAAAGTCCTGAGCCTACATATGCGTTAATACATACAAACATACATATATGTTAGAAATCGTTGGCTAACATTTTACGTCACTTTTTAAGCTGAAAGCTTATAATATACACGTTTGTAGGTTAATAAAATAGTTGGCACATTCTCCACGTGTTAAAGCTTGTACGCATATGGTATGCAATAATGTAACGATATACATAGATATGTCCATATATGTATTGATATATGTAAATGAATGTCTACTTAAGTTAATGCACATCGCGTGCTTCAGTCATAACAACAGGTGCCACGAGGCACTTCCACAAACACACGCTATTCAAGCGAAACTCTTTCCTCGCTAAGATATGCGGCGAAAATGGACGGCGAATTTACTTTTACTTCCTCCCGTTAATGCATAAGTATTCGAGGAAACTTTTAAGTGTCGCTCAAATCAATTACAACTTTTGATTTGACTTCGCTGTGACAGCTGTTGACACTATATATTTTCATGCTGATCGGTTTTAATGAGTTTGTGAAACACGCTTTGGTAAAAAATATCTTAGTCATGGGGAGCTTAAAGATTAATGTTTTGAAGAACTTGAAGTGAGAAGTGAACGTGAATGTTCAAATTTTGGAAAAACACTTTCACTAATTAATAAAAAAAAAATTGTTTCAAAGTGATAAAAGAAGTGTTTGCTTGTACTATCTTACAGTTAAAGTCATTGCATATTTGCTGAAAATGGTATTCAGTTCAGTGCAGCTTTAAGTGCAACATAAAGCACAGCAATTAACAACATGCAAGGCAATTCATAGCCATAATCTAGACACGCACAAGTTATGCTCTCGTTAGCGAACAGTATACACGTATAAGAAAAGCAAAGAAAATAATCAAAAACAAAAGGCAAAGATCTCGAGATTAAAATACCCTGTTGAGTATGTTCATGTAACACGGTGCATGTACCCTACACGCACTCCTGTTCAACAGGGTATACAAAATCGCTGAACTGCAAAATGCGGAGGGTACATTGAGCTGTCTTTAGTAGCTTTATCAGTCTCAAGCAAACACACTCACGATGGCAATGGCAGTGAAATTGTGAATAGAAAATCCAACAGATATAATATATAGTATAGTAAATAATAATTACTATTTTCGCAACATTTTTACATCGTATATCGGCGTTTTTGGTTGCACATGGCCCGTGGCTTGGGGCTTCAAGTCTTTTCAGTCGGTTCGCGGAGCTTCGCGTGTTTGGTGCACTGACTGACATTGCATTGCCCAGAAGGTCTTACTGACAGTCTACTGGTGTATATCTATGGCCGTAAAATTTGATATGTAAGTGCACCCTCAACACTAGTTTTGTTGCGTTGCTTCGTGTCACTTGGTTTTAGTTCTTTGCCGAAGGCCTTAAGGTATTTTAGATAGACTTTCATCAAATAAACATTAAATGTTCTCTAAATATAGAAGGCTTCAAAATAGGATTCAAGGACCATTATGGCTTTTGGTTACTTTATGACACCTTTATTTTGCTCTTTATCTCTCTTACACAGAATTAAGAACAATGGCACATCGTGTAGGAAACCAAAGACATCACAGCTAAACTTGAAACGAAAAAAGTGCTTCCCACGCTGTGTTTCCTTCTCCCTCCTCAAAAGGAATTTTTTGTTTTAGGCTCGGTAGGAGAAAGAGCAGCACAAATGAAAAATCATGCAGCAAACATTGTCATATTCATCATCGCCATCACCAACACTCATCTCGACGATAACTCAACCAGTAAGATCGCCCTCACGATCACGACCCCGTTCCACCACGGACACAGACACCGCCGCCGCAACAGTTACGCCAGCCATAATATCCGTCGACTTTAGCTACGATCCCAGCAGCAATATGTCGCCTTCAGCACATAGCAAAGGCAGCTATAGTCAGGAGCAGCGTAGTGCCGAGGCGCTGCATATGGAGAAGACATTACTAAATAATCAACCATACAGTAGTCTCTTCGGTGATCCAGTGCCCCCACCGCAGCCAGAGGATTACTTTGGCACCGCTGCCTTTGAAACGATACGCGCCGCATCGATTGATATGCCAAGTTCCGAGGAAGACACCCTAGTTGCTGCAGTCGCCCTAAACGCACTTATTGCCAACGATGATCGGCGACGAAGGCTCTTTTCCAATGTGCCCTATACAAATACCACAATTAGCACCTGCCGATCTCAGCCCCAAAACAATTTGCTGTCCATTCCTCGCATACAACCGCCTGACATTCAGATACTGCCCAATTCGAGCGGTGGCTCTAGTTCGGAGCAGCTAGATTCACCCAATTTTATGCTGCTAGCGCCGCAGGATATTGTTAACAAGCCGGATGTCTATGAAAGTGAATTCGAACAGATGACACAAGTTTCCGAACAGGAACAGCTGAACATACACAGGTTAGTAAAATGAGAAAGAGAGAGCGTGTAGCCATTTAACATGCCTACTTTTTCCAGACCCAGGTCAGATTCGTATGCAAGCAGTGGTTTGGATTGGTATCGCCCAATGTCGCAACATTTTAAAGAGTTTACTCGCATACCTAAGCTGCGGCCCAGCTCTAAAATGGTCATGTCCATGAAACACGAAGAGATGCCACTTTCTCCGCTGGCTACAATGCTGCAGGACTCCAATGGCTCAAGTAGCAGCGGCGAGGATCAGATGTTGATAGTTCAAGATACGCAAATGCCTGAACGTTCTCCGGCACCAACAGTGACGAGCATGCACAGCGCAGTTGCATCTGCCACTTTGGATAGGAATATCATACTTTCACCCAAGCAATACCTACAGCAACAGCAAAGGGAACTGCTACGAGAAATGAATGAGAGGCAGCTGATTGAGAACATGCGCTCGTTTGGCTTAGAGACGCCTTTATCAGTTAGATCTCCCAGTAGGCGTCACAGTGTAGTTCCTGAATCTAGCATAGACATAGCCATGACAATGACATCACCAGAAGAAGAGGAGGAGATGGAGTCTCAATTGCAGGCTATGTCGCCAGTTGTTCTCAAGGATTCGGTCTCAACGGGCGGTGACTTTCGGTAAGCTGATCAGCTTATTTAGCTAAGCATTCTTCTTTCTTATTCTTTTCTCTTTTTCTAGCGTTGGAGACACTCGACTGCATAAGAAATCTGCATTCACCATATTATCCGTTCGGTCACCCAAATCTTCGCTTAGCCACAGTCCAAGTGCTACGCCAGTGGCTCAGCGCCGGACTCAGGTACCCGCTGGACGACATCCTTCCATACAGTCAACCACTACCTCGTCGACTCCAGCACCCCTGATTCCGCGTCGAAAGTCGTTGACTGGTCTACGGTTACCGCAACTGCCACTGCTGCCTGCTCCAACGGATGACTCGCCACGACCGTCGGTGCAGTTCAATATGACTGGACGGTATAGTCCCAGCAAGCTGGCAATGCCCACAAAGGGTATCCTTCAACAAAGGGATTCACTCACTTCCTCGGTCGACACATATACGCCTCGTGCCCAGCGTCGTGGTTCCATTCCAGTGAACTCAGCATTTGGACAGCGTGTTAAAAGTATGGAAACGTTACCGTTAATAACAAACCCCTATCGCAGCGCTATACCTCGGTTTCATAGATCTAGTACGGAGCTGGAAAAGGAAACTTCGATAATACCACCGGGCACACTACCACGTCCTCTAAAGCCAAACCCAAATCCTACGCGCAAGCAACGCGGACTTCTCGGAGTCATTAACAAGGAGCAGGAGGATTTCTCTCATATTCAACCCCGCTCCAATTGGCTGAGCCTCGACGACTTGACCCTTGAGCAGCGTCTTAGAAAGTCCGCCTTTGGTTCGATGCGGTATCAGGTACGACGACGATCTAGCTCAACATCGCCAGAACGTCGCAGTTCCACGCAAACGGCTTCAGATCGACGCAGTTCGAATTTAAGTAGCATTACAACCTCCGATTTCAGTTTCCGCCGACCCTCGCTCTCAACACTGCCAGCAACAACAACAACAAAAACAACGCAACGAAGAAAATCCGTTTATCAACCGCCAGCAAAGCTTAAAAGCGCCAGACGCCAATCCATTACTAGTATGGATTTAAAACAACTTAACAAGCGCGCAAAGATAGCCAAGCCCACGACACTGTCACCAATAATTGGTACCCCAAACAAGGACAGTGGCAAGGATAGTCCACTGCATGGGGATGCCTATGAGGCAGCTCACATGGATACGGCCTCGGAGTTGTCTTTGCGTCGCGACTCCACATCCCGTATACCAGTGCGCAATCGACAGGACTCATATCCCAACAGTCGTTCCAGTTCACCACACAAAGACTTTGCCAACTTATCGACCCTTTCCGGTCGAACCTCACGGACAAGCAACAGTCGTTCGCCATCGCAGGCAACAGTTCTTAGCAACATTGATGCACATGGCATGGACACAAGATTGACGCCAACCCGTCTTAGCACCAGTCGACCAGTTTCCCGCGGACCACCTTCTAGACCAAGCTCGCGGATAGCGCAAGCTCAGGAAAACTCCCAGGCTAACTCTCGGGCTAACTCACGAGCGAACTCTCAGGCTAACTCTCAGCCCAACTCTCGAGCAAACTCCCGAGCTGATTCCCGGGCCAATTCGCGTGCCGACTCCCGACTAAGCGTACGTTCCTCTTTGCGTTCCACGAGCATTTCACCTGCAACTACGTCCCGCAGTAGTCGCCGGGTGGCCCCAGTCCCAGACCGTCGAAAATCGATTTCCACAAGTCCCAAAAATCAAAAAGCTAAAGAAATACCGAAGCGAAGGATGTCACTAAGTCCAGTAGTCAAGCTGGGAAAGCAGACACCAAAACGCGTTGGCAAGGAGACGCCTTCTGGAATTCAGCGTCGCAACTCCCGTTCCCGGATACCAACGAGCACAAGTGCAAGTCGAAGTGCGTCGAAGACTAGTTCTCCCAACAAGAAACAGGCGGTAGTCACCAATTCATCTGGCAAGTCAGAAACGTCGCAACCCTCCAAACGAAAAAAGCCAGCACAGGCTCCAACCAAAGCAAGCCCAAAGACAAAGTCAAGTAGCTCCAAAAGTGAAAGTGCCAAAAAGAAGATCTCATCCATAAGCAAACTTGAACTGACGAAGCGAAATGGAAGTAAAACGCCAGCAAAAAAGCAACCAACAACAAAAACGCAAGGAAAAACGCTGAAACAGGAGCCAGGCAAAAGTACAGGGAAAGCGGCAACTTCTAAAGCCAATGGAAACAGTGGATTACCGCAACCAGTAACACGCGTTGTATCACAGCAAAATGTTAAGAAATCCATTGAAAGTGAAGCAACGAAGCAATCAAAGCAGACCGTCTCACAGGAAAAGATTGAGACTGCCAAGGAAAAAGACACCACAGCAGATAGCATGAAGCCCTTGGCTGTGCATGTGGGAAATGCAGTTCTGCAAGCAGCAGAAGCTTTGCCTGCGGTACGCAATGATGTTAATGCGACACCATCCAAAGGTAATGGCATCAAAAGGCAAGGTTCCAATATGTCTACATTGGTACGAATGGGTTCCCGACTCAGCCTGATAAGCAACAAGAAACGAGGTGATTCTGCACACAATCGTAAAGTTGCAATGGTGCCTGAACAGTCACAAGCCGAGGGTAAGTTTCTTAAGACAAACACTTAGGCATTTTCTTAAACTTCTTGCATCATTTTAGACGCTGCAGCTGCAAAAGGTCCTGCGAGTTCCAGCTATGGAAAAACTGCAACAAGTACCGATTTTACCTTGGAGGGAAAACCTGTTGAAGAGATGGCCACGACTGAGGCACAGAAAACCATTAAAGAATTAATTGACCCTAAAGCGAACGAAAACGAATCCGGACTTGCCCTAGAAACCGGCGCCTCGCCAACCCCAAGCGGCGTCACAATAATGGCCAAGCCCTTCGACTCCGCCTCGCGTCTCGACACAGCCGACGGCAGCAATGCCCACAGAAGCTCCTCTGAGATACAAAAGTCACCACTGCCCCCACCACAGCCCATCGAAGCATCTATTTCGGTTTTGAACAACACCGAGGCGGACTCAATTAGTCCTCATGCCATATCGGTCATGCCTGAAGCTGACAATGAAAGGGCCAATTTGGAAGAGGATCGGGCAGCGAACTTTGAACATGCCATGCATACGAACGGTAGCAGGGAAGACTTTCAAGTGGACGACAAAAGACTTTCACCCGATGGGCAGGGCTCAACAGCTGGTAGTGGAGGTATTGGCAAGTAAGTATCGATGTTTAAGAAATTCAATAACATATTTGAGTTTGTATATAGTTCCGTATAAGCAATATCTCGACAAACCAGCTAGAGATTTAGTCCGGAATCACAAACATCTCAAGCTCATACTATACTATCTGTTTGATGATTTGAACATTTTTTAAAGTAGATTTTACGACATGTCTAATGATGGATAGCTCCCTAGTCAAAGGGTATATAAAAAGTTTTTGACGTGCAAAAAGTAAACACCAATTTGCCACATTTTTTGCACAAGTCTACTAACTTTTTTGCACGTCCTTAAAGTCTCCCAAGTAAAAACAATTGCAGGCCATATACCCCTTGGCCAGTAAATTAACATACCCGGAAACCCCTGAACAACAACAGCAGTAACAACAACAAGCACAAGAACTACCCGTACGGGTAAAACTTTAGACCGTCAAACCACATGAATATATATGTATATATATGGGTGTTTATAAAGTTGTAGATGTGGTGGCGTATGGGCCGCCAAGCCACTCATAAATGCGTCAATAAATTTTACGTACAGCTTGGTCTGGGCGACTTGGCGGTGTGGGATTGAGGTAGGGGAACTATACGAAACGCCTTTAAGGATATCCGCTTGCTGGCTTGTCGTCGTAAGCGCCGGCGTCCTTCAATGGATATATGTACAAATATACGTGTGTATAAGTATGCATATATTACAGGTAGTGTGACCGACCAACCCAGTCAGTCAGAAGGAGGTGTGTGCACATACATACTACTTCTGTGTATGGGAGCTGCTTACTAAGTTTTCTTGGCATGTCCAAAGTTTCATGCCGCAATAACAAATCAGTTTCAACCGGACAATCGCGCCAAGCGCAGCACACAACAAAATTTTCCTCCTAGCTAAAAAATAAATCCTAAACAAAAAACCTGACAAGCAAGTGATTTTTTTCCTGTTCATTATGTTGACTAAGAAGAAAAAGAATTCAGTCATATTCAGCATTGATCTGCCGCAGAATTCATTGATTGATGCGGACAAATATTTCTATGGGTAATTAGTTCTAAACAATATATATTCACGATGCATCCCACTTTACTTCACCACTGACATATACCGTGTTACCTAAGTAGTTAGTGCGCCAAACTTGAGAAAGTTTGAGTAATCAAAACATTAATTTTTTTTCGTTCACTTGCGTTAAGTTCTCGACCTCCAAAAGTAAGTTTGGTCGTTTGCCTCGTGCGGTAAAAGTCGGTGAAATCATATTTATTAGCGTGCAGGTTTCCTTTGGCACGTGGTCGAGTACAAAATTGTGTAAGTGAGAAAATTGTGTGTGTTCAAAAGGGCTAACTTGCGTTTAGTTAACTAACTATACTTGGTAACGATGTTATTCAACCAAAAACCAAAAAAAAAAAAAATACCCGACCTTGAACTTACTAAGGGATTATTAAATCCAAGCAATGCGTGTGCACGCATATAAGAAGCTTAAAATCTTCAAGAATTCTCTGAATGAAATATGGAGTAAATCAGTTTCTATCCATATAGTACTTGATGAACTTTTGACCTATACATATGCTAATATGCAGTAGGTGCTCTCGTGCAGTTCATCTTTATTGTATTGAATGCAAGTCATTTAATATGCTAATGACAATAATGGCAATGCACCGTAGCCGCAAGGCACGAAATCGATTTGCATAATAAAACAGTGCTACAATGCAAAATCTTGTAAGTTCTATGCAAATGCACAAATTATTGCCATGATATCACACAAAAGGACAAGGTCTATGGTTATTACAAACAGTGACTTTTCAAGCAGCTTTTACTAAGACAACTTATGCATACACTTTAAAAAAAAATTACCTAAAACATATTCCCAATTCCCTATATTTGTTAGATTTACCGAGTTGCTATTCTATTTTGGTCTGCACTGTTTCTTTTTGTAGTTTTAGTATTCATACAACATCATATTAATAATATTTTGTATTTCTTGTAAGAACTAGCAGTGAGGAGTTCCTAAAGGACGATGCGGGCAAGAAGGGTTGCTGCCGTTGTTGTACCACGTTATGCATGCGTTTTCGTAGATCGCGTTGCATGCGATGCTGCGGTCTGCGTAAGGATCGTAATCATGACACCGCTGAGGAGGAGCCTGTGCTCTCGAGTGCAAGGAGCAGCGCTACAACACAACTGGAGGTTATAGACGAGTCGAAGGATAACAAGAATAAAAAAAAGTCACGTTGCTGGCCAACACTGAACTGTTGCAAGAGTTGCAGAAAGAAACCAAAGCCAAGTGAAAATTTAGACTTGGATAAGGAGACCAAAATGAGTGGTGGTGCAGAAGCAATGCATCAATCCGCTGTTCCCATCCGACCAAAGCAGCAACAGCAGCAGGGTAAATGTGGAATGTTCCTGAGAAAGGTTTTCTGTTGTCGTTCAGTTAACAAAGTCGATCCCATAACTGGCGATGAGACTGAGCTGAATAAGTGTTGTTTTTGCATACCTTGTCGACGCAAAAGAGCCGCAGTTGCTGCAAATGATCCTAAAGTGGCATGGCGTGATCCAGATCGTGATCCGGAGCTGGGCATTACGGCAACCGACGCAGCTGTTCTTGAGGGGTCCTCAGTTGAACCTTCTACAACAGTCGAAGAAACTCCCAAAGTGTAAGTCGAGTGGAACTTGTTGATAGCATGAAGCTTATTTTGCAAACTTTTTGTAGAGGCTGCTGCAAACGATTTTGGCTCATGATGCTATGTTGCCGTAAGGAGAAACCTCGTCGTGGCTCAGAAGCACGTCGACAAAGTATTGTCGCACCACCAAGTGAAGTAAGACTTTATAAATCTGACCCTTTTTATTTCATTTTGACGTTTTTCAATTTGTTGAAGGATACGCGTCGCAAGCTGCACAATGATCTGGTGGAATACACATCAAAAATGAAGGGTGCTATTCCCGTGTTGCCGCTGTATCTCGCCTGGTTTTGCGCCTTTTGTAATGTGATCTTTCCGGGTCTGGGTGAGTTTTACCTTTTTCTTAAATTTCTTAAAGTTTCTGTTTAACTTTTTACATTCGACCCGTAGGTACCCTGCTTTCCGGGCTGTTCTGCCTGTGTGTTGGTATCCCACGGTTCTCGCAGTATGACAGCGCACGGGCACGGATTGGATCGTTTATCATCAATATCATTGTTGCCGTGTCGCAATTCTTCTGTGTGCTCTTTTGCTTTGTTGGCTGGGGCTGGTCAATCTGGTGGGGCACCATTATGCTAAAGTGTGCAAGTATGTTTCCGAATTAAAATATATAAGCATAAAGAATCGTATTAACTTGTAAGCATTCCAGGGAAACTGAGTAAAATCAAAAAGGTAGAACGCCTCGAACTGGAAGAGGAGCAGCGCCAAGCAGATTTGGCAGCTGCGGCGGCAGCTGGAACGGTTCGTGGAGAGACAGAGACAGCGAAAACTTAAAAGCCTTGCAGCAAAACAAATACCCAAATGTATTGAGGTTGATACAAAAATACGTAGCTTCCAGTAACTACAAACAAATGCACTTCCATTTGTGCTTCCTTTTAAAAAAAAAGATGCGAGATGGTGAAGAACATTTGAAATGAGAAATACTTTAAATCGTTAATCTTCCAAGAAAAATGACGTTACGGAACAGATTAACAAAAACACTTCCATTTGTACATACTAACATGAAAACATTAATTTTTGTATAATTAATTATTGATATAAAATATTGCAAATAAGTGAACTTATATTTAAAAAAAAAAAATATTTAATTAAAAAACTTTATTTATATGACTTTTGAAAGCTTTTTCTGAAACCAATTTTGAAACGTAAATGGGTCACATTTAAACTTTTGATATAAATAAGGAAATTAATTAGCATAAATACCTGGATTTCCTTTCCTTCCTTTTGCATTTCCATGCTGACGTTTAACACTAACAAAATCCCGCACAAGAAGTACCGTTGCTTTTTGGCAATTTCTTAGTTGTACTTAAAAAAGCTTATAAGTTGTTAAATATTCAGTACCGACGATCAGAAATATTAATTATGTTGTCGTTATCCATACTAGTTTGTAAGAAATGAATTATATGACTTAAAACACATACATTTTTTGAATTTAATACACATATGCAAAACGCGAGCAGGAAGCGGCCAACTTAAGTTAACAGTAAATGTACAGCTATGTAAATGCAGTGCCAGGGCTTCAAAACTGTCTGAACGACAGCCAACTAACTGACTCGTTCCTTTGAACTTGTCCATCTCTAGGAAAACAAGTCTATCATCGCCACGCGAATATTATTTCGTTTATTTTTCGTATAAAAATTATAAATTGACGACTTTAAAGCATAAATATTTCAAAGATGGCACACTTGGTGAAAATGGAAAACGGGCAAAGCCAAACCATACAGGAAATGTTAGGCTGCATCGAGCGGTAAGTTGCAGTCCTCTGCTTGTATTAATCAGCAGTCAACAAATACACACACATAAATACAAACATAACCTATCAATTTTTTTTTCTTTTTAGCTACAACCCGGATCATTTAAAAATACTCGAATCGTACGTCCAGGACCAGGCCAAGAACAATACCTATGATTTGGAGGCAAATCTGGCCGTACTCAAGCTGTATCAGTTCAATCCGCACATGCTCAACTTTGATATCACGTACACGATTCTGCTGAAATCGCTTACGAATTTGCCGCACACGGATTTCGTTATGGCCAAGTGTTTGTTGCTACCACAGCAGATGAAGGATGAGAATGTGCAGACTATCATCGATTTGGCCGACATACTCGAGCGTGCTGACTTCACCCTGTTCTGGCAGCGTGCTGAAGTGAACCGCACAATGTTCCGCCATATATCCGGCTTCCATGATTCCATACGCAAATTCGTATCGCATGTTGTTGGCACCACGTTCCAGACTATTAAGAAAGATTTACTGAAGGAACTTCTTGGTGGCATTGAGGACTCGACACTGGAAAGTTGGATCAAGCGCAATGGTTGGAAACATCAAGGACAAGATTTGGTTGTTGTCGCCACACAGGACGATAAAATCAAGACTAAAAACATTACAGAGAAGATTGAGTTTGAGAATGTGGGTGCACTTATGGCGCAATGTCTGTAAGTTTTGTAAGTTCGCGTAAGGTAAACATTTAACCATCAAGGATAACCAACCAATAAAAACAAGTGGCTCTTACACATTATAAACACAAATATTTACAACTACATACAGTTTTATTTGGCGGTACCGATTTTGGTGCTCACACACACATACAAACACATTATATCTTAATTGATCTACATCGATTTACAAATAGTCAACTTTAAGAGTCACTTAACGCTAGAGAGAGATGGACTCAACCATACTAAGACTGCTTCTTAAACTTTTTTAATATGGGAAAGATCTTATCGAAGGCATCGTATATCTCCTGTCTTACCTTGGCACCCGTCAACACCACCTTACCAGACACAAAGATTAGCAGAACAATACGCGGACGCACCATACGATAGATGAGACCAGGAAATAGCTCAGGCTCGTAGCTACTGAAGTTGCAATGTGTAAGAACAAGTCCTTCTAATCGAATGGGGAACTTAACATCGCAAGAACCAACCATGTTTTGTATCTTAAAGTCGAGGAACTTTGCCTGCAAATTAGAGCAATGTTGGAAGTGAAAGGTATTGGGTGAAATCAAAATCAGATTGCTTACCGGAAATCCCAACTTTTGTATAATGCGCGCGTACTTGCGAGCTGCCAACCGAGAGTCATCCTCACTCTTGGCGCCAGTGCACACCATTTTTCCAGAGCTAAAGATAAGGGCTGTGGTGCGGGGTTCACGGATACGCATAATGACGGCAGCAAAACGTTTTGGATTATATTCGGCGTTACGCGCATGGA
The DNA here is from genome assembly GCA_035044465.1 of Scaptomyza tumidula. NCBI lineage: Eukaryota > Metazoa > Arthropoda > Insecta > Diptera > Drosophilidae > Scaptomyza > Scaptomyza tumidula. The sequence continues at coordinate 19,388,484 of JAWNNW010000444.1, forward strand.
GAGCAATCTTCTTTAGATCCAATTTACAGCACAGGTTAACGGTGGACACAATGTTTTGCAGTTGAGGCACAATGCCCGGATCAGCTGATCCCGGCGTTGCTGGTGTCATGGGCGTTGATGGACCCATCGTCTGGTGTATGTTGCTCAAAGATCCTGTATCCCCGCCACTGGTCCCTAGCCCTGTTGCACTCCGATCCGTCATGGGCACCATGTGCGACATCATACTTTGCGGCGTTTGCGGTTGCATGAGTGATTGCGGTGTCCCGCCACCAGTGTTGATGTTCTGACTCTGCTGCTGTTGTTGATACGATGAAGACGACTGATAGCCCAGCATTTGTTTGTGGGCTAAGGGTAACGTTGGCTCGTGGCCAAACAAACCACTACCTCCACTTCCATCTGTACCGGTTGGTCCATTGTTAATATCGGGCTGCTGTTGTTGATGTTGCTGAACTGTTGAGGATGTTGTTGGAGCTGGATCTGGCGCAGGTGGGTGGTAAACTTGGTGTGGTAATGCCTCAATTTGTTGATCGGCGTCGAGGCTGTGGTGAATCGGCGTCGGTGCATGCCCAATGCTGGGTATGCTAAAGTTTGGGCTTAGCATGTCATCCATAGTTTAATTTCTTAATTGCGTACTTTATGCTTAAAATATATAGTGAAAATTTAACTTATTGTATATGTAGCAACTCGTAAATGGAAAGCCGCGTCGTTCCTCAGGGTTGCATTTTCTAAAGACCAATGTTTGTGTATTTCGCGGAACCAGTTCCACTGAACGTACACAATTTTTGGTTCCAGTTCAATTAATCGAAACATTCAAACAGCTATCGTTTAAATTAAAATATGTCGATATTTACGCGCAGTTTTGAAGTAAGTACTGCACTTCAAATCTCAGTGCTGGAAATTATCATTTTATGGTTTATATTCAACAAAGAAAACACAGAGATTATCAAGTCAGGTATAGATATGTACAAAGAATCAAACTGCTTCTAACGGCTTTATTTAAGTGTTTTTAGACTTAAAAAATAATTAACAGTTAAGATACAAATACATATTTAAGTTACCATATGCAGCATTTATAAAAAAAATAAAATAGTGTAAGAAACATGTAGAATATCTTGATGCAATAATACCAGAAAAAGAGTGTGTGTGTTTACAATATTTTTTCAATGATTTTATTCTTTGGCCCTTTAACACACACATACATATAAGCATCATTTGTTCCCGGTTTTACAGTTGATGCATGCCATAAGCTTCTTTAATTTCCCTCCGGTTTTGGCAAATTCGTGTCATAGGCTCGTATAACTATGGATTGCGGAACAGCACCGCCTTCCTCTTGAGAAAATGCATAGCCATCTAAAGGAAATAATATTGTATATTAAATATCAATTACTATTATTTATGAAGTTTAATTAGTATGTTTGTGTTGTGTTGTGTGAAGGAAATTGATTTTGATGAATTAATGAATGTGATTGAGTGTTGTTTACAATGTTTTGTCGCCTCCCTTTGAAGAACGTATCAAAAAAAAAACAATCAAATCAAAATGTCAAAATGGCAATCAATATAAATCTTCAATTAACCGTATCTCTAGTGCTGATAACCGCGTCGAGTATACAGGAAAACACTACATTGACTTATAACTAGCCCATTAAAAAAGTACTACCTTCACCAGCTGGTCACTTTAAGCTAAATGTCCTTGGACATACAGCACACAGGGGCAAACACTGATTGGTGGGTTGGTTGGTTGGTAAATGGGTTGTACTCACGCGATAATTCTAGTTCCGTTTCGACTCTTGTGTTGGCACGACGGGTGAAAACATTACGTAGCAATCTCGCCGTTTCAGTGAATCTGTTGGATTAATTTTTTGTATTTTTGAAGAGTCGCACAACTTTTAGTAGTGTAAGTGTGAGATTGCAAGTTACAGTTACTTCTGCTTCATTTTGAATTGTTAGCATAAAGGTAGATTCTATTAACAGCAATTTTAAAATTATAAGTGAGCAGATCGCTACATAGATGTTATATATATAATCAAAAGTGACAAGTTAATGGGATCATGCTAAATTCTCAATTAGTAGTTTAAACTAAAGACAATTTTATATATAGTTTTCACAATATAGGCAACTTAAAAGTAACGGCAAAATCTTTAAAAAAAATATTTTAACATGCATTAGGGGCATAAAAATATTAAGTCCTTAAAATACTACAAATACATACTATATTCGCGGTGCTGTTTACCTTTCCCACTTATATATATATATATAAAAAAAACTATCAGACGTTCCACTTTTGGAAATCAGAATCCGAAATGTTCCGTCTATAACGACCTTATGTGTGACTGACTGTAGAATATGAAGTGATCTTTAGGTTAAATGTGTGTGTTTGTATATTTTACAGACATGTTAGTTTTCAATTTATCGAGTATGATTTACTTACACCGAACAATTGATCCCAAGGCATACATAGTACTGCGCACACACATATACAAAGTTACGCAAAGAAAATATTCATGAGAATTTGAAATACAAAGTTTAAGAGTTTTATTTATATAGTTTGAGAAGTTTGAAAAGTTGATAGTTCTTTTGTTTTGTTAAATTTTGCTATGTTTGGTTTTTGTTGCGTGTTAGAATAAAAGAAAAAGCAAACAAAACTTAAGTGCATATCAACATAACATTCAGTCATGTCAAAAATGTGTGCCGAACTGTTCAGTTAGTTTTACGGCTATATAGAGTAGAGAGCATGCGAGCTGTGATACATCATTTCATGAAAACTAGTACGTATACACCAACTGATGGAAATCTTACTCTCAATTATTACGTAACAGATTTTATTCACTTGCTTTTTTTAATAAAACATGTATTATTACTTATATCCATTTTCAGATAAAATAAGATTAAGTTAATATTTCATTAAATATGGTAAGGAATTTTGGGAAGCTTAAGGATGGTATACAAATATATATACATTTAAGTAACCTTACATATATGTCTCAAAAATAACCATAAATTAAAATCACTCTGCAATAATTATATAAAATTAATTCATTTTGTTTACAGGATTTTTTAACACTTTTTTTTTCTTTTAAAATATATATTGAATCTATACCGTTGGTATTGTTTTGTTTAATTTTTATTTAAAATTTTCGTGTGGAATGCTTGATTATTAAAATATGATAGCTTAAAAAATAAACAACGTGTTATAAGAAAATTAAACAGCTTTTAAAACTTTGTTGTCAATTGCACACAATTTCAATTTCACTTTTGCTACAGTTAATCAATATCACAGTTGGATAATTTTTAAAGACTTATAATATACAATATGTTTACAAAATTATAATTGAATGGATATGGCTTTTGCACGCCCTGAGCACATACATGCATGTTAATATATTGTTTTTATTGTAAGACATAGTATAAATAATAGATTCAATTTCCGTGTAGAGAAATATTTTGTTAATTCTTCCTACATGTGCAGGATTTCACTGCTGACTTGGGAGCCACCACGTAAGCGTTGCCTTCCACGATGATATTGTTGATCGGCTGTGTTATCTTCCTCAAAGTCCAAATTCTCAACGCGTAATCGTCGACCTGAACTCGGTTTGGCAGCGTTTCGGTATCGTTCCTTATTTTTATTGTTGTGTTCGAAAATTCTACTGGAGCGCACTAAATTGACCACATCATGCTTAAAACCAGATTCGCTATTATTTGCAATTGTATTCGAAGTGTGAAGTCACGTAGTTTCAACATTTTCATAAGGAGTACGGCATGAGGAGGAGTTAGGGGGAGTTGGATTACAATGTGGATATGCATATTTTATATTAAGGCATTAGTTAATATGTTTTTATTAATGTAGACAGAGTTAATATTTGTTGTTAAAAAAAGGATAGAGGATAGAGAAATTAACATTTATTTAGCTTCAAAATGATTGTTGCTAATTGTAAAAGTAAATGATTATAGAAATTACAAAATTTGTATTTAACTTCTGAGTAATATTTTAATAAATAATCTCGCCTGCAATGGAATTGTGTTTGTTTATTTTAATGCATTTTTGCTACTAAAAACTCACACAAATATATATATGCTATATGAACATCAAACTCAAATTAAAATTTATTTTTATGGCTTGTTTTTTTTACGATTTGCATGACTAAATAAGTACGTTCTGCAATTCAAAACATTTTTTTTTTTTCAATACACAATAACTAATTGTTGTATATGTATGTTTCGTGTTGTTTATCTTAAAAATGTAGTTTAATAAGCTACTAATACTGATAGCAATCAAATTTAGTTAACGTTCAATTATAACTTCTACCCTGTGCATTAATCTTAGTAATAATCTGGCAAAAAAAAGTATCCTTTACTCATAATTAGGTTTGTTTTTAACAATTAGTTTCAATTTATATTCCTTAAAAGTAGTTTAGATATATGTATGTATATTGTATGAATTCGGTGGTTCTAAGTGAATAGGTATTAGTTTTTTCATGTTTTGCATAGCTCGTTTCTTTTGTCGCTAGTTGTTGCAACTACATTTCTAGACGATTTTTGTATTGTTAAGTATTATGAACAATTTCAAAAGAGATGCAATTTATTAAAACATAAAGATATACTACGTTAGCAGCAATAACACATACAAAAGAGTTCAGCAAACACAATTGAAACAGTTACACTGGTGAGTAGTTAAATTTGGTGATTGGAATGAATAAATAACCAGTTAATTTTAATAACAAAGATTGTGCAAAATACAAAACAAAGGATGCAAATTAGATATGATGCAGAAACTCAATAGATCTACCAAAGTATAGTAAAATACGCAACAATTCAAATTGAACATTAAGGTTTTGTTTTTGCTTAAGTTTTTGATGCCAATAGTAGTCAAGTCGTTACCAATTGAAAGGAAAAACCCAGAAGTAATGCAAATACATAGTGTGTATGTGTCATTTAAACGAATACTTACGAGGAACGTGACTCTTCCAAAACCTGTGAGGGATCATTGCGTTGAATTTCCGATTCGCGCACCGCTTCTGTCAGTGTCTTGAAAACAGTATTGTGTACACTGCAACAAATAATCGAGAAAATTTATCAAAAGGGGGTGTTCTTAACAAATATTTAAGTTGTTTTCACTTACAGTTTACAGATGACATCGATAAGCAAACTTGCAATGGGTACCAAAACTAAGCCAAACCAAAAGACAGGCGTTGACAGCAGCTGAATATCCATGCCGGCAAAATTGCTGGCAAACGAAACCGTTGGCCAAAAGTGGCTGTACAGGATAACAAACAAAAACCAGAGCACAATCGATCCCCAAATGGCGGCATGCGTTAACCAGGTCCATGAACTTGTGATGAGGCCTGCCTTCAAACAAACTGTTACAATTACATACTGCAAAATATATAAAATTTTCAATTAGATGAATAAGTTAATTAGGTCATTAGGTCAATCGAACTGTACCGTATAGACCATGTTGCCCAGCAGCAAATAATCACTCGTTTTGCCATCCGACCAAATGACTTCATTTTGGAATGCCAACAATGGCAACCAGAACAGAAACACCGAATGTAGCAGAGCGTTAAATATCCAAATCCAAAATACTTTCACATTAAACAGTTTGGCATTTTGTGATGGTTTATACAAGAGTGGATACTTAAGCATAGTATCCGCCGTGCAAAACTTCTCAAAGAGTCCAATCGCAAACGGTGGCATTGCCGTAAAGACAACATTGTAGAGACCAATTGTCCAGCGCTCGAAGAGAATTTGTCCCGACCAGCCCGAGTAGACCGCGAACCAGAGCTCAATCACATACAAGCAGACATTCTTATAGAAACTGTAGAGAATAAGCTTGCTGATGCGAGCATAATTCCATGCACCATGGACAAGGATAAGGCGACGCAAATACCGAAACTGGGCAATCGAATAGTCAGAGGCGCAGGCAGCCTGCAAACCTTCTACACCCGAAATGCCAATGCCAACGCTTGCCTTCTGTATCATGGCTACATCGTTGGCTCCATCCCCAATAGCTAGGGTAACGGCCTTAGTGCTCTGGGTAACCATTTCGACGACCTCGGCTTTTTGCATGGGCGAGACGCGACAACAGATGACGACACGACAGATGAGGCAGAGTTCCTGGAAGTCGCCGCGCAGGTCACAGGTCAATGCATACTTTAATGTCTTGCCATCGATGACAAGCGCCACATTCGCATCCTTGGCCATTGTGCTCCTGAATTCGCCACAGTGACGCAAAATGGTATCGCGCGTAGCCTGAAAAATGAGTTTGTTTATTATTCAATGGAACGAATATTCGAATTCCAACTTACATCCAAACTTTCTTCGTTAAGAATGATAATGTCCATGGAGTGTGAGATTAGCTTGCAGGAGTAACCAATGTTGATGGCCGTCTCCTGCTTATCCCCAGTGAGTACCCAAATATAAATGCCTGCCTCGAGCAGGGCAGCTATCGTTTCCGGTACGCCATCCTGCAGTTTATCCTCAATAGCTGTTGCACCCAACAATCGAAGATTCGTCTCAATCAGATCGGCAGCATCCTCCAGCTTGCTTTCGCGATACGATAATGCCACCGATGCCTTGTGATACGTTTGAGACCACTCCTCATACACCTCGTCATCGATGTCGCCCACAGCCAGACACAAAGTGCGCAATCCCTCCGAGGCGAACTCCTCTAAATGCTGCAATGTCATCTCCCGATACGCCTGCTGACGCGGCGACAAACGCTCATAAATAACCGAATCGGCACCCTTGGTGAAGAGTTTAATACGTCCCTCGGGCGTACGCACAATAACCGACATTCGTTTGCGAGTCGATGTAAATTCGAGAACATTTAGAACTTGGAAACGCCTGCGTTCCCCCAATGCATTAATCTCCACGTAGTCGGGTGTACGCGTGTCAAAGATGTAGCCAAATTGTCGCGCTCCATCGACGAGAGCACGCTCATCAGGACTGGCGGCATGATAGATAATAGTGCCATCCTCCTTCTTCTCCGGTATAACCGTATGGCACACGGATAGCAGCACAAGGAACTCCTCAATATCCCTGTACGAATCATGTTTTCTTAATATGTTTTGCACCAGCTCAGATTCCTCGGGCGTACGTTCTGGTTGATATGTGCGCCTTGCTATCGAACACTTCTTGAAGACCATCACATTGCGAGTCAATGTGCCCGTTTTATCCGAGAATATGTACTTGATCAGGCCGAGCTCTTCGTTGAGATTTGAGGTGCGCGCACTGGCCGGCATATTGGACTCCTCGTGATACATCTCAATGTCATAGTTGATAAAGATCGCCTGCAGAAACCGCACCAGCTCCAACGTAACTTGCAGCGATATGGGAATCAGGTTGTTGTACAGAATAAAGAACGTCAGCAGATTGAAACCGAGGCTCATGCTTACGAAATCCCCAATGCCCAGATACCAATCGACTTTTGCATGTTTCTGTGTCCAAAACAAATTGCAGAGCCCGCTTGTTATGCACAATGTGATCAGTATCATGAAGAGCATTAAAATCTGTGTGTTCGTCAGCTTGTCGACGGTGGAACGCTTCAGCGGTGCACGGGTTGAGTTCTTCATAAGTTTCGTTTCGTGTCCCGAGTAGATGACAACGCCAAAGATCCATGCTGTGTTGCGTAGCATAGCACCACGTTGTAGCACCTGATCAGGACCAAGAGCAGCGGGACTGCACAAAAAAAGATTCTATATTAATGTAAATGTTCAGTAAGAGTATTTTTGTAGTACTTACGTTTTTCCAAACTCCTTGAGTACGCCATTAAACTCATATAGTTGCCGATTAGGCAATTCACATTCGATTTTACCCTGTAATTGCAGCAAGTCTTTTGTTTCCAATAGTTTGGCTGTCGATGGCAGACCCTGACGAATCTTTAAGTTTGTCTCTCCATCCAAATTTGCGGTTTCAATGAAGCACATGGCCTGAGGCTCACTACAAGATAAATGTAAGTAAGTAAACGTAAGATAAACAACGTTAGTATATAAGGTCCCCAACTTGCCTGGACGATAATAGTATTAGATCGGCAGGAAAGAACGTATCGATGGTCACCTTTATAATATCACCAACGGTCAGTTCGGACCAGCGTACCGTGGTCCAAGTTTCATTTTCCAAACGCTCTATCAACCGATGATTAAGTTCATTATCAGCGCGATGTCGTTTCTAAAAGATCGAACAAGTATTTAATAAGAATAGACTAATATAATGGTGAACACTTACAATATCCTCGATGATCTCTTTGATGGCGCTTACGGAGAGTATAAAGAGTAGTGGCACCAGTGTTGTATAGCGACCCGTTGGCGATACATCCGGAATTTGTTGTAATATTGCAATAAGTAAAAAAAATATATTGGAATACCGCCGGAACTGCTCAAAAAGGAACGACGGTATAAACGTGATGACACTGATTGAATACACAGAAATTAATTATCAATTACTATGATTACCACATAGGAAGTCATATCTTATCAGCAATATAAGCTCCCCCCAGATCGTAATCAATTTACATAACTCACTTATATTTAGCTGTTGATATACGGTTACTGCAGTACTTTGTTGACTGTGGCGCATTCAGTGCTATGACGCGTTTAGCTCCATCATCTGCATCTTGATTGATAAAGTGTGGAATATCGTCTTCGTCTGGAATATAGATAGACATAGGATAATCTTTTGTTAGTACAAAGAAAAACCATTTTATGATAACAAGGATCAAGAGTTAATAATATATGTTGAATAAAGATTTCAAAACCTTTTGATTTTTATTGTAGTTCATTTATAGGGAAAAGCTAGGCCCAACAACAGTTAGTACAAATCATCATCTTCCCAATTGGCAAAGAAGAAGTTCGAGGCTATGGGATTGCCGAGTGCATACTTTTTGGCAAATCTCTTAATGCAAAAACCTGGACGCCCCTCGTAGCTATCTGCCGGAATGTAGTTCTCATCAAAGTCCAGCTCACAATACTGCTGAAAGACTAGGAAAATGTAACGATGCTGGCCAGTGTTTGCCGGTGGACGACTGCCAATGTAGCCGGCTAGGTTTTGGCCACAAACAACATCGCAGCCAGGAATATTGCCTACCAGCCAGTGGAGCCATTCGCGATAGGTGGGCGTTTCACGACTTGGTGCATCCGGATCAACCATGGCCAAGGTGTAGAGCTTGCATGGATCGGAAACCCAGCGTATAATTGGTTCGATTCTCACATTTAGTGGACTTAAATGCATGCCCGGCTCCACTGCCATATCGCAAGAATAAAGCACATTGATGACCAATTTCGGTTCACAGTTAATCACATCGGGTATTAATTTGTGTTCCTTTAAGAGCTTGCCCAATTCCTTTACCGCATCAGGGATTACGCAGGTGAGAAACATAATGCTTGGCAATTTTGAATTTAGATTTTTCTAAGCACTCTGAGACCCTACCAAAAATGTTTAACCCTTTTGCAACACAGTTTCTTGTTGTTAGATTCAATCTAGACTTCATCATGTCTATATCAAAAATGGAGCTGGAGATGCTGATGAAGAAAAACTTACGTATCCACTGAAAACGCAACGCTCTATAGATTTGAGGAAAGTTGAAAAAGCCTCGCAAATTGCACTGCCTCCTCGGACGGGGTCTGTGGTGGTGGTGTCTTTGTTGTGTTGGGTTTGGGTAAAAACGATTTTGTCGAAGCCTTGCGGTCTGTGTGCTATGCGAGTCGTATGTTTCGGTAACATTCACTAATTCGGTTGGTGTTTCAACGGAATCCAGATCCGGTTCGTTTGGCAACTCCTCCATCTCGTTCTTCAGCCGCCTCGTTACTTCGTCTTCCTCCTCCTCGTCGTCGTCGTCGTCAATGCCCGAGCCGATTGCGTGAAATGCGATGCTCTCCCTGGCTGCTGCCGTTTGACGTCTTTTGAATATGCCCCCCAGGATGACTTACTGCTCGCCAAAGGACCCAGCCACAAGTGGGCGTGGCATTGGGCGTTCAAGGTATTTCAAAGAGCCAGCGCTTGCGCTCTCAATTTTTGCCATATTTTGTTTGTATTCCGTATTCTCTAATTGAATCAACTTTGACATTTTGCACAAAAATTCCATCAAGTTATTTTTTTTTTTATAAAATTTTCACTTAACACTCGAAGCGAAACTTACGAAAGGAAGTTAAACTCTTTAGAAAATCAATTGCACTATTTAAAGGTATTTATAAGTGCGTCAAAAGTGCGCATTATCGATTTATCACACGTAGGTTTTAGTGAGTAATGCACCCAAATATTAGGCAAAAAACTAGTTTTGCCCTTTTATATTTACACTCTAAATAGGAAACGGCTTACAGTAATTGTATGCCAAATATTTGCACACACACACACACACAGACATTTAACAGTTAATTGAGTTCATTCCGAGCATTTGTTTGCTTCACTTTGCTTGCTGTTTGCTGCGTGTTAAAAGCGTTGAGTGTTGTGCTCTCCTGCAGCTTACTTTTGCGACTGAAACAGTTATCTGTGTATATCTGTGTTTGTGTGTGTGTGTGGTGAGAACCGCTTATATCGTCCATCACAGGGTGGTGTGTGGTAAATGCCAAAAGGTGAGCTCAATAACGAGCGAAAAGTGCTCAGACACTTAAAGAAAATTTTTGTAGATAGTTTTTTTATATCCGGTATAAAATTTCTAATGGTATTCGTTTTTTGTGCTAGCTGATAACAAAGTTCTTACTTATAAAAATAATAACTATAAACGACCATAGATAACATTAATAATACAGCATTTTTTTGGTCGTTTGTGTGTGAATTTAGTTCCGAGTGTAGGGCACAACAACAACAAAGCACAAACGATTTCTGCGTACTGATTTGTATCCTTTGGGGTGTGTCGCCGCGCTGCCATTGAAACATTCATACACACACATACATGTGTATGTGTATGCATGTGTGTTGTGGTTTTTGTGTCGTACTTTGATATCTAGCAATTTGAGTTATTAGCCATTCCCCTGGACAGTATTTAGAAAATGAGTGAACTTTTAGCTTTAGGCACATGGGAGCATTATAAGCAAAGTAATGTCGACAGTTGGATAATTCACGACTATCACCTATTCTGGAACGATATCTCACATATTACAAACAAAGCCTTTTAACTCTCTTAGTCACAAAGATTCTCATGAACATTCCTTTGAACCTTGGGAAAGTGTCAATAAACTCTTGGTTAACGATAAGATTGCAGCGATGCAAGATATTAACCCGCTTACAAATACCATAAAAATAATAATAAATATATAAAATTGCATATACACCTTTGCATGGCGGCTCTCTCAAATTCATTTTTTCCAGCAGTTTGTGGACTAAAGCTTTAAACTTGCTTGGCTTTTTCTTGGGTTCACCCTTCGCGCTACTTTCGTCCCGAAGGCGTTGCGGTTGAATCCGGCCATCAACTTGATCGGCTCCATCATCCACGTTATCCACGTTACTGCTGGTATCATGTTCACTAGTTGGATTCTCTCCGGCTGGTCCCGTATTCGTGCCTGCGTCAGGATTGAAGTGACTGGGTCCTGTTGTTGCCGTATGTCTGAGGACTTCAGTTCTTATCCGTCGCAAATATTCTGTGCACCATTGATGCACCTGTTGCGGTGCCGAAAGCATCAACTGAACGACAGAGCTGGAGGGGTGTGCTGTGGGTGTGGCTGCTCCATTGCTTGTAGGATTGCCCCCCTCATTGTGATCATTGTGAATGTTGTTGTTGCTATTTCGGTTATTCGGTTTCTCGTTGGGATCTGTCATGTTGACATGGTTCTCGACTTCTTTTCCGTTTCGTTGTAGATTTTATAAATTTTTAAGGTGCACTTGTGAATTTATTTTTGTCTTGTCATTATTTTGTTCGATTCATGTTTACTACGATGATGCGACTGAAGGAAGCTTCAACAACGAATTATTCACACGTTTTCGAATCAATTATTGATTATATTTTTAATAAGTTACTACGACTCGAAATTCGTTAAAGGAAATTGAAGTAAGGATAACATACACCCAAAACGGTTCGGTTCGGTGGAGGGGGCGTCAATGTAAACAAGTCAACGACCTCATTCCTATTTACAATGAAAGTTTTCCTGTCCGATGTAAACACCTCATCATTTGCGTGTTTTGGACAATATAGAGAGAATTTGGTATGGTTCTTTAATTGGGTTTTGGAAGTTTTCTGGCATGCCCTTAAGCGTGTGTTTACATTGGCGACAGTAAACAAACCTTAGCACATAGACACTTAATTTTAATTGAAGCCCATTTTCGGCACTACATATCAGGTGTATATTTCCTGTAGAAGGTCTGTGCCAAATTATAAGGAAAACCTATCGATACAAGAGTAAGAACTAGTTCCTCTGCTGTGTATGTATGTAATGTGTGTGTTAATAAATACTGAACAGATGACAAGTGAAATGCCAATTACTCGAATGTGCATGGAACAGCTTTGAAACGCAACAACAACAACTATAGGCTAAGACGTCTGGCCAGAATCAGACTATACGCAGCTAGACAAAAACAAATAAATAGTTTTGCATCTATAAATAGGTTCCAACATAATATTAATATACACAGATGTACCAGAATATATATATTTGTTCATTTAGATTCATTCCAAAGTGAGATTTACTTGAATTTTTTGTGGATTCTGATGAACAACAAAAGCTAAATGAACACAGAAGAATTTTCCAGCTTACTTGACTTAATTTAGATATATATATATATATGAACTTGAGCAGATGTAAATCGTCTGAAAAAGTTTAAACTTGAGTCACACAACCAGTTAACGCTTTAATGTATGACACATTTCTCAGCAGCGCATTTAATACTATATACTATGTATGTAAGTATGTACTATATGTGTGTTTGTGTACAGTCAACACTTTACGCAAACACTAAGAAAATGAAAACATCAACAAACTAATGAGCACACCTACTACTACTACCACCTACATGTGTGTATGTGTAGTACGTATGTATGAATGTAAATATCCGATGTAACGCTCGGTATATTGCTTACACTTGCGTTTACATAATATACATTACATACAAACATAAATATATGGTCAATCAAGTATTTCAGTATAACACACAAACACATGTATATCAATTCCATTGGGGACAGACCCCTCTAACATTTTAAAGTTGTTTTTTTTTTTTATATATATGCAGGTACTGCTTACAAAATAACAAAATCAGAACACATTTTATGTTTGTCATCAAGTTTTTGTGTGTCTTATTGGCATACCCACAATCGTATACAAATCATGTGTGTGTGTGCGTATACAACTCAACTAAGCTTGTTGGCCATAACACAATAACAAAAACAGGCGGGCAAACAGAAAGTAATTGTGAATATCGAATCAATTCAAAATTACTGTCAATAGAACAATAATTGGCTACCGGCAACAAAATGTGAATCAAGAAGCAATCGACTTGAACGAAGCCTGTTTAAAAACAATTTCAAACGATCACAAAACAAAACGGAATATCTTCTTAAATGCAACTCACACTCACACAACGATTTCGCAAAACGAGCGAGAGAGAAATCAAAGAAAATTTCACTGATCAATAGTTGAAACAGATGGACATGGGTCATAAAAAACAACAACAACTCCACAACCATTTATGTAAAACTGTTGCCGCATTTATTATTTATTTTGGTTTCGCTGTCCGCGAATGATGACGTATTTTTGTATTTTTGTTGGAAGAGTAATATATGTAAATATATTTCAAAATACGTACGTAACAGATTTATAAATACATTATATACATATCTATACATCCACAATGTGACCTTTATATTTGAATAATATTTGGCAAGCAATATTATTAAATAATATATAAATTTATATGTTTACATGTCATTAAGCCAACAAAAGCATTTACTTTCATGATTTACACAGAATACCAATTTCGCCACTTTTATACAATTTACCTTCTGAACTTAATCTGCGTTTAGTCAATGCACAATAAATATTCAACATGGGGAACGGTGAGAAACTGAAAACGCCTTCTAATACTTGCACATCATCGAGATGGACTGAAAATGTGCTGCAGCAAAATAATTGCGATGAAACTGCAGAAAAACAAAATAAAAGAAGAAAACGAAAGCAGACAGCTGATAAAAAGGGGGAGGAAGTGTTTTTTAAAACAGACCACGAACAAAAACAAAAAACCGTGAAGAAACTAGTTTCAACAACATTTGTGTACTTCTGTATGTACATATGTATTAAATATCTGTGTATACACATATCCATGTTTGTATGTGGGAGAAACTACAATTTAATTTTGCAACAATGACAAAGAAACAAATGGCGAGAAATGCTTAGCACAATAAAAGCGGCAAAAACCGTTGACAAATAAGAGATAACGAGAGCAAGAGAAAAAGAGGTGATGGACAGAATAAAACAGAATTAGTGGAAAAGGCGCCAACCAACCCACACAGTCTCAAGATCTATGTAAACACCAATACATATATATATATATACATAAACATGTGTGCCCACGAGTGGGGTGGCTTGTATCAGCATTAGACTGGTCATGGATTTAACTTATCACAAACTAACACTAAGAAACGTTGCGTGTAAGAAACCGTTGTTGGACCGCAACTACTTTTGTGATATGTGAATAACTTCTGTTAAGACTTGTCGCAAATTACTTTCGATTCTTTATTAATGTCACACGCGTGCACTTGATTGCATTGTTCCGAAGCAGTTGATTGCTTTTTCAAAAACTTGTACGAAGTAAAATATATTTATTATTCACATCAATTATATACGAAAAGTACGTTAAAAAAAAGCACATGCGCGGTCTACCGACTTCGCGCGAGTACGTTTAGAAACCAACTGAACAAATGCCGCTCAAATTAACCTGTGCGTGTGCGAGAAAGGTATATGTGTGGAAGCAAACAAACTGTTGGAGAGCGTAAAAATAGCGGAGACTCCACAAGTTGAGCACCTAATTCACCACTAACAATACTGGCGCGAAAACAACGAAGAATTTTAACTAGCAAATCCACCACCACAATTGCAGCCATTTACTGTTAAACTCAAAGAGTTCTGTTATTTATTATTTCCAATATGCAATTAAAAAATCTAAATTGCGCTTTTAGTTCTGTTCTTGTTACATAACTTTAATAAATATCAAATAATTAATAAAGAAAAATTTAAATAAAAAATAAAAATAACCGCCCCCGGGTGGACTCGAACCACCAACCTTTCGGTTAACAGCCGAACGCGCTAACCAATTGCGCCACGGAGGCACTTATTGAGGCCGCCAGCATAATATAATTAAGTATTACAGAGTTGACAGATCGGGATTCTTGTCTTTTATTCCTTGAACATGTGATAAGGAATGACATGGAAAAATTGATGTAATATTTCTAATTGCATTTACAAATGATGCAAGCAACTTATGAAACTTATCATAAACATTTAAATAATAAGTTTAAAAAAATTTAATTTGTATTAATTAGGATAATTTTTATTAGTTAAATATTTTATGAAAAAAAAAGAAATTAATTTGTCAGAAGTGGGATTCGAACCCACGCCCTCAGAGAGGACCAGAACGCTCATACGAACCTCTGTTTAAGAGGCAAGATTGTCAAACCTTGAGTCTGGCGCCTTAGACCGCTCGGCCATCCTGACACTTGCCAACGACTTACCACAAATTCAACATGAATCATGACAGCGAAACAACTATACACCTTTATCACAAAGCACTAACAGCTTTCGAGTACAGACGCAATTTCATGTTCGCTAGAACATTTCTCTGTCAACTGTTCTGGTATAAGTAAATAAGTTTAATGCTGCTTTTGCTCGAGCCAACACAACGGCCCATTAGCTCAGCTGGTTAGAGCGTCGTGCTAATAACGCGAAGGTCGCGGGTTCGATCCCCCCATGGGCCACATTTACTTTTTTTATTTTTTACAACCATTTTCAAGGTATCTGACAGGAGTAAAATTATTTTTATTGGTCCTCTACACACGCGTGTACATGTGGATAAAATTTTCATTTATTTTTTTTAGAACAGCCTCAAGCACCACGGGAAACCAGGTCGGTAATTAACGACAACGGCTATCTACAGAGATATAAATAAGTATACTATATTTGGGCTAAAAAGCTTTTCGCAATGTCTGAAAACTGTCAACACAACAATCACAAACAACAAAGTATTCTTTCATGTCGTGCACATTAGTAGGATATGCCTCCTCCGCCCCCATCCCCGACCTAGCTATGATGATAATGATGATGATGTCATGAGTATGAAGTTTAAGTTAAGGAAAATCCTAGGCAAGTACGCTTATGCTAAGACATTGATGATCTCAGAGGCAGTTGCCAGAGTTCAATAAGGCCATGCTTCTCTTTGGCATTTAATTCTTTATCTATAAATATTGCTTGACTAAAAGGTTTTTAATGAATTTTAAATTAGTTTTTCTGTCAATTGAGACAGATAAGACCGATTCCATTATCCCCTACTTAAACGACAATCGAAAAGGTTGCGAATGTTAAAGGATTTTAACCCCAATCAGTTAAAATAGAATATTCGAACGAGTTCACTTTCAAATGTTGATTGAATTAGCTTTTAACCTTTTACAGTTTCTCAGTTATTTTCCATGAAAAATTCTATTACTTGATTACGTCACAAAAAGGAACAGCTAAGCTAAACAGTTTGAGGACAGTCGCCGGAAGCTGGTAAATGACATTGACGTTGCTTTTATATCAAAGAGCAGAGGGTAAGACATAAAGTATATATATTCTGTACAACAACGATTTTTTGCATTATGGCAGGTGTCCAAAACAATCAGTTAACTTTGTTGATTAGAACTAGTTTCGCTTAGATTGATTTGCGATACGAAAAAACCTTTTTAAGAACTACTTCCTTTACAGTATTATCCCTCAGTATCAATCAGCACGTTTGTTATTATAACATTTTCTTAATCAAACTTGCATTCTGCATGTATTTAGATTCGCAAACGCAAAAACAAAACCAAGAGCTTGTTAATCCAAAGACAATAAACTTATTTTGCGCAGGTAGCAAGCACTTTTAATCAACCTAAAGCCCTTAGATAGTTGAGGACAGTTTCCAACTGATACGAAATGATTGGCACTTCAGTCTCAAGTAGAGAAAGACTTGCAGCTGGTCGTATAACTGAAGAGTTATTTATTATATTATAAATATCAAAAGCAAAAGCGAGCGTCAGTTTTTGGCTATAAAAGGCCAAAGCCAAACCCATTCAGAGGTCATTCTTATAACAATCACAAGTGCCAAGTTTCAAGACACACAAAGGACAAAGGAAATGTTCCACCAATCAAAAGTTGTTCTCTTGGTTGTGTTGGCCTTTTTGGCTAGCACCTTTGCAGCCATAACACCAATTGACTCCTTGGATGGACGCATTGTGGGTGGTTCGCCTGCAGCCGTTGGATCATATCCTTGGCAGGTGTCCTTGCAGCGGTACAGTTCCCATTTCTGTGGCGGCAGTCTAATCTCCCAGAACCTCGTCGTCACTGCGGCTCACTGTTTGGTCAGCTCAACGGGTGTGACCGTTAGCAATCTTCAAGTGCGAGCCGGTTCCACATACAAATACTCGGGTGGAACATTGAGTACGGTAACAGGATTTAAGGTGCACGAAGGATACGAATCGAGCGGCAAGATGAACGATATCGCAATCATTCGTTTAAAGACTAAACTCAAGCTCACGGCTACCCTCAACGTCATCCCACTGGCAACGAACACTCCGCAACACAATTCAGCTGCCACCTGTACCGGCTGGGGCAGCACTAGCTACCAGGGCTCCTCCTCCACCCGTCTCCTCTATATCAACACACACATTGTGAGCCGGTCGGAGTGCGCCAGCTCCAGCTATGGCTACGGCGACAAGATCAAGCCAACCATGATTTGTGCGGCGTCAAGCAACAAGGACGCTTGCCAGGGAGACTCGGGCGGACCACTTGTGGTCGGCGGCACACTGGTTGGCATTGTATCCTGGGGCAAAAGCTGCGCTCTATCCGACTATCCGGGTGTCTACGCCAATGTAGCCGAACTCAGCGATTGGGTTACCAGTGCAGAGAAAACCATTTAAAATTAGGATAGGTTAACACAATTATTGCTTAAATTAAGCAAATACATTTTTAAGAATATATGAAATCATTTTTTTGAATCAGAATCAGATTCACACAAAGCACATTTTTACATAACTTATGGAGGATTCCCGAGGGAATACCCACATAACAACAATCTACATACGGGCTTACAAATGATTCATTTGAATGATTGAAAACAAAAACTAAACAGTAAAATGTAGTGTACTTATGTATGTCAAGGTAATCCCATTGCTAACTAACCTTCATATTCCCTGCGTTTGCTGCGTAAGAATGAAGTTGTGATGCGCAAACCGCGTGCTGCATTCGATAGGATGGATCCCCTGGAGTCTTTGCGATAACGCGATTTGCGTCGCGAACTGCAGCTGTCAGCTGCAGCTGCTCCTCCGCTGCCAAGTGGGTAGGAGGAGAGTGTACCCGCTATGGATTCGGATGCGGGCGTAGCAGGCGTATTGGGCGTATCGGAGTCGATGAATCCGAGATTACTGTTGGCACTATTAAGGTGTATGCTCGTATGACTCTCGACAGGCAGTTTGCCACTGAGTGAGGCAGCCAGCTGCTCATCCAAGCCATTGGTTGTCCGCTCATGTGTCAAGTGTTCTAAGGACTCAAAGTCGCGATTGATGGCCGGCGGCATTGAGTGCCGAAACCAGGACTCCTGACGATGCTGTGCCGCTCTCTGCTGTCTGCGTCGGGATTGAGGATTCGAACAGCACATCGTATTGGTGCGATTGAGTTCCACGGTGAGGGTATTACGGGTATTACGACTATTAGGCTCTGGACCCTGAAGTTCCAGACTCTGGCGTTTATAGAAGCCAGACATCTTTTTTGTTTAAGGCACTTTTATTGTGTATATCTCAAGGCACCTTTTTTTGGTATAGTTATTAAGTTAAGTTTATACGAATATCATTTTGGTAATTAGGTTAGGTCTTTAACCTTTTGATGCGTGGGGGCACTGTTGTTGTTGGGTTCAATGCATTGTAATTGTATTTTAAATGAATTGCCCTAAAAAGTCTTACTCGACGTACTTTGCAATTCCGGCTAACAGAACAAAGTTATTTCATTTAATCGGGTTAATAATGTGGCTTTGTTTTGGCTAAAGAATTTTAAGAATCGGTTGAGTTGTTCCAGAGATTACACCCAACAAACTCACAGACTTGGTAAACGCCTCGAATTTGGTTGAGAACTAAAACAACTGACAGACAGTTAAACAGTTCGAGCCAACTGACTAATTATAAAGCGCTCTAAAAATCAAATACGTACTACAACAATACATAAAAAGATATACGTATATCCAGCGCGTTGCAGTCAGAGGCATCAAATATTCATAGCATATTCGAAAAATAACATTATTCTCGTCACGCATATGCAGTCCGACGACAGGCAATACTATATACGAGTATGTGCTCAACATATATATACTCAACGTATTTGTATAGAGACTGAATGTAGGAATAATGCTTTGATATTGTTTAGGTAATCAACTGTTAACGGCTTTTCAGTTTATTGCTTTATAAATTCATCAGTTGATATATCATATTGCTCACACACACAGTGTTTAAAGTCGCAAAAAAGCCTTCAGATTATCGAACTGATTGTTGTTAGCGGGTTTTACTCGCTTTGCACTCCATCCTTAACTACCCTGATTTAATGCGTTAACTGCAGTAACAAAATATAAACAATAGTAACTAAACACAAAACTAATAGAACAGAAAGATGTGTGTTGTGATTTTTATTCGCAATAGTTTTGTTGTTAGAAACAACTTTAATTGTTTTATGTGTTTGTTAATACTCCCACGCGACTCCAGCACTTCCACCGAACGCGCGTCCGCAACGTACAAAAGCCGAAAGCCAACTGGCAGCAAAAGGACACAGACAAAGCGTCGTCGCCAGACACTATTGTTTTCGTCCTTTGTCGTGCGCACGAAGGAAGTCGAAGTCAAAGTGAAAGTTGTCGCTTGCAAGTGTTTATATTAACACACATACATGCAATGGAGGGAGATAAAAGAACTGAGTGAACTTGTTAAACCTCAAAGAATAAGCAAAATTCATTGCTGGCGGGCGGTTGATGAAAACTTATCTTTATAAATGATTGAAAGTCACTCAACGTCAGTTCGGCCCATTAGCTCAGCTGGCTAGAGCGTCGTGCTAATAACGCGAAGGTCGCGGGTTCGATCCCCTCATGGGCCAGATTTACTTTTTGGAATTTTTTTTTTAATCTCAAATAACAAAAGATTTTCTGATACCATAGGCATATTAACTCAAACAATCTTATCAACAATGTTTGTAACATGATTTCTAAATAAGAGAGATTGTTCATTATGAGACAGACACAAATGTGAATCACGACAAGCAAAAATAAAGAATTTGTTCTTCGTTCATTCGTTCAGATGAAGTTCACTGTATCCACTTACTTGAATGCAACAGCCCGGCAGATTCATGGCGAGACCGGCGCAGTCGACGTTGTGGTGGAGGTGCAGCAGATGAGGTGTAATCTGCATCCTCTTCTTCTTGTAGATGGTACGGTGACACCATGTGTAGGGGGTAAGGAAAAGGGCTAAGGGACGGAACCAGTTAGTGTATAAACAAGGAAAAACGCTCATAAATTCACTAATCACAATCACGCGCGATGTGTACTATAACAATAATAAACGAGTAACTTATGCACTTTTAGCTGTAGCACACATATTGACATTGTATTATAATTACTCTCTTCCAGTTGATAAGCACAAGTAACAATTACAAAAAAAAAATAAACACAGAGGAATAACAAACACTCACGCCAACGCACACACCCTGGGTAAATAAATAGACGCACAACTTAACACTTTGTCAATCTGTTATTAACAGCGAGCACACATTAATGCTTGGTAAAGTGCCGCTAGTTGTTCTAAAACACAAAGAAAAGCTCAACTTGAAATGTTACGTCAACTCAATCAACAAACTGTGGATCTGTGACTTAAAAACTTAAAAGCAGTTTAAACTAGATAGCTGCTAACCAAAAAACACAACCTGACGACCAGAACAGCTGTTTTTACATTATCAACTTTGCACAGAGAAGTCCCACAAGTGTTTTGATATAACATGTACAGTTATCTGGCAACGCCAAACAGCAAATGCGCAATAAGACGTTACAGTTTAAACAGACACAAATGGATTAAAACGAACTATAATTGTATTTTATTTTCTAATAATGGTACAAAACACTTAAATCTAATTGAATTTTTCCAAAACTAAGTTTTTACAAATTATACAAAATTGTACAGCAAAATGTTATTTAAAAATATAAAAATCAAATTATAGTATTATCTCAATATCCTTTCCGATTGTTAACTGAAAGCAAAATTTTCATGACAAATTTGGGAAAGAAAAAATATAATATAAGATTATTAATTCAAGCAAAATGATTATGTGTTAATTTCTTTATTACGGGAATCATAAAATCTTCTTGATATGGCAAAATGGCACTCGGCATTAGTTTTAAAAGGTTGGCGATAAATATTTCGTTGTTATAATGTTCAGAATTGTTTTTTTTTTTTTTTTTTTTGTTATTTAATGCACTTAAAAACTATGTATTTTCAGAGGCCATTCAATATGAACGATTGTATCTGGTCTGTTAGTACCAGTAAGGTGTAATTGGGTGGCTTTTAAAACTTGCATTAGTTACATAATTATTATAGTTTTTATTATACACAGTCTTCAGGAAATGCAAGTGGTGTTAACTGTTGTCTTATTTACACAAAAAAAAAAGAATATTTAAAGATTAGTAACATAAATGAGTAAATTGAGACAAATGAAAAAAAATGTGTGGGTTTGTGGTCCCGTTCCTAGATTATGTTGATGATGATGTTATAACACGTTCTCCATATTCGAGCGGACATTCCGTAGTACATTGTGCGTTTTAAGTATTTGATTTTTGATGTCTTTTGCGACTTGTGCTTTTGCTTTGTTAACCTCCAACAACTTGCGATATGTGTTTTCAAATGCTTGCTTCGTGTGTGTTAGTTTAATCCTCAAATCGGCATTTTCTTTCTCTACCTTGGCACAATCATGCAACGGCGGAGTCTGTCCAGCTACAGCTTCAGCTTGAGCATCAGCAGCAACAGCAGCCTCCATATCAGATGAAATATCTCCTATAATCAATAAATATAAAGTATATAAAATAAACACACATATGTATGCATCAAACAGCTTACCATCTGCACCCTCATCAGCAGCGAGCTCAACCGTCTTGAGCAATGTGCGCTGCGCGGATGATAGCTCCACGCTCAGCACTCGACCCACATCACTTTCGATGCCCAGATCCGGTGATGGATTATTAATGCGACCGGCTGCATTTGATGAGCTTGTGGCTCTCACTGGCACCACCTCCTCGGATGTGTAGCCGGACTGTGAGACATCGCTGCTGTGGATGCGTTTAAGCTGATGCTGTCGTTGTTGCTCTTGCTGCAGCTCTGTCAACTTTTGCTTTAGCTCCTCTAGCTTCTGCTCCAGCTGCAACTTGTCATTGTAGGCTTTGGTGCGTTCCGTTATAGCCTTGGATGCTTGCAGTGTGCTATAATCGAGTTCTTTTTTAAGAGAGCGCGCTGCCAGCTCGTTCTCCACAAGTGTCTGCTTGAGCTCCTCCTCACTCTCCTGATAGTACTCGATCGAGCGTTGTGTTTCGAGTAGCTGTGCCTTAAGCTGCTCATGTTGTGATACTGCCACCCAGTCGCGTTTCAATGCCTCTTGCTGCAGGCGCTCTTGATCCGCGAGTCGTTGCGAAGCATCCAATCTGAATTGCGCCAGTTCGGTGCGGGCCGCTTGCAGAGTCG
The DNA here is from genome assembly GCA_035044465.1 of Scaptomyza tumidula. Taxonomy (NCBI): domain Eukaryota; kingdom Metazoa; phylum Arthropoda; class Insecta; order Diptera; family Drosophilidae; genus Scaptomyza; species Scaptomyza tumidula. The sequence continues at coordinate 19,411,381 of JAWNNW010000444.1, forward strand.
CCACGTGTTGCTCTTCCATATTGAGCATTTTACGCTCGGCCTCTTGCAGTTCCATCTCCATGATTTGTGAATCAGCAACAAGTGTGTTGTGTGCTACTTGAAGCTGTTCCAGCTGCTGCGCCTTGAGTTCAATGACAGCTTGCAGCTCGGCAATATCCTGTTCATCCTGAGTGCCAATCGCTCGCAGATCGGATTGCAGTGCCAGATTTTGTGCATGCAGCTGCTCCAACTGTTGAGTTATCTCAATGACACGCAATTGCTCCTGTTTCCAACGATTGTCCGCATCGACTAGTTGGCATTGTGCAGCCAGCAGACGCTCATCTCGCTGTGCTATTAAAGCCTCCAATTGATTAATGCGTTCGGTGTTGCGATTGTTGCGTTCGCCCTGCTTTCTTACATGTCCCTCACTATCGGATTCGCTGAGACGCTGCTCCACACCCATTGCACCCACTATGCTGTTCGAGGTTTCATCAAGGCCAATGCGTGCCAACGAAACTTTACGATCCGGCTCAGACCATGCCTCCGATTCGCTTTGATTGTCTGGGTGTGGCAAGGGCAGCGAGCGACGCTCCTTCGATTTGGGTTTTTCCTTGGTCTCCATCATCTTGCCCACAGCCTGCATATCCTCGTGCGAATTATACGTACGATTACGCTCATCGGCCTCGGTGTACAGAATCTCCGAGAGTTTGCTGAGCTGGGCCAGACTTTGATCGGCCAGTGAGACACCAGTGACAGACAAGGTCATATTTAAGCTCTTGGACAAATCCAAGCTACGATCAACAGCACGACGCATTGCATGGCGACGATCCGCAGCCAGAACACCCAGTACATCCTTGTGTTTAAGCAGCGAATTAAGGAAGCCAGCGAGCTCTTCCAAACGATTGGTCAACACACTGCAAACATCCGCACATTCCAAACGCCACTTATTCGCATTCTCCACATCAGTTTGCATGGCGTGCAGCTCAAGACGCAGCTGTACGATCAATTCACTGTTTTGCTGCGCTTCGTCCAGGCGATGAAGCAATATATCGACCTTGCGCTGCAGAAGCTTGTTGCATTTAATAGCTTTGACATACTCGACCTCCGAAAAGGGTTCACCAACAACAGCTAAAGAATCATCGCCAGAGGTCTCAACTAATTGCTTCTGCTGAGTGTTGACCAATTTCGTAAGACGCTCCACCTCACGATTCTTGTCCCAGAGCTCCTTGTTGACGACATTCTGCAAGTTTGCAGTCTTTTCTTTAACCTCTGCCTCTAGTTGCTTGATTTCCTTATCCTGCTCAGACAGCTTTTGCTCATACCGTTGCTTCAAGCTGTGTGAAATGTCTGCAGCCGTTATCTCGTTGTCGCTCAGTGAATGCAAATGCTTTCGGGTGAGAGAAGTTGTCGCAGTTGTTGTCGATGTAGCGATGGCGATATCGTTCTATAATATATGTTGAAAAGTTTTGTTAGTTTAAAGCTTATGATATCTGATAGGTATACTTACCGATTGTTGCTGCACTTGCTTATGTTGTTGTTGGAATCTTCTGATTTCCTTGTCCTGGCTGCTGACTTTTTGCATAAGCTTTTGTATGGTGCGGCAAGCCTGTCCATACACTCGTGCTCCTTCAGCAACTTTCTTCTCGGCTTGCTGCAGCTGCTCACTAATCTTATCATCCAACTGTGGGCAAAGCTCTGCAGATTTCTGAAAGTATCAAAACAATCTCGGCATTTGAGGCAGCTATTTATTACATTTTTTTATTTCAAGATGGGGTATACATGTAAACAATGAATAACGTCAAAATTTTGCATAACGAACAGCGAAATCGTTTTCGACAAGAACTAAGAAACTGCAAACCAAGTGTGGCACTTTCACACCGCTTGTGCCACGCTGCATTCCATGACAGATAACTGCGTCTGTCCTCCGTCGGGAAACACAAAATGGCCCATTAAGTGCGGCACAGTGCAGCAGCAGCTTAGTTCACTTGTGTTGGGCATACGCATAAGCGGCACATAAATTGCCTCAGTCCAGGCAATGACAATTGGGAATAGTGATAAAAGGCCGTACTCGGAGCGCTCACAGATAATGCTGGCATTGTCATTGTTTTGAGTGGTTTCGTTTGATGGTGGCGTTTACTCTCGAAATGATGTGGCAAAAATATGTTTAGCTGCCGGATTGATGGGGGCATTTCTTGAATGCCAAACAATAAACTGATCGATGAGAAGGTTGTGTTCGCGGCTGGAGCAACAGCCTGAATTCGTTCCCTATATTGCAACTTGTTGCTCAGATCCTGAAAGAATTGCTTTTCACGTCGCATTATATCAACGTCACAGTTTTGTTTTCGTATAATGCACTCATGTTCGATTAGCCGGATGTGCAGCCGCCAATAAGCACAATCTTTTTTATTATTCATATCCTTCAAGAGCCTTATGGATTTACTTTGTTCATTGATGATGTTTGAGGAATTTTCAATCGAATTATTTTGACTTTGCACTCTCAGTTTTATCGAATTCAGTTCACCCTTAAAGGCGTCGAGATCCATCTTCTGACGATTTATTGTTTGCTAAAGGTTTAAGCTACGCTCATCTATTCTTTATTTATTTATGTGCATGTACTTACATTTGCCAACTGTTCCGCTTGTTGTTGTTTCTCCACCTTTTCCACTAGTTCGGCATTTTTGATTGCGAGCTCGGAAATCTTTGCCTCACACGCCGCCAACGAATCCAGACGTTCCTCCAGAACTCTTGCTAAGTCTTCTCGCTGTCTACTAACCTCTGCTTCCTTAAGGTTCGTCTCCCGCAAATCGTTCTCCAACTTAAGCACCTTTTTATATATATCAAACAGATAAAAATCTTCAAGAAATTTAAGTTTTTATAGATAACTTACCTCTGCTTCCAGGGTCTTCAACTTTTCAGCGCTTAGAGCCTCCATGGACTTTTCAGTCTCTCTCTGTTTGGCTGCTTCCTGCGCTCGTATGGGATTTTTAAGGTTTTTAGTAAACACTTTCAGTAATTTAGTAAAAGTAAAGCTCACCTCTAACTGATGTATGTATTGCTGCATTTGCTCAATCATCGCTTGACTGTCTATGTCAGCATTTTTCTGCATATGTTCATGCTGCGATATAGCACGCGCCGCATCCTTCAACAGCTCTGTTTTCTCCTCAATTTTCTTACGCAACAGTTCAATCTCGATTTTGGAATCGATCAACTGCTTGGCGGGAGAATCGCTTGTATTATTCGCACCACGTGCGCCATGATGATTCTCCTCTAAGAAATAAATGCGCAGCTTTAAATTGAAGTTCTCCTTGCGCAGTGCCGACATCTGCTCCTCCAGCTCCCTCACGGAACGTCCCTGCATTGGTGAATGAATGCCACCACTGGGCACACGTGCAGCATCGAAGCTCGTATCTGTTCGTACAATAAGCCAAGAATATTAATTTGGTTTTCAATACATTGAAGACATAAGCTTACAACCATCGAAAAGTTCTCCACCTTTTCCCCGATTGCTGCTCATTATTTGTTATGATTGGTTTAACAATAAATAAATAAATAAAACGAAAAAACATCTACTGTAATAATATGAAGCCGAGTGAGTGATCTGATATTCGTATATTAATATGTGAGTATTTTTCGAATGTGTTTCGAAACTAAGCTTTAATTAAATATTTGTATGTTGTTTGTATAATTGACATATTAAACAAAAACTAACTAACAAGGAGTACAAATTCCATTATTTTCTTATACTTACATGAATTTTGCAAGGTTAAATCTTGAAGAACGCCTGGACTGGTGCTGCAAATAGAACACATTCAACAAGATTAGAAAGACAGAAATAAATACAATTTCCAACTAAAGCACAATAACACACAAACAAAAATGGTTCGTAAAATATGTTTTTAATATGTTTTTATAATGTTTCTGTTTTGGCAGTGAAGAAGTAAAAGAAGAAGTACAAAGAAATGTATAGTTTATAAATATATCAGTTCATTTCCGTTACGAAAGTCGTCGTACTCTCCACCGAACTGTCTTCTGTAGTATCCGCCTCAACAGAGTGCGGTTGAAAGCACTCTTTAACATCGGAGAGCTCCATTGTTCCATTACAGAACTCCTCATAAACCGACCAGGCTGTCCAACCCTGTTGCTTTCTGATAAGACGAGCACAAAGAACAGCTCTGGTGATATCGTTACTAAGTAAATCGGTGCAGTTGACGTTGCACCCGTTGAAGGCATGATAGGGCGTCTCTTCTGGCGGGGCACACCAATAACGATCACTGATCTGAAAGATGCCATAGTCCCGGGAACCATCCGAGTTCCCATTGCCAATAACATGAGTATTGAAGCGACTCTCAAAGTCGGCTATGCAAAGCCATTGGGCTAGTTCCGCTTTGGGCACATCCAAAATATAAAGTTGACCTGCCAGTTCGCAACGATCTAGTCGAAGCGCAGCTACTAAAGCTACAACCAGGCAGAACATCCAAATTCCCCGAATAAAATTATCCATTGCTAAACTGTAGAGGCGGCAGTAATCTGATCAAGCTCAAACACCGACTTAACTGAAAGACAAAAGTCGATGAATTCGAACACAGCTCTACCTAATCAATATTGGCCCACGGCATTCATTAGAGATGGATGTATTAGCACGACAGAAATTAAAGCGTTTCGATTGCATCAAATACGAATTTTTGTAACGTTAAATAAATAAAATTTCAACTATATATTGAAGCTCTTTTATTGATTTCTGTTAACATTTTTTATCACGCTCACATCTCTAGCCTGGAGGTCAATTGAAACAGGTTTAAATTGCTTTTTTGTTGTTGTTGTTGCTACAAGCAACTAGTATAATTAACCGGTAGTGTATGACAACGAACTAAGCGTTTTATACACAAGTTAACATTTTAGAAACTATCACTTAATCAAATTTGAAATAATACAGCAAACCAAGGGGTCCCTACAGAAACAAATTAATAGGCAGAGAGTAAAATAACATGTAAGCAGGCTCTAGTCGAAATACCCCGACTAGACGATACCCTTAACTTTATACTTGATACTTTACATGTACACTCAGTGCTTGAAAGTATGTGTCTGTGTGTGTGTATGTGTGTATGTATGTATGTGTGTATGTATGTATGCATGTGTCTGTGTGTGTGTGTCTGTCTGTGTGTGTGTGTCTGTCTGTGTGTGTGTGTCTGTTTGTGTGTGTCTGTCTGTGTGTGTCTGTTTGCGTGTGTCTGTCTGTTAAAAAAAAAAATTAAACAAGTCTTTAGAAAACATAGCAAAGCCATACCACTCAAAGCTAGAACCAGTTGGGAATTCTAAGGCAGGGCATATCAAAAATATGGGCTACTATTAACAGTGTGTGCTATATATTGTAAACAAGACATCCTGAACCCAATACTGAACGCGTACAGTCAGAGCTTGCCAGTATGCGGTGTGTGTGTGTGTATGTGTGTTCGTGTGTGTGTGTGTGAGAGCGCATATACTGCATACTTTACCTAATGTCCCATATCTCCGTTGTTTGTCAACCGATTTCAATCATAGATTACCATTATTTCATTTAATGTTTCAAACGCTATCAGAAAATTTTCCAAATTCAAGATTTTGTTGTTATCGATCCTATGTGTATATCGGAAACGGAAAGAATTATCGAAAATCTAAAACAAACATGTACTGCCTAGGGATTAGGCGAGCTTAAGTTCCAAATCTGGAGTCGCTAGCTCTTATAGTCTCTTAGATCGACGCGTTCATACATACGGACATGGCTATATCGGCTCGGCTTTTGATACTGATCAAGAATATATATACTTTATGGGGTCGGAGATGCTTCCTTCTGCCTGTTACATACTTTTGCACAAAACCATTATACCCTTTTTAATTTTAATGTATAAAAAGCTGAGAGAGACGGAGAAAGGAAAAGACTGACAGACAGAGAGAGAGAAATAGCGAGAGAGAGTAGAGATAGAAAGAGAGGATTCCTAGTACGAGTTCAGAGGCGTATATTAGCATTTTATGAGCACAGCACTGTTAAAAATCCACAAAAGTTTATCAAAATCATTTATTCCTTACATGAATATATGAGAATCGCGGAGAAAGGTTTATTGTTAAAAGCGCGTTATTGCGTATACGACATGAAGTAACTAAAACAAAAACTACTTTTAAGCGAGAGCGTAGAGGAACGGAGAAAGTGAGAGAGGAAAAAAGACAGACAGAGATATATATTATAAGCACATTTTGTGAAATTTTAATGGGTAGACTCAAGTGTTTTCGTAGCTAGCAAAACTAAGTCTCGCATTTAGTACCTAAAAGCAAACTCAGCTTCAATTAAATTTAAATAAAGGCAATTACACACAAATGCATTTGTGCGTCTTTGTCTACATACATACAAAAGTCTGTGCACATATATAGAGACAGACGACAAATTTTGGGCTCCGGGTTAAGTGAAGCGTTGAAATTCTTGTTTTGAATATATATATTTGGCACACCCTTCTTCTTTTTATTCCAATTTGGGAATTTTTGATGTCATTCCAGTTGAATAAAACATTCATTAAGAGCTTTGGATTTGTTAGCATACTAACAAAAGAAGTATTTATCAAATCTCTATACTAATACAAAACTTAAAGAGACTTGGGGAAACTTACCATAATGAGGCGCCAGAAGCCGAATAAGCTGAGTACCGTTTGAATGGCGATCTTGGAGATTCATTTGTGTTGTTTAGAGAGTTTGTACGAAACATGTTCGCCATATTCTTTTTGTTATTTTAGTTAATTATTTGATGGTAGGCACTAAATGCTGCATTAGATTTAACGTATTCTACACTCCAGCACATTTATGAAACTGATGAAAATTATAAATGAATTTCTTTTCATATCAATCGATGCGATTCGAATGCGTCACCTCTCACTCTTCTGTTGTTATAAAGTTCTTGTTGTTGTTGTTGTTGGTTCTTATCCTAAATAGCTTTTGCGGCACACCAAGTCTATAAATGAAACTTCACTGCAGGTATAGGTTCTTTTAGGGTTACACCACAAATATATATATTGACTCTTTATATATACATATGCAATGAGTCATTGGCGCACCGACTTTGCTGCCAGCCAAGGCGTAAATGTTTTGGGAGGTAAAGTGTCCCCGAAATCATCAGCACATCACTCTCAGGAAGCTCTACACACACACACAGACATACGATACATCTATATATATTTATCTGGGCAACAGCGTAGCATAATATATCTAGTTGTTTTGGGGACATTCGCAAAAAAATCTTATGCTGCTGGGCGACGTTTTATGCAATTTGATTGGGCATCGTTCTTAGCCCCAAGCCCCTGACCATCTCCCCGGACCCGGCGACGCACAACGGACACATGTGGGCCACGCATTTTGGCGCACTCTTCATATAAGCAGAATAAGTCTTTTTTGTTTTATATATACATATATTATGCAAAACACACGCCACACGTGAATGTAATGTATGAATTATTTTTGGAAATGAGCAAAAACACAAATAAATCGACGAATGTAACAGATTGCTTGCCAACAAGTGTAAAATTTGTGTTGTTGTTGGTATCAAATCATTTGTTTGGACCTCGTTCTATAGCTATGGTTACAACTTGGTTTCCAGTGTTAATCAATGACTGCAAAACAACAGCTTAACATATGGAATTTAAATGGACATTAAGGTATACAACAGGTGTTAAATAATAATTGTTGAAAGACAACCGTTTCGGTATTGAACGAAAACCTATGTGGAGAGATTAGTGTAAATTTCAGATTACATCTGCTTCACATGCCAGGTAATACGTTCTACTACCTGCAGCACCTTAATCGTTCGTTATACTATAATTATTGCAAATGTACAACAAAATAAGGCCATTCAAATAATTAACAACTACATATTGTGACCAAAACATGATGAGAATGTAGTCTACAAAATAAAAACAGCCCCAATCGAATCGTTGCTTTGAATGTAAACAAGATACTTGTTTGTTTGTCGCTTGACCATAAATGAATGCATCTTTGCAATCGTAGCTGAACTCATTAGTGCGAAAAGTGCACTGAGAAAAAGCGGATATACAAATATACACACACATACACACGAACAAAGGCTGCTGGGATAAGGGATAAAAGCAGCAGTAATAAAACTTACTGTACTCCATGCCATGCTCAAAATATGTTGGTGCAAAGGGGAAGATTGCGTAGGAACAAGGGAAAAGTTTTTGGTACGTGTGTATATAAGCATATTCGAACCCTTTTTTGCCTATATTTACTTGATAAAAACAACATTTTGATGCGCATTATAGATATACATATCATAAGATATTGCGCTATATTTTTCAGCACAACTAAATTTAGACGCGGCAGTTACAAGAAAAACAACAACATCAGCGACAAAGAAAATCAACAAGATGAGGCGCGCACTCGAAATTCACATATATATACACATGTATGTATATATATGTATATACATATGTATATAGATATGTATGTATAATTTATATAAGAATATTGGCTAACTTCAACACTGCTGATAGAGAGGCATTCGTTGAGCATATTCGATGATTTTTTCTACACACACAAAAACAAATTTAATTCTCACTTTAGCTGATGCATTTTTGTAAAAATGTAGGCATGTACATATGTTTATGTATTTATTTCCTTTATCGCGACCCGCAACGTTGTTTGTACGTATGTATTGCGTAAAAACAAAGTTTGATTAAACGAAGCACAATCACAACAAACGAACAAAAATACAATGCCAAAATACTAGAAATGATTTAGTTCTTCACAGTGGTCTAATTGAACCGAAAGTCAGAATAGTACTAATGCGCAGTGCGAGATAACGAGAGAAAACCCCAGTAGCGGCAGCAGCGCCGGCAGAGGCGTCAGCATCACATCCATTCAACCCATCGAATCGAGCCAAAATGGAAAATGCGCTCAGCAGAGAACGCACACAAATGCATGGCAGATGTTCCGCTCATGTTTTCCGGAGCGCGCGCTTCTCTTCTTGTCAACCCACCATATGGCTCACTGCTCTCACTCGAAATGGGGTGGGTTATGTACACACAAACATACATACAGAAATATGTATCGCTGCAGCTTTGACAGAAGGGTGGGGAATTTACACACACAAGCAATTGGGATCGGCTCCACTACAGTTCATGATGATCTTTTAACGTAGTTCGGATTCGGCTGAATTAGTATTAGCATAGATATATATTACTGTGTGTGAGGTAGCAAAGAAGTGTTTCGTGCACGTTTAATAATACAATTTTAGTTTTGGATCAAAGCCAAAGTGCGCGATGCACTTGCAAATGTGCATTGCCAAAAGCAAACTTCAAAGGCACAGCCACAGAACACACACATGCATACACACGCACAAATTTAAAATAAATCATTGGGTGTACTCACACATCTGTTTCTATGCGTTTTGACAGTGCCTCGGCCAAGCTCTTCAAAACATTTGGATCAATTTCAGCAGCTCCGTTTTCCGCAAGAAAACTAGTCACAGTTTCAATCAATGAGATCTCCTTCAAGGACGAAGTGCACATGCCATTACTACTGTCGCAATGGTCACGCTGCGTTTTTTTGGAGTGATCCGGATCCATTTTGAACAACAAATAATTTATACAAGTAATTTACACTTAAGTTATATACTCAATTCAACTCAATAATTTAACAATTAGAAAATTTAAGCGCGCTCTTGTCATATGTTTTTGGCGTCTATTTTATTTGTGTGTTATCGAAAGTCACAATGGTCGTCACAATGGTGGCATCTTTATAACTGTGCTGCCAGAACAAAAAAAATTCACCAAGGTGGCAAGTCTTTTATTCACGTAGTGCTCTGAAGAAGAAGAACGTATATTGACTGCAAATTTAAATAGATTTACATTTCATTGATAAGCAGAGGCATAATTAGAGCAATGATATAGAAATCAAAGCGCCGCAACGTTGGTGTGCCACAACGCAGTAAACGACATACATAATCACGCTGCGCTTGAGCTAAAGTCAATTAATAGGTGACAACAGCCACACTAAAAAAATGTTTGCTACGTTAAAAAACAAAATAAAGGAGGAAACTGGAGAAGATGTGTCCACGTCAACACCCCAGGCACATCTACGACACAACAACAACAATATCAATAATTATCGCATACGTAGTCGCCGTGTGAGCGTTAATTCCAATTTCGGTGATGATGTGGGCGGTGGCGGAGGAGGACTATACAATGAGGTAAAATGCAAACAAAATATACACATACTTTTTAAATATTTTTTTAACATCTGTTTTTGTTTTTAAATTTTCTTATTAATGCCGCTGTAGTCTGAACAAGTGTGCCAGCTACGAAGTCAGTGCAATGAGCTTACCGTCAGAGTTGCCAGCCTCAGTCAAAGCTTGCAACAACTGCAGGAGGAGAAGACGAGAGTGGATAAGACAAACGAGATCCTGTTGGAAAGCGTACGAGTTGCCCAAACCCAAAAGGACATATATTGTGAAGAGCAGGAAAAGATACAAAATTTGCAGCAAATTGAAATTGATAAGCTGAAAAACTTGATTGGGTTTCGTGAGCAGGAAGCCGTTGATCACATGAATTCCATACGCCAGTACCAACAACAAGTTGATAACTTTAATCAAGAACTGGATCGCTTACGCACCATCGAACCCATTGCTGAAGATTTGCGCGATGAACTGGAGCAACTACGCCACGCCACACAGCAAGAGAAAAGCCAACTTACCACAACACTTGCTGCTGTCCAGGAAGATAATCGTAACTTGAGAATGCGTATGCGTATAGTGGAGGAAGCACGACTGGAAACGTTGCCCACACTGAGTTCGGAGCAGCAGGTGCAGGCACTTGTACACGAACACAAGCTGCTCGAGCAGCATTTAGAGGAGGCACACTTACAACTATCTGACATTAAGAGCTCATGGAGTGGCCAAAACTTTGCGCTTGAGAAACAAGTCAATCGTCTGTCTCAGCAGGTTGCCGAGGAGACCACCGAGAAACGTAAAGCTCTCAAAGCACGCGATGAGGCCATCGAGAGTCGCAAACAAGTCGCATTTGAACTGGACAAAGCAAACTGTGAGATCAAACAACGAGATGATAAGGTTAGCTTTCAGCATAGTATTTTATGAGCTTTTTATCTTACTCCTTTTTCAATGCAGATAAAACTGTTGGCCGATGAAGTCGATGAGCTCAGTTTGGCACTAAAAGAGTGCCGGGAAGAGAACGAGCAGCAAATTCTCTTTGAGCGCAACAAATCCGTGAGTATCTCTTCCGATGTTGACGGTTAAAGCAGGTGGCACCTATAACACACACACACACACATGTACTATTAACAAACTATACCTCCCTAATATTATAACTAACCAAAAAAATATGTCTTATTAGCTAGTGCATTTTATTAACAACTTAATGGAATTTTATTATTATACTTTATTTTATGGCATTTTCTAAACATTTTCTAATATTTTGTACCTTAATCCAAAGTTGAAAATTATTCGTTTCCTATTAAATTGCTTTTACGGTTATATAAAAAAAAAAAAGGACGATTTCACACCTTATTTCAAACAAACTTTAAACTTAGGAAACGCTGGAAGCCGAAACCAAAGATCTCAAATTGAGACTTGCGACAGCTGATGAAAGGTTTAGTGAATACGTCAAAAATGCCGAGCAAATCGCTCAGAAGTTACGCACACAAATAACTGAGAAACAGGATCAGTTGGGTGATACACAAATGAAACTGGAGCTGGAGCGGGAAGAGAAACTAACAGCCCTCTTGCGAAATGCTGAGATTTCGCAGAGCGAAGAGCTGCTGAAGAAAGAGCTGCGCATGGAGCAAACCGACTCAAATGAGCTTCATGACAAAAACGAGCAACTTGAAAAGGAGGTGCAGGAGGCTCGGCAATCTTTGCAGCTACTCAGTGATGCCGCGAAGCAGAATGCAACAGATCACGCCAAGTACGAGTTAAGTCAGCGCGAAATTGTTGAAAAGAATAAGGTGAGTTTATTGAAATCAATGATGCTTAAGAGATCATACTAATAAAACCTATTAACAATTTTCAGACAATAAAAACGTTAAATCAACGCTTGGGTGATTTAAAGAAGACGCTGCAAAAAGAATTTCGTAGCTCACAGACGGCAACTATAGATATTGTTGATACGGATCAAGTTTTACCCGCCTTTCGAATATCAAATGCACCGCTTGAGAACTTTCAGTCGGACAACAAACCCAATTGCATTATTATGGATGAAGTAAACTTTAAATATTTAAAGCATGTCATTGTAAAGTTCTTGACAAGCAGAGAGGTATATGACTTGACTGATGCAATTCAAAGTGAAAACCTTATTTCAATTAATTCTTAATTTTTTAATAGGTTGAGGCAAGACATCTTGTGAGAGCCGTTTCAACATTACTTCAACTCTCACAGGAGGAGGAGAAACTACTGCACGATACATTAAATTGGAAAATGAGTTGGTTTGGCGTGAAACCCAGCTAAATAGTATTGATAAAATTTTGCAACTGTTCATGTGCAATAATCAAGTATATAAATGCATTCATACATATGTACATACATACATACATACATTCCATTTCAAGCTGCACATTTAGTTTTGTCATTAGAGTACATTAATTGTGTTTTAACAAAATTATGGGTAGAAAGAAATGTTTAATCTTAGATACTACAGAAAAATTACGCCGTTCAATCCAAAGGCGGTTACTTGTATTTGACACTGTGTTAATTATGTTGTTGTCTTATTTTTGTCTTTGTTTATTAGTTATTTAATATAAATTATTTTGTTAATAAACTTACACACACATGTTGTGTACAACATAAGCATAAATAGGTACGCATTTATTGTAATAGAACGGTTTGTGATGCACTGTCAATAATGCGTGTTCTTATTGCAATTTAACAAAAAAAAAATTATAATTAAGAGTTGACCGCGTAAAACTGTCAAGTATCGATAACAGTTATCGATTAGCTTAATATCAACCAATTCGGTATTTTTGTGTTAAATTAAGGTCACAATGTACAGTCACACTGTGTGCATTGACAATGCCGCTTGGAAACGCTGGTCGAATTGGTGTTTGTTGGTTTGTACAATAGGCGTAACATTAAACACATAACATCAATTAAAATTTGTGTGTTTAATAGGGCTGTTTTAACCGTTGGTGGTATATACGCATTTGTTTTGTCAAAAAGATCGGTTGAAGGCCGCAGATCTGAGACGTTACGTGTTCGAGACCGCATGAAAAAAGCAAACCACGGCGAATACGATCACACTATTTCCGACAGGCGTTTCGATTAGGAAAAGAAAAATTACATATATACATAACCAACAACTTACATTACAAAAAACACAAAAAATATATCAACAATGGCGATGCCACAAATAAGTTCGGCCGACCAGGCAAAATTGCAGCTGATGCAAGAAATGGAAATTGAAATGATGTCGGATTTATATAACCGCATGACAAATGCCTGTCACAAGAAGTGTATTCCGCCGCGCTATGGCGAATCCGAATTGGGTATGTTCAACTAAAAGAGGTATATAATCTTGTAAGATATTAAAATTTCAATATTAATGCAGGCAAGGGCGAAATGGTGTGCATTGACAGATGTGTTGCCAAGTATTTGGACATTCACGAGAAAATTGGCAAGAAGCTAACCGCAATGTCAATGCAGGATGAGGAGCTAATCAAGAAAATGTCCAGTTAAATTTTTGAAAATGCAACGATTTGGTCATATTGACGCAAATTCCTGTTAAATACAAAGCGCATTTTTATCGTTACGTTTTTTTACACACACAAGCACCCACAACACACACATACAAAGAAGAAATAAACAAAATTGCAACAGATTTTATTTGTCTTGGTCTGTATCTTAGAAAGTTGTAACGAATCGTGACATCTCTGGCAGCATCACACCAATATCTTCAATTGTATTCTCCAATGTGCTCTCATCTGAGCTATCCAATTGACTGGTGCGTGCGCTATTCTCCCAATCGGATGAGGAGTCAGTCTCCGGATTCTCATGGATTGGCGCGTCGTCGTGTAGTGTGTGGGGAATCTGTCTGGAATTGTCAATGGAATCATGGAATGCCTCATCCAGCATCTCAATGTAGATATGTGGTTGGTTCTGTAAATAAAACAGGTAACTGAAGCAAACAATTAATTAATTGTTAAATTCTAACTTACCTGGGCCAGTTGCTGTAGCTCGGGCTGTGTGCTAATAGGATTCTTGGACAAGTTTAACATGCGAAGAAATTGCAGTTGCTTTAAATTCGCTTGAGCTGGTACTTGATCGATTCGGTTATCATTCAAAAATACGAACCTTAACTTGGGCATTGACACTAACATGCAAGGTACCTGGTTTAATCGGTTGCCCTTCAGATTAAGATGTATAAGATTGTGAAGCAATTCAAATGATTGTGGAACATCTCGTAGCAGATTGCTCTCAGCCGTCAACCAGCGTAGGTTGGACAGTTTGCCCAGAGAATCAGGCAATGTTTTCAACCGATTGCCACGAACTCCCAGTGTTTGAAGTCGTTCACAGTTGGATATTTCGGCTGGAAGCTTTCTTAATCGAGTGTTATTGCACCAAAAGGTCTCTAGGGCTGTCAGTTGTCCCAGTTCCGGCGGTAGCCTGCCTATATTGTTACAACTGATATTGAGAAACTTCAATCTCACCAATTCACAGATGCATGAGGGGAATTCATCAAGTTGGTTATAGTCTAGAGCCAGAACTTGCAATCGAATCAAGTTTCCCAAACTGTTGGGGACCTTCAAAATATATTCGTATTTGTAATGCTCAATACATTTTTCTCAACCTGTCTTACCTTAGTTAGTTTATTTTGGTTTAGAAACAGTTTCATTAGGGTTTCACAATGTTCGATTATCCCTGGCAGTTCGACCATTTGGTAATGGGATAGATTCAAGGAGAATGCCCTCTTACTGATTGCATCCTCACAGTTGGCCAATATATAATTGGTGCGAAAGAAATGACAAACCGCTTCCATCTGCTATTCTTGATCAAGAATTACACAAATAGTTTCCCTCCCTGGCACCTTTTAATTTCGTATTACAATTTTCCAAATGTTCATATTAATTTTCGGTGAGACAAACGTCAGAGAGAAATGTCCGTACAATTATTTTTTGAACAAACACATATATATGTATATATATATATATTTATACGTATACCATATACAGCTTTATACTGTGAAAACCCTCTGGCAATGCTTTCAGCTAAGCAAAAACAAAAACAGTCCTGGGTTTCTAAATTTAAAACTATAATTTCTTGCCAAAATTTCAATTGTGATAATTAAAGAAACCAAAGAAACATAGGGTATAAGTAAAAGTTTTCTTCTACACATGTAAAAGTCGGTAGATAACACTAATTTATTTGATTTTTCAACATTTCGTAAGGAAACAATTCCATTTCCAAATAGCTTAGATCCAATTATCGCACAGCCTATCTCTAACCGGAATACTGCAGAGAAGAGAAATTTATTATTAGTGATACATAGTTTAGATAATTTATACTTTCACTTACACGTTGGGGTCCACGTCCATTGGGACTGCCCGAGGTGATGACATTGCCGCTGCTGTCAAAGGAGACGGTGCGTCCATCGGGACGTTTACACACCGAGATACTGCCGTTCCAAATACAGGCCTGATCACCGCGTGCCACAAAGTTGTCGCCTTGGACACCGCGTCTATGGCGAGAGTGGGCAACAGTGCGACCATCCTTTCCATGGGCAATGAATCCATCTGGGCCATAGCTTACTGAACGCCCATCCGGACGAGCCACGTGGATGTCCCGACGACCACGTTGAATATCAAAGCTACCATCACTGCCGTAATCTACAGTACGATCTGGACGAGAGACGTGAATGTCACGACGACCACGTTGAACAACAAAGCTACCATCGCTGCCGTAATCTACAGTACGATCTGGACGAGAGACGTGAATGTCACGACGATCGCGACGACCCACATAGGTGCCACCACCGCCAGATATGACCACACGATCCGGACGACTGACGACTACGCCACGACGTGGACGATATGAATTTGCCTGAGCGGGAACACTCGCCTGTCCACGCTGGGCAACCAGGCTGGGACCACTTATGCTGTGTCCACCTGAAAGATATTGAAATTGAACTAGTTGTTGTTGATACAGATGGAGTATATGAATTTTTGAAATATACCTGGTCTTCCGGCACCTTTCCTTTGATTCACATACGTATTGCCCTGCTCGTCCGTATAGACATGCGCTCCCTGCGCAGGTGCATTCTGGAATGTACCACCCACACCGGGCACTTGATAGGAGCCCTCATTTTGACCGCGTATATACACCTGCTCTCCGGGCGGACCAAAGACGTGTGGACCATTGCGTCCATCATATGTTTTCTGTGCGTTTACTGCTACTGCGCGTTATCAAAATCAAAATCCGAAAAGGTCAATTAGCGGCGAACATAAGAAATAAAATATTTATTATCATTATTTACCCGCACAAAGCAAGAGCAGAGCGCTCAATCCAAGTATTGGCTGTGTTCTCATGTTGTCGACTGGCTTAGTCTGAATGTTCTAAACGGGGTGCCTGCTCCAGTATTTATAGTACTTGTTGCCGAAGCAGGTGGGAATCGTTTAATTTCCCAAAACGATGCTGGTTCGGTTTTAAATGCGACACAGATCAGCAGCTTGGGGAAATTCAAAGCGTATTATTACTGATCATCGTATCACACCTATATATTACTTGCTTTACCATTGAGATGCAAATTTCTTACTATTTGTGACAGTTTTTTAAGTTATCTGCTAAATATGCCATGGCCAAAGACAAAACAGACAAATTATAACACCCACAACAGCTTCCGATTCCACGATTAACACTCATATATATATATGTATATATTTATATGCTGGAGCTTAAGAAATCATATTTGTTTCTTCTCAATAAGCTCTCAAATGCTTGTTTTGTTTTCATTTTAAATGATTACACAAAGTAATCAGACGGGCAATACCCAATGCGAACGAACAAGTTAAGTTATTAATCTAGCCAGATCAAGTCAACACACGACTGCAAACAGCATACATAAAAGTATGGGTGAATGTGTGTATTTGTATAAGTATATGTATTGTTGTTGATTAAATACAAATCAAGCTCGTTAAATAAACATTTGAAGCGATCAACTTTGTTTTAGTAGGAAAGAGAAACCGGTTTTACATTAAAAGTTGATCCCTTTTTCGATGTTCTGGCTAAGTTATATATTTTGTTGAAGACAATAATTGCTGCTAATATAAGATATAATGCAGTATGATATTAAAAATATATATTAGTTCGATTTTATTGTGGACGTGTCAATCATCTTCATTTGAAGCTTAGAAATAAATGGAATTCCGTTTTCAGTTACAAAGTTGAACATTTTAAAAAAGCCATGCTGGCCTGGCCGGTGGTGTACATTTAGTCCTCGGGGACCTTCCATTGCAGCTGTTTGCCACGATCGTATAGATTTTTCAGTGCATGAGTAAATTTCTTCTCTGCCTGCAGTTGCAAGTAATGCTTATAGAGTTGAAGTGTTGTGCGAGCATCCTCAATCGAATCATGCGTTTCCGATTGTATTTTTGTGCCTGTTTTATATATGTTAAATGATATTATGGCCTAAACTATAGGTAATAAAATGAATACATACCCAAGAAGTGCCAGGCCAAAAAGCGCAATGAAACCATTCGATGGTGTGGCAAATGAAATAGATGCACCGTATCGATAATTTGCTCAGATGGTACATAGATATTAATAACCCTATATATATATAAAGATTAATGGTATGAACTTATATCAACTTAATCGCAAAACTCGCCTGAAATCATTCTTTAAGCCATGACCCACAAAGATGACACCAACATCGACAAGAAACTTTAATTTCTGATACGAATACTTAAGAGCGGTCAAACGTTTATTGCTGAAGTTTGCATCCAAATCACCCGGCTTAATGCCTGAAAACTGCGTAAGGTAATCGACGACCTTCTCTTGTGTCGAAATGTAATCATCAATAAATGGAACCCCTTCATCTGTTCCTTGTCCACGAATGCAGGAAATACGAGCCACGCTCATATGGCAGGGTTTGATTGTCGCCGTTTTGCCATCTGGACGAATTTCGTTTTCCTCTGGATTCAATGTTACAAACTCTGCGTCCATTGCAATTAAATCACCTGCTTGGGGAATCTCATTTGCTTGAAGTGGTTTTAAAGTTGCATCTGTGCTGAGGTTGTTATTTGCCGGGCTTAAAATGTCCTGGTAAATTAATAAGTAACACGTTAAGGATTACACGGATTTTCGTAATAAACTACTTACCTGTATGAATGGATTGGGTGGAGTACTGATACTGGTTGCATCACTACATTTGGCTGGTGTTGTTGGTAGATCCTCGACATTGGAAGCGTTTGTGTCAGATGATTCTAGCTCATTCTCATCAAGAGTCCGATAGAAGAGCACACAAGGCACCTTCCAATCCAAGGTAAACCACACAGATTCCTGTGGTGCAACGGGAGAAATGCTGAAATCATTAAATATATACCACTGCTCTTGCGTTTCCTCAGTCGCATCCGATGTGGTCGCCTTCATTGAATGATATTTTTGTCGAACGTTTACTAACGACACCAAGTTCTTTTGCGTGCCATCATCAATTTGACAGACAACTGCGTGCAGGGCGTACATGCGCTGATCTTGACATTTGGATTCCGCTGACAGCTCCGTTATCTGCTGTTCCTCATCTTCTTCATCCTGATCCGATTTTGTTATGGGTAATTTCACACTGAGCTCGCCCGGCTCACTGATGCCCATATTAAAGGTCAATGGAAACCAAGATTTCTGTCGAGCACTTGGAGAACTGTTACTCGGTTGATTTGTGTGCGATGGCGATTTGCTACTTAAATTAAAATACGCCTTTTTAGTATTGTCGTGAAAATACTTTAAGTTGTAAAACAACGAACCGATCTGGATGCATAAAGTGACAATCACTGCGTGAACAGTTTATGCCATAACGACACGGCTTGCTGGTGCTTAGCGATGCTGTCTCGGCAGTTGGCCTGTCGGTGGAACGATTCAGTTGGCGTTTCAAAAAGCTTATATCCTTTTCATTGTTCAGGCCACAATTAATTGCTAGTATTTGCGGTAATGATGTGACCTGAAACATGACATATATAAATTAGTTAAACAATATTGTAATGTTAAAATTCATGGAGGATTTACCTTAACACTCTGATTAGTCGGGGAAAACTTCTTACAGCTTTCGCAAAAGGCTTGTATATTTTTTTCCGAACTTAGAGATCGCTTAAGAATGTTTCCAAAATCAAAATGCTGCTCACTGTCTTTGATGTGAGTGGGATATGACAGATTACAGGCCAGCAGGATGTTCTCCTTAGATTTCTGTAACAAAAACGATGTTATTAGGATTACAGTTGTTGAATTTATGGAATATTAATACCTCTGCCTGGCACTTAATGCACCTGTTTATGCAAATTTGTTTAGTACCAAAAATGGAACTTATGTCAGTTTCTGCATTGATTTTACAACGCTCTCGTTCCTCATCTTTGGAGCTTTCGTCTGTATAAGATGGGAATTATTACGATGCTTTTTCTTTATCCGCACACTAAGTTAATACTGACCCGATATTGATTCAAACAATTCCGACGGCGTTGAACTATCTGTTGTGCACATACTTTCTGCTAAAAAGTATATTTTTGTCAGATTTAGAAATTTAAGTGGAAGAAAATTAATAGTTACCGACTGATGATGAGTTTAAACTACCATTTAAACCCGAGTTTTTGCCTGAGTCTAGAATCTCATAATGCATTTGATGCAAGATAAAGCGATTCCAGTTCTGCAATGCATGAAAATTGTCACATTAATCCGAAAAAAGATTGGTTAGCTTATAATTCATAGCTGTTTTTGCAAATACTTGCCTGAATTAAGCTTATTAGATTAACGTTTGATGATCGATCAGTTAAAATTAAACCTAAAGCTGAAGCTTCGGGAACTGTCCGAAAAGAGCGCAGGAAATTGCTGGCTTGGCAGGGCGTCGAAGCTAAAATGAGTTTTGTGCGTACATCACATCTAATACACATTATTTTTAAGCGTATTCGTACAAAAAAAACCAACCAGTGCTTTTGTCCAGCATGTGAAACAGGAAGCCCAGTTCGCAGGATAAGCAAAATTCCTTTGAGCATGTATGACCAATCAGCTTCATTCGCAGGGGGTCCGTGAAGTACAAAATCTACAATAAGATTAATTATAATTAGCAGTTGGACTTTAAAAGACATATGCTAAGCTTACCTGCAACATGGCATTGCAATATGAATTAGGTAAGGTTGCCTCGAGACCGGCAAAGCATGTCTGATTATGCTGCTCAAAATCAAAATCCTGTGTACCCAGCTTTGAATATTTTAGTTCCACTTTACGATATCGTCGTGGAATTATTTTAACGCCGCTCTCGGCTTTTGTGGCTGCCGTATTACCATTGGCATTAGTGCTACCTACGCCTCCCTGTCCTGGATCAATAAGTGAATACGGAATTTGATTACGTCGAGCGGTCCTCGGGTTAGGAGAGTAGCCAATGGGTCCCTGCATTTTCATATTATTAAGAACATCAGCATCAATTGTTTTTGGACGGTGATAGCCGTAACGCAAAAGCTCTTCTGGCCAATCGGAAAACCAACGCGATCCAGTTGACAAGTGCGGCAACATAACCGACGACAAGGGAAAATTTGTATCCGTAAACGGAACCATTGGCAATTGTGGCACAACATCCGCAAACTCTGTGTTGCGCGAAAATGCATTGAACTGTGGCTGAGGCGTTTGAACTGAGGTTATGGTATTAATATGGCCCGATTGATCGCCAAAGGCCATAGCCTGAGATGATGAACTAATGTCAAAACTCAAGCATTGGCTGCCATTCGTATTAATTTGATACATGGAGACGCGAGGCTCGCTGAGTTCTACTGTGTCAACCAGCTGAAATTGTCCATAGCTCGAAACGACAGCGAGACGGGACGTCAGTGAGGGTAAAAACTTTAGCATTTGTGGATCGATAAGTACTTGTATTGGTGAGATCGGACGCAGCATTCGCAAATCGTAGACCATCAGGAAACGGTCGATTGCTAAGTTATTTTGTCGTCCGCTATAGCCGCACGAAATCAGGTAATTGCCCTGCACATCAAAATCCGAGAGACTATTAGTGTGCGTTTTGATTGTGTGCTCCACACTCAAGGTGTTCAAATCTCTTAAGGTGACGGTGCCAAACTGATCACCAGCAAATAGATAACGTGAGTTCTTGCGCAACACCGTGCATCCGGCTGAACCGACATGCTCCAATCTTGTCTCCTTCAGACTGCGCATGTCAAAGTCAATCAGCTCCTCCTGCAGTCCAGCCATAACTAAACGATGTGGCGATAGCTGCAGCATGCATACCATTTCCACCATGTTGTTGGATCTGTTTAAAACACACATTTCGATAAAATGGAGCTCAACATTACGAGAACATAACTCTTACTTATGCGTAAACTTTGGTAATCCACGGCGAATCTGGTGGCGCAGTGATGTCTGAGTAAGTACTAGCACTCCTGAGTCTACTGTGATGATCTGTCGCACAATGTCGCTGGCGTGCACTTGAAAGGATGTGTATTTTTGCAAGGAGCTCGTATAGTACGAGGTAACGTGTCCCTGCCAAAGTATAGTACAACAAATAATAGAGAAATACACAAATTCTTTGCTAAGGAGATTGAACACAGCGTGCTTACACCTTGATTGCCCATCCAGAGAAGTTCTTCATAGTCATCAAAGGCCACCGTAGAGACACCAAAATTTTCTCCACCGTCAGCAAGAATCGGAATTGGACTCGCAACATAGTCAGCATCGCTTGAGCCGATATTAAAACCATTGAAACTTGGTGGATAATGGTCAGAGTTACGCGCAGGACCTGTATCGTAAACGCCTTAAGCAAATATACGAATTACCATACATATTTATATCAAAACAAAAATGGAGAAAGTTTGCAAAAACACACTAATCTTCGTTTGACGTACTTAAAATATCCTCCGGAGCGCCGATTTGATCGGTGCTTCCACAATAACCGAAATCCATTGGGAAAAAATTACTATTTATCCACTGTTTGTATTATTATTATTTGTAAAGTTCAATTATTTGCAATAGTTGTTGTGGCACAAATATTTATTCTCACTAATCACCATCGTTTGCTATCGGTTAGTATCGGTATAAGCATTCCCAAGCGACAAGTTTATAATTTGATAAGGTATCGATACTGTATTGCATCCCTGGTCTGAGTAAAAATATGCTGCGTACCACATGCAGAATTGCAGTAAACTTAACTAGGGATCGCGTTCGAAAAAAAGTTAAAATGGACCCTTTGCAGCAAATTGTTGAAAACAATAAACGTGCGGAAAGCCTCATTGACTCTATAAGATCAGAGGTACAGTATGCACATATTTACGCACACAAAAGTGTTATTTGCTTATATTCAATAATACTTTTTAGATGTCGGCAATACAAAATGAAATGGTCGAGCGTAAAAAACAGGAACTTATTGTAGAGAACGCAGCTTTAGAAAAGGAAATCGAGTTAGCTCTTGCAGAACTAATCCAACTGGAAGTACGCAATGGCAAGAAACAGATACCGCTGCCAGGCGCTGCCACAGGTGCCCGTGGAATGTGTACCAATATACCCAGTTCAACTGAAAACACCGAAAAACCTGCACCGGTTGCTGCCGAGTCTGTTGCTTCGAAATCACCAGCAGCAGCACCTAAAGAGAAAAAGAAACCTGCCGCTGTGAAGCCAATTGCTGTTCCCGAGGCACCCGTTGATGTCGGTCGCTTGGATTTGCGAGTGGGCAAAATAGTTGAAGTCGGGCGCCATCCGGATGCGGATAGCTTATACTTAGAAAAGATCGATTGCGGCGAGCCAGCTCCACGTACTGTTGTCTCGGGTCTTGTTAAATTTATACCCCTGGAAGAGATGCAGAATCGTATGGTTGTTGTTCTCTGCAATCTGAAACCGGCAAAAATGCGTGGCGTCACCTCCGAAGCAATGGTCATGTGTGCATCCACTCCCGACAAGGTTGAAGTACTAAGTCCTCCAGCTGGAGCCATTCCAGGTGACTTGGTGCATTGCGAGGGTTACACACGTCAGCCAGACGCTCAGTTGAATCCCAAGAAGAAAATTTTTGAAACTTGCGCTCCAGATCTGATGACCAATGGCGACCTGGTCGCCTGCTTTAAGGGATCGCCACTGCATGTTCCTGGCAAAGGCACTGTTATTGCTCAATCCTTAAAAAATGTCGCAATTAAATAGTTATGAATTATTCATTTCCCATATTTTTATGTTACACTCAGATTTATTCAATAATATAACAACGATATTTTAGGACCCGTTCCTTAATTTACCTTGCGGACATAATTGTCAACGTTGCTGTGGATATCATATGCTCTCGTTTATAAATTTGGCATTATATATATTTGTTTATATGTTGATGCAGTGCCGCATGGGGTTTGACTACTGCTGATGTGGCCGACCAGCTGCTGCGGGTTGAGCGTGAGGGTTCGGATTTGGATTCGCCTCGACAACAATGGTCTTTGTGAATATATCATATGCTGTGCGATTGTTTTTAAAAAAGATCATAACAACACAAATGGGAAAAAGTAGTGTCATGACCAGATTTTTAGCAAATGCACGCATTAATGCTCGCAGCAAGCTGGGAACCTCAGCCGGATAAAGTATAGCACGCACCGGCTCGCGCTGAGCTTGGAATACGAATTGTGGCATAACTGGCGCCTGCAAGGGCATTACTGCCTCAACGTAAAGTATGCGAATCTTCATGACGGATTTACCGGGTGTGGCGCCATCGAAATAGGTTGTCCACAAACATTCGTAGCAGCACACCATTAGCTTGGTGATCAGCTCAATTAGCAGCAAGTCGGACGACATCGAAAAGAAGTCCATGGCAAGATCCATAAAATTAACAAAGAGATCCTCATCGTCCAACGATTTACGCATCACCTCCTTGTTGATCTCCAGATCAAATAGATGGAACAAAGCAAAGGTTGCAATTATTTTTAACAAAAACAAAATAAACATATCTATGGCCTCGGCAACAAATCGTTTCCAAAATGGTGCAACAACCATCTCAACGCCGCCAACTCTACGGATGATATCCTGTTGCTGCACCTCGTCTAACATCCGAAAGCGATTAAAGGTTGGCACACCTGGTGGCACATTCGCCTGCGCAGCCTGTGCCTGCAAGTTAGGGCGATTTGGTATTAGGTGCTCATTGTTTGCGGTAACGGGGAATGGCATTTGGGATTGCAACAGTTGCGGATAGTTGTAATTTGCGAGCAGATAGTTTGGAAACATTTGGATGAGTGCTGCTTGTTTTGCCCATTCGGTGAGGCTCGCGAAATATGCTTCCTTCGTGGACAGCTCGCTGTTTTTTTTACTATTGTCTACATCTGTTGCTGTTGTTGATTTGCGTTCACGAATTTCGTTAGTATTCACAGGCTGTGACGCCCCTGCCTCTTCGGTGCTTTCCATGTCGCTAGTATATGTTGTTTACTATTAAGTTTATTTTCTTAAAATTTTACGTTTCAAATTTATTTGACTTTGTTGTTGTCGAAGTTGACGTGTTAAAATGTGGGCGGAGGGGTGTGCGCAGTAAACTCGGGCAATATCCATTCCATTTTCAGGGCTGAATTAATACAACACAATGCGAAAGAAATAACAAGAGTGGAAAGCTCTCTCTGTAAGTTTGTTGTTACAGAGGCTCATATTGTAAATGTTCATATTAACAGAAGACGCAATGACAATATGCAGATGTAAATTTCAAAGACTTACCGAAAAATCCTGTTAAGTATTAAATGCATAATTTATTAAAAAAATATTGCGTTTGACTGTGGAAAGTTTTAAATCAAAACTATTTATATTTTATTTATGTGTGTATAGTTAATGAATATTTATTTATTAAAATTTTATCCACTTATAAATATAAGTACATACGTATTGGATACTGCGAATTTTCAATTAGGTATTGAAAGACATATACAAACATAGTTCTGCTAAGGATAAATTATAACTTACAAGTACTCATGCCAAAATCTTACTCTCCCGATATTAATAGAGCGTAGTAAATATACGTACGTACAAATGGCTGGATGAACACAAGTACATACATATCTTCTTAATTGTGGATTTTGATTTGTAAATTTTGGTTATGTTTATATGCATATTGATCTATGTATGTACGTATTTATGTGTGGTATGTACTCATGTACATTGTTTAATCAACAAATTCGTATGTATGTATGTATGTACTCATTTAAGTCGGCAGCTCTTGACAAATTCTTTTGACAATTTTTGTTTTATACAATGTCTTATAAACAAATAAACAGAAGGTGAGGGGGTGAGAGGAATACACAAATTCACCTATTTAATACATCTTTCAAAACTCAAAACACTGGCTTGTCGGCAAGTAGGTACAAAAAGTTATACGATTAACAATTCAAGCTTATATTCAGCACATTTTTGCATTTATTGCCAAACATTACCGATATTTAAGTTGCCAAATTGCTGATTTAAGTTGGATGTCACTGATGAGGTGGCAGTGGTCCCAGTTGCAGCTGTGTATCCACTGGGCATCGGTTGCATAAGATTCATGCCAATTCCAAGCTGTTGTTGTGGGTTGGATTGTGGTATCGCTGTGGGGCCACCGAAAAGCTGCATGCCACCGAGCAAACTTTGATTTGTCTGCATTAGATTTAAGGGGGGTGTACCTTGTGTACCCTGACCGACCATAAAGGGGCTACCGCTAGCATTTGGAAATTGACCAGCAGCACTACCAAAGCCGACATTGCCGCCCAGATTCATTGCAGCAGTTGGCGCACTGCTGAACGCATTTGGTGCGGCCATTACCGGTGCATTGTACATGCTAACGGAGTTTGGAGGTGTCATGAATTGGTGATGATGGTGTGTCTGTTGAGGCACCTGCTGTTGCTGGTGATGCATATACCCACCGGGTGCCATGCCAGTGAAACCACCAAAGCTCAGTTGTTGTTGTTGTGAATTGTGTGTGTTTGGCGCATTGCCGTAGAGTGCCAATATGCTGTCTTTGGACATTTTGCCAGATTGATCCTTATTGTTGCCACCCAGCGTACCTTGGCTGAAGAAGTCCTGCTCCTGTTGAGCTAAGGAGTTCGGCTGGCTGGCCATCGCCAGTGAAGACGCATCTCCACCGTTGCCATTTGTTTTTTCAGGCGTTGTTATTGCACTCACATTGCTACTGGCACTCAGAAAGCTGGTAAAGCTATCGTTCTGCAGATCCTGGACACCAACGGCAACAATTGGCTTTGTGGGTGAAGACAGTCCCAACAGATCATTTTCGCCGGCACTAATAGTGCTATTGTTTTGCACGCGATGCGAAGTCTTTGGACTGCAGCCACCTACCTGATTCGGCTTGGGCTTGGGTAATGGCGCTGGCAGTGGTGCGCTTTTCGCTGCTGTCGTTGAGGATCTCTTATCAATGGAAATGCCACCGCCGCTTGAAATATTGCTGATGCCCAAACTGGTTTGAGCCGATTTCTTCTTCCGCTTTTGACGCTCCAGCTCCTCATCGATCTCCTTGGCCCAATCAACTTTTGGCGGTGACGGTGGCACCCACTCACGCGCCAAGTACTTTTTGTGCTCGTACTTGGCCCTTATAAAGTTCTCCAGCGCTGTATCCGTTTGCGGTCGTCTAAAACCATCGGGCAGCTGTGCCTCGTAAACGGCACGAGCACGTGAGTTGCCCATTTGTTGCAGCGAAATCACCTGCTCGGGAGTCCATGCGTCCAGATTCACACTCTTTACACGGGATATGTGTACGCCCAGGTTGCGATGAATGCCAGCGCAGCGAATGCAGAGGAATACGCCCAAATTCCAAGATGCCCAGCGGGGACCTATGAAAATCAAATAAATAAGTTAGTTCTGGCTTTGGAGAAATATGCTTATCTAGGAATCATACTCATGATGCTTAAAATATATATACATCATATGCTAAGAACCTTTATGAGTGGTTAACGGAATTACTCATAATCCATTCAAAGAGGTGGGGGAATGCTTTGAACCTTTTGGTTAAGTGTGACGCCCTTAATTAAATAAAAATGGTACTCATATATCCTCTCATATAATAAATACACAAGCTAGCATATGTAAAACGTTACACCCTTCACGAGTAAGATAATATGAATATTTATATGTACATATGTATGTATGGATATCACTTTAGTTGTAAATATTTAAAGATATACATATATAATACATGCATATATAAAAGTGTTTTTACCTTTGGCATCACAATCAACACAATATTTATTGTCATCATCACGTAGCATTTGCGTTAAAAGGGTTTGACATTTTTCCTGCATCAATTTCGTACGTTCCGTTTCCTTACGGCTTGCATTTGACGTGCTCATATTTTTCTTGTCTTGCACTTGGGTCGTTGTGTACGCGCTGCACTAATTTCAACAATTTCTTGATTAGTGATTTTCCCTGTTTGGATCTACTTAGTTGGTGTGACGCAGACGGGTTGATTTAAGTTATTAGCCGCTGATTGCCTCGTTTCGCATAGATATTCAAAATGAATTTTTTTAATGGATAAAGAATACTACAATTTTTTGCTATCGAAAATAGTGTACGTCTGCGTCTGTACGTCAGACTCATTTGGAAAGTCTGGTAATACTAATGTCAAAAGCCAAAAAGGCAAACAGTGATGCCAGACTTTGACAAAGACAAGCTACACTTTTGAAAACCTTTGTTGTGTGCATTTTTATTTGCATGTGCAACAAGTGAAGTTATTATTATTAAACTAACATGCATTCGTTAAAAGTTAAACTGGACTTATGTCTTCGATTATTAAACTGTGGTGAACCCAACCATATTGGCGACATAAGCTGGCTTAACGTAATAAATATAACAAACCCTAATTTTGTATTATTTTGATATGCATTTGTGTTTTTTTTTCAACAGGATTTTTGTGCAGAATTTCTTGAATTTTCAAATGCGGTGCAAAAATATATAGGTAATAAAATAGAACATGATTCGCTGGAAATTATCTGTTTGTGCCTATCGCAAATAATGATATGTATTAAGCACTTGGAATATACCATACAAACTGAAACCGCTAGTGGCACAAACATTCAGGTAATGCACAACATTATAATTAGTATCGGTAATATATATTATTTTATATTAGGCTAGCCATCACCATTTCGTGGATCGCATACGTGTTTGTTTGCAACGCCTTTGCGTTGCTCTGACACCCTTGGAAGCAGGGGGAACACATGGTAACGCCACAGAAGGCGTTTCATTCTTAAAACTACTCGATTTTCTTCTGGATTCTCTGTCTGAGTTTACCATATACAATGAAGATAGCAGCATCAATATCGTTTCGCCGAATGATATGCTTGTCTCGAGCAAGCAAATAAAGCTTCAAATAGATTTATTACTTGGCCAAGCATTGTCCTTTGCCAATGTCGCATTGCAACAGGACAAGAAAGCGTTAAGTGCACTTTGTCAAAAGGTTAATTTTTTTATGGTCAGCTTGCTGCAAATGAGTATTAACAAGTAAGAAGGCTCTAGTCGAGATATCCCGACTAGACGATACCCTGATCCCTATACTTTCCGCGTACAGTCAGTGCTTGCAAGTATGTGTGTGTGTGTGTACGCGCATACTGCATACTGCATACAAAACTTCAATGTCCCATATCTCTTGTGTTTATTATCCGATTTCGATAAAAATTTCACAGATTGTCATTATTTTGTTTTATAATTCAAATTGCATCTCAAAGTTTTCCAAATTCAAGATTTTTTTGTTATCGATCCCATGTGTATATCGGAAACGGGAAAAGTTATCGAAAATCGGAAAGAAACTTGTACTGCCTAGGGATTAGGCGAGCTTAAGTTCCAAATCTGGAGTCTCTAGCTCTTATAGTCTCTGAGATCGACGCGTTCATACATACAGACGGACAGACGGACAGACGGACATGGCTATATCGACTCGGCTTTCGATGCTGATCAAGAATATATATACTTTATGGGGTCGGAGATGCTTCCTTCTACCTGTTACATACTTTTGCACAACTTCATTATACCCTTATTTCCCATTTTTAATGGGATCAGGGTATAAAAATACTCTTGTTTAATTTTTTTTTAGGTAATGCGCGATTGTAGTTTCTTTCAAGAGGAATGCCAGTTAAATCATGCTTTGAATCGGCGTAACAATTCCAATCAAAAACTAAGAGCCACGACATTAGAGCAGGCACTTCATCAACTGGAGGAGAACATGAATGAGGCATTGTTGCGTCTAGTATTTACTTGTTTTCTGGACTTTCAAAGGATATCCGTTGATAGAGTACGCAATTTACTGCGTAGCGCTGGCACTGCAGAAGAAACAGATGCCGCAGCAGATGATCTTATTGCTGATTTTGATGTGAATTTGGATCGTGCTACACAAATTGGAATATTTGCGATTGCATTCGCACCAAACCTTAAAAGTTTGTTCATTATTATTATTTGTGTTTTTCTTTTCTTATAATTTCCATTGCATTTTCAGATAAAACGACAGTTCGCAGCTGCCTTGCCTCGTTTGAATATTTGGATACCAGTTTAATACCATCGCTATATGGGACCGCCTCAGATTTGCATTCGGAGCTGTTGGAGCAGCACTTTAAGGAGGAAATGTCAAAATTTAAGAAAGCATTGCACGAGATAATGGATACTCGTGCTTTTGTCGGCTGCTATTTGCAAATTCTTACAGTTGGCATTATTAATGCTGAGAAACAGTTTGATAAAAATCAACTGGATGACTTAGCGCAAATGGGATTTTCCGTGCTTGAACATTTTCAGTTGGGTGTCAATCTGAAAGTTCTAGTAGAACCGAAGAGTCCCGAACACTTGCAAAGCTTTGTGCGAATATTGCGTGAATGCAAAGCAATCTTAATGTGCGCTTCTCAGGTTCATCACGATCGCATCATTAAGAGATTCAAAATATTACGCAGCATATTGCGTAAGCTACATGGCAGCATTACAACTGATCAATATCAACCTAATACTTCCAATGAACATTGCTCAATACAAGAAGCAACAACTAATACATATACAGATGAAGACAATCCAACAACATCCTTAATGGCGTCTCCAACTCGCAGTATTCTTTATGGCGCCCGTTGTAAAACTCGCAATGGGACAGCTGATATAGATCAAGTCACAAGTGCTGAAAAGACATTGTCTAATTTTATTAAGCCGAAGGGTTTTAATTGTATGCGTCGCAGTGAGTATCCACTTTGATTTCTCTTAAGTGTTTTCTGTATATTAAATTTAATATGTTTCAGAGCAAAGTCTTCGCACAAATATGTTTAAGCGGCAAGCTATTGTTGAAAGTACTAAAATGCAAAACACAATTACAAGTCAGTCTGCAAGCTTAGAAATCACTGGTATGATGAGAACGATTTTATATATAACAGCAGTGAATAAATTTATTTGTTTTTATTAACTTATAGAAATACTCGACCAATTAACATGTTTAACGTCAAGCTTTTCAAAACGGAAAGGAAGTTGTATAAAGGATTATACTGTCCATTGTGAATGAAAGTGGCGAAGCGCACACACACACACAAGCACGCATATCCGTGTTCGTATCCGTATTGCGCAGTGTTTTTATTTTTGAACATCTTTCAAAAAGATTTAAATCATAGTTATAAAAAATTATATGAAAAATAGGAAAAAAAAAAACAATAAATCGCTAAATTGCAATATTTAACATATATCATTATAAACTCCACCTGATTATTTAATGGTACAATGCGCAAAGTTGTCTTATTGATTTTCCCAAGCGAATGCGATGCTTGAATTGTAGATACATATTTGTGCGTACATAAAAAATATAGCAGACTTTGTTTGAGTTGATTTTAACTTGCGGAGGAAATGCAAACAGAATCGCAGAATGAAACTAACTCTGATGACCAAGCTAAGAGACATGCATCCAAATTGCCCAGCAGAAATGCAAACAACAACAATCATCATGTGGTTTCTATAGGTGTTTTAATCGTTCTTTGCACTATATATCTAATGTTGGGCGGACTACAGACCAATTTTAACAACTATTTTAAACCGGTTGTTGCTTCCAAGAAACTAAATGTTGATTCTCCGGAGCCTACTAAAAACCATATGGATATTCAGCAACCGAACTTTTGCAGACTAATTGAAGTTTTTACACAGGAAGCATTTACAATCAATGAAGTCTATGGTCAGCCGAAAACGTCGAATA
This sequence comes from Scaptomyza tumidula, assembly GCA_035044465.1. Lineage (NCBI taxonomy): Eukaryota > Metazoa > Arthropoda > Insecta > Diptera > Drosophilidae > Scaptomyza > Scaptomyza tumidula. The sequence continues at coordinate 19,442,721 of JAWNNW010000444.1, forward strand.
GTCTTGTACTAATACCAAAGCAAAGATCTCCGAAACCATATGACAATCACAAATCAAGATCCAAAAAGAAAGATATCTCCAAAAAGTCAAATACAGCGGAACCTATAATCTACTTATTTGCGCTGGTTTTTATATATCTATTGCTAAAAGCTGCATCTGATATTAATCAACATTATAAAACGGTAAAACTCGTACAACTTTATATTTAATAATAATGCTAGTGTTGTATTTTCTAACAGCAGAATAAAGGAGACAAACGATTGCGTCGATGCTCTTTACAATCCTATGCCCACAAAGAACAGCGTGGTGGGACTCATCTTGATCGGCGTGCTTCAAAAGGTATTTCACCAAAAAGTTTGCCAAAATTTTGAGAGAAGGAGTGCTCCATAATTAATCTAACTGAATGCTTTTTAAATAGGGAACCAATCAAATCTACAAAGATAAATAATAGTTATTATATTGTAATATAAATGTTGTGAACTGAATCTACTAAATCAAACTTGATTTTCTACTTATGTGTGTATTTGTACCTATAACATATCTGTCTTATATAAAAATTTTCTACTCTTACTTATTTTCAATTTCTAAATGTATTACAAGTATTTTGAAGATTGCTATCAATTTAATTTTAAGTGAATGTGCAAAATGAATGTCTATCTGTGCCTATACTTATATACCCTATATAGAAATCTGTTAAACGTAAAATAAATGTTAAGAATAAAACTTTTCTCTGCACTCCTGTGATGATTTTACATAGTACTATTAATCCACAAACTTGTGTTTTATTTCCTTGGTTTTCACGTACCTTCACTTTTATATACTTACGATCCTTTCTTTTATTTATTTACCCTTCCGCATCCTTGTAGATGCTCTGATGCAAAGCAGGCACTACATATTTACAGAGGGCCGATCTATATCGCTAGATCGTTATAAAAGGCGCGAAGAAATTGCAGTCGAGCCAAAAATCATCCGAAAGCCGACTACAATTGGTGATTATGCTCGCATTTATCATCCAGTCACTGGCAAAAATCTGGGTAAAACTTCTCCTTTGCCTTAATGATTCGTCTTGTTGCTTAAAGGATTTCTTCTTTAGAGTCGCGGATGGGTCGGCGCTTATCGGTTCCCGTCAGCATTAACTATCAAACTATACAAGTGTCCCCAGTTGTTGTGCATCCCGAGTTGGCTAGACGTGGATCGGTTATAAATTTGGGTGAAATTTCAGCGCTGCCTTTGCAGCTGACAACTCCAACGATGCAAATACCCGAGTTGAAGCGACGGGTTCGCATGATAAATCGCCACTAAACAAAGTCGAATAAATTAACTCTGTTAGCTGGACAGGATTCCAAATATGATACTATTGTAACTGCTGATAAACTATCAACGAATTTATGGAAATGCAATGCTTTTATCCTAAACACAAAAATGAAAATATTTTCTTAATAGTTTTTTGTTTTACTTTTAATTAATATGGTATAGAGTATCGTTAAATTATATAAAGGCATTTTTAAACATATAAAAATACATTATTCCTATGCCCATGCAATTTTATTAAGAATATACAATACTATACACACATTTAATAAAAATTGCACAGATGAGCAGCCGTATTACCAGAAACGTACACATACATGCTATAATATTCTACTTAAGGCAAGATTTAAAACAATCTTAGGCTAAATTAATGTTTCGCTTTTTGTTTGCTAAAAAAATTACAGAAACAGATGGATGTACAGTTATGTATGCAAATGATTTATAAACCTAGTTTAAAAAACTTGAAAAAGTTTTCTTGCTACCAAATTTTACTTTTAAATGTAGATTGAGATAAAAAGATAAAGTCTATGCAGGTTATCAGTGCATAAGTACTATAAGTAAATGTGACAAATCTACAAAACTGTTATCGAATTTTGTGCTAGTTGTGTTTTTTCTCCTATATTCATTACAAATACAAAAAATAAATTACGTATTTTAATTGCATAAGGCTTTTGTGATATATATATATATATATAACTTATATATACATAAGATTTATTTTTGTTTAACTTTAACTAAGCTCGTTACCCTCGTACAGACTCTCGCAGCTCTCGAGCAGACGCAGAACCGGCGATATATCGTAGGGATACAATTGGCGTGAAACAAGTCGGGATATTTGCAAACGGAGACGGATGAGGACGCCCATTGCCTCATCAAGCATGGCATTACCCATGCCAAAGCTATGACAGCTGTGCACAAACATCGTCCAGTTCATACGAATGTATTTGAGAAGCCGCAACAAATACAGCAGAAAGCAGGTTTCATTGCTGACAAGCAGATCAAGCAACAGATCCGAGCTATTCGATGTCATTTTAAGAAACTCAAGGAATGTGTAGACAGGATTAAGCATGGCGACAAGCTCCGGGAATGCATTGTTGCGAAACGAAATGCCCGATGTGACGTCTAGAGTACACACCATCGCTTCAATAAGATGATCATCCTGATCATCAAATAGATGGATTAAAATTTTACTAAAATGGCATTCTGGATGAAATTCAAGCGTTTGTTTGATAAACGCTTCCAGTTTACTTAGCACATCGCGTATGGATCGCTCAATTAGCAGAATATCCTGAAATGCATCGTAATCGGTGGAATCAATGGATGAATCCGATGAATCGCTGCGTATTTCCTTGACGGTCACCGCTATCGATTTCAATACCAATAGCACCATTTTCTGCAGCACCGTCTTGTCCATTTCAATTAGGTCTAAAGCTCCGCCGCTTGCCGCATCGTCACGTCCCTGCTGCTGCATTGAAGCGACTATCGTGCCATTCATATAGTTAACTGGAGCACCAAAATAACCTATAAGTCCAACAATATTTTCTGGCTGGCGACGTGGCAAGGATTCGAGAATGCGTAAGTTACGCACATGACAGACAATCTGATGCGCCAGCTTACAAGTCTCTTCCGGCAGCATATCCTGCAGCGCCAGTGTGGAACCATAGCACAATGCCTCATTGAACAGGCACAACATCTGCTTGTACACCGTGCATGACAGATTGTGATTGAGCAATAACTCGAATTTATCCAGCTGAGCGTAGAAGGGTCGCGTTTCGTCTATGGAGAGATTTGCCTTAACCGATATTATGTTCTCCCATAGCTGCAAGAAATTGAGCACACAGTGCTCAGTATCCGCGGTTTCCTGATGCACGGGCGTCATTAGCTCTGACATGTTCTTCACTAGCGTAGGCCACTTATGTTCCAATTTCTGTATTGTCACACATTTTAGATGCGTCGTATCAAAGCTTTCCGAGTCGGTTAGGGCAACAACATGACAACCATTCGGTTGTGTATAGTTAGCGGGCGTATTACTGCTTGCTTCATTGAACTGCCGGCTGTCATCCACATCATTTGGGGCATCTCCAACTGTATCACGAAATTGCACTGCAAAATAGTTATTTGCTAGCGGCTGATCCTGCACTGGAAAATGCATATAGCTGACGGATGCATCCGTTGTTGAACTATTGGACGCTATAGAGTTTGTTGCCGTGCTGTAGTCATCATCCAGTGGATGGAGCTCCACATCCTTCCATTCGACAATGCGTTTGATAATATCAAGGCTAAAGTGTATTTTTTGCACAGCACCATGATCAAGGAGCTCATAGTTGAAGAGCTGATCGACAATCTTTTGCAGCCATTCATCGTTCAGCTCCTGCTTTGCAATAACTAAAAAGGCGGCCAGCACACGTCCTGCCAGAAATTGCACATACGAATTGTTATAACCGGCCAACACTATAATCTCATCGATCAGCTTGTGATCGTTCCGTATAAGAGCATCGCACACATCCATGATGCGTGTACAGATGTAACCCTTGGCATTTTGCTTCAAGTAGATATCAAAGAGTAGCTGCAGATTGGAGAGGAATTGCAGCAGCTTATTGGTGGGCCATTCCCGTAGGTAAGCGATGCGCTTCTGCCCATTCGAGTCGTGTGAGTAGTGTGACTGAAAGGGCTTCCTCAGCGTACGCTCTGATACACCGCATAGGCACTGGCGAGTCAATGATTGCTCGAATTCGAGCATATCATCGACGGCCTTCGTCGAAGCGGAGGAGGAAGAGCATCCAGTGGTTGGAACAATGCTCCTCTGTGTTGTTGTCGCAGGCACTTCCTTGGTGGCAATCAACAATTCGGTTAGTTGCGACGCTCGATCTACTTCATCGTGTGCGCAATCAGCGCCAGTGCTTTCATTATTTTGTGGCAAGATATTGTTGACTAAATTTTGCACGCCGCCCAGCAGCTGGGCGTAGGAGGCAGCTCGTGAATTGCAGGGCGTCGTTGTGGGCGAGTTATTGGTGCTGCCGCCAGAGAGCGAGTGTGTGGAGCACGAAGATGATAGGGATGAGCACAAGTGATGATGATTCTTATTGTTGCCATTGGCATCCATAACATCCGTGACATCTAGTATATCTGGCGGCGATTTCGAGCTCACTAAACGTATTTGTTTATCAATCTTTTGCCTCTTTGTCTGCGGCTGTTCGTTGTGATGATTTGTTGTGGGCATTGTGGCAACGCCGGAACCTGTTGTGCTAGCCGTGGAACAAGGGCAACCATTGCCACCAGTATTGCTGCTGCTGCAGTTACTGCTAGTTGAATTGCCACCAGTTGTTGTTGTGTCCATGTTGAATGTTAAGAATTGACGTACCCGACGTTCACTTCCTTTTTTAAAATAATTGTATTCTTGCAGAATTTGCTATCCGCTGCAAATAAATTTATATACATTGTTAAATATAGAAATTCCAACGAAAATTTTCAACTAATTCTACTGCCACAAGCCTTGCCACTGCGTTTAAGAGTGCTACCGAATTACGCGTATTCACAAGGTTACGTGTGCAGGGAAGCCAGCGTTTAATTTGGTTTTTAGTGGATACACTGTCAATATTATTTAATTATTAGTCGTGCAAAATGTCAGCAATCAGCTTTATGTTATTATTTATCAGTTTTGAATCACAACCAATAAACGAATTACTTTCAACCACTTGTTGCTGCACCATTTACCTAAGCAATGTTTGTATTTGATTCACTTCACTCTCGGTTTTTGTTTGTACATTTGTGCTGTACATTATGAATAATTGTTACATGCAGGTGTTGCATATTTTGTTTACATGATTTATTTCACTTGAGAAGAAAAAAAAAACAATCTGCACTGTTAATTAACAAGTAGCGAGCCCGTCGCCATCTTTGTAGTGTTGGGTTGTTCATTGGCTGTTCAGTGACTATACACGATACGACCCAAATAGCCAACTCAGTCCGCACACGCTACGACCGATTTATGTCAAAATTATAATCAATTTTTACCAGCAGTTTTCAATAAACAATAAACAAAAAACCCAAATGTTTATAAGATAATTTAATTGGAGAAATAAAAATCTATTAAGGTACAAAAATTCTCACACACTGGCAGCTCCAGAGTTTTAAAGCTGCCACTTAGGTGATGCAAATAAATTAAGATATGTTTTTGTTCGAAAACAGAAGTTTTATGTATACGAACTTTTGACAAATTTTGATTGATTTGATACTTAGCAAAAAATAAAAAAATTTTAAGTTATTTAAATTTTCACAACTTAACTGCACAAAGTGGCAACACCGCCACTTGTTTTTCATTTGACATTGAAGGTGCACACAATTCCAGCTGGTGGTGGCTAGAAAAGGACTACTACCATTGCGGTACCATTCAGACAAGTTTAGTATAACAACGGCGTTTTTGTGGAGCTTCGCTGTGGGTCGTGCTGCCCAAATTCGAATATCAAAGAACTTGTGCTTAATTAAGCAAGAAACAGTTATAATCTCATTCAAGTAAAGTGTAGTGTTCGCAGGCTTGTGCAGTTTAACTTTGCCTTTTTTTGTGTCAACTTGTGTTAACGATACCTCCAAAAGGAAAATGGCTGGTACGCTGCCCCCCCTAAACGAAGAGACCATCTTCAAGAAAATTCAGGAGTACTATGATGCCCACAACAAGGATCTCGTCATCAAGGATCTGTTTGTTAATGACCCCAAGCGCTTTCTTAAATACAGGTAAGCGATGTTTTGACACGTTCGTCTACACTCACTCTCATATGCATTTGCATACATATAAAAATATGTACATATTTGAAAAGCATTTTCAATTACAATCGTAAAATTATATACCTACATATGCGTACATACACACTTCTACTTCTGCATTTTTAAAACGATCAAAGTAAAGAATTAAATTTTTAAGCAAATGTCTTAATGTAATTCATTGGTTAATTCAAATTAATTGAGCTGATGTAAAATATGTAATTATGTTCTTTGAGGGTGTTATCATAGTTCTTTACAGTTATCTTTGTCCTTGCAAAAGGTCAAATCAACGACCTTTCCATGTCGTTCGACTCAGTATTCAATGACAATTAGAGTCAACAAAATTGATTTTCTGAATTATTGATTGTCAGCTTGCGTCTGCAAACGCCAGCGGATGGTGAAATTCTGTTGGACTACTCCAAAAATCGCGTAAACGAGGATGTTTGGCCGCTGTTGTTGGAGCTAGCGAAAGTGAGACGAGTGGAGGCAGCTCGGGATGGCATGTTCTCTGGCCAGCATATTAATATTACCGAAAATCGTGCCGTTCTCCATACGGCGTTACGTAATCGGGGACTGGACCCGGTGCTAGTGGATGGCAAGGATGTAATGCCGGATGTGCGCGCTGAGTTGCAGCATATGAAGGAGTTCACCAATAAAGTCATCTCTGGTGTTTGGCGTGGCTGTACGGGCAAACCCATTACCGATGTGGTCAACATTGGCATTGGTGGTTCCGATCTGGGACCACTTATGGTCACTGAGGCACTGAAGCCATACGGCAAGGGCTTGCATTCGCATTTTGTGTCAAACATCGACGGCACACACATGGCTGAAGTTCTCAAATCCGTTTGCTATGAGACGACACTTTTTATTATTGCATCTAAGACATTTACAACACAGGAGACGATCACCAATGCCACATCGGCCAAGACTTGGCTGCTGGAACACGCTAAGGACGTAAGTTAAGACCAGTTCAGTAAACACACCTCTTCCGTACTTATGCTTTATTTCGTTTTAGAATGAGGCTGTTGCCAAACATTTTGTGGCGTTGTCCACCAACAAGGAGAAGGTGACTGCCTTTGGCATTGATAGCGCCAATATGTTTGGCTTTTGGGATTGGGTTGGCGGACGTTATTCCTTGTGGTCGGCCATTGGTCTGTCCATTTGCTTGTCTATTGGCTTTGAGAACTTTGAGCAGCTTCTCGAAGGCGCCCATCACATGGATAATCATTTTAAAACAGCACCACTAGCTAAAAATGTAAGTACATACACTGTATAATAAAATATTTACACCTCATCATATATTATTCTTCAAGGCACCTGTTATTATGGCTTTGCTTGGCATTTGGTACTCCAACTTTTACAAGGCCGAGACGCATGCCCTACTGCCGTACGATCAGTATATGCATCGTTTTGCTGCATATTTCCAACAAGGCGATATGGAGAGCAACGGCAAATTCGTTAGTAAGTCGGGAAAGAAAGTTGCTTATAGCACTGGTCCAATTGTTTGGGGTGAGCCTGGCACTAACGGCCAGCATGCCTTTTACCAGCTCATACATCAGGGCACACGTCTTATTCCTTGCGATTTTATTGCGCCTGCACAGACACACAATCCAATTGCCGCTGGCAAGCATCACAAAATTTTACTATCGAATTTCCTTGCTCAAACCGAAGCATTGATGATGGGCAAGACAAGCGAACAGGCCAAGGAAGAACTATCCAAGACTGGCTTGTGTGGCAATGAATTGGAGAATTTGTTGCCACACAAAGTGTTCGCTGGCAATCGACCGACAAATTCAATTGTCGTTAAGAAGGTCTCACCGTTTATATTGGGCGCATTGATTGGTAGGTTGAGTAGAAAAAAAAATTTAATGCAAACATGCATATTGACGTTCTTTTATTCTTACAGCGATGTACGAGCACAAGATCTTTGTTCAGGGCATCATTTGGGACATCAATTCATTTGATCAATGGGGCGTTGAATTGGGCAAACAGCTAGCGAAGGCCATTGAACCCGAACTGGATCATTGCGAAGAAGTCTCCGGGCATGACAGCTCCACAAATGGTTTGATTAATTTCATAAAGGCCAATTGGAAGTAAAATCCAAACAACAAGCCCAAAATGACGTTAAGGTCTTTTACACATTCTGTTCTTGGCACAAAATTCTATACTATATATTTGCATGCATATTCGAAATTATTTGTAAAAGCATTTGTTTGGCAAAAATATCTCACTATTGGTAGTTATTCACTATTACATATATCCTATATATACATTGTTGTTGGATGTAGTAAATACATGTAAAACAGTTAAAACGCATGAAGTTAAAGCATAAAATGTATTTGGAACAAAAAAAAAACATTGTAGTTATTCTGTTTATTTTTTTTTGGGTGAGGGAATTTTTTTTTCAGCATAAAGCTAAGCTGCTTTTATGAACCTGCAGAGGAGTATGTGTCCGAATCGTCTCCATCTTCATTCTCATCTGAAGAATTTTGTGTCATTATAATATCCTCCTCATCGGCAGCCAAATCATCATCGGCTTCCATTTGCTCATTATCTAATACGTGATTTGAATTGATATTTGCTTCTTCCAAATCGCTCCAATTGTCCAATTGCTCGCCCACTTGTGTGGAATCGGCATCATCTTAAGCAGATGTTTTTTTTTAAATATATTTATATATATATATAAATAAATAAATTAATAATTACCTGGATCCTCGTCGACAAGTAAAACATTTTGTTCATTTAAATGTTTATCCGAGTTACGCTTCATTTGATTTATAATCAAGTTAACTCGACCGGAGACTCTGCAAATATACAAAAAACACAAGTAAAACTTTTAAAACTCTTGAAATTTAAAAAATTTGTGTGTCGCTATAATCGTTTTTTTTTATAATGGATCGACTTAATAAAATACCGTCCTCCACTGAAAAACACAATGCAGATGTGAATACTATCAATCCACCAAAAATTATATTCGAAACAGTGTCTGTACCCGATATAGATAATCTTATTGAGACCATTGCACTTTGCAAGAAACCCCTTTGCGATGATGCGGATCTTGAGTGCGTGATTAATATGGTTGATGCCACAATTTGCGAAGCTGTTGCCATTATTGAATCGGATCCTCGAGGTCTCTTTTGCTACAAATTCCCGAAAAATCAATATTTTTTTGGCGTTGACACCTTAAAACTAGAGGTTCCCATGACGGAGAATTCGAACTCGAGTGATTTTCTGCAGCGTTGGCTAACAATCGATCAATTCGAGTATAGCAATGTAATTGCTACGATTCGCGATTTTATCGGACTGTGGCAGCTGTCCCCAAAAACACAATGCGTGGTGCTAACGAATACACGACGACATGAGGTTGCACCCAAGGGCAACATTTATTTTGTCGATGCGCATTTTTCGCGTCCCACTCCGCGTTGTCCAAATCCACTGGCTGTTGCAAAGGTTCGTTTTATAATATCAGTCTCAAGTATTATGCAAAGGCATTATCCCGTGATGATAACGTATCGCTTTGAAGGATATCGCACATTATATTATGCCTTGGGCGAACGAGCGATCGATTCACAATCATTTCAAAGGTTCTACATTGACACGATCCTGCATAACAAGTTAAGTTTTTTCGCTGAGCTATGTGAGTGCCGTCATGGCACTATTGCCAAGCCAAACGATATTGTTAATACAACGCGACCCAAGAAGTGAAGAGAAACTTACTGAAGTGCTTCGGTGAGGCAATGCATCCGCTGTTCTGCAATGCCAAGGCAAACACCCAGCTTATCACGCAGCTCTTCCTTATCCTCGGACATCATGACACTTGTATGTGTTGTAGCTAAACACTGCAGCCAGCGCAAAGCACAACTTACACTAAAAATATAATATTCCGTGTTAGTTGCATGTTATTCAACAAAAATATATTCATGTTAAATACTTACTTTGCTGCTTTTCCCTGCAATAGCAAGGACAATTCGTTTATTAGGGGGCTTATATACTCAAGGGGCAAGCGATCCAACGTTAATTGTAAGGTCTTTGCATCATTGGTGCCTAAAACTGCATGCAACATGCTAAAAAAAAAAGTTAAGGTGAGTACTTGTTGCCTGATAAGGGCACAAAATCAACTAGTATAACATACGTTTGATCCTGACTGTGTAATGCCTGCATTAAAAGTTGCGTTTTACTTTGGCTTTGTAATTTGCCACCGGGCAGTTTGCTCGCCTGAATGGACAAGTTTTGCAGACGTGTTTCCATTGGCACCTCATTCTTTACCTTCTTCTTGGAAATAGGCAATGCACTATTATACTCCACATCCTTAGTTTTTATGACAGGCGTTTGAGTCTTGAGGGCAGCTGCAGTGCCGCTCTGCTCGCCACGCTGCTTCTTTGCATACAGTTTTTTTGGATCGGTGCGAACGATTACGTTGAGTTTCTCAGCATAATTTGGTGTGTATTTCTCGAACTGCAATAAACGATGGGTGCCATAGCCAAAGAGTATTTCATGTGACCGTTGCGCATCATAAACAAAGTGAGCAGTAACGGCATGAATTGGTTCTACAGTATCCGCTCCATCCGAAGCAATTTGCAATGAAACCTTTGGCTTGATGTATTTCTCAGCTGACAAGCTAAAGAAACAATATGAATTTGTATATGAATTCTGTACGAGCATTAAATTTAGTCAGCGCTTATTTACCTTTCAACATTGAGTAGGTATATATGTATATTGCCATTGCGTGTCACACTTGCAACACGCAATTGCCCATCTTCGCGCACCTCACACGCCAGACTGTGTGCCACATCTTCCATTAACAGAGTGCACATAGATGCCTTATTTCTTCCCTTTTTTTCAATCTTCCAGAAGGAAATTACTCTCTCCATTTTGGCCGTGGTAATTACATATTCAACATTACTGTTGATCGACTTTAAACTGTTCATTGCGTTAATTTCACCAGAGTGTCCAGTGAACGTTTCTACCAGCTCCTTAGTGTCTACATCAAAGATTTTGATTTGTCTCGATGCCACAGCCAGTGCGCGACTTTTTGACAAAAAAACAATATTTAATGGTTTCTCGGGGCCAACTGACCACTCGCCAATGCAGCGCGCATCCTCTAGGGACCATACCAGCGCTCTGCAATCCGCACCCACTGAATACAGACGTCCATCCTGGGCGTCATAGGCAAGCGATGTGACGGCTCCATCGTGGCTATCATTGCTTAACGTACGCTCAATCTGCCGATCGTAAAACTTATCAATATTTTCTACACAAATAGGCATATAACTTTTCCTTACCTTTCCTTCTGATAATGAATATAGTACAACAGCGCCTTTGAGAGTGCCCAATGCTATATAATTTTTATCAACGACTGTGGAAATCTGTTGTTGCTGCTGTTGCGACTTTCGCGACTTCTTTGGACGCGGTGCAGCAACAGTAATCCACGTGAGAGCTGTGCATGGTCCAGATATCTGAAGGTTTGGCGTATATTCCTGCTTTAACGTGCTCGTCTCGGTGTCCCATATTCGTAGAATGCCCTCGTCGTCAACCAATGCAAACAGTTTTCCACCATTTGGTGAGAATCCCAACACGTGCTTCTTGCCCAGCGACATCGCTTCAAACAGTTTGGAATAAAAACAGCACTTGCTTTTTTCAGTGTTGGTCAATAAGGGATTTGTGTTTTGGTTTTTTTTTTCGGTAAAAATTTGCCACAAAAATACTAGGCACAATAAATACATGTTTTCGTTTTAATCAATCAATCAAATTAATTTTTAAATTATTTCAAAAGTTGCAAACAGATCAAACCATAATTTGAAAAGGTTTTTGCTGTCCGTTACTCATATTGAATGTCTTTTGAAACATTTGGAAATATTTAACTTCACAAACGAAAATACCTTTTTGGTATTTTGAGAAAAACATACTCAGTATTTTCGCTTGTAGTTAGTGTGTGCCGTCCAGAATATTCGTTTCCCCATTTTTGAGGTTAAGCTCATTACCTTCTGATTTCCTTGCCTTAGCTGCTCTTCGTTGGTTGAATATCTGTGCATAAAAATGGCTTTATCTGTTCCAAGAGCACCTGGAATGGCGCAAATGTTAAAGGATGGCGCCAGGGTAAGTGCAATACACATTATGTGTACAAGTTAAATCACGTTAAGAGTTGCTTTAATTGAAATTGCAATAAATTAAAAAAACCGGCGGTGCGCCACAGAAGCGCGTGATTAGTCATCGCATATGAAAAACATATGTCATTTATAATGCCTCATTTTTATAATAATTATGATTTTGCAGATGTACAGTGGTCTCGAGGAGGCGGTCTTTCGTAACATCAGTGCCTGCAAGGAGTTTTCACAAACAATGCGTTCTGCATACGGCCCCAATGGCATGAACAAAATGATCATTAATCATATCGAGAAACAGTTTGTGACCAGCGACGCAGGCACAATAATGCGCGAGCTGGATGTGGAACATCCGGCCGCCAAGCTTATTGTGATGGCAAGTCAAATGCAGGACGCTGAGGTCGGTGACGGCACCAATTTTGTGGTTGTATTCGCTGGTGCGCTACTCGAGGCTGCCGAGGAGCTACTCCGTTTGGGAATCACCACAGCTGAAATCGCTGATGGGTATGAGAAGGCTCTGAATAAGGCACTGGAAATCTTGCCGAAACTGGTATGCCACAAGATCGAAGACTATCGTGACGTTGAAAAGGTTAAGGAGGTGCTGCGTTCAGCTATCATGTCAAAGCAGTACGGCCAGGAGGATTTCCTGAATGATCTGTTAAGCAAGGCTTGTGTATCGATCTTACCTGATGAGGGCACCTTCAATGTGGACAATATACGCATCTGCAAGATTCTAGGCAGCGGTTTATATAAGTCTGAGGTAGTGCGCGGCATGGTGTTCAAGCGATTTGTGGAGGGCGATGTCACATTCGCTGAAAAGGCAAAGGTTGTCATATTCTCGTGCCCTGTTGATATTATTCAGACAGAGACAAAGGGCACCGTGTTGATAAAGTCAGCGGATGAGTTAATGAACTTCTCCTCAGGAGAGGAGGGTTTGTTGGAGGCCCAAATTAAAGCCATTGCCGACACGGGCGTCAAGGTAGTCGTCTCTGGTGGAAAAGTTGGCGATATGGCCCTGCACTACTTGAACAAATATGGCCTGATGGCTGTGCGTTTGAATTCAAAATTCGATTTGCGTCGCCTGAGCCGTGCCGTTAATGCCACAGTGTTGCCGCGCATAACTACTCCCAGCCAGGAGGAATTGGGCTATTGCGACAAGGTCTGCATTGAGGAGCTCGGCGATACGACAATTGTGGCTTTCAGGTGTGTACCATATATCTATTACAGGGATTGCAAAAACTTATCCATTGTGGTTTTACTTTTAGAAATGAGGGCAAAGACTCGCGTATTTCGACCATTGTTATACGTGGTGCCACCGATAATTTCATGGATGATATTGAGCGCGCCTTGGACGACGGTGTAAACAACTTTAAATGCCTGACACGTGATGGTCGTTTTTTGCCAGGAGCAGGTGCTGTTGAAATTGAGTTGGCAACACAGTTGTCGGGTTATGCCGACACTTTGCCGGGCTTGGATCAGTATGCTGTGCGAAAGTTCGCCACGGCACTTGAAGTTTTCCCCAAGGCTTTGGCCGAAAATTCCGGCACCAATGGGACAGAGATTGTCAATCAGCTTTATCTGGCACACAACTCGGAGAATGGCAAGAATATCGGCTTTGATATTGAGGCAGAGAAACCCACAACAATCGATGTAACAGAAGCAAAACTGTTTGATTTGTATCAAGCCAAGTTTTGGGGTCTCAAGTATGCTGTTAGTGCGGCTGCCACAATCTTAAAAGTCGATCAGATCATCATGGCCAAGCGTGCGGGAGGACCAAAACCACGCCAAGCAGCAGGCAGTGATGATGAAAGTTAGATAATGCAACACAAAAAAAATATTCGCTTAAAAATTGTAAAGCTGAATACTTTAAGTAGCCCATGGCGAACAGAATTCTTTACATAAACTTTTCACAAACGAGTTGTCGTCATACATGGAAATTAAAAATTTCATTAACAAAAAAAAAAACATACACCTTCTCACCCATACACACAGCTTCTTGTATTAATAAACTAAACTTACAAAAAAAATGAGCGCCTCTCTTTTAATCTGGAATTAAACGCAGTTAAAAAATTTTTGTTGTCTCCGCTAGATAACTCATCTAAGCTTTTTTTTTATTATTTGAATTCAAGCAAACGATTATTTGTTTGTAGAGTACATTACATACTTAATTTTAAAACGCATATGCACAGATACAATTCAATATTTGTTTTGAATAAATTACGATATCGTTGTCGTTTCTCAAATTGAAGTGAATAAAGTTTTTAAAGTGTTTTAATTTTTTCTCAATTTTAATATTTCGTGCATTGCTATAACAATAGTTTTGTGTAATCTTTAGTAAATTGTTGTTGTAAATACGTTATAGATTCAGATTTTTGAGTCTGCCAGACAACAAACAAACGAGATATCCGTGCTCCATTGGATAGTTCATTTGTTAATCATCTCAGCAAACTTAATCTTTATAGTAATAAAAAACAAAACTGAAATTATATGAAGGGTATTCTAAGATCCTTGATAAAAACTCTTTTAGCAAATCGAATATTGTTTATAAACATAGAAGTACACTAAAATGACGATAATAAAACCAACTGCAGTTTCGGTTTTAGGAATTTTTTTTGAGAACTTTAAATTTTGAACAATTTTCTGCTGAATGCTCACGACAGCAGAACAGAGTTCAAAATCTGTATAAAAATGATAAAAAACGTGTGATTCTTCATCGAAGTGTATGATTTAAATGCAACAATGGAAGAACAGATTTTTGAAATTGGCTATGTCGACAAGGTTCAGGAAGGGTGTATTTTCTTAATTTGTGATGATTTGACTTGACTTCAAAATGGTATCACATGAAATATGCAATTTTTGTATGCTTCTCTTTAATGGGAAGAACCGTTTTTATTTCATTCCAATACAATACAAATATGCCCATTACCAATATTCGAGTGTAAAAAAATAACTCGGCTTTAATATACTATATATATACTTTGCCACTCATGCCAATTACACTTTTAGTTCATATTAACCTTTAGAAAAATATAGGCTCAACCGCTGACATCTTTTAATTTAATCGTATGCTGGTTTTGTGGTTTTATATATCACTTGATTCACATTGTGGAAATAGCACTTATTTATGAGTGAATTGCTTTTGTTTTAATATAAATTACAGAATCACACATTCTTCAAAAATATATTGTTTTTCATTTTAAACAATGTCTCGATTCACATATAGTTTCATGATTCATAAAATAAATTATCGTTCAATAAAGCATCATACGTATTGCATTTATAAAATATTTTGGTTATTAATCAAAAAGGCTGAAAACTACATTAGACATATGTAAGCATAGTTGCATTAATATATATATTTGTTGCGTTACTGCAACGATAATTAATATTTTGCTAAGAAAACTTGGATATAATAAAAACACACTAAGGTTCAAATAGCTTGTTATGGCTGCATTATTCCTGCCTGAATTTAAAGCTTTTAAGTTATTTATATGTAAGTTAAGTTATTTGTTTGTAGTTTAATCCACTTTGTTGGGATTTTTAAAAGTGTACTTTATATATTTTTTCTTGAATATAATACATACATAATTAAGTATGCTTAACAACGTGAACAGTTTGTATATTTTTGAAAAAAATAAGTAGACAAAATGAGTGTTTCGTTTAGGTATTTTCCGTTTTTTTTTTTTATTCGTGTGTGTGATTATAATAATTAATATAGTATTGGGGTTTGATATATATAAATATATATATATTTATATAGATATAGATTTCGTAGTTAAGGTAGTTGTTGCTATAGTCCGAAGAAGAATTGTCCTTAAGGTTGGGATATTCGTGTACTTTAGATGCTTTAGTAATATATAAAATAAATAAAGTTTCGATGTAGTTCCAAATAAATGATAAAAACGTTTTGCAGAAGTTTTGAAAATTTTTAACACTTGCGATATTATTGTTGTACGTTTCTTGTTCTCGTTTTAAATATTTATTTCATGGCCCTCTAATCTTTGGTACACATTGGGCTCACTATTTTTCGTTTAATAATATTGCTTTGTGATATATATGTCTTGTTATATATTTATATATATAATATGTTTGCTGTTTTATGCTGGTGGTGTCGACTCATGTTGTTGGTTATTGTTCAATTTTTATTCATCTCAATGTTAAGTGGGTGTTTTTCTAAAAAGAACTTAATTACCAAAAATCATACATCTCTCCATTAGCGACGAGGTAACTTCTTAAAGTGCTGTGCACGAGGACTTCTCGCGGAATGGGTTAACCTTTTGGCTGGTAAACCCAGTCAATAGGTAATCCTCCTGCTCGTGCTCCGATATGTATTTTTTCATTTTGTCGCACGACATCGAGACAGTCTGCCGATCGATTGCTGCCTCCCGGCGCAGTTGTTCGACGACAATGCGCTGTTGTTGTAGAGAAGATGACATTACGTCCATTACGGCTGTCTCGGATAGGCCTATGGTTGAAAATATTCTCAGATACGGGTACAACAAAGCAAATACAATACTAAGTAGTGGTGGTTGTGTGCTGTATTTTTCTTCTGTTTTTGTAAATACTTGGTTAAAATTTCTAATGAATTTTCTTTTTGGATCTGTTTAATGGGCGCTGCTGTAAATGTAGTAAAAAAGAGAGCACATAATGCAACAAGGTATTTGTTTTAAACAAATTTTTTTTTAACTTTCGAGTTCTGGTTAATGCACAGTCAGCACGACATTTATATTAAAACAACGACACAGAAAAGATACACAGAATAGTTTACAGCTTGAAAGTAAGTAATTTGAGATTTATAGAAAGGAGTGTGTTAGAGAAGTTTTGTTTTCTAAGTGCCTCTGTAGCTAATAAATCAAATTAACTGTTTACGTATACGTTTGTATGTGTATGCATGCATGCTGATATGTGTGTATGTAAATACGAAAACACACCAAGTACAATATTGGGCGCATTATAATTTTATTTAATTTCCGATTAGTGAGCGGATAAAGATTCTTTGCCTGCACTAGTGCTTACTAGGTTTGTGAGGTTTCTCACTTAAATAAAATTAGATTAATTATAATTTTTTTGACTTTTTTTTTCGATTCACAATTGATTTTGTTTCGTCAGTGCAAAAATTTATGGGGGCACGCATGCATACATACAAACTTACATACATATAGTTTATACGAACACGTCTATTTTATGCTAACATTTTAGTAATTAGTACACACACAATCACAACAACATGGTAATTAGATGTTTCCTAAGTTATTTACCAGTTTTCTATTAAATATTTTGTTGATGTTTCCGAAAAATAGACCTTAAGTCCTTGACTTGAACAAAAAGATACACACCCTAACCAGTGAAACGTGAAGATGGCTGCGAGAAGAATTACATGCGATATCGATATCGGTAAACGAAATAACAAAGTATCGGTGTATTACATGCGAGTGTGCAAGACTGCATCCCTGGACGCCAGACTCAAGTGCAAAAAGATGGCTAAGGACGAATGGTCCGCGGAAGAGGAGCTGCAACTCTTCCATGCTATGGAAGGCTTACGTCCAGTTGGCATAAACAAACACTTTTACATGTCTTGTATTGCGGAACGGCTTTCAAAGTCTCTAAACAGGGAAATGCCCAGTGAATTGATATGGAAACACCTAAGGACAATGTACAAACTAAAAGAACTGGATGATCTCGAATGCCTGCCATTTCCAAATGAAGAACGAGAGTTTAGTTTGCCAGAGCTGGATTATGCCACTCTACAAAGCAAAAAAACTGTCAGTCTTAACACTGGCGACGAGATATTAGATGCTGCACCAGCTCCATTTGTTGTTGTTTCGGAAAGCAATAGCAAAGGTAAAATATTAAATGCAGATATTAACCTTAAACAATGTTTATATTGAACGACACTTTATTTGCAGGCTCAAAGTTGTCTGCTGGCAAAGATAGCGAAAAGAAGGCTCCGAACAAAATGATAGACTTGCCTAAGCGCCCAGCTAAACGTACTCGCGGTTCCATGTCGAATGAATCAATAAGTCCTTCAACCACACCACCACCAATGCAGAGTAACAAGCGTCGTCGTATTTAACAAACATTTTTGATATTGCATTAATGCTTTATTGAAAATTGTTTTTTTTTGTTAGTCGTATGTAAACCATGACCAAAACTTTTGACTTTAACATATAAATGTAAATATAAAGAACCTTTAATCTTCAAAGTCACTAGCGCCTGATTCAGTTGAAGTAGACTCATTTTGTACCTCAGTTGCCGATTTCATCGAGTCTAGCAATGATTTCAGCAAGCGCTTATTAAGATGATCAGTTTGAGTTAGCTCGCGAACAGGCTGGACTTGATGTTCGTTCTCAGCTTCCGCCGCTGGCGCTGGTGGAGTATTTACAACCAAGGCATCAATATTCTCCAAAAGTGGCATTTCTGATGATTATTGTATGATGATTTTTTCTTTTATCGTTTGTCTTATTCCTAGCTCTATAACACAGCTGCTAGGGCTACCGTAAATTTAGCTTCTTATATATATTAACAAGTCTCGTTAAAAGTGTTGTTTTTACACACCCTGGTAAAAAGCATCCCTGATCGCTTGCGCTGTGCAATTTTGAGTCCCGCTCGAATTTAATTTCAATAAGCAAATAATAATGTTTATGCCTGAGACGGAGGATATGTTGCCACGAGCCGCTCCCAGGCCAAGTGCGTCCGTACCACTGGGACATAGCGAAGGGATTATAGGGCCAACTGTTCCTGAAGTATCCATACTGTTTGGTGAACCACCGCAGCAACAGTGTCACTTACAAAAACAACAGCAGCAGCACCAACAATCGGCGTCGGCGCAACGTCCCGTAAACACTTTTGCTTCATGGAAGAAACAAATACTGCCTCGAGTCAACTTTTCTTCAGTTCTTGCTACAGAATTAGGTCCTGGGTCGCCAACAGCTACGACGTCCGTTCCTAACTGCAATGATTATAATTATCTTCCAAGGACTCGAGCCTTAAATGATGATCGAAACACGCCCCCCAGTTGTGCGAATACAGGATACACAGTTTCTGGAGCTTCGCAATATCCACAGGAAACTTACTCTACAGATCATTTGATGGCAGCATCGCGCTTGCACAGTTCCAATGTAGCAGCTACAAGAGATGTCCTCACAATTTGTGCAAGCACCCAAACTGAACAAGAGTCTTTATTACCAAGAAAGGATTCTAGTCTCGATCATAACAACTTTGCCGATAAAAAAGACATAAGGGAAGTGCTTAATTTACTTGGACTTATGCGCCAGGAACAGCAACAATTAAGACGCTTATGCGAATCCGTCGCTCAGCAGCAAGAAAAGCAACGATTGAAAAGCTCAAAGACATTCAAGGAGACAGGTTCTCAGTGTGCAATTGTGGTGGCAAATAAAAGTAAGTTCATTATACAATGGGCCATGCAACGGGTTCTAACTATTAAACCTATTTTAAAGGTAATGCTACAGTTAAGCCGGTAAAGCCTATAGTGCAGGATTACATAGTGGAAGAAGATGAGCAATCGGCGGCATATGAGGCTCCATTACGAATCACTCCACAATTTCAATCGCCACGCGTTATGCCACCGATTGCACAATCCACTGGTTACCGTGCTAACACTCCCAAAGGCAAACCGGGATTGGCGTCACCAGTTTCCAATGTGCCCACTGTGCTGCCGAAGCCCAGCACAGACAAGAGTATGGTAATGAATGAGCTGGCTTTTAAGTACCTGCCGCAGCGGAAAATTAACGAATTGATGGATGAAATGCACGTTTCGCCAAAAACAACAAACGACATTGTTGAAAACACAACGCCACTGCGCGAAATAGACAACTTTACACCGAGCCCGAGTAACATGTCCAATGCTTCTTACAAATATCTAAAAAAGTATCGCTTGCTGCCCGAAGAGCAATTAGGTTTTGATCAGCATTTATTATCAACATCACCACAGGGAATGCATAAAATGCCACGTTCGCCAGCAGTTGCATCACAACAATGCCAGGAGCAGATGCTAGACTTGGATAATATACGTAATCAGCCAAAGCTTATATAGAAAAAAATTGTTTGTATATATGTTTTAGTATGTATGTATGATTTATATGTTGTAGCTCTTGAAATAAATTCAATACGCGGATAACTTTTAAAATTTACCTGCAACTTACAGAAACAGAACCAACAGAAATTGGATTTTAATTGGGACACATAATAATAATCGTACAAATTAGCGCAAAACTAAATGCATCTCGGATGCCGATTGTAACAACACTTTCAGGCCCTGCATAAAGCCCGCACACTGAGCAAAGTCCGTGCCAAATGCAATCCTTGTGTGTACATCAAGGGCATTAGCATAGTCGGCTATTTGAATATATTGCACTATTTGATTAAGATGCTGTACCGTTGTGGCTGTGAGCTGTTAACAGAAAGTATTATGTTTTAGACAGTAATTTTTCGTATCGATATATGTATAGAAAGCTTACCCTTCCATCTCGCAAGCAATCGTAGAGATTTTCCAAGCGTTTTACAACATCTACAAATTTTCGTTTTGTGCGCTGAAAATAATTAGATGAGTTAAACTCAATTTGATGATTTGTGATTGAGACTGTAACTACTTACCGGATCATTAGTTGCGCTCAAGCACTGATTCTTTAGCTCCTCCAAAACAGTTTGCAAATAAATATATTCCTCTGGCAATGGAGGCTTCTCTTTGGGTGGCTCTGGCTGTCGTTGCTCCTGTATTGGTGCTGGTTGTTCGGTATATCCAAACGTTTGCTGTTGCTGCTGGCCTGGCCAGTATTGTTGCTGCTGATGTTGATTGGTCATCATCTGCTGTTGTTGTTGTGGAAAGCCTTGGGGATTATTATTGGCAGCTGGATTGTAATACGAAGTACCAGCCGCTGGTGGCACATTTTGATATTGATTGGGGTCCATGTAGCTATTGTGATTTTGATTCGGATCGACGCCATATAGCGGATGTAGTATTGCTGCAGTTGGCTCCGCCGATGGCTTTGGCTTCGGCTGCAAACAAACGTATTAATCGAATGAAAAATAAAAATCTCAAAATCTGATCTTACCACTCGTGAGGATTTCAAAGCTGGAGGATCATTCCACCCGGGTGGCGGAGTGGGATTACGTTGTATATTCTGCGCGAGTGGTGCTGGCGCCGCGGTCATAGGCATTGTTTCAATCGGTGCTATTCCCGGTAAGTAATTGTTTTGTGGAGCACCGATAAAAGGCGATGTTGGATTGTATTGCTGAGCCGTCGATATGGGATTTGTGTTGAATGCATTGGGACTATAGGTTTGCGGCACACTCGCAGGCTGTGCCACAGGAGCAACTGCGCCAGTAAATGGAGCTGGAACTGGGTTATACGCCAAGCCATAAGCACTGTTGCTTGGTGCTGCCACCGAAGGATCCAAAACGTATTTGGAACGCGAATGAAGACCAGATCCAGATCCAGAACTGGCTGCCAATGGCTGTCCACCCGAAGCGCTAGCATTGCTATGGGGTCGTGGCGGATGTGTTAGTGGTTCAGTTTTCATTTGAGGGGGATTGAAAATCTGCGCTGGTGGTATAGAAGCTGCCTGATAGGGCGCTGACTGGCCTACTGGTCCCTGTTGCCAGCTACCATTTATCGTTGGTGTGTTATATGGATTTAGCGGCTGTCCATACGCCGGTTTCGAGAATGAACCTCTCGGTTCCATTTGTCTCATATATCCGGTATTAGGAGCTGCAGTTGCAGGAGCTGATGGCTGAATGCGATCCACATTAACTGCATTACTGATACGCTCGCGAAGTTCATTTAGATCCTCGCTCTCGGCGTTGGCAGAGCTTAAGGTGGTTATATACTGGAGGGCAGCAGTCAGGGCACCTTGGGATGCTAGCAGTCCACTATATTCCGAAATAAAATCAGCAAACCGACCTGCAAGATCAACAGCAATTCCCTGCTGTTGCAATGATTTGGTCAGCAGCATCACCACCTCCGCAAGCTCCTGCAGTTCCGTGGTTTTGAGCTTATAGTTATTATTCTGTTGCTCCAATTGCTTCAACTGATACCAGGCGGTCACCAACTTATCAATGCTGCCGGCACAAATGTAGCAGAGCATGGCGTTTCGGGTTAACTCAATGCTGTTGGTTGCCTCATTCAATAGGCGATCGCCGAGTCTCTCGCAAATGTCCACCAACTTGCGCTCGCTGTGCTTAAGTGCCGCTACAAGAGCCTCCTTCCAGGAATCGACTGTGCAGCGATTAACAAAATCGAGCCAATCTCGTGTTACCAATGCCGAGATCACATTGGAAAGTTCGCTTTTTTGCTGCAACAAGTAACGGCTTTGTATACGCGTCAAAGTCTCTATGCCTGCAGTTGACGCTATGATAAGTGCCTCGGGTATGCGCTGCGACTCCAAACAAAGTTCCACGGCAGCTTCTGTATTGCCCGTGAGTATAGCTTCCGTAATCAAACTGTCAGTATCTATAATAGGTAAAGTGTTTTTAGTTATTTGGTAAATACATTATTTAAGAGTTTTGAAATGTTTAACTTACGATCACCGCTTGGTATTTTAAATTGAGGTTTTAGAGCTGCTGCTGTATATTCGTTTTGTGGATCGTTTGATAAACCATCTAAATTGTTTTTGTTGTCGTTTGTTTGCTGTTGATAAGAAGAAACTCTATGTTAGTTTCATGTTTATATATAAAATATATATCTAGTAATGTAATTGATTCAAGTTAAAAATGTTTTTGGTGTGCAACCGATTTCTTACCGAAATTTCGGTGCTTGAAATAATGCTTTGATCGCACTCAACTTCAGAAGAGTCGCTCTACTCAGAAAAACAAAGCACCCGAATGTTTTGGTAAGCATGAGAAATTGTCATCAGGAAAATAAACAAGCAAAGATGAACAAACCAAAGCTGATAACGCGAACTCGACACATATGTCTTAATGTTTTCTTTCAAGATAAGAGCTAAACAGAACTAACATAATGGGAACAGTGAACACATAAAGCGGAAACTCACATGCGTAAGAGTTGATATACGGGTCGTGAGAGTATCCACGTCAGATTGCGAGTTGGTTTCGTACTCCTTGACGAACTTCGCAAACTTGCCGTCAATGTCATCCTTATTGTAGCCTGAAAAATAGAAAGTTTTATTTATTTGGTTGCATTTGTTATTAATGTTTCATATTAGCTAACCCAAAAGATTGAGCATCTCCTCCTTGGG
The DNA here is from genome assembly GCA_035044465.1 of Scaptomyza tumidula. Lineage (NCBI taxonomy): Eukaryota > Metazoa > Arthropoda > Insecta > Diptera > Drosophilidae > Scaptomyza > Scaptomyza tumidula. The sequence continues at coordinate 19,466,104 of JAWNNW010000444.1, forward strand.
ATTTAGGTCAAAGTTCGCCTTTATGAAATACCAAATATAGCGGCCATGCTGATCCGTTGACTTATCCGCCCGTTGCCGGCAATAATCCGAATAGTTGTTTTCTTGCAATGACAGCTCCAATGCATTCGCACGCTCCACAAGACCTGGCTCGGTTGTCAACTGCGATACCTGCACAGTCTTTGAGTTCTCATTAAAACTTACCAGTTTGCCACCAAACTATAAAAACAGACAGCTTTACATTAAATTTGATGTACGGATAGGAGTATTAATTGAATACTTGCACCAAAGGCAACGCCACATGGTCGCTTCATCCACTTTGGAGCGCGTGTCAGATCATGATAAACAACTTGAGTTGCCTGCTGGGGAAGCGGAGCTTGCGCAAATTGATCCATGCCTGGGAACGAGTCTGCAATCTTCTCAGATGTGTGCACCAAATGATGGGTACCGCCATTTAAAGAGTAGATGGACACAGCGCCCTCTAAACTGGCACTCGCGATCAGTGCTGGATTGCGTGGACAAAATTGCACATCCGAATACCAGGATGGTGTGGTGGCCACCTCTGAAAGGATTTCACCCTCGGGTATTTTGGTGTTTGGGTTCCAGCAGTAAATTCGATTATCCTTGCCACAGGAGACCATCAAGTCGGGATCCTGTAAGCACCACGACATGCCCAAAACACCGCGATCATGTATCTGATAGGTCTTTGCCGGAGCGGTGGCATATCGTAAATCCCAAAGCTGCACAACCGGTGCCTGATCGTCCTCCGATGCCAACCAGACCTGGGTGGCAACCTCGGGATGCCATTCGATTGCGTGCCATCGAACTCGCGACTGTGTGTCTGAAAGCTTAATTATCTGCTGGCTCTTACGCAAATCCCAGATCACACAGCGTGTGCTGAACACAGATGCCAGAATGTGTTGCACTTGCCGGTTCCACGCCACATTCTTAACATCCTCCAGCGGCTGAGTTTTTGCGCCCGGATTGAGTGGACTGACAGGGTTGTTCAGGTCCCAGATATAAATCTCCGACTCCGAAGCGCACGAGGCAAGCAAATTATTCAAAAAAGGATTAAAATCCAAGCCACTAACGGCTCCAGTGTGTTTGTCCTGTCGTGCCAACAGCGACTCCTCGTTAGCCAACAGCTTTGCTGCCGAATACACATTGATATGCCCGCCTTCACAGCCACCCACAATCAAACCGTTTGGATGCGCCCCATTCATGCCATGTGGGCTCCAGATGAGCTTCTGAAATCTATTAATAGGATAGGATGATATTAGTAATTTTTTTAATTATAATTGATGCCCAACTCACTTGTAATCGCTGGCCACACTGGCTTTCAGTTCCAGATCGTAGCTTGCATCGCCAATACTCGGTGAGTATATTTCTAATGTTGCACTTCCATTCGAATCAAATTGCTGAGCTGCCGTACCGGCGGCTAGCAGAATTTGCTGCTGCTGTGCTGGCGACCAGGCAATGTTCACCGTCTTTTGTAGCTCTTTGATTTTCATTTTGCAATGCTTAAGCTGAGCTCGAAAAACAATAAGAAAGAATATTTAAGTTGTTGCTATTTAAATTTGGACATCAATTGGATTTTATATGAAATTATCACACGTCCAATTGGAGATAGCCCCGTCATCACTTTTTTTTCGGTCATTATAAACATTGGCCACATAATGCGGCACGAAATGTTGTTTGTTTTTTATTTTATACTTATTATAGCGTCACTTACACACACAGTTATTGTTTTAACAAAACCGTATATTGCAGGATTTAATGAATTTAGTACGAAAATATATCTTCTGTTTTTTTTAAGAACTATGAGCTGTGGCACAATCGAAGGTGCTATCGAAAGCAGCGAATGTGTGCGATAGGCAATCATATAAAAATATCGATGAGTCGATTGTTGTGAATGTTTGAAAAAATATTTTATTTGCGGCTCCAAAATTGAAAATTTATAAGCACCATAAAAAATGTATTATCAATCTAAATGGAAAATTGTAGTTCATAATAATGGCAAAAAATTGGGACCTGTGAATAATGGTTGATTATTTATTTCAAAAGCTGTATTAAAACAAATAAATATTTATTCACGTATTATTGTTATAATTCTGGGTATATGTGCTATGTATTTGTATTATTCTCAGCTAGTTATTTTGCGTTGGATATGGTCGTAACGCGTTGTTCGACCTTAGAAACTTTGTTGTTGATCGTCTCCAGGTTCTGAGCAAATTTCTCCTGTACAGAATGTAGCAATTCCTTATTGTTAACAAGGCTACTGGTAATAGTACCCTGTTTTTGTTCGATTTCTGCAATGATTTTAGCAAAATTGTTTGCTGCAAAAAACAAATAGAAACATAAGCTGTAGTTAACAAAGTAAATCAAAAGAGCTTTTTTTTACCATATTTGTGCAATGATTCCAAAGCCTGCATACGTTCAATTACATGCGGCAAGATTTCTACAACTGGTTCCGTACGTTTTGCTATATCATAAAGCTCGGAGATCTTTTGGTCGCGTTTAGCATCCTGTGAGCTACCGCTGGACTTTTCTGCTATTGCGTCCATTTTACCCGCCAATGATGTTAGACGCTGGTCAATGGTATCAAGTTTATCTGGTTGCAACAGTGCTGCCTTGGTACTCAAATGTCGTACAGCCTCAAGCACATTGGATGTATTGGTAACCGCTGTAAGGCGGCTAAGCTTTTCGGGCTGAGCGCCCACGGCTTTTTCCAGCTGATGCAAACGCTGCTCGAGTTGCGCCACGCGAGCTGTTGCAGCGAGCTCTGTGCCAGGTGTTGGCAACGCCGTAAGGACACCAGATTGTTTAAATTCCTCCACCTGGGCGACAAGCACTTTGACCTGCTTATCATTGGGCATTTGTTCCTTGCCCAGAACTTGCTCGAGTTTTAATGATTCTAATACTCGCTTTGCAGTGCTAATCACAGTGGCAACTGCATCGTAAGATTGCTTCTCCTCATCAGCTATCTTGCGATCGACTTGCAGTGCGGCCACTTCATTAAGCAGTTCGTTCATTTCAATCTGCAAGCGTTGGCACTTTTGTACGGGTGTTTCCTTTTCGCCCTGACCCACTAACTCGTACTCGCCGCCACGCACATCGTATCCGCGGCACAGGCGGCGTCCGATGCGATCCGTGAAATCGACATTTCCCTCAAGTGATGCGCTATTAAAGCGTTTGTAGGCGACGCTTGGTGAGATATGCATACGCTCAATTGCCTCGTTTTCGGGATCCTCCTCATAATAATCCGAGGTGTCGAGCTCCTGGTCATCGGCAGTTTCATAAACATCCGGCTGGTCATAAGCCTGTAGATGTACATAAAAAGAATGAGTGTACATTGGAAATCGACTTTCTTTTCGTGCAGACTTACAATGCCGGGTAGATTTTGAAATTTCGGGTCGGCCATTATGTTGGGCACTGCGAGACTTGGATATGGAGGACGTTTTAACTTTCTAAACTCTCAGCGGCTTGGCAAAAACTGTTGCAAACACTTTTCCAACAAAAAGTGGACAGCAAAGCTAAAACTGATGTCATAGATAAAAGTGTGACCAGTTCATAAAAATCAAAAAAGTACCAATAAAACCACAAAGCATCTGTGTTCAAGAAAAAAGTTGGAATTACGTTACTTTCAAGTTCGTCTTAAAATAATATAAGTGAAAAAGTAGTTGACAATTTACATTGTCCCTTATGCTTATTCACTAAATGAGAATATGCTATAATATTTTTAAGGAATGGGTAATTTACAGGATGTACAACACGGCCGCACTGATTTAATAGTTTAGCTGGGCTCGGTAGAGGGCAGTTGGGTTGTTACTTGGTGTGCCACTTTTTCTTTCAAATTTAAATCAGCTGCATATATATACAGAAACGATGGCCTCCTTGGATTACTGTCTATATAGTTATGGTGATCTGCCAATAGAAGTGAGTCTAACCAACAATAGAAAAAAGAAAACACTCGTGACCATAAATCAGCTGATGGCAATAATTGGATAAATGTACGATTCTTTCACACAGATTGTGCTGCATATATACAAATATTTGGGCTACACAGATCTATTAGCAGCTGGCACAACTTGTCACCGTTGGCGAAGCGCGCTATATCAAACTGAGTTTATTGAGCGAACGCGTGTCCACTTCTGCAAAGTTGTCCTTTCGGATCAGCATAGTCCAGCTGTTGATTTGATGCAATGCGAGAGACGTTTTCGACATTTTCTGTTCGAAGATGTTACGCTGGGGCACGTGCCGAAACTAATGTCATTCATTGGACAATCGGCACATTCTCTAAGCCTAGACAATGTCGACTTGAATGATAAACAATTCTACGGCATATTACGCCTGCTGCCTCATCTGCAGTGCCTCGCCGTCACCCGTTGCCTGCCATTGTTTATGTCAGCGACGTTTTTGGACACAAATACGTGTGATCTTAATGAAATATCGACGCACTTGGCCAACATACGACAGCTGACAATATGCAAGAATCAATATCTAACTGATGCTATTCTGCTCCGTCTCACTGCGCTGATGCCAAACTTGGAATTGCTCAACATGTCTGGCTGTCAAATTTCGTTTCACAATGCGATCTATCGTCGCTTTTATCCCAACGAGCCATGCACACCGAGTGAGTCTGTGCTGACCTTCAAGTACATTTTTGATGTAATCATTCAACAACGAAAGTTCCTGCGCACTCTAGACTTCTCACACACACTCATAGGGCACTCACTGCAGGCATTGTGTGATCTCAGCAAGGCTGATGATGGCAATGGCCAGCATGGGCAACTACAACTCCAGCGCCTTTATTTAGCCGGATGCGTCCAGTTGAATGTGGGAACTATTAAGAGTTTTCTTACAACGCAACCACAATTAAGTGTTTTGGATTTGTCGGGAACGATGTGTCTGAATGATGATTGTCTAGAAATGATTGTTCACACAAATCCAAAATTGCTTGATCTGAAAATAAACGCTTGTGATGGCATCACCAGTGTGGGTGCCGCCAAGTTAAGGTATTTGCCGCGCTTACGTCTGCTGGACATTTCAAATTGCAACGGCATTAATGGCAGTGGAATCATGGAGGGAGTTGCAAGCGAAGAAAATAACGTTTTGATGAATCTGAACGTTTCGTATCTTCCAATCTGCGAGGAATCAATCAAGGCAATAGCCAAAAATTTACGTGCTTTGCGTACATTACACTTAAATTACTGTGTCAATGGCGTTACGGATGAAGTTGTTCAGATTATCATCCGAGAGTTGCGCTGGCTTCGCGACCTTTCCCTCGAAAGTTGTCGTAGGGTATGTATATGAACGGATAATTTTGTAAATAATATAATATAAATGGTTTAATTTGGTAGCTCACCGACTCCGCATTGACTGGCATAAATTTATCCAAGCTGCAACTGAAAGACAATGCCTGCCCACCGTCTGTTAGCGGTATGCCTGGATCTACCGGATCTTTGCAGTCTGTAAGAATATCGTTGCGCAGCAAAGCTGAGGAGGAAATTGTGAAAGATGCTAAACGCAAGCAGGCCATGTTTGCGGCCTACGAAATGAATCTAATCAATGTGGAGGATTTCGAAGGACATAACATACAAGAGCTGCGCGGTCTTCGCTCCTTAAATCTGCGTGGCTGCAATAAAATAAGCGATGTATCCCTAAAATATGGCCTAAAGCATATAGAGCTGAATAGGCTGCTGCTCTCGAATTGCCAGCAGATATCTCTGTTGGGTATGGAGGCCCTAGTCAACAACTGTCCATCTTTGGAGATACTAGATCTATCCGATTGCTATACGATTAATGATCAAGGCATTAAGATTATTACGGAAAAGCTGAAGCGTTTGCGTTCTCTGGACATAAGCGGCTGCAGTCAGTTAACAGATCACACAATCGATGCAATCATTGTGAACTGTACCTGCTTGGAGACGCTATCCATTTATCGGTGTCGTCGCATGTACACGGATATCGAGGATCGTCTCTCAGGCGTGCACACTTTACGCAATTTGCATATGGATAATATGAATACCATCGATAATGCCGAGTTTATTCGGTTTAGGAAACGTCTGGATTGCTGATATTTTTTGGCGATTTTTGTTGTATTCGTATTATATTATTTTCAATTGTACAGTTTTCGCTAGTCATTCAACACAGACGGGTGCGGAGCCATCAAGGCTACAAATAAGATAACTTGTCCAAGCATTTGTGAATTGGTATATTCGTTTGGCTATATGCTTAGTAGCCAATTTTAAAAACTAGACATAAGTAGCTGTGATTATAGATAAAATTAAATTTTACTGTTGTGTTTCGTGAATTGTTTAATATTTATTATTGTTGTCAATGTGTCTTTAATAAAAACTAATTATGACTGTTGCAAATGGCCTTTGGTAAAAGTAAATTGATGTTTATTTTTATTTAGTAAAGTTAAGAAACATTCTATAGAATTATCAATATCATCATTCAATTCTTCATGCATACATATACATAACGACTTCTTATATTAATTTAAAAGTATCGACTAGAAAAAGATTTCAAACATGTAGCATTATCAACCATTAACTGAGTTGGTATATGAGATTAGTCATATTAAAATAAAAAATGAGAGCCTAGACTGAGTGGAATCTAGCCTCCGCCACCACCACCGCCGCCGCCCGAAAGCTCATCCTCATATTGCTTGCGGAAGCAATCGCCGACAGGGAAGAAGTCCCAGCTACGCTGTTGGTACATATTCCAAACGTACGTCTCCTGGCCGGTGTATTCCGTATCCGGTTTATTGATCAAATGCATCAGGAAGAACATGTAATTGGCTAGATTGTGCTCCTTCTGCACATGGGTATCGAAGCCATGCGGTACTATGTCAAAGAAATCCTTGCCCATGCCGCATATAAAGCAATTGGACTCCATATTATCTTTAACCGATTCCAATTGATCACGCAGCTCGCCGAATGCGTCAATAATCAAACCCTGAATAATAGCCAAAAGGATAACAATGACGAAGAAGAAGAACGTGATGTCAAATATGATGCGATAGACCTCATAGTCATCGCCATCCGGATCACCGATCTCATCACCAATACCACCACCAGCTCGAACGCCCTTGTACAAATGAAATACGAAGCAGGTCAACATATCGTGACATTTCTTGTCCACCTCCTCATCCTCCTCCTGTATGTAGAACTTGCGGAAGAAGTTGAATGCAATCACCGTGTAGATGTACACAATGATTGTGAGCAGCATGACCGTTAGTACGAGCTGTTTGCCATTGTGGGTTACCGACTGCAAGATGGTGCGCAGGGTCTTGAAGCCAACGGCCACATCCAGTAAATGGGCCGCAAAGAAGAAATTGTTGAAGTTGCCCATCACAGAGAAGCTGAAGTACCATAGAGAGTAGAGGAAAGCGTTGTCCGTAAATGTGACACCGGCCTTCCAAACCTGATAGCGCCAATCGATGTTCATGATGTACCTTAGAATGCCCGTTTCTTCGCTCTCCTGTGCCGCAAAAGCGCTTTTCTCCATACCCAACAAGTTTGAGATTGAATCAAAGTCATAGGTCTCACTGTACTTTTGGCGCACCTTCTTTTTAACGAACTTATCCCAATAGTTGACCGGAAAGCTTTTAGCCGAGATCACCAGCTTGTCCCAATGCGACTTAAAGTCATCATCCTCCGGCTGTTCAGCAATAAACAGACCATCGAATTCCAATCGTCGTGCGATCTCCTTCTCCCGCTTAAAAATTGCTAATGGCACCTTTAAGTGATAATAGGCAATTAGCATTGCTAACGACACGAGGGAGTGAAGGCATGCAGCTATGCGTAAAACGTGTTCCATATAGAAAAAGTCCTCATCCACATGTACCAGTTCCGGTATATCATCATCTTCGAAATCACCATCGCCTGAACCGTCACCTGATGCACCCAGCCCCGAACCACCAATGTCTGCGCCAGCACCTGAGCCTGAGCCTAAGATCAATTCCTCCTCACCCGAGCCATCGGATTCCTCAGCAAACGATGTTACCTTGTAGAAGAGCAGCATGAAATTGATGCTAAAGGCCAAGACCAAAGCAACATATTTCAAATTATAAAAGTTTCTCGCCAAAAAGCTAACGGCACGGTGCGTGTACTGTGAAAAGTCGATCTGATGGACAGCCGGGGTCTCCTGTGGTGCCGCCGATGACTTCTTGGCCTCCGCTTCAATGGATGCCATTGCCGCCTCCTGAGCCTTCTGTGCCTCCTGACGTTCCTGAGCTGCTTTCTTTGCTGCCTCGCCGCCCAGTAGATCAACAATCGAGATGGGTTCCTGGTGTGGTTCGCCTTCAATAAGTTCAGCAGTAGCTGCACTGCCATCTTCTGGACTCGATTCACCGCCCTCTTCAACCGAAGAGTTCGCTGGCGACTCGTGCACCACAACCTTGTACATGCCGTTCTCTTCCTTGTTTATGTCCAGCCCAAATGCCTGAACAGTTCCCGGTGGCTCCTCCAGCGGCAAAGGTGGCAAAGCCCGTCCAAATGTTTCCTCTTCGACAACCGGAAGTTCGTCCTCCTGTTCTGGGGCCGGGCCGCGCATCAAATTCAAAAGAATACCAAAGATATAACGCACCACACAGTAATGCGCGTATCCGGTGTAGTAGAACATATAAAAGATGATCTTAAAGAAACCGACAATCAACTCGGGTATCGATTTCGTTTGCATGACTCCAATTTGATGCTTAATGTTTGCTGGACTCAACATATGGACGCCAAATTTGAGGCCCTCCTTTACTGCAGTGATTGTTCTTCGAATGGGATCTCGAGCGGCACGCTCCTCTTCCTCTTCGCTCATATATGAAGTGTAGGCGGTATCGCGCTTTACATTGCCACCGCCATCATCGGTTGCCATTAGACCAGAGGCGTGCGTCATCTCAAAGATTGCGTCCTCACAGAAGTTGACAAAGGCCTCGAGTTTTTCCTTATCGCCACCCTCAGTGACAATGGAATAAAAGAAGGCACGTTTTGATTCTCGGATCTGAGGTTTCTCCCATTGCTCGATATTGGAGTCCTTGATCTCAAAGTAGACGCGTTCTATACGCTTTGAGCTTCCCAAAATTTCGATGCGACCCAGGAACGGCTCAAAGTAGTTCAATACAGAACCGGCAGTTTCCAAAAATCGCGCTAACCGGGGCTCATTGGGCATGTGTTCACTTAAATTGGTCAGCAGCACAGCTAGGTTGAAACCGATCTCCTTTGATGGCTCGTGGAAACGTTCGACGAAGGCTCTGTAATCGATTTTACCTTCGTGATTGCGTTCACAGCAAGCCAAAAGGAAATCCATTTCTTCCCTATTGATTGCAAGATAACTTTGTTATTATCTATATGTTTAAATATTTGATTTCTATTTGTACTTACGGTGTGTAGTTTTTGGACTGCTCCATTTTGTCCCTGAAATCCTTGGGTATTACCCAGCCCTCGTTCTTCATATCGATCTCATGGAAACTCGGCGACTCAATTAAGTCGGCCAATTTCAGGAACATATCGAAATACTTGAGAATCAATTCAACGTTGCTAGCCGATTCAACAAGTGTGTCCACCATTTGCTTGCCAATAGTGCCTGAAAAAAATTGGCGTTAATAATAAATCATATAAGGGACCTTACTAGCAATTTTGAGAGTCGCATAGAAGGGAAAGTTTGTATTTTTTACAATAACTTTGGTTTCACATTAGATAACTTCATAATAATAACTTTACTATAAGGAATGCATTTTTATCCGAATGCATGCAATTTACATACTTAACAAAGTTAACAAATAGGAATTAATCGAATTAAAAACATACCGTTAACAACATTACCCTCCAGCATGGATAACATCATGGTGATCATATCCTTTTGTAGATTTAGAAGCTCCTTTAGCAAATCCACTTGGCTTGAATGCTTGGAAAGCTTGTCCTGCATGTGCGAAAATAAAAATAGGAAACCGCCAACCGCATCCCACAACCTGGAATGGGCAAGGGCTTGCTGATTCAGAGTACATGGACCCTGGATGACTTCGGTGAGTGTGTTAAACACTTGACTTGCCACACCTATGGCCTTGAAAAAGTTCGCTTTACCAGCCGGATCAATAATCTCCTTACTAGAGTAGTGCCAGTAAAAGTCCATAATCGATTCCTGCAGACGCAACAGATAATCCACAGTGCATATAACCACATTAACAGTTGTCGTATTTCCTGCCTGAGTACGTAAATAGTTCTGCCATTCTATGGGAGTTCAAATTAAGACGAACATGATATAAATAAATATGTTGTATTATTGTGTAAGACATTACTTACCCAGATTATGGCCTTCACAGGTTAGTTGTATGAACCGGAAGAGAGCACATGTGAACTCGGCATCATGCATATTCTTTTCACCTGCTGCACCCTCGGAGCCGACACCAAGACCTGCACCCGCACTTGGAATATACTCTTTGTTGTTTTGTTGCAAAGTTTTGATTGGTTGGGTTTTTTTAACAACAAAATAGCGGGGAACGAGTAGGACGTATAGTATTTTCGGGATAGTGATGGCATGCGAGTATTGATTGAGTGATGGTGGGGGAAAGTAGTCGGTGTAAGGAAAAACGAAATCAATAATAGAGCTCAGAGTAATGCATGAGATAGATTGTGGTGCCAATGTGATGCAACATTATTTAATCACAACAAATTAAAAGCAGGATTTTTTTCCACAAACTCAGGATTTTATACTACTTACATGATATATCTACTTAATAGGATTAACACTCAAAGCATAACAACTTTCAGTCATTCAAAAACAACTTACCCTCGGCTTTTGTGTTCCGTTCAAAGGCATCCAAGTCGAGAACACTGCATGAGTTCATAAGTCCAGCAATAGATGTAAAGAAACCCACATCCTTCTTCTCCTTTAGATGATTGAGCATGCCCATTTGAATGTCGATGTTACCGCCTCGCAATATGGCGATGCCCAAATTGAGTGTCGTCATGACCATCTCCGAAGGTATACCTTTGGAGGCGGAAATGTGCAACAGCACCATTTCGGCAACGCCACGATTCGATAGCCGAGCCTGATGGAAGAGCAGCTTCTGTTTCTCCATTTCTTGTTCCTGTTCCGAGGGTTTTAAAGTAATATTTCAAACAATGTGTGTTTTGTTTTTTATATTTTTAAAGCAGACAGGTCAGCTGCGTTTTTAAGAAAGTTAGCAATTTCTCAATCAAATAGTTACCATTAGTTGGGACATGCGCCACTTTCAATCGAAAATGATTGATTGGAAAGCACAATTAGGTTAATTATTGATCTGATTAGTTCTGCATTTGTTAACTGTGTACTTAATAATCGCTTAACTTACATGAATACTGGTGCCTTCACCCTCTTCTCCACCTTCGCCGCCCTCACCGCCCTCATCACCGCCCTCCTCCTCTTCCTCGCCGCAAGACTTTGCCGCAATTTGGGCATACGACATATACAGAAGATCCTCTTGGAGCGCACCACTCCGCTCTGTCATAGCTCCGCGACAGAAAGTGGTCACCAATTGGGTCAATGGATCTGGCTTACCCTCTGCCTCCTCCTCGTCTTTCTTTGACTTTTCCGATTCCTCAAATGTCTGTGTAAGATCCTCAATCATAACTTCCTGTCCTACGTTTTCTTCCTGCAGCCATTGCTCATAATAGGTGCGTGCAAAAATATTGCAAGCACGATGTCTGAGAAGGAGCGTACACGAAAATCCATTTAGTACATGATAAGTGATCAAATGCAATTATTAAATGGCATGCGTTTAGTATATTATTATAATGTTAGTTTTCTTATTATGTACTTATGGTAATTAAAATACTGCAAAAGAAAAACTATTTCTTTTCAGTGTGCCAATTATTATTTTAAACACTTGAAGATCGCATTTATTAATTTATAGAAAATAAAAACACCAACCAGAACTATGACCATTTAGTTGATCGTAATAAAAAAGTATTTAATTTCATAAGTGTATTCAATGTTCTAATAGTATGTGTGTATAAGATATTAGTATTTCACATGACTACCACCTGCTCAAACGATATAGATGCTTGGCGCGTAAGCTTGAAATGATTGCCTGGCGTCGAGTGACCGAAATTTTTGAACTCCAACGTTTCGTTTTGTTCTTTTCGCCGGATGCCTATATAGAGCGTATATAATTGATAGCAAGCAAGAGCATAAAAATACATATACATTTCAAATGGTATAAAAGGGTTAAGATGACTATGGTCACACTTACTGGTATTGCGTTTTAGTACATTTTAGTGGAAAACAGGTGGTTAATGTAAAAAAAAATAGTGCGAAACGTGAAATTAAAACGAATACGTACATAGTATTAAGTCAAATAAATATATGCACCAAGTGTTAGCTAAAGCTGTGTCTGTGTAAGTATTTCTAACAACTTAAATATTTCTATTCCTATCTATTTCGTGTCGATCTTGCTAAACTTTCGCGCCATTGTTCAGGATCTACATTTGCATGTATTCAGTAAAGAGTTATATGCAGTTAATAGAAATTCGGTAATAACCTGGGTAAAGAATGTAGCGATGTTTGACGGAAACATGCGATTACAGCACGCTTCCTTTGGATCGATACAACACTCCTGTAGACATTTTTGCTCTGCTGTTGTGGATGGTCGATCTGTAATTGTTTCGTTTACCATTTCGTCAGCATATGTTCGCGAATTGTTTGTTGTTGGTTGTGTAGTTTTGAAGTACGTTGAAATGTTCGAATATTTTGTTGTTGAAAAGGTTTAAAAAATGAAAAGAAAAGTTTAAAATGTGCAAAGAATATGTACAAAAAGAGTAAATCAATTGGAAAAGATAAAAAAAGTAAAAACAAAAGAGAGATACGAGTAAACGTAGTATTTGCAATACCAAATATAAATACATTTTTTTTTCAACTTACCATGTGCAAGCCAAAAAGAACCTTTGCCATTGCCACAATTCGATCAACAGTCTCCTGCGTCTTGTCTTTACCCTTCTCATTTGCATTGGCGTTAACCTTTTCCAGCGCTTGTTCATCCACGGGCTCCTCGGTTTTACCTAATTTCGAATATAAATAGTGCTGCCAGGACATCTCATCGGAGGGGTCTAGTTTGTCGGGTAGTGTCAGTTGATTGCGTGCAAATTCGATGACATCAGTTTCGTTCATCTTCTTCAAGTATCTGTCCTTACAGTGCTGCACCAGCTCCTGTTCCCGACCCGCAAACAAATTCAGTCCGACGGGCAGAAGACGTTTCAGGCAGGCTACCATAAGACTTGCCTGCACCTCCTTGTCCTTGTCGCGTTTCTTGTCTCGGTTTTTCTTCTTCTTTTTCACTTTACCCCCCACGGCTGGCGCACCCTCGGAAATGGCCGAACGGCGCGTAGCTGTTGGCATAATTAACGCCATATTATCTATTTCGTTTGCCGATATAAAGTTCTGCTCCTCCTTCAAGAAGTATTGACTCTTTGACCATATATTGAAGATCTCTGCGACATGGTTGTAAAGCTCCTCGGCCTCAGGAATGTTATCCTTAAGCCAATGATTGCGCTGCAGGTCGACGTACTTGATGAGCAACGGGTAAAATGAGTATATGTCGCGTACGAGCAGATTCCAATCCTCTTGCAACTGAGTCTCCACTTGCGACGTATCATCAGTGGCCGACTTAATAAAGCCTCGCATGCTCTCCTCCTTGTGGAGCATGTTCTCTGTGCGCTTCTTGACGCGTTCAGCCAACGGCAGGAATGGATCCTTCAGCAGCTCTTCAGATGTGTTTATTATTATTTGCTGCGTGTAGGCCGCAATCCTTGTCATCCAGGGTGCATTATCGTTGCCAATGTTCTTCTTAATCATTTTTAGCACGTTGCGCAGAAGAGAATTCATATGATCAGCAGTAACCATTGTCACATGGTTGCCACTAGTTGGACTGACGTTATCAGGTCCCTGGGACCACCAGAAGGGCAAGTAGGCGCAGAGCAGAGGTAGTATAACGTCAATGATGTGTGGTGCATCATTATAGGTCTTATCCGACTCCACAAATTGATCCACTTCACTAAGGATCGCTTCCAAATTAGGCATACAGCTCTCCATTTTTACCATAATATCCTGTGCCTCCAGCGAGTGATCCGCAATTCGATTGAGTAACGAGTACTGATTGTGTTTGTTAAGATGTGGCTCCAAAAAGGCCACCGGGAAGCACGAGCTGTAGGCCCCCAAACACGAGCCCAACGCAGGCCGATGCCGCTCGATTTCCGTTTTCAAATACTTGCGATCATGTGTCAAAGTACCATCCGTTCCCAAATGGTATAGAGCAGCTAGGATCTTATAGGAAGCCACTTGAATCTCATCCAGTAACAGATCGCTGCCATAATCGCAAGCTGCTAGGTGGTCAAACATCGCTGTCAACACAGGCAGCACCACCTGATTAACATAACCCAATGATGTGGATGTTTTCAGATGTGTGCCGCGCAAATGGCTGTACTTTCCATCCTGTAGATTGAGAATGGTATTGCCCAGGTCGTCGGACGTTTGGTTGAAGAACGTCAACATGGACGTGCGAATGAATTCGGGACAGTTTTTGGTCAATGTCTTAGCGTCAATGGCTTTAACAAGCACTTGCAGACAGCGCACAGTAATACGTACATCGGGCCCAAAGGCGCTCAAGCGATTGCGCAAAAGGGCGGCTAGTTTGCAAAATATGGACGCAACCATTTCCTTTTCCTTGAGCGAGGCAGCACCCACGTTGTTGGTTGCCGTCGCAATGGCAATAAAATAATTGCGATGCGTCGAGAAGTACTTCTCTACCAATGGCAGCACTACTTTGGAAAAGAACTTAATATCCCGCGATGCGGTTTTAAACGAAGTACGTCGACTAAACGTTGTCGATGGTTTCAGCAGCTTCATGTTAATTGTCGCTCGGTCGAGATACTGAATGAGCTTCTCTAGCAGCGAATAGGAAAAGCGTAGCTCAACGGCTGCCTGTGTGGCGCCACCTTCTTCAACTGCGCCGCCCTTGGACGGCCTATAAATAAGTTGATAAGCACGACAGTTAAAGATAAATAAGGAGAGAGATAGAGAGTGTGTGTTTTACTTACTTGTGCAATTTGTATCCCTGATATTGCATGTATTTAAGAAATTCCTGCGAACGCTCGCGATCCTTCTTCTTCTCTTTATCGGTTAGCAAATCATAGGGCACTAATTGGGGATGAATTACACCACCACAGCCATTTAACTCTTCGTTCTTCTTTTTTGCCCATATATCATGAGAGTTTTCGGCCAAACGCTCAGCCATGTTCTGCATTTCTCTGCTGAGCGTCAAATTACTCATGTCCACAGGATGTGGGTTGTAGTTAAAAGGACTGCCCTCATTCTGAAATTCATTCTACGGTTTAGGAGCCAGAGTATTTTAAAGTCAGGAAGGCATGTGATGTACAGATAGTTCAGGCCAATTGTGTATGTGTGTTAGGGGTTTTCCATTGGAAGCAAAATAAAATTTTAAGAGGTGTTAACCAAATGTTAGGAGAGTTTCGTTAGTTAAACGTGGGTTTGAATACATACAATTTGAGGCTTTGATTGTCGTCGAGTTGAGCCCCGATGATTCAGTGGCAAATCCATTTCGGAGTGTTCGACGGTCCAACCGATGGCCAAGAGACCCTTCAGGCATTCACGGACCGGATCACGGTAACGCTCACGTTCCTGTAAAAAAATAAAACTAAATTAGCAAGATGCAAAAATAATGATTTGAAAAAAGATTAAGTGCATATGATTGTGGTTAACGATGAGAAATTATGTCCTTGATAACGAGTTGATCGAGATGATTGTTATTAATTACTACGTACGTATTCAGTGAGCATATTGTAGGGCTTTAGGCGCGGATGTTTGCGATCGTTATCTGAACGAATTTCGCCATATGTCCAGCTGCCTTCCAATCGGCGACTGGCCCAAGCATCGTGATAGTGTTCGCTGAACTTTTGAACTAACGAATTTAAATCATTGTCCAAATGTACATTGTTGGTATCTATGGGATTGGGTACGTATTGCGGCTGATCTGGTGCGCCCATTTGTCTGCCGTAGTAATCCTCGTCGGTGTTCTTCGATAAACTATAATCGGGAGGCAGGGCACAGCCGATAGCTGTTAGACAGGGCAGGGCTTTACCGAACAGTTCCGGGTCATAGTCCATGTTGCTCAGCGAGTCAAAAATGTTTGAGAACAGAAGCATTGTCAAGCGCTTCTCCTCATCTGACGATGCTCCATACGAGCCTTGGCCTTGAGTTGAGCCATAGTACTTAGCGCATCGATCGAAGTGCAGTGTGAGCAGCTAAAAAGCGAAAGAAGGTTATTTTTTATAAACACAATCTAAACCAAAATTAATTACTCAAACTTACCCTGAGTGCTACCGTCGTATATTCGGATAGCTTGGATACATCAACAGTCAACTTGCGCAAAAGCTTAAGAAGCATGGCAGGTTGCATTTGTGATGTCAATGCTACTAGAAAATCGGATACTGCCTCACGTTGGCCCTTGGTTAGCATACGGTTCTTGGACAACCTGTAGACCGTGTGCAGTGTAGCATCTAAGAGGCTCGCATAGTTCTCAGCCTCATTGTAGAACTTTGAGTGCTTTATAAGCAGTGGCAGGATTGAATTGCCAATGTAACGATTCATGGCTAGGGCCATGTCGCTTTCAGAGCCATCACTCTTATCCAAAATGGTGGCCGTACGCAGATCGGGTAAAAATGCATCTTCGAGTAATCGATAGAAGAGATCCTGCGTTTCAATGCCATACACACGTTCTAGGAATAACACTATGCTCTGCTTGTTATTGGGTAAAAGGCCTGAGGGCATATCCGATTTCGGTTTCTCCTCGCCGGGAGCAGTTTGTGTAAGTGTAAACTTTAGACTTAGTACACCTTGAAGATCTTCCAGTGGCACAAGAGATCTCAAAATAGCTCTAGCTCTCAGTGATTCGTTTTTGCCTTGCTCGATGACAGATACGTCGGGGGCACATCTGCCCAAAAGGTCAACGAGTGTACAGTAGAAGTTCAATATAGCGGCGCCGGTATCAATATAGTCCTCGTCCTCATCACCCTCAGGAAGGGGATGTGTAAAATTAAGACCGACTATAGTGCCTTCGGCTTCGTCTTGCATTTTGCAGCGATCCGAAATGCGCTCCGACATACGATTGGCCTCGACGATTGCACGGAAGAGACCTTCTCCTTCTCCTCTTAGAGCCGGTCCCAAGCATTCTGGACGACGGATAAGAAGACGAATGACAAGGTTTGCATTCTCCTCGACACTCTCGCCGTTAACCCAAACGCAATAGCGCAAAAAGTCGAGATATCTTTCACCCTCGGTTGGATCCCAGCCCAAGTCGGGGTAGCCCTTCTCTACAAGCTCGGAATTGCTTTGAAGGCCACATCTGGACAGGTAAACGGCAATCTTCTCCAAATAGTGCTCCCTAAGTGCCAGAGCTAATTCTGTGTTCTCCATTAAACTCGAATATGCCACATCCAATGGTGTGGAACCTCGCAGACTGGGCCTGGCCAATAAAATATTCGCATTATCCAGCAGAAAATCAAAATGATCAAACATGGCCTTCTGGTTTTGTCGGCCAGTACGGCAAAAGTAACACAAAAAGCGACAACAGGCAACGACCATTTCATGGGATGTGTCTTTCTCCTTCGAGGGTATTCCTTCGGCCCCCTCTGTCTGTGCGGGAGCATCGCTCTGTGCTTGTGCACGACGCCCTAGAGTATTCATCATTACGGCCATTACGTTCTCGTGAACGCGTAGTATACGTATTAAATCTGGATGCTGGAAGAATGTAGCGTTGTTGACTAATTTCCACAGCCGCTTACGCATTAGCTCCTCCTCCTCCTGACTCATTTGGACAGGCAGCAAGGCGCGTATTTGGCTTAATCCAACCCACATCTCAGCGACATCATTTCGTGCTCGATTGTTGATCACATACGTTTTCTCTAGAGCTCGCACTAGTTCGCCGACTGTATCGTATTGTCGCACAAGTAAACTAAACATTTCACGCACCAACTTTGGATTCTCTATTTGCGATTCTTCAGCCCAGCTGACAATGGTTTTAATTAGGACCTTGCGGAAAACCTCTTCAGGTGTTTTTTTCTCAGGCTCCTCTACTTCTTTGGGTCCCTCCTCTAGCTCCTTGACGGTATTTATAAAATTATATATTTTGGTTATGGGACCCGTTTTAATTTCTTCGATTGCATTACTCTCGGTACCATCCGGCTCCTGCAGCGCATTAAGCGAAACCTTTTGCATGAGAAGATCGTGGAATTCGCTTAAGCGACCGCGCAACTCAAGACCACAGGTGCAATTGTCCTGATCGTCAGCCTCAAGATTCTTAAAGCATAGAATCTGGTTCATTTGTTCTCTAGGTGGACAACGGAACTCCTTTGTTTTTTTGGCCGCAACAGCACTTGGCAAATCGGACTGTTTAATCTCGATATAACGGCGTAACTGATCGGTTTGTAGATCGCCCACGAAATCATGGGAAAACGCAATAATGCTCTCCACTCGATGGCGTAGCTGAGTATCATACAGATGGTGCAAAAGGTAGCACATTTGTAACTTGGCTCCTTCAGCCATTTTCATTGTAAGCAGACCCTTACGATGCTCGTCTTTTCCTTCTGAAAAAGTATTTGGACAAAACATATTAGATTGAGGGATGACAAATGATATTTAATAATTGTTGTATGCTTCTCTTTTTTATCCGTTCCCACCTTTCATAAAAGTGGCATCCCAAGTCTCTGGATCGACCATTACTAATAGTTTCTGTACGTCCTCATCAGTAAGGACGCCCACTAACAGTAGGCGATCCGTTAACTTGATAAGTGGCCTACAATAAAAAAATTATATCTATGGTAGCAACAAATTAATTTCTTTACATTTAAAAGAACACTTACAAAAATAAGTTTTCGTTCGTCCAACCGATCGGATCACGGTTATGCACTTGATTTATTTCGACAGCATCCTTGACAGCTTCCATGACAAATTCCCTGACTACTTCTAATGGGAACTTCGGGGAGTACAACTGATCGATGTCGGGTATCGGTTCGCTAGAAACACTTGGCATACTAGATGTTGCAATCACAGGGGGTCTGAACGGGGTTGAGTAGTTGTTTTTGTTGTTGTGGTGATCGGTTTCGGTATCGATTGATGGTGCATTGAGTGTTGGATCAGTGCAGGAGTATTGGAAATAGTAAAATGAGTAATGAGCAAACGAACAAACATTCCATACCACAGATGCATTATGTCGTTGAAATGTTTAAAGTATGTACGGTACAGTGTAGCAAAATAGGAACTTGTCTAAGGGTCATAAGAGTACTGGGGTAATTAGGCCGACTTAACTTACGTGATTTCCGTCATGCGAAGTTGGGGGCGCACAGACTCTGTGACTAGGGATCGGAGCGAGTGGCGCATTTCATCGTCAGCGTATAATTCCTTTAGTTCTGCTCCCAATGGTGTTATATACTCATTCTTGCATACCTCCATAGTGGTCGCATGCGACTCCAAATGCAAGGCGATCAGTAAATCATAAAAACCCTGACGTAAAGGCCCACTCATGTACTCTGACCGTATGGCATAAAGCAGTTGCTTTTGATCCACGTGCTGGCAGAGAGCATGAGCGGCTCGATAATTTGATTGATAGCACAATGCGGCATAGAGAGTGAGAGTATGGGCATGGAACGAGAGCAGTTTATCCATTTCGATCAACTCTAGTATGTCAATGCATCGGTCCTCTTCGGGTATATGCAGGGCAAGCATTGAGACGGGATCTTCACAAAGCATTGACCATCCGCGTATATCCGAGAGCTTAAGAGCGTGCACTTGAAGGGATGTGTTGGGAACACGGGCCCACTGATGAGGACGAAGGCATTGAACCTTCAGACGCGGTGGCGACTGAGGATTAATGTGCTTGTCACTTGTGGGCAACACGGCCGCTGATAATGGCAGAGTTGTCGGTGTTCGGCCGAGCTCAATTTGTAGGATCTCCTTACTGGTGGCCTCTACGAAAATAGCTGGAAACAGTTTGGTATCTGGTTCCATCATCCAGCGATGTGATGTTTCCTTTCCCTCGCAAGTAAAGCGAATGATGCCAGTCGCTGTATCCACAAAACAGCCCACAAACATGCCCTGTGAGGCACCCTTGCCCGAGGCATCTTGGGTCACCTCATTGAACAGTTCGTCGGCGCGTACAACGTAACAACTCTGACGATCTATACGCTCAATTGGCACCTCATAGTAATCCTCAATGTAGACAGAACCTCGTCGTACTTTGTTCTTGTTAAACTCAAGACTGTGCAGTTGATATTGGGTGGTCACCCAGCCCACATAGACATGCGTGGGATCCTGGCCGGGAAAAATACGTACACCGTAAAAGTACTCATTGATTAGTTTAAGGCACTCTGCATCAAACATCTCATTTCCGGAAGATTCCACATTAGGCTGACCCAAGTTTGAAGAGCTCAGCTGCTTAGGACCCTGGGGTACAGGGCTGGGTGGTATTTCGGCCTATATATTTTGTAATTTTAATATGATATAAAAAACTTTTATTTTCACTTACATTGTTCAGCCTCAGGGTTGGTGTCCTGGTTGTCATCTGTTGATTGACCACATTTCTGCCATGAGCGACCGTATTTCGCCGTTCCAATGAGGTGTCGGCAGTTCTTGCACCGTTTTTCTCGCGGCTCTGATCGCGTGATTTCTTTGAGAAGAACTTGAAAGGGCTGCGACCACGTTTCTTCTTATCATCCAAATCGTCACCGAGGCCATTCATGTCTAGTACGGAAGATGAGCGTTGCATCTCATCCAAAGCGGCTGTCATATCAGACTCGAAAGTTATATTACGGGTCAGAGAACCTTTGCGTGGTGGTCGATTGGGTCCACGCATCATATGCTCTGCTTCGGCTTCAGTGTGGTCATCGAAGTTGCGTGTTAATCCCTTTATGTCGTTCATATTAAATCCACCCTTCAGCATGTGATCCATATGTGCTGCATTTTGTGTTTGTTGAAGTTGGGCTGCCGCTTCTTGAGCTTCCCGCATCAGACGATATTGGCGTATCTTAATGTCTTCCCAGCGTCTCGCCTTTTCCTGCTCACTGATGAAGTCACTCATACAGGTGACAGGCAGGGAGAGACGCAGGAATTCCCAGTTCGCCTTTTCCATCGTCTCAAAAGTATTGTGCGAGATCTTTAAATGTGGCGGAGTGTCAGCGCCGCCAGGAATACGCGTGACATCGATGCGGCAATCTGGCATCTCTTCGGTATTTTCAAAGATCGGTTGATCCTTGGTATACCAATGTGTAACCGGTCGCCTCATATTTCTGTAAGTACGCAATATATTATTGATGGTCGACTTCCAATTACAAATACTTACACACAGAATGGCTCGTAGCCCTCTTGCAGGCCACAGGTCGTAAAGAACTTAAGAGAGTCCACGTCTTGCCCATAAATAAGACGAGCTTTCTGACCCACACCCAAAGTGCAGGCGGGCACAAAGCCGACGCCTTCTGCAGTGACTTCGGCAAATGTTGTCTCGCCGCCCAAAGCGTCCATAAGCAGTTCTCCATTAAGTGAAAAGCCTGTACGGGTTTTAGAGTATTTAATAAACTAGCAGTAGAAAACCATTAAGGATTATTTTTGCAAAAATATCTAATGAAAGCAGCTTTTTAATAAATTTAAAGTTCTATTCAGGACAAAATCTTTGCAGAATCATCGACCCTTGTAGAAATCAGAATTCACAAAAAAGTCGCATTGCACTAGAGAAAACAACAAAAGTCTTATTAAAAATCGTGCGTATAAGAAGATTGCTTACAATTTTCTTTGCAGTTGATATAAGTGGTTATGTTTTGGCAGAAAAAGCAGATTAAATCGATTCGGCTGTTAGCTATCATGCCAAATTTTAAAAATACATTAGTAGCCGGAATGAAACATAAACCAATACTAAGAAAATTCGCAGTATTTAGTTTCGTTGTCATTCGCAAATATTAGTTGCAATTTAAACTTAATTGCAGGCAATACAAGTTAGTAGTAATAAGCTTTTTAGATGAGCTGATGTGTCACCTTTTGCTTAGGTAGGTAGTCCTTCGATATTATGCGATGGTTAGGCATTGTGTACAAAGTAGCAAAAATCAGGTGTTAGGGCATGGGACATTTGTTGGACGTGACAAAAAAAAATTATGGTATGTATATTTATATATTTTAGGGTGATAAGAAAAGAACCATAAAGGGTTTCTTAAAATGCATAAGTTTTTGAATATATAACAAGAATCGGATTGGTGTATATGATATGACATCCCAATAAACTTATATCGACTATATTTTCAAAGCACATGGTAGAGTGTTGTCGGTCGTTGTGTGTGCGTGTATTTTTCCTCTTTTATTTGATTTAGCTTTCGTTCAGCAGGGACCCTTAAATTGAACGTTAAACGGTTGCAATATGGCTGGTTGACATTTAGTAGATATCAAAAGCACGGATTTACAAAATCTTATGGGGAAATTTACATTACAATAATCGAGCATGTATAAGCGATTCTTACTAATTGTATGATCGGCTAGATCTAAAAAGACTCCAACTATATCCCCAGGTCCACACTGTTTCCCGAAGGATTCACTGTTGCCACCGTAGACTTTTTCTTCCTAAAAAGTTGCAATAGGTTTAATGTAAAAAATCAAAGGGGTATCTATGGATCGAGGGAGATATAAGTATGTATGTTTATATGTGACCGTTGAATATGTTGTTTCTCGATTTTTTTTTTGGTTAATGATCAGATATGAGAGTACAGCTAAATTAACAAAAATAATGATTAGAGAAAAACAAAATTATTGAATAAGTAGAGAATAGTTAAACAAAATGCGTTCGATCAAAACGAAGTATATTCGAATAGTAAAACAACGTGTTGCAACGTTGAAGTGCATCTAGGGTCCTTACTGATCGTTTGCTCCTTAACATCGATGAAACAACCAATGACGTCACCAGCCTCATAGCGCACACCAAAGTGCTCAATTGTTCCGGCGTGCATTTTAGTTACCTATAATATCATGTGGGTGGGTTTGAATCTGGGTTTTTGCTAAAAGTGCACCTATTTATATAATCACATTACCCTTAACACAGACGGAGGACCTTTTAACCCAATATGCTACCGTCAAGTTTCGTACGAGCGCAACCCCTGCATACTCACATTGTGACCATCAAACGCCCAGCTGGTGTCCTCACTGCCCAACATGGCACCCGGATAGCAATCGGCACGTGCCCAACCGACCCTCATCGGACCGGCTGTGAGAACCTCAAACTCGAAATACCATTTTCCGGAGGTGACAGCATAGTTGCGCTCCACTCGATACGTACGGAATCCGGCAAACTTCAAACGCTGTGCCTCAGCCAGCAATGCCTCGGTGCCCTCTCCAGTTGGTGGATCCAGAACGTAGCCGTAGACCAGCAGGGTACGTACTGTTTCGGAAGCAGTGTCACGATTCGCTTTCTTGATCGCTTCATCGACTTTAGAATAGGGCACCAGATGTGGACTGCGATGGTTCTCCGAATCTTCGTTTAGTCCGTAGGTCCATCCTTGCTGAATTCTCTCACGTGCCCACAAATTGTGTGTATTCTCGGCCAGCTGATCAACAAGCTCCTCGAGCTTTGGCGTCAGCGTCACAGCGCTTAGATCAAGTGGTGCCGGCTTATAGCCGTTTGCCTGCATAAAGATCTCATTGGGCAGGCGGACGGGGCGAATACGTGCCGGTGGCTTGTCCATTGTTATGTAGTAACCCAATGAAATGATTGTCCTGTTAAACAAAGAAATATAGAAAGTTAAAATTGAGAAGATAATGGTAATAAAGTCCATTTATAGGCTTACTTTAATGTTTGGACCGCTAGTTGATTGTCGTAGCGCTTCTCAGCAGCTGGCAGTTTCTCGAACTGTGTGAGGCAAGGATGTATGCGATGATAGTCTTCTCGATGCTCGCCCCATGACCAGCCAGCGTCGATCTTATTCAGGGCCCACATCTCATGTATATTCTCAGCTAGCTTCTCCTTTATTTGATCAACTGAACTGGGCAGGGAAACACCTGTAGTGTCCACAGGCTTGGGCACAAACGGTGTGTCATCTTCGATAAGCCAAGGACCAGCCAATACGTTTTTGCTTAGATTTCCAAAGTAAAAGCAAGGATCTAGACTCAAAATCTGATGAGGCATCAGGCATTGTACTAGCGCCGAGAAGCCAACGGGTGGTGCATACTTCAAGCGACCATGATCACCGCCAAACAGGAAGCGACAACTCAGTTTTGAGGAGCAGCTCATCACCGGAAAGAACATTCCATCCAAGTTGAAGTCTCTAAAGCAACCGCGAACTTTGGCGCCATTAAAGGTGAAAGTAATAACTGGTACGGAGAGATCGATGGCCACACCAATAACATCACTCTTCTTAATGTATGGCTCTTCTGGCTGTGTATCCACAACAAGTGATTTCCGTCCGCCTGTCCACAGAAAAGCACCATCAAAGCCAAAGGAGTAAAGATCATCACCCACTCCATTTCCGCCCCACTTCTTGCCACCGCCGGGATACGGCACATAGCCAGATGTATTGGCCCAGCCAATGCGCAGATGCGGCATTATGTGTGTGGTTTGCTCAATATGGTCCATGGTCACTTCAAAGTACCATTTCTGGTACATGGACGATCCATCGACGCGTCCAACAAAGATATTGGGACGAATGCTAGCAACATGGTCCACGAGCAGAGTTTGTAGCAAGAGATTCTTGCCGGGCAGCAGAAAGTCACAGATGTTATTTTGCGAGGAACGCACTGCAACTCCATTACCCACACAGAGTGAGCACAGGACATCAAGAACCTTGGGATCACGTCCGTGCTTCTCTAGCAGTGAAATAATAACTTTGATGTGCTCGTCCCGCATCATGTTTAGCGCTTCCGGAGAGTCAATGAGTACACAATGCAGCACATCTAACATGCCAGATCCCTCACTGGATGCCTGTGAACCGAGGCGGGAGAATAGCCAGTTGAGACGATTGCTGTTGGCAAACTGGGCGCAATTGGTGTGGTTGCCCTTGATTATAGCTGCGAGTAGTTGATATAAGTACGTTGAGATTAGATCCCAGCTCTGTCCAGTTTCATCGCCTGCCAAAAAGCTGGCCAAAAAGCCTTGTGAGGTTATGATATTGATTTTGTCAATAGCCTCTAGTATAAGATTGAGCACGCCTTCTTCCTGGAACAGATCTTGTCGATTTCGTAAGGCACGGAAACGGTTTTGTTTCTCCTCGTGTTCTTAAAATACAAGAGATGGGTTTATTAAATACTAACTGCATTTGAACTGTCAAACTTACCCATATCGTCTTCGGGCTGCGAGAAATAATTAATTAAGTCTTCCAGACACATGACCATCTCATTAAGATTAACTTTTTGGAAAAATATTGAATGCCGACGATTTGATTGCAAGGTTTCCAAGGCGCTAAGTTGGCATATAGTTAAATAGTAAAACGTATCCAACTCGACTAACAAACGTTAAGACTTACGTTATAAACTGGGTAAAGAGACTGCTGCACTTGCGGATGACACGTGCCGTCTTTGATTCCTCCTCCTGCGAGCGCGAGAAGTCCAGGCAATCGTCCATCTTACCTTCCTCGTGCAATATCGCCTGTTTCTCTTCCACCTTGCCCACGCCCTTCTTTTTCGTTTCGTAGCTCTTGTAGCTGAGCCATAAGCTAGACTCGCAATGCTGTACTATGACGGTGGTATCACCGTACTTAATGATCGGCGAACCGATAATTTCCAAATCCTTATCCTCGAGCACTTTCTTTTCATCGTCTTTTTCTTGCCTTAGGCAGAAAGTCGTCGTTGCAATCGAGGCCTCCTCTTTCTTTACAAGAATAAGCTCGTTGCTATCGTTGACGCCCAAAT
This sequence comes from Scaptomyza tumidula, assembly GCA_035044465.1. Taxonomy (NCBI): domain Eukaryota; kingdom Metazoa; phylum Arthropoda; class Insecta; order Diptera; family Drosophilidae; genus Scaptomyza; species Scaptomyza tumidula. The sequence goes on from JAWNNW010000444.1 coordinate 19,492,018, forward strand.
AGCGTCCCGTTGTTATATGACGTATACGCATTGGATGGTACCAGTTTATAAAGCCACCCGTCCACTTGGTGCGTGCCAACTCCAGACGCCACAGAGAACGTGCTTGTGCCATAACCACGCCACCTTCGTATATGACAATGCTGTTGACAAAAGATATGTAGATATTTAGTTAAAGTGTTGGAATATAGATTCGTTACGTACTTTTGACCTGCCTCCCGTCCCCAGGTGCTAGGTATGGTCAGGCACTCGTCGCCGCCATGAAAAAAACGTAAGACATCTCCGCCAAACACATAGCCGACATATTTCATGCGTGATATACCCGTTCCGTAGGGTTGCACGGACCAGTGTGTGACATGGAAGCTGGCATTCACAATTGACTGCTCGTTCTCCTTGGTCGTGTGTAGATATCGTTCGGTGGCAACTGACACCAAAATCAAATCATCACCTACGCGAACCTTTTCACCCTCGGAACGTTGCTTGCTGGCTGGATGTACTGTCCACCAACAGGCCTCACCCTGGCTATGCTCTTGCAGACCCACATCGAAAGAGAGCTTATCATTCGACGATGATGTGGACAGACAAGCCAGATACTACAGGATAAAAGTTCACGGAATCAGTACGTTTGGTAATTTAAAACACATGGGGTCTAACTCACCATATCGCTGTTGTGATGCCTTAAAAGTATGGCGTTGCCATATAGTAGTGTCCTATGGCCAGATCCAGTGCCCTTACCCTAAGGATTTAAATAGTTATTAGTTAATGCTGCCCTATATAATCCTCGGTCAGGTTATAAGGGATAGCAGGGGTTTTATTTACTAATACAATTAATATGTCGAAGTAAAAGAATTGTAAAATATTACCAACATAATACATATTACTCCAAAGTGCTCATAACTAGCATTTAGTTGTAGTTCTAGTTAATTGGGAATGCAAGTATAATTATAACGATGGTTTTGTATAATCAAAGCTCTTTAATTGTGCGTCAATGATAGCTTATTGTTAGATGCGATAAAGTTGTGTTTGATAACTTAATCCACAAAACCGCCTTCACAAATCTTTGCAAAAAAAAAAAAAACATTTACAAAGAGAGAGAGAGAGAAAGTTACACATATAAAGTAAAAATGCTGATTGCTTAGACTAGCCAAAGCCTGCTAGACGGAGACAGAGAAGCAGAAGAAGCGCTTATTGCATTATACAAAACGTAATAAGTAGTTAAAACGACTACGTTAGTCCAAAATAGTAGGATAGAGAAAACAGCAATAGATAATAGAAATATAAAAAGAGACGATTTTTGTTTATTGAAAATGCCAAAATACCAGTAAAGAATGTTCTGTATACTTACAAGTCGACTATCCTGTAGTGTATTTTTTTTTAGAAAAATTTTGAAAATAACGAGAAATTTATAGGTTACAAATTGTGTAATATAGATATGGAAATTATAGAGCAATCATGCAAGGAAATATAAAGAGAGTGTGAGGAAAGAGGATATATATAGAAATATAGTTATAATATTTGATTGAAACCCAACCAAATTTAGAAATGATTTGATTTTTATGTAGAGTATAAGTACGTAATGTTTTGTGGGAGTTGGAATACGAATAGAAATATGCGGAAGTAGCGTACAACAACTAGTTGGGAATTTGGGGACATGACAAAAATATGGACTTATTGCACATACTAATGATAGTTAAAGTCAATTTATTGAAGACTTACGGTTTCCGATCCAGCTGCAGTCACTAGCTCCTGCAGAGCACGCACCGACAGAGCCTGTTCAATGACAAAAACGCATTGAGACAAGTCGGGTGGCACATTTTTATCGGCAATGTTTTCAAGGAAACAATGCCGATTACCAAATCCCTCAGCGGCCAAACAGACACGTTCCCCTGTTGCTGTGCAGGAGAGCGTGACCATATCTTCCTGTAAATAGTAGAAGAGAATCATATTATTAAACACACTGTTTATGTCAATTTAAAAGGCGACAGACAGATCATATTATTAATCACACTGTTTATGTCAACTTGAAAGCGACAGAAACATCATGTCAATTGGCAGCCAGTCATGATGCATGTTGCCGTCCAAATATCAATTGGCAATTGCGCCACTCCCCCCCCCCCCCACTGTATCCACCAACCCACTCACAAGCACAAATATCTTCCTGATTGACCAGTCAACCAAAAGCTATGCACACGCAATACGAGGAAACATGGCAATGTGGCAATGTGGCAACGTGGCCGATTGGGGCAACGAATCGATGAAAAGGGTTCGCTTGTATGAGGGTGTCTGTGTCGAATTTTGAGGCATCATGCCTGACCACAAGGCAGGCAACATCGATACCAACCAACAGCAACAACGACCTCGATTCGAACCTGAACTCGTTGCCAAGTCAGATGGGATTGTGGCCAGAACATTGTAGTGTGTAGTCGAAGTTAAATGAACGGTAATGGATTTCGAATCGAGCAATTTACATAATTTAAATGGAAACGAAATGACCGAATCCTGATGCAGCATCATTGCCAGCTGGCTAGCCAGCTTGAGCCTACAACTAAATATGCAAGTCTTTATATATGTATGTGTAGAATTAGAACATATAAAGTGACTTTAACGTCACATGTGTCTAGTGATAGTTTGCCAATGGAAAACTAACTTCTGACCAATAATGTTCATAATAGTTGGTCAGCCAAAGACCGAAGCAGACATTACTCTAAATTTCTAAGAATTTGCCTTAACCCTAATTTGACGGCGAACAACTAAAAGGGAAAATAAACAAGGCAAGTGCTCCCTTGGCGTAGCTGTCCTGTGAAAACAAAAACACCGATACCAGCATTTATTTCACATAAAAACAAAAAATATATATAAATCGTCAATTTATGTGGGTAAAAAGGAGCAAAAAAGGAGACACTGCCTATATTCGAAGCATATTTATTGAATTTTCTACATCAACAAAGTCTGCGGGCGGCAAGAACTTCGAAATAGATATGGTCATCATATCGAAATCGCCTGTGGGAAAAAACCCAACCCGCTTGATTCCACAACAAATTCGAATGTTTATTCATTGCAGCAAGGTGCCAATGCTGACCTCCTTGCCCCACGGGGAATGGACCTTGAAAGATTAAGGACGGTTTCGATAGCCGGAGGGTTGCCAACTGCTATTTATTTATTTCAAAGAGATATATATCTAACTAAACATATTTACACTTAATGACTGTCATTTCGGGGCGCCAGGTGTAGGCATTGATATATGTTTTGTCATTGGTGCATTTGTCAGCTGATGTGTTCATCTGGTTTTACCTCGCTTTGACCTCCCCAAAACTCAGCTTATGTATGTAAAGTGAGATAACAAATCTGCCGCAAGCTTTAAACTGTACGTGATGAAGCTGCAGTGATTGAAAGTGTGGACCTGACTTTCAAATTTATTGGCAGCCATAAAGAAAGTTAGCGGTGTGTCTGTGAACATCCGGCATCTATAAGTAAATGCAATACAATTCGTATATCCCTTTCATGGTGTCCTCACTTCTGTTCTGAGCGATGTTTGTCTGTATGAGTGTGTGTCTGTCTGTGAATGTGTGAGTGCTTTATGACATCAATTGTGTGAAATCTCCGTTATACTTTATTGAGTGAACGTAATTGATTTTGGATGTTTCAGTGATTTCTAGATGTCGCCATAAAATCAAAGTCTATATATGTGCGAGTATGTTTGTGTATTGCGCTACTTACCGTTCTCAGGAATGAAACATCATCCTGTTCGGAACCTCCTTCCGCTTCAGCCATTTTGTTGGTTAACGCAACGACTGCAGCGTCCAATCAGTGTTATATGCAATTTTATATTGTATTTCGATTATTTGTATATTTTTTTCCGGTTCCCTGATTTTTTGGCGTACAGAAAAGTGAAAAGAATTTAATCTTTAATTTTTAAAACACACATTCATTTTCATTTAAATATATATATGTATATAAATATATATATGCACATTCATTCTTTTGTCATTTCAAAAATATATTTAAATTTTTGTCAAAAATACTTGGCATGTTAACTATCTATTTATTTAGATTGCCTCTCATGAGCGCACCTATATACTGTCTCTCTATTTTATCTCTTTCTCTACACTACTCTCTCCCTCTCTCGACCCCAGTCTCTCTCACTCTCCCACTCTGCCAGTAGAAGAGGGCTCGTCTGTTGGTTTTCAAATGCGCTTTTGCCTGCCAAGTTCACACAGCTGTTTAGCCGGTTTTTTCGTTATGTTTTGCTGTCGCATTTGTGTGTGTCATTTGTCATTTTGTTGTGCATCCCAATTCGCGTGGTTTTCGCTCAATTTATGTGCGCCTCATTCAAATGTTGTGTGTATATAATAAGTATGCTTAATTGTATAAATAGTTGGATTATATTCATTTGGGATCTAGCCAAAATTACTGTGGTTTATTCTTGTTGCCAATAGATTCAGTTGGACGATATGTAGTCAAAACATGTGTATCGAAATCTTCGACATTCAGATACTAGATAAAGAATTCTCTTAAGCAAGCAGTATATAGTATATAGATTTGTACATAATTATGAAGCAAAATTTAGTTTCTCGTATTATTAAGAAGCACATATTTGTTGCACTGATCATTAATTAATTAATTATTGCTGTTTTTCGTCCTCCAGGATTGTACGAGGATCCATGGCAAAAAGTATTTTACTGTCCGAGTATTTCACTAAGACGCTCCCACTACGGCCAATCAGTAATCCAGGGTCTGATTGACACGCAATGAACGCAGCGTCCAATTTAATATACACACATACAGTTGTATTATATATGTATGTACCCGGCACTAATAGCACATCGACATCTAGTATTTGTCTAGAGATTTCAAGATTTCAAGAGATTTCATATGTGCCAACACTTTATTCGATGCTCAGTTTTTGGGAGCAGATAATTTGGTTAGCAGCACTGTCGTGTGTTTATTTTTGGTTTCAACACCGCACGAACGCGCCCCGAACAATCGACGAGCGCACACATATCCAAAAATACCACACGCAAAGCCCTGGGCAGCACAAAAATCTAGCACAGATTCGGAATTTTCTTTAAATTCATCATATTTTTTCCGTAAATTAATTGCATTTCTTATGCAATTTTCAAAATTTTTCACAAATTAAACATCACACGCGATGGAATCCACTGCGGCACGTTGAATCACGCATGGATTTTCCATGGTTTTCCATGAGTTTCGTCACATTTGTGTAAGTATATGTGCGCATATACTATATACTATATATGTATATATATTATATATACTCGAGGCTGCTGTGGGCCAACGGACCCACGTCTAACTTACTTTTCGTGTCGATATTACTCTCTAGACTGACGAGCACGGAAAAGCAGCGACTACGAAAATGCCGATTGCCAAATGCCGAGTGCCGAATACTGCGGCACGCAGCATGCGGCAGCCATTCAAAGCAAAATTTATCTCACTGCACAGTGGTTCGGATATATGCAATCAGTTAGTAAATCATATCAAACAAGAGGTACAAGGCTAGTAAGCCCAAAACCGAATGACATAAAATTATAGGACATAGGATAAGTGAGTTTAATTGAGTTTACCTAACAGTAAGTTTTTGCGCTGTGCCAAATGACAAACTTTGAAATTCTGAATGTTTCAATTATATTCCCGCCAAACTATTTTTTTAAAAGTCTTAGTACAAACATTTCTAGGCTTACAAAATGGAATAGGTCAAACAAAATTTAAGAATTCTATCTCTGTATGTTGCTCAACAATTTTCGCCCCATCATAATTCGCAGCACTTGGGCACACTGTGGCACAAAGGCAAAAGGCCATTTTCTCTCTTTCGCCGGCACAGTGGGTTGTGTGCCGGAGGATGCGAGTGGGGGGACGGGCTTGTAGTGGGCACTTGCCTTGTTGGCAGCTTGTTGCTTGTTGGCCTCTCTCAATCGCTGTAGGCTCTCTTTATATGTATGTATATATATGTACATATATTCATAAGTATATGGGCACAGAGACTTTTGCCTGGCCAAAGTGTTTGAAACAGCTGTTTTGCGTGCTCGGCAAACGTGCGTCCGAGTAAAACGAAAACAATATAAACATCTCACAATTAGAATTCTTGTCTTATTTGTAAACTTATTTTTAAGTAGTTTCCGCCATTGCATGTTGAACGGTTGCCAAGACTGAACGCCCAAGATCTTTGATATATATAGGAATTTGTAATAGATTTGGTAAAAATATATATGTCGTGTATAATATAGGATACATGTGTTTCATTCAACTTGAACTTGCCAAAAATTATCATCATTAATGAATGAATGAAATCACATTGCGTTCAAAGAAAACAGTCACTTCTAAGGTCGGATGTTCAAACTGACTGAGTCAGCACACAGCCTTTGAATTCAATTGAGATGTGTTCAGTTGGAAGTTGGCTTGATATAAGTTTCCCTTGCAAGCTTGCTTCACTGAGATTGCCAAGTGGATGTGTAATGTGAACTATTGTGCATTTCATTGCAAATCCTTTCAAGCGGGTTGACTTGGCCTGACCCACATCACACACACTATCACCAACCCATCCCAAACTGTAAAGATAAATAGTGAGCCAACTTTCAGCATAAATTAGCTATATGTGTGTGTGTCAGCCAAAGGATCTGAGTGGGTGGGGTGGGTGCAATAACCACTGCAGCGCAGCGATAAAGTGCTGCATATTAAAATCTTCTATGCCTCAAAATGAATTTTGCGAAAATACTAAACAAAAGAGTCAGACTGACTAAACAGGCTCAGAGAGCAAGGATTGGGGCTGGGGATGGGGTCTCTAGTCGTGTGTGATGCAGCTTAGCTGCTATAAAAGATTTTCCCATGCGTGTTTGCTTGGCGGACTTTGTTTCTGGCTTTTCTCATTTTTGCCGGAACGAATGCGAATGCGTAACTCCCGTTTCCAGTTGGCTAATGCAAAGATACAGCTCATAAATATAAACAAATTGCTTATGCAAGCGAAATGTAATTGCATTACGTTTGACTGGAGATTTGGCTAAAACTTGGTACTTTCTTCTAGTTTTAAGCCTGCCTCACAATCTTTTTAATTAATCAAAGCCAATTCATATTCTTGTAAAAGCTGCTTAGAGTGTGGAAATATGTTTGTTTGTATACCAATTTAAAGCTTTTAATTACACACAGTTTTTTCTTAAATAAATATTTGTTTAAATTTATCCAAGATTTAGTTAAGCTGGGTTTTTTTTTTATCTTCGCCCCATGTTTCTAAAGACTACATTTGTTTTCCATACACAAATTTTTTGTTAAACTTATGTAGTTTATTTTTAATGTTCCAAGTAATACATTATGAATTATAATTTGTTTATTTCAGATATCATAGTCATAGATGAGCTGCTTTGCAAACTATACCTACGCATTTACAGGAAAACCTGATAGGAATCATCTGGAGTTCAGATAAAAAAATTCTGTCGTGATGCAATATGTTAATCATTATCCGTCATAACGTTTAATAAAAGTAATATAATTTATTTATTTTAATTTCTTATCTTTTACATTTATACTTTTTTTTCTTTCAAATCCAAATTAAAGTTCTATTATATATTTTAAGATATATTTTATTCATCATTCAATTCAATTCAACTCAATTAACCAAGAAAGATAATATAATTAAAAAAAATTGTCTCTACTTACTTTAATTAATATTAATATTATATTCATTTAATTTTACATATACATATATATACTAATTTTATCTTTTATTATATTTATTTACTTAATTTTTTTGTTAGCAAAATAGGATAATACGCAGAATACCCGCATGGCTGGCAAAGTATTTTTAAATTTTAACTCTGTATAAAGTATTTTTAAATTTTAACTCTGTATAACAAACATTTCGTTATAAATTGATTTCAAATTTTTAAATTTTTGAAATCGCCAAATTATCGAGAAAAGCATTTGTTTTATTTTATGGTTTCTCCAGCACAGCTTTGTTTTTCAAAGGGTTTTCAATTTTTTTTTAGCTTTTTGTACTTTGTAAGTATGCAATGGTTCTTATAATTACATATCTACAAAAGTATGCAACAAATTTGTTTCTACTAAAATCAGTGCATATGGCATAGGCGGTATATTAAAGTCAGTTGTTGCTGATTCTGTGCGCCTGGTACTATGAGTCAAAAATTAGTAAAAACTCGACGGAAGCTCGGCAGTATTTTTTTCGCGATCTCATCGAGTTTTGCATATGCATATGGCATAGGCGGTATATTAAAGTCAGTTGTTGCTGATTCTGTGCGCCTGGTACTTTGAGTCAAAAATTAGCAAAAACTCGACGGAAGCTCGGCAGTATTTTTTTTCGCGATCTCATCGAGTTTTTAAGTAATTTCGACGCCAAGTACCAGGCGAACAGAATAGGCAGCAAGTGCTGACTGAACTAACACTGTAACTTAAGAAATGAATATCATAGTCAAATTAAAACGGATTGACGAGTGTTATATCATTTTGCACTCGTAAGAATGTAAACTTTTAATGCCAAAGGTCAAATAAAATTTACAATAAAATTACAAAGTAAATGGAGTCAGAGCTCAAATTATAGACAACGAATAATGCCCATCGTTACTGGAGGTGTTTCTTAAAGTGCTTGTCCAGGTCTGACCTCAATGGCTGTACGTAGGGAACGCGACTGATAATTTGCAAATTTCTGCGTCAATGGCCGTGACGATGATTATTATCCTGTACAAAAAAGTTTTCTATCGCCCTGGCAAAATGCTTTTGTTTCATGCCCTGCCGTGATTTTGACCAGCTGCAGCGAATCTCTTAGGTTTCTTCTTCGTCTTTTTTTTGTCTTTACTTGCTGGATAAAGTTTTTGGCCAAAGTGGTGTTGTACTAACAAAACTTTTCCATTTACTCGACCAGATGAACTGTTCTGCGTTCTAAGGCGAAAGCGAAAGAAGTCGCAACTAAGGGTTTTCTTTTAGGTGCGTTAATCCTTTTTACTGCGACTGCGACAGTCTCGATTTATAAATGAAGCACAATGCCTTTAGTTTTCAGTTGTTGCGAGTCTGTTGTTGAAAAGGCCATAATAAAGTTCCTGTGCATTTGGCCAGGTATTAATTGAAAAAGCATCAAAAGCAGAATGCCTTACCTCACAGCCAGCCCGTCGATGGCCGAGAATGCAGAATGTTAAGCACCAACACAACTGGCAGATTTTGCTTTTATGTACGTGGGAGGCTGGCATGCTTTATTTGGTTGTTTGGCTGTTTGGCGAAACTAATTAAGTTCAATTTAAATGAAATACGAGCTGCGATTTGGGCGCATTGAGAATGAGCATCATAAAGTCAGCGAAAGTAAAAATAATGATTCGAGTGTAGTACGCAGCGCACACACACATCACAACCCACACCTCGCATCTCATTTCCAATGGGCCGCAATCTGAAGCGAACTCGAAGAAGGTCGAGGCCAAGCGACCTCACTGGCTAGGCTGATACTGTAGCTGACGGAGCTGTTAAATTAATGCCAGCTCGTAAGTTTTACAAGGAATTCAATTTTTTGCGCCATACCAAGCAAGACGGATAGTGGATACTTTCTTGGGCGTCGCTTGCTCACACCAACATAAGCAACCCCACACCGACAATACCCACAATCAACCCAAACCCAAACTTACAACTTCAGCTCTAGCTTCCGTGCGCACACACGCTTGGCAATCTTTCAACGTCCATTGCGTTGTCTTCTTTTGGCTAGTCGGACCATTCGCATCTTTTCTGCTGCTCTTTGTTTCACAGTACTCTCGTATTATTTTCCCTCGATGAAAATTGATTCGAAAGTTTAGCCATTAAATTGTCTTTTGTCGTAATCTTACATTTTACGTCACTCACTTCGATTTCTGGTCGATGTCGGATCACAGCCAATGTCGGTGACATTCAATTGTACTTAAATAAAACACTATTTATGTTAAATATTTTTTTTTTTCATTTATTAACAGAGTTTCTTAAAAATGCAATAAGTTTTCTATGCATATTTACCACCTCCTTCAAATAAGTTTATACAATGCCTTTTTTTGTATTTAAACTATGCAGTTTTAGCAAATAAACTTATAATTATTTTGTTTTTGTTTTTTCGTTTTTGTTGAGTTTTGCTTATTGTTTCATTGTAATCTCATGCTTATTTCTGTACATTGCTTGGCTGTTTAATCTGAATTTGTAATTGAAAAACTTAAATCATCATAAAAAACATTCACAATAGTTGATTTTCTGTTTGGTTAATCATTTTTATACAAGTTTGTTTGTCTATATATGTTTGTATGTATGTTTGTGTGTACCTGTTGTATTCTAGTTACGTTGCTTGAGAATGAATTGCCATTAATCTATTTGTTTTAATTATTTGAGTGTTCAAGTCTTGTTTGTCGTTTATTTTAACATCGCTCCTTTTAACTATTATTACATATTACATATGCATACTAACAAAAGAATTTTCATTTGAGTGTGTGTTTTGCGGCCTACAAATGTACATACACCATGTATGTTTATCAAAATATTTAAATCATATACAAGGCATATTGAGATAAAAACAATTGAGTGCTGTAAATAAATATTTTCTTTGTTAACAAATCTCTTTGGCCATGGCTTAACTACAATAGAATGCACTTAAATATGTATTTGATAATAATAATATATTCGACTTGCAATAATGTAACATATTAATTAATGTTTAGTCTCATTAAGTTTCCCCCATTTGTCATATGTAAGCATTACAAACTAAATAAATATATGTATATGAAAATTATTTAAAACTCAACTTAATAATATCATATTTAATACAAATACCATATGTTTTTATACTCAACAAAAATGCATTTTCTATTATACGGGGAAGACATTGCTTTTGACATTTGTTTTGTATCAAAAATCTATTCCATTCAACACATTCAGTCAACTCTTGCTTGCACACACATTCATCCTAAATATTCGATCCAGATATATTCGTTAAGTGCAATGAGAGATAGTTATCTTTGAAAACAGCAAGATAGTATGGTATATATGTATGTAAATATATAAATATATTTGCATTCGGGAGACACTGATAGACTAATTAGTTGGTAATTCACACACTCATGGGTCACTTCTTTGACAGCTATTATTCGCCACTTACAGATAAGTATGTAAAACAAAGTTCTATAAGTGTATACGAGATGCGAAATTTAATCTACATTTATAATCTATGTACTATGTATTAATGCTTATTATTTTTTGTTCTTTTTACTTGTTTGTTTTTGTTGTTATACTTGTATGACTGTCTCTTCTTTCTATATATTTACCTGCATCTGTCCTTTTAATAGTTTATTTTTTCGAGTTTACCGTTTATTGTACAAATTAAATTTGGCATATTGATTGAGTAGGTCTAAATACGGTTATGCATTCTTCGCGCATTCCTCGCATCTTCTTTCCCAGCGCATTTGTTAATTATTTCACTTCATTTAGTACATTTCTCGCGCTGGAGATTTTCATTAGTTTGGCTTAGCTACTTATGTCTAGAATTATATATATTTAATGCTCGTTATGCAATTTTGGCAGCACTATGTTAGTATAAGCTTTACATATGTATGTATGTTTGTATGTGTGCATACATCCAAAGCCGAGCAGCAAAAAACGGTATCAAACAAAGTATCAATAATCGATTTAAAACTTTAAAGATATTCGAACTAAACTAACAATGATTTTCTCCTTTTTACACTTGCTTTGAAATGTATTTGAATTTTATTGTCTTAAGCAAAATAATTTGATAGTTTAGCAGAGAGAGAAAGGCTATGTACGGAACTTTTTATTTATTAATTACTTGAGCTTGTTACTAAGTACTTGAAACTGCCTCAAAACAATCTGATTGTTCATACATACTGTATGCATTTATATGTGTCCTACTGCTGGCCTCTTGCTGCCATTAAAGCTTCATTATAATTTTCCTCATTTTCCTGTTCAATAAACTTTTATCTCTGAACAGCAATCACAATTATTCAATAGCGGAAATCCCAGCGACACATACACACACAAGACACACTCGCAAACCCATTTAAGGCGTGACAATGTGCGGGCGTAAGGTTTGTTGCAAGGCTGCAAGGACCTGCAAAAAGCCTTTTGAATTGATAAACACATGGCGGGTGTCTGTATTGCATGTAAGGATATCCACACACACACACACAAATGATTGCATTTATCTTCTTTCCTTAATTTTACTTTCGGTTTCCCCTAGCTCTGCTCCGCTGACTTCTTGAATTCATTTCCTTTGTCTCTGTGTTTGGCTTTGCGTGCGTTAATTTCAAATATATACATTTAATTTAATTTTTAATTACATTGCTCAGTCAGTTCGTCAGTTTGTCAGTTTGTCAGTTCGTCAGCAGCTCAGCTCAGTCAACTCAAGTGGAAGCCTGCAGTTCCTATTTCGCTTACTTAGACAAGAAGCAACAAATGCTCATTTTTTATTGATGCTCAAACTCGATGCAGCAGCAATTGCGATTATCTCTGTGGCATGGTAAGGGAAAAGGGAAAGGAAGAGGAAAGGCAACGGCAGCTGCGATGCGACAGGGTAATTACAGCTCGATGAATATTAATTAACAGATACACACACACACACACATATGTACATACTCATATACATATGTACATGCGTTGACTCCTTAGGATTTGTCTAGTTTTGCCCTTGGCAAAAAAAAGGAGGTGGGTCGCAACATTAAAACCGGGAGATGAGAGAGAAAGAGAGAGAGAGAGTTAAGCGTGTATTTTAGCATTGCATTGATGTAGAGAGTACATAATAGAATTGTCATGATGTGCTCCAGCGCGCGGCTAGCAACAGAAGTTAATGGCGTCCCACAAGATGAGGCATGTCACGCTCGCTGGTCTGTGACAGGAGCAGCAGCAAATGTGCGGCAAGCACTTAAGACTGACTGAGACTCTAACTGGGAAGAGAAAGACTCGAGAGGTGGAGTGGAGTCATCATAGATCGCAATCGGAGCTGGGCGCGAAAGCCTTTGAGTCTGCACATAATGCTATGCCACATGCCACGCCCACAGCTGCTACTGAAGCTGTGGGTGGGAAACAAATTCAAATGCTGAATTGGTTCTCCCCTGCTATCTTGCTTGTCACTCGTAGCTCTGTTTTGAGTATTTTTTTTTGGTTATGATCCAGGGGTAGGGGAGTAGGGGATGCATACTAACTTCCAGGCACACCAGCAACAGGATGAGGACAAAGAAGAGGAGTGGTGTAAGGGGCAACAACTAATCGCTTGCCGTAACTTGCTGCTGCTGTCAACTGTTTCAACTTGTATATGTATATCTATTATTTTTGTTGTTGTTGTTGTTTGCCACGCCCAGTGCGCTCGGCGCAATCACGTGCCCATCGACTTGAGGCCGGAGCACGCCCCAGGGAGCTGTCAAACGGCTGCGGCTGACGCTGCTCCAGCTCCAGCTCCAGCTCCTGCTCCTACTTCTACTCCTAGTGTTCGTTCCACAGAGCTAATTTCAAAAACGTTGACCGCTTTCCGCTTTTTGGCACAAAGTTTTTGTGTTATGGCTGTTGTTGTTATTGCTGCCATCCAGCTAATTAGCAAAACGCAAATTCTCACAAACCAACAGCGAGTTGGTTATCCCCTCTCGCGTTAAACTGCTCCCTCTCGCCTGCCAATGGCCAAGCAATGAGATCGTTGCGTTTGTTATCTAAATAAACAGTCCAACATTGTTTTATGGGGAGTGAGTTTCGCATTTTTGAAATTTACATAAACTAATTCTGTAGCTGATTTGAATAAGGTAATGGGCATTCATTGTTGTTGTTGTTGCTGCTGCTTCCTGCTTTCTGTGTGTCCAGTACACGTCTGGGATACATGCATACACATACAAACATACACTCGCTGAATAGTGAGTATGAGAGAGAGAGAGAGAAAGCTTCGAAACTAGCTACGAGAAGTCGAGTCGAGTGAAGTACATTTAGTAGGTGTATATGTGTTTGTATGTATATGTTGTGTTTGTATGTATGTAGGTAGTTACCATATTGGTGAAAGACACTCAACACTCAACACACACACACACACTTAGTACCGGGGCTCTGTTGCTGTTGTTATTGCCCCAGTCTCCGCCTACAGCTATACGAGGTGTCCGTCTGCATCCGTGTAAGCGACCGAGACACCCTGCACTCCGCTACCTCCGTTAAAGGTGCTGAGTGACGCCGGGTCATAGGTGGCACTCGTTGTCATTAGCAGATTGCTGCCCAATCCCGCACTGCTCACAGGCAGATTCAGGATCTGCAGGCTGCCCATGGGCGCTGAGACGGGCACGCCCACAAGACTAGCATTTAGCAGTTGCTGTTGATGCTGTTGATGCTGCTGCTGTTTGTTGCGATTGGGATCCTTGAGGATGCCGTGCGGCTGGCGGGGAAGCGTTGATGTTACCAATGGCAGCGCCGTCGTCATGCTGCCATTGAGTGTTGTGCTCGTCGTCAGCGTTGTGGCGCTCAAATTGATCGGATGCAGATCGTGAATCATCTGCATCTGCATCGGACTACCGCTTCCGGCTGTCGTATGATGCGTCACATCAGGCGGTGGACCGCCCACAACGCCGCGCAAAATGCCGCGCCTCAATGTACCTGTTGTTGTCGTAGTACATGCGCTGCCATTACCAATCAGCGTAGCTGCTCCATTGCTGCTGGCGGCTAGCATTGCCGCCTGTGATGTCACAGTGATAGGCATCGGCTGCAGATGCGTCAATGGCAAAGGCAGCGGCAGTGGCGGAGTACTGAAATCCAATGCAGCCGGATATTCCTGCAACGAAGTGAGATGGAGATAAGAATGTGAATTAATGTTATTGTTATGGCTATTGCCTAGCCAGGCTTTAATTATGCATAGCTTCAGGCTCGAAAAAGGTTTTGAGTTTTTAATTTCCACTTTCGGTTCTTGGTCGCTCTTATCAACTGGAGTCGGCTTAACTGCAGTTAAAATGTAAAAGTTTTCTCATTTAAATATGAAAAAAAAGTAAAAAGAAAACTCAAAGAGTGAAAGAGAGAGAGAGCGAGATCTTAAGTTCAAAGCTTTCCAGCTTTTGTTATGTCAAAAGAATTTTTCAATAATGTTCTACCTGATTTTTATCTTACAAACATTCCTAAAGAACTCTTTCTGAGTAAGGACTAGCATAAGTTGTATAAAGCTAAGATTTTCTTTCTCTTTGTTAGTTCTTGACTCTAACAGTATTATAATTATAGATTTTTCAGTTTGACATGCTGCAGCAAGAATTGCAAAACGAATTTTAGACTGCTTATTTTATTTTTTACTTTTGCAATTGGTGTTGCATTGAATACTACTTGAGTGTGTGTGTTTGTAAGTAAAAGTTGTGGACAAGTTGCAAGTTTGGTAAAAATATGTCGTATTTTTGTTGCTGCTGTTGTTGCTTGTTTGCTGTTGCTGCAAGTTGCCTTAGTTAGAAATATTATCTTCTACTTCGATTGACATGACACTTTGTGTCAGTTTGAAAATTGTTTCGCTGCATGCTGCATGTCCAAACCTCTGCTCCCTCCACGCAAAAGTATTTTCACTAGTTAGACCAAGTTTACCGCCCAGCTCTACCCTCCACCCTCCACCTTCACAAGATACTACACCGGTAAAGAGTTTGGGAGTGACAACTTTTCGCAACGAAGAAGAAAAACTTCAAGTTGAACGGCGAGTTGCGTGCCTAATTGGAATATTTTAGACCAGGCCAATGCAACGGATGCACAGCCAACAAATTTTATTGAAAATTTTTGATTATCGGTGAAAGATAAGGACGTTTCCCGTCTGTCCAATTGCTAACAAACTGGAAGAGGTGTCACTAACACGTTCGCCTGTGGGACGAGTGTTTCAAAAAACATTAGCAGACACGGCAACGCATACACATTTGAAGGCACTGATTAACAAGAACTAGGAAGACAGGAGGAGAGGGAGAAGGTGGAGGCATGGGCCTGGTAGTTTAGGATAAAAGGACTTAAGTATACCAAGGCGGACATTTTGTATCAGTTTACAAAGTTAAATTGTCTTTAACGAAAACTTCGAGTCGAGTTTCGGGCTTTTGGTGTTGGCCCTGTCCAACAGCCAGCAATTTGTTGCACTAGAGAGCAACGGCAACGGCAACAGCAAAAGCAACAGTAAAACGGCATCAGCAGCATTTTGGTGGACGTAAAAAGGGTTACGAGTCTTGGGCTGACTTAAAAAACTTTTTCAGCTTGTGAGCGCTTGGCTTGTGCCACTTAAAGGGTCTTTGTTGTGTTTGTGTGTGTGGCGCATCG
The DNA here is from genome assembly GCA_035044465.1 of Scaptomyza tumidula. Lineage (NCBI taxonomy): Eukaryota > Metazoa > Arthropoda > Insecta > Diptera > Drosophilidae > Scaptomyza > Scaptomyza tumidula. The sequence goes on from JAWNNW010000444.1 coordinate 19,508,275, forward strand.
TTTCTAAGCTGGCGCTAATTCTGTCCTGTTAGACTGGGACGGAGGCCGGTTCTCATTATTGTCGTTATTGTTAAAGTTGGCTGGCAAAAGGCAGGCAAGAGTTCATTTTGCGTAAATAGAATATCAAATGTATGACTTCCCCAAGGACTACTTGGACTACACAACTGCCAACTGCCACTCTGCCTCGCGTTTACAGCCATCAAACTTTACACATTAAATCCAAAGAGAAGCGGCGCCAGGATGCCTTCAATTGGACGAGCTGGCATTCCTGCCTGCCTGTCTGCCTGCCTGCCTGCTACGAAATGAAATTATGGACACTAGCGCGAGTGTATTCGGTTATTTATTTAATCGACATCAGCTGCTCTGGGCCTTGAATTTTAAACACGCTTCCCAAGCCTACGAAGGTACACAATGCGTATGCGCAAGATTGAATAAATTGTATTAAAAATAGACGAGTTCTCGTAACTGGCCAGCTGACTTTCGAACTGGCTCCGACAGACCAGAGACAATACCAAGAGTGTGCCCCCAAAGCCCGCACACAAAACACAAAATTGAATTTCTAACTGTTTCCAAAACTCGCTCTCTACACAAAGTCATAGCCATAGTTAAGTTAGACGACGACAACGCCACTTTGCACATGCACGTAGTTCTCTTTCTCCGCTGTACACCCAACCTTGCATACTCTGCACAACTCGGAGGGATATGAACGTAGCGCATATCTAAATGGGACAGCAGCACTGCGCTCTACAGACAGCATTTAACTTATCAACTATAGTTTTTGGGTGTGATGAAGGACGGCGTAGACAGGGGTGAAAAAGTGTATGGAGGGAGGGGGGGGGGGGGGGGTGCGGTGAGTTAAACTTTATTTGTTGTTGTTGGTGTTGTCAAAACGGACATGCAGAACACAATTGGCAATAAAATACAAATTGCCGCTTAAATAGTTACATGGTTTTTGCAACTCGAAACTCCAACTGAAAACCCCAACTCGGGTCACAACTTTACACAGATAACTATGTACGTATATCTTTCTGAGACAGTCTTCAGTGTATTTGCAACAAAAACCGACTTTGCAAATCCATAAAGTTGATAGCTATAACTTGGTTGGCTGCCGACACAAAAAATAACACTTTTCAGCACTTCTTCTAATGAGACAGTCGCATTCCGCGAGACTTTCAAATTATGTATGCGCAGCGTGGACCACGCTGATGACCCAGGAGCCAATCGCAATCTGTGCTGCATAGCTAAGAGACAAATGCAGAAGAATAGAGAAAGAGATAGACGGGAAGAGGAAGAGAGAGGGGCAATCTAGTTGACGCCCAAACTTGGGAACAAGTCTGTTTTAGTATCTACGCGTTGCCTGTCACCGCAATTGTCGTTTCTTTTTCGGTTTGGTTCGATAAGCTTCGTTTCGCTTTGGTTTTGGTTTAGGTTAATGTTTGGGGGGATTGTGGACAGTTAAACGGCGTATGGATGTGAATGAATCTTTTTTGTTTTGTGTTAAGCAATCGATTGAAATTTAATTTGATTTACTACTATAAATTGTTTTTATTCATTTCGTTTTTGGTTTGTTTTGTTTGTTAGGTCCAGTCAGCCAACTCGCCGACATCTGTGCTCCAAAAAAGTAATTTACTGCTGGCAAAATGTTTTTCAAGAAACCACAGCTGACACAAAGTGTTGTCTCTCTTCCTCTTTTCGCCTGTTTCGTGATTTGTTGCCGCGTATGCTACATACACACACACACAAACACACACACACATATATATATATATATATATATATATATATATATATTTTGTAATTTTTCTAATGATGTTTATCAAATAATTCAATTTGGCTCCACAAAACATTTCTTATGTGATCGAGAAAAGGTACGCAAGGGGAATGACGGGGGATGAGAGTGTAGGCACACACACACACACACACGCGCAAACATATTGCCATTGTTGGCCAACTAAACCGAAATTGAATTTTTCTCCCTCGTTGACTAAAAACCGCAAACAAAAGGTTTGTGTCCCATGTTGAACGACTAACATGTGCAATGGCACAGTTAAGCCGGAGGAGCACCAGCTCGCCAGTCAAGAAGGAGAGCAGCAGCATCAGCTACTTTTCCTGATTCCGCAGTGAATATCTCTAGTGGCAGCTCCATCATTTAACTGTTATCCAGAGTAAACAACCAAACAGTCAACGACGACGAAGACAACAAAGCTTGAACTGAATTGAGTAACTGGCCAAATCGCATCAAGCATAAAGCCCATAAAAATGGTCAACAGCTAGGAGCATAAATATTATTACATTAGCAACTATTAGGAGCACACAAATGTTTGTGTGTGTGTATGCGTGTGTGTGTATGCGTGTGTGTGTGTGTGTGTATGTGCTACATGCAGCCCTTTGGGGATCGACAAGAGTACTACACTCTACTACTACTACAACTAACTGCACTTCGTTCGCATCTTTAATTTATACAATTATTGGCCTGGCATCCCCATAAAATGCCAGATGACAGGCGTTTGCTACAGAAGCTGATGGTGAGAGTAGGGATAGGTAGGGGTCGGGTGTCGAGTGCCAGTCGCATTGAGTGTCGTCTTAACTTGTCACATTTACACCCCTTTAGCAGCTGCAGTTGGCATGGTCGTCGCTGTCGTTGTCGTCGTCGTCGTCAGTTAAAGGCACTGATAATAAAAATACATATACGTATATCGTAGAAATATATCACCTAAAAAAAAAATGGGGACGAGGGTAATAAATTTCGAAAATTGATTTTCCCATGTTTATTGTGAATTTGTGGAATTTATATTGGGTAACCAATGCGACAAACAGTCAGAGCTTCTTCTCGCATTTCTTCGACTCTTTTGGGGTTCAGGTCAGCACAGAATGTGGCATGCCAGCCAAATCGGGTAATATCAACAAATGAGTGTGTGTGTGTGTGTGTGTGTGTGTATAAGTGGGGCCAACACTTTGGTTGCCTTGTCGCATATTTGCGAAAAACAGAATCTAACCGACACGCCCAGCAAGCAGAGAGGATCGGGAAGGAACGAAAATGTACCAAGGAGCTGCTGCTTCCTTTTATGTGAGTGATGCGGCGCAAAACTTTGTTTAATGTAATGAAGCGACGACTTATACACACACGCACACATACATACACAAAAGCGCGCTGTAGTGAAGCACATGGGATAAATGGGAGCTACGATATGGATGTCGTCATAAACGTCGTCATCTTTGTCCTTGCTGCTGTTGATGCTCTGCGCTGCGCTGCGTATGTGTAATATTAAATTGTTGCCTTGAGAAAATAATGTTTACTTTAGCAAGTACAAACAACAGCAGCAGCAGCATCAACGCAAACAACAACAATGACAACAAAGCAAATGCAGCACACACACAGATCCCCCCCTTTTGTAGCTTTACCAAGCATCCCCCAGCAACCCAGCAGTTGGTTGGCTGGCTGCAGCTTAATGCTTTTGAGTTTGTCATTTGTCTTTACAGCGTTGCATGCGGCACGCGGATTATAAAAGTCGAACCGAGTTAACTGGCAGCCATTCTGCTCAGCTCACAACATTGGCAGCTGCCAGCTGCACAGATGGCACTTTGCCTTTGCCCCATTTCCCACAAGACGCCTGATCGAATGTAAAAACTAGAGACTATATATATATGTTTGTACATGTATGTATGCCCCCTAAGCTCCCTTTCGCGTTAGTCGGTCGGTCTGTCGGTCACATTGCGCTGCAAATGCGATGCAAATGGAGTAGGATTTGCTGCCAGGCATAGCGTGCATAAAACTCCAACTAATTGCACGAACTAATCCTTGGCCGTGACTAGCCATAAGCGACACAGACAGCAATAGAGATAAAGAGAGCGACTGAAAACGCAGCTGATTACTTGAGTCGCGATATTAAGGATCAAAGAGATGCTGGCAATTAACATCACATTGCATCTAATACTAAGCCAATGTCAATGGCGATGATGGCGACTCTTAAAGAATCTCCCAGGCGTGACATTGCAAGCATAATGAAGCTAAAAAAGAGGGGAGAACTTCCTTCTAGATATAACATAAATACGACCAAGCACTTACCATTGGCGGATAGGAAAGATATCTTTCACTATTCATGTTGTAGTAGGAGCCATCTGGTGGCGGTGCTGGCGACGGGGACGGTATATAGACGCCCTTGCTGATGAGCATCTGATCGTCGCGTGTCATGTGACCAGCGGCAATGGCTGCTGCATGCCCATTGTTGTGCCGCGGATGTGGCAGTGTACAAGCATTAACTGGAATCGAAAAGAGACAGAACGTTGTTAGTCGATAAAATATGAATGTAGGTTTTCTCTAATCAAATTATTTAAGACATTCGAATGTCATAAAGTCGTAGTAGCTCATTGAAACGAATGAAGAAGCACACGTTAAGAATCATACTCCCTCATCCTTTATTGTGACTCCCACTCATTGAACTCAATTCAGCTCGCATTCATTTTTTTGTAATACAGGTAGAAATGAAGTCATGCAACGTGTCTAGTATTTACATAGTTGCAATATGGTTTGATATGATTCGCTCGGGCATGTCATTAGTTCAACTTATGACTTATGGCCAAGTCGCGGCTTTTTTTCTTGTGCTCCTGATCGTATTTTATAGCCCTGCGTTTATGCATGAATTTATGACAATTTTAATGGCTGGCCAGTGTTCCCTTGCGTTCCTCTCGCACGTACAACACATTAAGCTCTATTGATTTTTTCTTTCTTGCAACTACGCTTAAGCTTTGATTGTTGTTGTTGTTGATGTAGGAAAAAAATGCGCCTTACCGGGCTCTTGTACAAAAGCCAAAAGCCCAACCGCAGACGGCCTGCAATTTCAATTTGGTAACTGCAAATGACACATTTATAGCCGCATTTGAAAGAAGAAAACAGCCAAAAGGCATAAGACTTTTACCTCACACAAGCAAACACACACACACACACGTATACAAATGATTATAGCAAATGCACACGTATGCAGCAGCTCCATTGACTATTCGAATGTTCCACTTAAATTCATCCCTGCCAGCCACTTGCTACTTGCATCGTGCCATTTGGCACTTGGCAGGCGTGCGTGGCGCCCACGTAGGTACAACATTTTGCTGCTGCTTTTTGGTTCATTTGATGTGCAAACGTTTGGAAGTGAATAAAACGAGTGCCATTAATTGCAAGGATTGGCCAGGATCGAGCAGGTGATAAGCCGCCTAGATGTCTTGCGTTGCATGCTCACAGGTACACAGGTAGTACACACTTGTAGAAGCGATAAGCTTCGATAGACAAATCAGTTTTACATAAACGCAAACAACAACAAATCAAGTCTCTATGCTGCCTACTTGGTAAAAGAAGACAAATGATTTGGTATTTTGTCACAGCCACAGTAAGGAAAATTTCTTAAAAGAACACACATCCACTGAACCACTCAACCAACCCACACCTCGACGACTTTAACTCGCTGTCATTCGAAAAGGCGTGAAAGCCGCAAACGTAACAAATTTGTAATTTTGCAAAATAGACTTACGACACTGACACATACATATAAGTAGATACACACCCACACACAAACATGACACCAACAGTACAATAAAAGATGCAAACGTGTGGGCTTCGAGTTCCCTGAGTTCCAGCGGGTGCTCAAATGTAGGCAACAATAATTTTGTTAAGAAACTTAAAGAAGCTGCGGCTGCGGTGACACCATCAAGAACGGAGACAACAAGGAGACAAATCGAAGACTTTCACCCCGAAGCAGGAGGAGCATGACACATGCTGTAAAAAGGAAATGGAAAGCTGTAGCTCTAGCTGTAGCTGTATCTGTGCTGCTTACCGGGAGTGCCCTCATGTTCATTTTGTGGCTTGTTTACTTTGCATATATGCGTACATTGTGTATGCGTATGTTGTATATCTTGTATGTTGAACAATGTGTACTGCAAAAAACACGTATGGAAATGGTTACGGGGAAAGAAGCGGGAACTCTCTCATGAATTATTGATTTTTCGATCAGTAAACAGAGCTAGTAATACTAAATTTGAATCAGAGCTCAGCAAAAACAAAAAATTAAGCAAAAAGCCATCTTTGTACATATGTAATGTATGCGTAATTGGCTAGATCCTTGTTCATAGGTACAGTCCATATTGCTTTTTTCCTTTTATATTAATAGCAAGGCTAAAAAGTTTTTCTTGAACAAATAAATGGATTCCTGGACTTGTTCTTAAATTAATGGCTGAAAAAACCTGTTTGCAACTTGCATTTTAGCTGGCCAAGGCCTTTCAACTTGGTCAAAGCATGTCTTTTCATGGAACGTTGTTTCTGTTGTGTTGTGTGACAGTTGCAGTAAGTAAATCGGCTGTGCCGAGGCGCTAGAGGAGCAGAGAACCAGTCCATGAGGCATGTGCTCATTAACAGGGTGGCATGTTGAATAGTATCTCATTAAAAATGCTTCTCGCAGTTTGCTTTTGGCTCAAATACAAACTATAGCGAGGGGCTTATGAGGGGTGGTGAGTGGACTGTCATCGTTAAAGTGGTTGGGCGTGGACAAGAAGCGTGCTGTTGCTGTTGCTCATCTATTATTTGATCTCAACTGAGCCACCAGCAACAGCAACAGAAACGGCAGCAGCAGGTGGCGACAACTAACAACAAGAATATATGCGCGCCATTCGCGACAAATATATATGTATATATGTATATGTTTATATTATATCGTGTACATATGTATTGTATGTATCTTTTGGTGCTCTTCACCTCACGGGGGAATTATAGCCTTGGGTGCTCTTGTTTGAAATTCAGCTTCCGGCAAGCTTTTTAATTTTGATGCCTCGGGGGGATTTTTGTTTCACATCTTTTTCTTTCATTCATTCGTTTTCGTTGTTTTTTCTATGCTGCCTTGTTATGTTGTTGTTTGGGTTTTATTTTCTCGGTTTCTTTTTTTTGGATTTTTTGCTTTTTACCAAGCAGCCGCATACATAATTACGCGCACTGGAGACGTTTCTCCGTTTATCTGTGCAAGTTGTTGGTGGCAGCGACAAATGCTATCAAATGCTTTTTTGGCCTTCTCGGTGTTGGTGTTGTGGTTGTTGTTGTTACAATGGCAGCTACTTTTGAAGTATGCTCCACTTGCCAAATTCGTTGACATAAGGTAATTGTATTTTACTTTCAGCGCCAGCGCAGTCGAGGCAGAAGTGACAAGGCGACAAGACAGACAGAAGGACAACGAAGAAAAGGCCAAAAGTTTGCAGCTAATGTATTTTTATTATTTTTACGCTTTGCATTTCAAATGCAGCTGCTGGCATTGACTGTTCCAGCCCAAGCAGCAATGCTTTCAGCGCAATGTCCCTCAATGTTATTATAATAATACTGCTGCTATTGTCTTTCTTTTCTTCTTTTATTTTTAGCCTACTTACTATTCCAATTCGGTGTCCGTCCAAAAAAAAGCGAGTTATTATTATTTTTCCATTTTCATACGACTTGCTTGATGGTAATTTACTGCCTGATAGATTCATACATACAAGGTATTCTTAAATTGTGTCTGATGTTAACGCATTCTTAAATTAGTGCTGCATCCCGGAACGTGATTTGGTTTCGAGTGCTCGAAGAGTGTTAGAAAATGGAAAGGGCTGAAGATTGCGGTCGGTTCGAAAGTGGATGCACACATGACTCAATTGAAAATCAAGACTCGCAAAAACTTTGCTGCTCAATTACAATTAAGATGCGAGATGTTGCGCACTCAAATTGAATTTTCAGCTGCCGCGGCATACTTGGTTTTAGTTGCTGTTTCTGCTGCTGCTGCTACTGTTGGTGCTCTCTGTGTGCATTTTTGCCGATTTCCGTTTTCACATCGCTTTTATTTTTAGCTTTGATTGCAATCATGGCTTAAAATCAGGCAACAACTGCAGCGAGCAGACTGAGAGTGTAACTTAAAAGGGGAAAAGACGAGGAGAACGAGAAGATGCAACACGATACGGGCGACTGACGTGCTGACAGGATTCGTGGCACTCGAAACGCTGAAAGTTGGTTTGTTGTCCAAAAGTTAATTATCTAGAATGCTTTTTATGTTCTCGTTTCTTTTTTGTGTATTTTGTGTGTACTTTTTTAGCTGGACACTCATTATGTTGCTGGTGAGAGACACTGTTGATGTCTGGTTAGCCAAATCTCGACTTACCCATATTATTCGGGTATAATGCTGGCAGGGTGCCATCCTTTTGATATCTAGGTGGTGGCATGTCCGCACTCTCTACAAGATATGTCGATACCGCCTTCTTTCTCGCCTCGTCCTGCAAGCATAAGACAAAAAAAAAAATGATATAGGTTAACGTAAACAATCAGAGAAATGCAATCGTATTCGCATATCGTATTTCACGCTTTATCAGACTGCCACCGAAACTGAGACGGCAACTGAAACTGATCCTGGCAACTGAACTGGTTCGGCTAGCAAGTGTTTCCGTAATTACTCTATATTTAAGCTTTTGTTCAAGGGGAGGTGTTGAAACTTATTGTCGCGTAATTGACAGCGGCAATGACAGCGACACCTTGTTGAGGCGGCATCACGTTGCGTATACGCAATGCTGATTTATAGCACGCCCTGTAGGCTCTGTAGCTGCCAGAGTTGAGAGTTTGCAGTCAACATTAGGCCGGCAGTTTTTGTGGTTGCTTTCCCGCAACGAAGATTACGCTGGGTAATAAATGATTTTAATAATTTGAAACGATTTGTTTGCCACATCGTTGCCGCTTCTGTTTTCCTTGCCTTGGTTTGGCTTAGCTTGGCTCGGTTTGGTTCAGTTCAGTTTACTTTGGTTTGCACTCGCGCTCATCATTATCATCATCATCAGCAGGGCGTAATTAATCACGACGTCTTAGCATGCTGCTGCTTCCGGCTGGCTGCTGCCTCGTTGGCATCCAGTTCCGGCGACCCGATGTCAACAGTCCCTTCCCATAAACCCTCCCTAAACTAAGTTGCGGCGTTGAGTTGAAATTTCAAGCTCCTAGCAATAACTTAAGGCAGCCAGCCCATCATTTTTTATATATGCCAACTGCCTAAATGTTTGTTACAGTCTCTTACTTCTCTGGGATCAGACGACATTTTTGCTACCAATTCTCGTTCACAAATTGCATATTCATGCACAAAACACAACCAACAAAAAAAAATAGTTTGGTGTAAAAAAGTGTTACTGAAAACAGAGCTTGTTCGTTCGTTTTATGTATGTATTTGTGTGTAGCATATACTCACAATATATTCCGGTTGACTGCCCTCATTGGAGTAGGATTCGCTCTTCTCCGATACGCTGGACAGTGTCTCGCCGGTAACGGTGTCATTGTACGAGCTGGGCGCGTACATTTCGATGGTCGCCGTTTTGCCTGGTTGATTTGTAGTTTCCGCCACTGGATGCGACAATGTAGAGAACAGACAGACAGAAAGAGATAGAGGAGTGAGAGAGGATAGCAGTGTCACAGACACACAGCATCCAGCCAGGATGGAGCACGAAAAAAAAAGGTAGAAAGTATGCGGCGCAAATATTGAAAAGGTGTAATTGGCAGTGACATGCCGAAAATTGATTGGGCGGCGGCGGCGGCGCAATGCGCCAGTCATTTGGAACACCGCACGGGCGGAGCAAAGGGACGGATATGGTCCGGATTGTTGTTTTTGTTTTTGGTGTTATGCCATTATGCCATAGGCGTGTATGTGGGCGCGTGGGTGTGGGCATAGTTTCAGGCAATGCAAATCAAATGCAAATAGCAAAGATTGTCAAAGTGCAGAGCAAGCAAATGTTGGCCAGCAGGACAATGTGCACGAGAGATGGAGAGATGGTGGGCATTGTATTAAATTATTCACATTTTGTGCATTGCCATCGACGTCGTCATCATCGTTGTTGTTCATTTTTATGCCGACGCATTTTTGTTGATGTTGGTCAAGGGTCAAAATCAATGCCCGATGTTCAGTTCGGCGATGCGTAGTAGTTCCATTCCGTTGCATTGCGAGGCGATAGGAATGAGAGAGGCGAGACGGATGAGGTTGAGTCGAAATGCAATTAAATTTGTATATAAAATGACATTAAATGATTCATGGCACATTTTGACAAATGGCAGCGACAAAATGACCGCGCCACATGGTTAACACGTGTTTTTCCCAAAGTCAAAGCGCGGTGTTTGTGTGTGTTTGCCAGTGGTTCGTTGAGTGCATTTTGTTTTATTGGTTTGTTCCCAAATTCGCACGAATTGCAGCAGTGAGTGAAGCGATCAGGTGTTCAGGATTCAATATAAAAGAAAGAAAATATAAAAAAAAACAAATTGTTATAGATTATTTACAATATTATAAATTGAGCTTGGACTAAAAACACGTACTTTTGTTATTGTTGCTATACAAAACCCTAGTTGTGGTAGAAAATTTTGATATTCCATTAAGTATAACTATAGAAAAGGTTTTAAACAGTGATCAAGAATTGAAAAATGCATTGTGCCGAAAAGCTTTCATTCTTTTCATGTATAACATTAAATTTTTATAAAAATACGGACGAAAAAAAAAAGAATTTAATTACAATCGGGTCGTCAATCGTCGAGCGTGTCCCAACCGTCTGCTATCAGCACAATCAAGTGTTTATTGTGGGCTGTATAGTTAATTGTAAATAAAACATGTTGGCTGGGGTCGCCTTGTGGGAAATGCTATGCGAATACAATTTATAGTTTAGTGAATTAAAAACATGTTTTTTTTATGCATTTGTCACATACTTTATTCACGTTGCTGACACGTGCCAGTAACAGCAAAGCCTCAAAGCTCAAAGCCAGATAAAGAGCCGAGAGACGACGAACCACAATCAAGTTTAAAAAGGTTAAATGTGTACAAACAGAATACAAAATGTATTTAATCAATGTGTATATTAAATTAAAATGGCACCAGCAATGATATAAATAGAGATCCATTAAAAGCAATGCACAGAAAAAAAAATAAAATAAACGCTTCGAATGCCAAAGGTAAACTCGACTATGCAAACCAACCAACTTGGCTTGCCAATGTCAGGATAGACGGAATTTAAGGTTAGCAGCTGTTAGCAAGCTTATCACTGTCAAAAGTCCACATGGAATTTGGAATTGGGTTTGGGTGGGTGGTGTATTAGTATGCTTCTACCCACACGACAAATCACTAGAGTTGGGCATTGGAATGGTGGTGCCGCAGCCGCAGAAAGAGTGCTTTTGTTGTTTTTGGTCGAGTCGCCATCGCGCTGCACTTTATGCCCGGCACAGAGATTACAAATCTTGCACTTATGCCACGGACAACCCCAAAATCTGGTGCCGAGTGGACAGGCGGACAGACAGCGAGTGAACGGATTTGTTCCGCTTTTTGCACTGCTGCCAATATATTTGTTTGTATGTTAGTATGTAGATGACACAACTTAGACAGCTTTTGCGGTCGTCAGTACAGTTAATGATGTCGCTTTTGACGGTTGTACGTCTGCTTTGAAGGTTTTTCCCTTAATCTCTGCTGAACTGTATGGGAAGGCAAAAAAATAGCCTGCCAGTTATTCCCTGACTTTGCCTTTGCCTTTTTTGTCAGGATAATGCTCAGTGACAAGTTTTGGGCAAAGTTCTTCTTCATTCTTGGTTCAGTTCTTGAACTAAAGCTGACCTGCTTATTCAGTATATACAAATTGCGAACGGCGAGCGAAGAGTTTGAAGTTTAGCTAACAAAGTATAAATATATAGCATGTGGGCAGACAATTGTGGAAGCTTTCAATTTAGCAAAAGCTAACCTAAGCAGCAAACTTTTCAACTTTCGGACATTGGCGCAAAGGCGCCAAACTCTATGACAGCCTGTGTGTATGCGCTTATCTTAAGAGATTCGATGGCCAGTCCCTGGCTCCAGCACAGTCAAAGACAAAGTCAGAGCCAGAGCCAGAAACAGAGCTCGAGTAGTAGTCAATTGTTTAAGGAGTGTCAAAGTCAAGTGGTTTCCAAAGGATTTCGTTTGTTTTCTCGCTTATCGTTTATTGCTTGTGGCAACGTTAGCACAAAACTTTTCTCGAGTGTCGCATTCCCCTTCCTCAAGTTTCTCTCTACCTTACTATCTGTATCTGTATTTGTCACTGCTGGAATCAAATTCTTAGCTATTGAAATTCTTTTGGGTTTTTGCTAACACAACGAGCCATGAATATTCATATGTTATAATAACTATGCGTTAGCTGATGAACAACTTTGAAAAAAAAAACCCAATACATACATACATGTTCTTGTAATTTCTATTTTGCCATTCCCTTAACGCCCTACATATGTACGGATGAGCCGAAAGGCAATAAACATTAGAAATGGCACTTTACAGAATGGTCATAGACTCTCATACGGGAATGATATATGTTTGATTGTATGAGCGCTCCAACCAATGTCCACCGGAGTCAATGACCTAGGAAGCAGCCGAAAAGCCGAATTGCCGAACCGCCAACCAGCTGCCAACCGCAGACTTTTGGCATAGTTTATCGGGCAACGACAACTGAAACTGGCAAAAGCTTCTTAGCCATGTCCGCGTCTATGTCCGCTGTGGTACAGTTCGGATGACTTCCTTTTGGGACGGGGATGGGGACTGCGACGGGGACGGGAACTGGCGGTGGGTGATATTCTTTTCCGTCATGCGGCATTTTGACACAAAAGCGCAAATGCACATTAAAAATGCATATCTAAAGGGCCAACACAACAAACAGCAAGCAGCAGCCCACAAGTCAAGTTTTTGCTAGCGAAAACTTAAAATATGCACAGATATCTTCAGGCTGAAAGCTGTCCAGTAGTCTATACCCATCCTCCCTTTTTCACCCTTTTTCCTTGTCCTTCTACCCATTCCACATTGTGCTTTTAGCAACCGCTGTCATTCTGCCCAACGAACGCACCAGTTTCCCTGACAACTCCTTTATAGCCAAAAAAAAAAAAAGAAGTGCTTTTGGGCATTGTCAGTTATCGGCTTATGGAAACGGCGCAGTGGCAGCCAAAACGAGCCGAACATTGTCATAAAAAATGTTGTTGGAGAGACAATTTTTTATTATTATTCTCAGTTAAAGCAACTAAAGGAGCTGTAGCGTGCAGCCTCCTGGCTCGCATAACAGTTCTTGTAACAGGCGGCTGTTAAGACTGAAATATGCATTTCTTTTGTCGTACTGGGCCTGGGAGAGAGGTTGGAAGATGGTACGTTTTTTGGTGCTTGCATCCCATATTCAAGCGCGTCGTTTGTTCAAACACAACTATGCAATTCGGACTAAAAAAATAAGAGAGAAATTGCCAGTACTTGTACATGTACTTATACCTATTCCCGTATTCCGTCTCCTCTACCTCACGTATAGTAAGAAAAACTGAATTCTAAGAAAAAATATATCTTATTTATGACTTGCGGCTGTGTTTTATGCTTTGCTAGAGGAAGGAGTGCCTCGCTTCGCGCTCATAATGTCAAAAATTTTGCGGCGGCTGACAAAAGCGGCAGCTACAGATCCCACAGATGTTGCTGTTGAGGGTGTTCTTCAAGAAGTCGAACTTCATTAAATGAAGTACGAACAGAAAACCAGGATAGAATGGAATAATGCATAGTCATGATGCTCGAACAAATTCGCTAATCTCTTCTGTAATTTATTGTATTGGATTTATATAAGAAGGAGATTCTTCATACTTGATTCGGAACTTGATCTCGTATATTCAATGCGACCCATTAAGCCGTCAAAAGTTAAACTGGCAAACGAAAAAGTCAGATAAGTTAACCAACTCATAAGTCAAATGTTTGCCGAAAGTACGACTCGTATATATGAGCATACATTACAGATGCAAATATGCAACGAAGCATATACATGTACATGTATTTTGGTATGTGTATGCACAATTGTGCAAACTGTTGCCAAGGACAGATTGCAGTTGGAATGCTGATTTCTGTAAGGGGGGGGGAGTGGGTGAGTCATATTGAGAATTTTCTCATCTGGCTCACGTACAGAATGCGTATGCATAATTTTGGGTGCGCTGCATTGGGAAATTGGGTCTGATTGAGAAAATGCTTCCTGTTCTCTGCTGCTTTTGGTCTCTGCGTGTCAAACCACTAAATTTGGCTCAATGAAAAATAATTTGGTTAGCACACGCTTGGCCAAAATGTTGGCTCATCCCTGGCCAAAGAATTTTTATGTCCTGGCATTCGTTTGAAGCATTTCAAATTGTTCGCCTAGTTTTGCGCTAACACTTTCTGCACGTTCTCGTTCTGCTTTCTAGTTTGGCTTCTTGAGACCTGACTTGCCAAGAAATGTCTGCAATTTTCTGTCAGTCGGTCGGTCGGTTAGACAACAGAGGAGTAGATGAAAGAATTGGTCATATTTATATTTTACTCGCTTGGCCTGTTGAAATATAATTCCATATTAATAAACAATCTCCCAGCATCAGCAGCAAATTGAGAGACTGGCAGCCAGGCAGTCACTGCAGGACTCGGAGCAGGACACGTGCTCTATGCTCTGTTCTGAATGCTATCTACCGTCTACTGTCTGCTGAATGTCTGTCTAGTGTCTATAGATGGAGAACAAGAAATCTGATTTCCGAAAGATTGTGCGTTTTGCTAAGAAAACGATGCACATTTGTCTTCGCCAACGGGGCAAACTGGGCAACCGGACGGGGTGTCTGCCAACGTCGTTGTTCAATAAACAGTTGCACTTGGCATGGCCCCGGGTCGTCTGTGCTGCTGTCCTCTGCCAGGATGCATCATTATTTTCTGTCATCATTATATTCTTGTTGACTGCTCAGAGCGGTTTGCTTTTTATTTTGTTCTTTTGCACTTTTGCCTTTTGCCCTTGTTGTTTTCTCGCCACGCTCGAGTCTGGTTTTTCTCGCGGAAATTACAAGAAACACATATTGCGTATATACGATATGCACACAGATATATAAGCATTTATTCCTGTTTGCAATGTACGCTGCATTCTCTTTCCACCTTTGTACTTGCATATATCTATAAATATATATATCATCTATGTAGATGCAGGAAATTGTTTAGTGAGCATCATAAAGTGAGCAGCTACCACGTCGACGTCTCTGTCTTTGTCTATGTCCATTGGGAGCATCGGAAGTTGCACAACGCGTTTGCTTCCTGTGGTTTTGCGGAAGTGGTGCGAGAGCCATGAAGTGGCAGCTGCTCGACTTACTGAGTCAAAGATAACACTAAGGATAAGAGTCTTTTCATAAATTAAAAGCTAAATTTAAATCGGCAAATGTCTTAATAAATTTATATATCTAGAATGAAAATGAGATATTCTAACTTAACACAGCAATAAAATGCAATATTAAGAAAAATAATAATAATTAAAAAAATAATGACAACGAACCTTTTTTGCGACGCTGATGCACAAAAAACCATGCAACGAGCGCGGCATTGACCAAAAGAAATCCGAATGCTGCCAGCGATATGGCAATTATTACCAGATTCGGTGTATTGCTGGAATTCTCCGTTAACTCGGCTGGCATCATTTCAAGTCCTGCTCCATGACGATGTCGTGCCAAATAAACCCAACGAAAAATCAAACGAAACAAATCGAATCGAATCGAAACGACATCATGAAAATAAAAACATAAAAATATGGTTGAAAAAATAAAACAATAAATAAATTCGAATCGAAACTAAATGAGAAAGTGTAATAAAAATGACGCATCATGGCTATGAGGCAGCTCGCAGCACGGTGTCCTACTTCAATTTCACATTCACCAGCTAAAGCTGAATGTGTGTTTCTGAGTAGGAAACCGAAATGCAAAAAGTGACGCAAATCACGTAGCCATGGAGTCACAATGGCGAGCGCGAACTCGCTCTCGGATGCGACTACGAATGCGAAACTCAACATGCTCAACATGTGACATGAGGCAAATGAAATTAGCGACGCGCCTGATGCTGGACCACACGATACGTGCGGCTTCAGCAGGAACAGAGACTAAAAGGCAACTACTACTAGGCTAGGTGAGAGTTGGTTGGCTTATAAATTCAAATTATACGATGCTGAACTGTGACTTAAAAAGCCGCAGGAAGAACTATAGCAACAATAACAACAACCGCGTGTTGTGTTCCACTGCGATAATGTGTACCTCGCTTTAGACGCTTCTCGTTGCGCTTGTGGAGGCAGCAGCCGATAACAAAGACGTTGAGTAACACAACTGTAATGCCCGAGGCCACGCCGACCAGCAGCATGCCCGATGTACCGCCCAGCGGCGTCTGGCTAGTAGTTGGTGGTCCTCCACCCAAAGAGGATGCCGGCTGCGAGGGAGGTGGCGCTTCTGCTGGTTTATGTGTATCCAATTTCAAATTAGTGCAGCAGTCGACCAGGAGACAGAAATGAAGTGAGAAAGATCATTGAGTAGTGGAGTAGACATCAGCAGTTGTAGTCCATAAATGCCGAAATGGTGGCACGTATATATTAATGGGAAAGCAGGTAGAATCAGCCAGGTAGCGCCAGGTAAACAAACCGGCCGCAGTGATGGCTAATTTAAATATATAACGCGGTGCGCGAACTTAACTCTGTGCTTACCTTTGGTTTGTGCACGCGTCAAATCCGGCAGATAGGGGCTCTGGCCCAACTCATTCCAGGCCATGACTGAAAACAGATACAGCGTATTCATCCGCAGACCGCCGATGGTCAGCTTGTGACTGTTGGGCAGCCCATCAATGTATTTGTACTGCTCGCGGTCAGCCATGCTGCAACGAAAGAGAGAAACGAGGAATTTCTCGGCGCATGAGAAGAAGTTGAGGTTGTAACAGAGTGGGAGAAGGGGTAGAGTGAGTTGAGGTACTTGCTGCATACTTCTGGCTGCGCAATTTAATTAGTGCGCGTGACATTTGCCGTAATTGCAGTGGAATGAACTTGAGCATGCAAATGGAGATGGTTCGTGTTGGGGTGTTCAGGAAGAGGATAGGGTTACGTACCGATATCGCACTCTGTAAGAGGCCTTAAGACCACCATCGAAACCTGGTGTCCACGCCACTGTCACCGTATCATGGGTGATATTCAGTATATTGAGACTGAGAGGCGGTTCTGGTGGGGACGTAATGTCCAGACGTACAGTTTCGACATCCTCGCCGAGGTCATTGCGGGCAATGCACTCGTAAGCTCCGTAGTCGGCGGGCGCCACCTTTTCAACAATCAATGTGGACTCGTAGGTTAGTGAGTCAATCTTGCGCTCCTCCACATCGTACTTAAACGTATGGTTAATGGGCAGATCTTTGCTCTCCTGACGCCAAATAAACTGTGGCTTCGGTGATGCCTGAGCTCGACACGGCAGCCTTCCTCGCTCACCAGTTCCACTCGCTGCTCGCAGCATTGTCGGCGACTTGGCGATCTCCGGAGCAACTGCAAGAAGAACACCAAAGAAAATAGAGTAGATTTAAGTGTTAGAAAAAAATTTCTTATATCAACACTTACACTTGACTATGAGAAGAACGTCTCGATTGGTGGGATTGGCAACGTGATTGTCGGCAACGCAACGAAAGTTGCCAACATCATCGCGCTGTGCGTTCTTTATGTGCAGGTAGGCAGTTCCGTTGGTGAAGGTCGTTGTGGTTTTCTCTTTCATATCGTAGCCAACACGCTCCCACTTGACATGGTCGATCTCGAGAGGCTTACCTTCTACACTGCAGGAGAGCATTGCATCCTCGCCGGGATTCACAATGATATTCTCTGAAAAGGACTTGATAGTGGTGCCATCTATGCACACAGAGAATGCAGCTGCTTAGTTAAATCTTTAGGGTGTATTAAACGCACTTAGTCTACTTACATTCGACAACAACAGTTATGTTAATGGTCGCCTTGCCCTGAGAGTTGCTAGCAGTGCATGAGTAGACTCCAGAATCCTCGCGATGTAGCTTGGTAAAGTTAAGAACTGCACCATCCGCAAAGATGCGATGCTCACCGGCTGAGAC
This sequence comes from Scaptomyza tumidula, assembly GCA_035044465.1. Classification (NCBI taxonomy): domain Eukaryota; kingdom Metazoa; phylum Arthropoda; class Insecta; order Diptera; family Drosophilidae; genus Scaptomyza; species Scaptomyza tumidula. The sequence goes on from JAWNNW010000444.1 coordinate 19,526,157, forward strand.
GCTGCCACCAGTATCCTGTGGAATGGTCATACCATTCTTTGTCCACGTGTAGTTAATGAACTCAGGATTCGCATTCGCCTGGAGCGGCACATGTAAGGACTCGCCCTCCAAACCCACTGATGTAGATGATGGCGGCGGCACAAACTTGGGACGGTCTAAGAGAGGTAGAGACAGAATGAGGGAGGAGGAAAAAAAGAGGACATATGAAATTGCAATTGAAATTCCAATTCAAATTTTTAATTGAGAACTGAGACTCAGACAGGGTTTAATTGCTCAATTAGTAGCCAGACGAATGAACAGACGAACAGATGAACTACTTACACAGCACATTTAGGCTTGTTGCCTCGTGGACGCTGCGCTGCAATGCCTCGTTGGCGCTTTGGCAAGTGTAGACCACACCGTTCATTTCCTGGGTGATGTTTAGCCTGAATTCGAGCGTGGAGACCATGCCGCCCCACAGACCTGGCTTCGACGTATTATTAATGCCTGTGGTAGACACAAATTCAGCAGAGAGAGTGGAAGAGAGTTAGAGAAAGACAGAGATGAAAAGAAAGGAAAAGAGAGAGGAATTTAAGGGCGTGATTTTATATTTTACTGAACTGGACGTTGGCTGAGTTTGGCCGGTTGACTGACTTAGTGGCTGGCAACCAAACCGAACCGAATCAAACCGGATGTTGTCGTGAAAACGCCTTAAAAAATGCACCGACTATGGATGCAGCTGCCATTTTGACAACGGCGCCGCCAAGTCCATGTCTGCTCCGCCAGCTGGGCAAAGTTCCAATTCTATGGCGCTTACGTACGTACCTTCAATGGATATGCCATCCTTCCACCAGGATAGCTTTGCCGGCGGATTGCTCGAGCTCGAGTCACAAATGATGGTTGCCTCCATCCCAGGTCGCAGTTCTTCCGGTTCAATGCGTATTTTTACCGTCTCTGGCGCAACTGTAAGCACACAAATACACGATAGGCAGTCGGATAATAATGGCATGAGCTGTGTCCTCAACGACTGCTTAGGTATCAACATCAACTGGGGCAACTACTTACAGTGCACGCTCAGCGTAGTGGACTCAAAAAGCGGTATTTCTGTGGCGCTGTTCGAGGCTTCGCAACGGTATTGAGCCTGGTTGTCGGTGACGTTGGCCAGAATAGTTATTTCAGCTGAAACGGATTTGTCTGCGGCCCGAATAACGGAGTTGATCTGGAAAAGAAGTAAAAACAGGCAAAGGGTAAATACAAACACATAATTACCTGAGCAAAAAAAAAAAAAATGGATTAAAAATCGTTCTAGTCATTTTAAACTGTCATATATTTCACTGTCCATTTAAACGCATAGTTGATGAGTCGAGTCATCAAATAAGAATTTACTATGTCTTATGTATTCGAAAATATCTGCTTGAATGGTTGGCACTGCTTGTAAGAAAGTAAAGCAACCGTCTGCTTGGGTATAACACACACTTTGAAACGGTGGAGTGAGAAGTGTGCTTTGGGACAAAACAACTGCCGGCAATGTGCTGCATATGCAAAAAGAGATAGCTAAGAGCAGCAGCTGGCGGACGAAGCCAGTCGCACAAAACACAGCGCATTTTAATTTTGTTGTTGATAAAATATCATTTAATCTGCGCGCACAGATGAGCACTTGCGCCCAGGAGCCCCAAGGCAAAGGCTGGCATAGAGCGAGTAACGGGAGTAGTGTTGGAGGCGGATAGAAAGCAACCGCAAACGACGGCGATAAAGATGGCTGGATAGCACGGCGTGTAGCAGTTGCTCGTTTCCGTTCCTGTGACACAAACCAGCAGCAGTGGTGGCCACTTGGCATTTGTTGTATATCAACTTACCAGCTGCTGCAGCAGTGGCAACATCAGTAACAGCAGCGACAGGAAGTTGCCCCCATAAGTATGCAACAGAAACAAAAACAGCAACAGCAACTGTGGCCACATCCGTTGATGGCAGCATTTGGCTGCTGATGCGAGCCGAGCTGAGAGTTAAATTTGAATGTCTGTGAAAACAGAGACAGCCACCAACACACTTGCGAGATAGCTATGAACTATCAACTTGAAGGTGCAAACAGCGAAAGATGCAAAAGAATAATATTACTTGTATATTTACTGGCATTTAAAACAGGCCCCACTGTCGTCAGGTTGGCTTATTAGTACTTTAAGCCCATTAACCGGAACCGGAAATGGTCAACAAAAGCGCCATTATTGTTTTGCGCATGTTTGTTGTCTGTTGTTAATAGCATTACGAGTTGTCTATCTGTGTACACATTCTCTTTCTATGTTACTCTGTGTGCTTTACATTTCTTCTGTTTTTGGAGTGCTGCATATCGTGTGGTGCAAATTCTGTGGTGAAAGTGCTTAAAAAAAACTCACCCGCTTGTCGTTTTTATACCACGTTAACGTTGCTAACGGATTGCCGCCCGATGAGACACACAGCAGTTTTTGCACCGACCCAGCTGGTATAATTTGTCCTTCTTTATAGCCCGAAATTAATGGCGGCGCGGGTGGATCTGCGAAAAGATAGAGAACAACGTGTTCAACGTCAGCATATACCATAGAATGAGACCTATATACAAAAAAAGCCACAAACAAAAAAAAAACAAAAGCACAAAAAAAATTTTGGCCCAAAAACTTAGCCACGAGGTAGCCAACAAATTATGGCCTACTAACGGCCAAGAAATCCCAACAAGACCTACCGCTGTGACGTCGAGTCGTTCGTTCATTGCCAACAAAACGCTGGCCGAACAATAAAAATTAAAATTATTTAATTTGACGCGCATAAAGTAGAGTAAAGTATATGCAGGGCATCCCTTGGGCTGCTACTGAACACGTACATACATACAAGCATATAAGACACACACAGCGTCCTTGAACATTTCTAAATTTTTTTGGCCGAAGGCTACGAAAGAATAGGCAAAAGAATTCGCTTTTCGCCACGCTAACTGGCAGCTGCAGCGTGTCAGCACAAAGGCAAGCCCTGTCATTGACCATAATATGGGAAAGGGAAATGGGTTGGAATTGAGATATGGGGCTAGGGGTGTCGGCGGAGATTCGCTCATTACCCCCAGGGCCTCTGTTAGCCATTTTGTGCGGTATGGGTAATAAATGTAAATCTCACAGTCGGGTTTCGTTTCGTTTCCTTTTGTCTCTGCTGCCCCGCTGCTTGGTGTTTTGTGATGCTGGTCAGAAAAATTAATTAGCGCTGCAGGAGTGCACAAAAAGAACGCGTGGACAACAAAAAAAAGCGACTTCACCCACTCCACCAATGGGGCGTTCAAGTACACAAACACAGCTGGTTTAATTCAACGTTTTTTCTGTTTCTGGCGGATAAGTCAAAGCTGAAACTAGAATTCAGTCCAGTGAACGCACAATTATTAATAAGCCCTGTTTGCAAGGGCCGTGTTTCTGAGTTTCGAATCTTGTTATCGATGAGTGACAGCTACTAGCTCTCTGAATCTCTGCGCTTAACTCAGTTCTTAGTCCTTGTCTATGTTGGTTGTATTGTGCCTTTATTTTACAACCACCACCAGCAACACTTATAATTGAGGCAAATTAAGAGTGACATCGAACATGGGATAATGGAGTCGAAGACACCGGCGTTTGCTACGTGGCAAATACATATAGTTGAAATGACGATGGCTATCAGACGATTCAGGGACGAAATGAACGGGCTGTTGAAGCAGCTAGCAAAATGCTGTGTTGTGTGTGGTGGTGGGGGTGTTTGTTTCGGCAGGTTGACAGCCACAACGGCGACTGATTGTGCTTTTATTTGGCAAGCCAGAATGGCATTGACCGCTGGACAAAAAAAAAGTGAGATTTAAGTCACAGAAACTTTTCCACACACAATTTATTAATATACTTGGGATTTTGTTGATGGTACACAAAACAAAAAAATTTATAGCAAGCCGCAGCTGGTAAATATGATGCTCCTACTAAGCTTTCCATTTTTGGTGCCATAACTCTGAAGGCAATCAAGTATTTTGCCGCCTTTGACCACACGACCGAAACCAACACGTGAGCCATTCACAACACCCAACGGCTTAAACGATATGGAAAAGGACAAGTAATTGGTGAATCCCTGCAAATGGTCCTTACTAAATGACAGCACATAACTGAAAGCACCGTGATCAATAATCTTGGCATCGTATTCCAGAGGATTATGCAGTTCAGCATTACCATCTTCCTGCAGAGCCACATCAAGCCACAGATCCGGGAATAGCCTTTTAATTACAAGCTTCTTATGCATGTTGCAGAAGCAGGCACGTAGTAGCTGTAACACCACTACTGGACATGCTTCCGTGCACAGCTGGACAACAATACGTCCAAGGGGTCGCGTATCCTTAAGGTAAATGTCAAAGAAAATGTGCGGACGTAGGAGGCGCCAACGATCTATGTCTGTTTCGGGCATTGCAATTTTGTACTCCTCGTATTTAGCCAAACCATTTACAGGCATTATGAACGGCTGATCGGTCAGGCGGGTCACTTTCCCCGGTTTTGATCTAAGGCCCGAGTCCACCTCGCTGACCGCTTCCGAAATCCGTTTGGCTATGTCGTAATTCTCTTGATCGATGCGATCCAGATTTCTAAGAGCTACAGGTAACGAGGACATCGTATAGACTCGCTCATAGCGAAACGGATTGATGACACCGTGAGTGCGCATCACTTTCGATAGCTCGACCAGCATCTGAATGTTTTTTGTGGTGCGATCCATGTAGCATTGGGCATTTTTGCGCAACGTTATTACGCCAGTTATGAGAGATGCCTGCATACCTGGCGGATTGGAATCCAGCTCACTTTTAGCATTTAACACTCTGTGGCGATGTTCTCGCCACATACCCGAAGGACTGGAAAGTAGGGAGTGCTTCTTCTTTGACTTTGTCTTTATTGCCTTCGGTTGAACCTCTGGGGGGGCCGGAATGGTAGGAAGCAATTCGACCGACCAATCCGACACACATCGCGGGATTTCCCTCAGCGCCATGTAACCAAATATGTAAGGTTATTAAGAGTAAAACTAAAATCAAGATATTTACAGAAAATTTAACAATATTTTTTTTTTTCAAATCACGAAAGCTTCTTAAAATACACTAAACTAAAAATCATAGCACGTACAGATACATAATTTTCTGGACTACTATTCTTTTACTTTAAATTTGTTTAATAAATGATTAGTGGAATATTAAAGGACGCCACAGCTGTTGAAGAGGATGCCGCGAGTGAGAGTGCCATTCTTGGTGCCATAGGTCTGGAGAAATTCAAAGACTTTTTGGCCCTTAATAACGCGCCCGAATCCGACCCGAGAGCCGTTAACAACGCTTAGAGGCTTAAAGGATACAGAGAAAGACAAGCAGTCGCGGAAGCCTTTCAGGTGTGTTTTGCTAAAGGAAAGCACATTGCTTGAAGCACCATGATCGATGACCTTACCATCGTACTCCAAGGTTCGATGCAGCGGAGAATTATCTTCCAAGGGCAAGTCCACTTCCAGCCAGAGGTTGGGAAAGAGACGTTTGATCATAAACTGGTTGTTCGTGTTGCACATACAGGCGCGCACTAGCTGAAGGACAACCACAGGGGCCGCCTCCGTATACAGTTCAACGACAAAGCGACCGAGGGGTCGCGTATCTTTAAGATAAATGTCAAAGTAGATGCGGGGACGAAAGAGTTGCCAGCGCTCCTTGTCAGTTGTGGGTAGCTTGATGTTGAATGGCTTGTACTTGGCCAGCGCCTCGTCGGGCATTGTGAATTCTTGAGTGGGTGACTGGGCACCGTCACTGGCCTTGGTCTTAAGACCGGAGTCCACCTCGCTGGTCATCTCGAAAAGGCGCTTGCCCAAATCCCTGTTGTCGCGTTCAATGCGCTCCATATTAAGGATGATTCGCGGCACAGCCGACATCACAAAGGGTGCTTCGTATCGAAAGGGATCAATTTCGCCGTGGGTGCGCATTGTTTGCGATAATTCCACAAGCATCTGGATGTTTTCTTTAGTGCGCATCATATAGCTTTCTGCATTTTCGCGCAATAAGTTCAAACCGGTCAAACGCACAGCTTGAAAACCGGGTGGCGATTTATCCAAATCACTCTGTACTTCTAAAAGTCGCTGTCGATGCTCACGCCACATTAAAAGGCGAGCTACTTGCAAGGGATGCATGTTTTTGAAGTTGTCCTTTGGCGGAGACTTTTTTTTTAAAATTTTCTTCTCCTGCTTCACCTCTGAAGGGGGACGAGTTGGCCGTCCGAGAGAATCATACGAAACACATTCCGGAAACTCCATTATTGAATACGTTTGTGTGTGTGTGTTTTTTTTTTAAATTTGTAACTTAGGAAATCAAATAGTTACGAACTTGAATTTTCCACTGATATAACAGAATTTGATTGAAATATCACAACGCTGATAGATCTATTGGACCTTTGAGTTATGAAATGGTATACCTGAAAACTCTAGGATAGTACAGCCTACTTATAATATACTCACATAAGACATTGATTGTGTGTGTGGCGACAATATTTTCTGTTAGCTGCATGTTGAGACCGTGACAGATGACAACCAGAGAACGCTTATTGGGCTCCACAATGGTGGTGAAATTTGAGCTGCTCGTCCAGCCGCCTGAAATGAAAAGAATGGTATCCAATGCCACTATGATAAGCAATTCGATGAAAGTGTTGAATTCAGACTAACCTTCTGGACTGATGACTGTCTTGGTGGTTGCATTGAGTAACTGTCGTCCACCTACCATCCATTTGATCTCAGCGGGCGGATTCGATGGAGCGGTGACACACGTCAGGGGCACAACATCACCGACTCGCGCCTCCGTCGGACCCGTCACTGTGACTTGCGAAGGTGCGACTGTAGATGGATATGAAAGGCAGAAAGAGAGATGAGGTGAAGGAATGAAGTTAACATAGAGCTGAGTAATTTTTGCTGTGCATTAATATTTAATAAGCCAGCAGCTTGCCTCACTTGCGGCACGCCGCACGGCTGCTGTTGCGTATCGCTCATTTTTCGCCAACTGGCTAGCTAGCCGTCTTGTCTGCATGCAAATGATGACTGAGTGACAGGCGTCTGCCGTCTCCGTCTGCTTGCCAAGCTATTACCTAATGCCAGCGATGAACAGCAGAAGCTGCAGCTGCCACCGTTTTTTCCTGTGTATTTGCCTTGATGGATAAGTGCAGGCAGTAGCTGGAGCTGTAGGTCTAGCTCTAACAGAAGTGGTAGCAGTAGAAGCAGCTGTGCATATATTACGCATACGCCGCGTTGTGTTTGGGCATGCAACTGGGGAATACAAAACTTCGACTCGATATGTTTCGCATATAAATAAACATTATGAATTCTTAACTTCTCGCATCTTTTGCCATACATCTTCATTCCGCTCACACACACGCACACAAACACATACGGCGTGCGGGTAGGTGGTTGGGTGAGTCGGTGGGCTCTCAATGTATTCTTGCTACGTCTTCATTTTTGTGTGCCACATTTCGTTATACATAAATAATGCGTGCTACTAGCCAAGCACAGCTAAATAGACGTATGTGTACACGTTTTTGTTTGTGTACGTGTGAGTGTGATATGGGCAAAACAAGGTAAACAAAAAGAAAGCTTGCGGATGAGTAGCAAGTGAGTGCTGGCAAAACAAGAGCAAGTTTGATTGGTATTCGTCCCTTAACTGGACAAGTTGGCCACGTGCGACAAGAATTGGGATTAGCCATGTGTCCAGTTGGAGCTAAAATACCCTTTCAATATTGCTATGCTATGCTATGCAGGCAGCTGGTTAGGAATTGCTAAACTGCGACAATTCACAGCTGCGACCACTCTTTGGCACTTCAAATTTGAATATATTACGCATACGCAGAGTAACCTTTGAGTTGCCAATTTGCATGTTAGACACACACACACAAAAAACGAGGAAGACGGAAGGGCCTGTGCATGCAAATTCTTGCGACGTTAACGACGCTTTCGGGGCAGGCATCGCGACGTTACGTCCTCTTACTGCAACTGCAACGCCTAGCTGAGTCTGGGCCTCTGCCTTGATTGCAATTGTTGTAGCTCTTACAAACTGCAGCAGGCAGTGAGCAAAAGGGAGAGAGAGCGAGGCAAATTAGGTGACGGGGTGGCAACGTTATTTGGCACTTGAAAAGAATTTGCATTGCTTGATTTGACAAAGCCAAGTACGGCTGTGGAGTGGGTAGTTTCAGAGTGCAAACTTAAGCTTAATTGCAAAAGAAAGCAACAGCCGGAGAGAGAAAGACAGAGAAAAGCAACCGAAAGAGAGACAGAGAGAGACAGAGATAGAGAGCGAGTTATCAGGCTTATTTTCGCTTTGTGTCGCGTGCCAAGTGGCAGCTGTCTGTGTGAATGCTAAAGAACGACTGTTGACACAATCTAGCTCGCAATCTGCGTGTTTGGTAGTAAGTGTGTGTATGTGTGTGTTTGGGCGTAAGAGTGTGCAAATATGAAAATTAACGAAATACAATTAGGCAAACATGCAAAGAAGTCGACGCTGGCAGGCAGGCGGGCAGCCAGCGGAGAGGTAAAGAGACTTCCACGCAAATTGCCCCCGTCTGCATAACGAGCTCTTTCTGACTCTTCTCCTGACTATAGGACACAGGGCAAATTATCTGGTTGCAGTGAATGTACACAGCATATGCAAGATGTTCAAGTGCCAGGCATTAGGCAGCAGCCTCGCTTTGATGATACCCTTTTAATAGGAAAAGAGATGAGGAGTTGCGGTGCGGGAGCGGTGCACTTACATAGGACAGTCAAATCTACTTCCGCCTTGAGCGGCGTCTGGGACATCACATTGCTCGCCTCGCATCGGAAGCGCGCCTTGTTGTCGCTTGCCTCGGCAGTGAACGTGTAAATGTTTTCCGACAGCCGGCCCGCGGTCCTACAAGGAAGTAAGAGAGATAATGGCATTGAGCGCAGTTAAGGAGACATCGTATAAAGTACACTGCTTACCTGTAGGCCATGCGTATCTGCGAGTTGTTCTTATACCAGATGAGTTGCGCAGGTGGATTGCCCCCGCGGCTGCGACAACTCAGCTCAACAGTCTGTCCACGGCGTAAGGTTTGGATGGACGAATATCCCTCAATGTAGGGTGGTCCGGGTGGATCTGTGATAGAAAAAACGAAAACGAAAAACAGAAAAGAGAAGAAAAGTAAAACAGTGAGTTGTGTTTATTGTCGGATAATGTACACAGTTTGTCTGTATGTTTATAGCGTGCATATTTAATTGCAGTGACTGCCGCAAATAAATTCAATTTGCACTAAAACAAATGTGGCCAGTTGGCCGGCTAGGCAACCAACCTGCCATCCGGACAGCACGCCATATGCAACCGAACACACAACATTTTTGCACGATTTTTAATTGAAGTGTTTGCATGCAAATCGTTTATGTGGTCAAACGCATTATTTTCCCATTTCCCCTTTTCGCCCCTTTATTTTTTTGGTTCTTTAATTCATGTCGCGGCTGTTGTTGTTGTTGGTGTTTATTTACAAAAACAGGACTTTGGGGTGTAACGAGGGCAGGCGACCTGTTAAATGTTCAATGTTCATCTATCTGCAATGCAATGCATTTGGATTAAAGTGCTCTGGTTGTGTTGGGCGGGCGGAAGCTTAATAGCATTGTAAATACCACAAACAGTAAACAATGCATGTGAAAAACCTGTTTAAAGTGGCCATAAAGCAATTAAAAATCAATCTGACAATCGAATATGCTCATACTTAGAAAGTTTTTATTGGGAGCAACTCAAGATGCGTATACGTAGTAACTGTATCATGTGCCGTTTGCTACACACATACACATACAGAGACATGCACGTACCTGGAAGGCAGGTTAACCGTAACGAGCCAGAATAAAACGAGGCGAGTCGAGGCAAAAAATTAAATTAAAATCACTTAAAATATTGTACGAGTATCGGCTGTCTCCAGGATCTGCCTCTACAATGAACGTATATAACATATATATATATAGATATATATATATATATACAGCACGGGGCTTAATGAATCCGATTATTCCCGGACCAGTCCAGTTGCAATTGAAAGGACCTGGTCTGGTTGGAATGTGGGAGCTAAGCGTTAGAGAGTGTAGAAGGGAGTGCAATAATAGAGCATAATTAAACGCCACAAAACCAGCAAATGGTCAGAGACCGAAGCCAAGGGTACAGCACAGTCTGATAATTGAAAGTCGGGCGAGAATATGTACATATGTATGTATATCTCCCAACTGTATATAGATTGCATTCAAAATTTGGTTACCTAACGAGAGGTAAGCATTAAATATAAAAGAGTTCGATATGATTTGTTTTGGCTGCTCAATCTATTATTTCAGCGGTGCAAGAGCACGAAATGGCTAAATGAGGGTGTTTGTTGTTTGTGTGTGTGGCGTCAACGTCAATAATAGCCTTGTGGCAACCAGTGCTGCTAGCTATGCAGCTCTACCCTTAGTTCCATTGGCAGGCCTCCTCTTTCTGCCTATGCATAAATAGCGAAACATAATTAATTTGAATATGCCGCACGTAATGTGACGGGAGCAAAGGAAATTGGGGAAACAAGTTAGCTGCTGCTGCCGGTTACCTGGAGAGCACCAGCTTTGCCAGCAATCAATAACAGAAAGTTTGAAATTTGCGAACACAATGGTGACCCCTTAGCTTCGTTTCCCTGTTTCCATGGCTCCCGTTTTTGACCTCACACGAAGCTTTGGTGGTCGTTGCGTATGATGCGTGGCAGCAGCTGAGCGTTGCATTAGAATTTAAAAACTAATTAATACGCGCGCCAATTGCGCAATTAGCGACCATGGAGAGGCCATGACGGGCAACGGTTGTGGCCATCGCTCTTTGGCCATGTTTTGCGGGTCAGGAATGAACAGGACTGGACAAATTCCTTCGAAGAGGAGGAAAAGGTAGTGCGGTTGTAGGGTAAGAGCAGTCAGCATAAGCGCGCGGCTAGCATTTCAATTGTATTGCAAACTTGGCTCCATTTGAGGCTGGCTAATGAGGTCGGCATTTGGCATTTGCCATTTCGTACACATTTGACAATGATGGTATGAAATTGGGTTGGAATCTAGAGCTCTACTCACACAACACGGACAGTTGCACGGTGGTACGCATGGGCATGTCCGGTGAGAGGGCCCTGTGCTTGACCTGGCAGGTATATTCCGTATAATCATCATTTGCGCCGGGCTTCAGTTTTAGGCTCGATGTAGTCGTATAGCGCTTCGGCGTCGATTCCTCGACTTTATCTTCGCGCTTATCTGTAAATAGTTACAATATTTTAAAATATTTGATTAGTTATGCATTTTACATTCAACTATTTTGTGATGGCAATATTTATGCAATAACTTTAAAATTCTTCCCTTGGTGGGTGCACTTTGTTTCCTTTAAGTGTACAATTGCTTAGATTCTATGGCTCATTTGTCTGTCGTCTGCAGTTACTTCTATGGTATGTGTAATGTTTTATGGGAATGGGGGCCAGCACTTGCATTGTCATAAATAATGACGCAACAAGCGAACTTCCCCAAAAATGCAGCTGCGCATTGCTAGTCTATGTGTGTGTGAGTGTGTATTTGCGTGTGTTATAAATTATTGTGCGCTGCGTTAAATGTCTGCGATTTATCATAATAACAACAACAACAACAAAACATCAACAGCAGCACTCCGGCGAGCTCAACACAAAGAAAATTAAAATGGCGGGTGTGTCCTTGTCTGTCTGTGTGGGTTTATGGTGTGTGTATGTGTCTGTGTTTGTTGCTATTGCAAAATTTGCACGCCATTTTCGCGTACGTGCAACTCGCCCGTCCCCGAACCTCCTGCACCCACCCGAACCTAAGTCGTTGTCATAAAGTTTAACGCATATTTTATGAAGTTTAGTCTCTCTTTCTCTCTCTATCTCTCTATATCTCTCTCTCTCTCTCTCTGTCCCCTTACAACTCGCCCTCTTTCGCTCTATTTCTTTGTCTGCTATTCACGCTGTGTGTGCGCCATGCCGCGACCCATGGAATTCATTTGTAGGCGCATATTTTGTGTTATATTTGCTAGCAACGACAACAACAAAAACATCATCAGCAACATTTTGTGACATAATTTTGAGTCATAAATTGTCAATGGCTCCTTTATGTTGTTGTTGTTGTTGTTTTTGAAGAGCAGGGAGCTGCTGCAACAATATCTGCCTATATATATGGCTTACAATGTTACTTCAACTATCGTCGAGCTCAAAATAAATATACATATACGAAATATATATTTAACATGACAGCAGGATAATGAGCAAGCTGCTCGTTGTGTGCCTTGACTTGGACTGGCATTAACCGTCATTTACGCGACCGCCACATACGTACGTACTATACATGACGCGACCCTGAGCCAGTGAGCAAGTGAACGACCCACTGAGGCAGTGAGCCACACAGCCACAGAGTCAGCGCCTCTCTGACAGCTTGCAAATGATCCTACAGACTGCAGAATCCATCCGCTGCCCCATTGTCGTAAAGTCTGGTTTTCAGGACGCAACAGTGTGAGCGGGAGTCAAGAGTCCAGCCGCAACATATTGTGTCGTAAACATAATTCATCATGCCGCTCCGCTCCTCCAGTTCATCTCTTCCTTTATGTGTTGAGCTGTTCCCATTTCCTTGCGGATTTTCCTACATTTTACGCCGTTTTGCGAATTTTTCTTATTTTGTTGCTTTTTTTTTAGTTTGGTTGTTTTTTTTTTTGTTTACCGAAAAAAATTCCATCATCATCGTCGCCATCGCCATTGCCATTGCCATCTCCATCTCCATCTCCATCGCTGCTGTTGCGTTTTACATTTTAAGCATTTTTAACGCACCAGTTGTGTTAAAATGATTTCGTTAGCCGCTAAATGACAGCCCCACAGAGTCGACCAGGGAATCAGCCAACCCCAATACACACCCAGTCAGGAGACCCAGTCACCCACACTTTCACATAACACCTAAATATCTGTATACGTGTGTAGGCAGTCTGTATGTTTGTATATGCTGCATATCATAATCATTATGAAAATTAAATGTCGTGAAGGCGACTAAGTGCCGTGTGATGTGCTGTGTTGCCCATCTCTATCTCCATTGACATGGTCATAGAACCATCCTGATCCTGGTCGGGGAGCGTTTTACATTTGCATTTTTCCATATTTTTCTACAGCGTCCAACGGACCCGTTTACCAATTTAGCTGACTGGTTGGGCTGGGCAGCGACAGCATGACAAGGCAAAAACAGCAACAACATGGGGCCAACAAAGATAAGGGAAACGTCAGCATCAAAACATCGGCAGCTAACAGGCAGAGACCGTTTTGTTAGGGTATAAAATTATTATTTAAGCACCGTCATCAAGCAGAAAGTCAAACGGGTGGCTCCTCTCACATGTGCTCCGGCCAACTGGTTGACAGGGCTCCCTCCTTAAATACTTCCCCCATCCCCTCTCTCTCTCTTCGCCCTTGGCAACCGAAACCCATTTACACTTTTTGTTTTTGTTGTATTTTTTTTTTTTTTTTGGCAAGAGTGGATCAGCTTCGTCGCGGTAGCCGGTACGATACGGTCGATACAACTGATGGTAAAAAGGGATGAGAAATTGGAGGGGGGAGGTTGTGAAAAGAAAGGAAGGGTATAGAGCTGCCATTAGAAGACACATACGTTGGTTACGGCTGTTTCGGGCCGGGTCGGGTGGTTGCTGAATGTTGCTGTCTAAGTGGACATTAAATTTGATGGCTTAGTGTTGTGACACTTGTCACGAGCTGTGCCACACGAGTGTATGGGTGTGTGTGTGTGTAGGTTTGATGTTGATTGTGCTTGCCTTCCATTACATTAGTACATTACATGTATGTATGTTATGACTTTGGAAACTTCTGACCTATCTTCAAGTTTATTTTTTGGGAAGAGTTTTGTCATGAATAAAAGTAAAAACTGCAAATGCAGTATTAATCTAAATGGCAAGCCATGACTTATAAGGTATTGCATTTGATAATGTATGTATACGTAAGTATATACTAACCTGGCTTGTATTCGACATTGCCGCGATACCAAACGATTTGTGCTTCCGGCTTCGCATTTGCCACAATGCATTTGAGTGTAAGATCCTGATTCTCACGCACCTCCACCTTGGAGTTGTGACTGTAGCCTTTGATTTCAATCGATGATGGTGGCGCTGTTGACATAGACAGAAAGAGGAGAGAAAGAAAGAGTGTTATTAAACGAGTGGTATGTTGAAATCCCCAAAACCAACAACTGTTGCAAAGAATGGGCTCTTAACCAGGGGCGGTATAAAACAAAACAATACGACAAGAGCTAACATCAGCTAACACTACAACAACAGCTAGCTCTACTCATTATGCGACAATGCAGCACGTTGGCTAGATAGAAGGGGAGGTGAGAGGTGTATGTTGGCGTGGCTGGCAAACCAGGCGACATTGTTGTACTGTTTTTGCAGGTTGAATGGCCGCCAAAGTAGTGAATATGAATGTGTATGTGAATGCGCATGTGAATGGTAAGCATGGCCTGCAGGCTGACGTCTAGCAAGCACCTACCGGCAAACTCTCCGACTCCCCCATTGTCCGACTCCCGACTCCCGTTAATATGCTCAAGTATGAGTCTCAATATTTGTGCAGCAGTAGAAACAGCAGCAGCAGCCAAACACAATGCGGCGAAATGGGTTGGTGACTGGGGGAAAGAGTTGTGGAAACAGCAGCAGTAGAATTGCGAAACCAAAACGCACACAAGTACACACAAGTAAACACACACATACAAACAATTGTGGATAAAGTTAAGTGCACGTGTGCATTATTTTAATGCCACCTGAAGGAGTATGTATGAGGCGGCTATTGCGTCTTGCGTTGCAATTGCTGCAACAACACCACACCACACTACCAAACACACACACAACGCTGTGCAGTGCAGCAGCAGACGCCAGACTGAAGGTTTTGAAGAAAATACTCATGCTGTTGTACAAGAAGTTGTGTAGAAGCAAGAAAGAAAGAAAGTAAAAAAAAAAAAATTAAACGAAGAAGTGGGTGTAGTGCATTTGACATGCAACATATGTTGCCTGCTGCTGCTGTTGTGTGCGGAGCTGTAGAAGTTGTTGCATGCGAAATGAATGCTTAATGCTTATGGCAACACCGCCAAGTATGATGTTCTCACCACACCCCGAAGAAAACAAGGACATGGCAAAAGAAAGTTTGGGGCTGAAGATGATGAAAAAGGCAGGAGGCATCTAAGCCGCGACGTTTCGTCGAGAAAATTGCTTTTGCTGTTGTTACCAAAATGAAATCAACACCGACCGACGACTACAGACTCGTCCCGTGTCCCGTTCCCCATTTGATACAAAGGTGAATGCTGTCGAGTGGTCTGCTTTCTACCAACCAACCTCTGTTGTCGCCTGCTGAGGCCTTGAGGCTGGCTGGTTGTTTGTGAGTTTTATTTGCATAGCTCTGGGCGCATTAAATTATTATGCACAAATCAAATACGCAAACACCAAATCCCGCGACGTTCTTACACACACAAACACACATGGGCGTTAACAAAAACACACACATCATTATATACAAAGGAATACTTTTGATATATGCCTGGCAGCGTTTTTGGGCATTAAATTGAGCCAACGCAATATAGGGCTCATCACTTGCTTGGCATAATAACTGCCTATTTTGGTTGCATGTTGCGTATTAGTAAACTCATTGTTTGCCCTCAAAAGTAGGCAATGCTAACAGCGACTTCTCCATTCAAGTCCGTCTTTAAATTCAGAAATTCGTTAATACTATACATTGAGTTTCATTTTTGGTTAGTATAAATTGCTTTTAACCAATCAGATACTTTTCAACTAGGACTATCTTAATTTTGTACAATATTTCGCACAGCGATTGATAACGTTCACACGTTAAACAATGCGTGCCAATGATTTTGTTCGCCCTGCCTTCAATAAAAGGTATTGAAGACAAATTTTATGATTTTATGCTTGCACAAAGTCGCGGTTCAAAATGCAGCTCGATTTGTAACAAGGGAATGTTGTAACCGGTACCCATAGACACATGAGAAGTAAAGGACGGTGGGGGAGATGTGTAAAGGATGTGTGCATTGTTGATTGGTATGCAAATTGTATTTGATTATTGACATGTGCGTGTGTGTGTGTGTGTAGTGGCATTCGCGACGATCGATCAACGTAGCCACCGACAACGTACGTCCCACAGATTGCTAGAAGAAAACCGTTGAAGGTTGCCTCAGTTGTTGTTGTTGTCGGGACAATTGACGCTGCATGCGATTATGAACGAGCTGCTTTCGAGGCACAGGTGCAGTTGCAACCCTTTTGTACTTGTCAATCCCCCCACCGACCGAAATTCAAACAAACGAGTGTTGCTCTCGCAGCGATTCGTTGATTAAATTTTATGCACTAACCCAAACAAGGCAATGTGGCAGGGGGGATCGGGTGCACGAGTGGGTGGGTGTGGGGTTAGCTGCAAATAATTTATGCAGCCATTGTTGGGCTGCTGCTGCTGCTATTGCTGGTATTGCTGGTATTGCGGCGCAGAGTGTACAAAGTGCAATTTGCCATGAATTCAGGCGGAGCTGGTAAAGCTTTTGCAGCCGCCCGCTAACCCACTAATATTACGCCTCATAAAAGTTTTATGCGCTGAAATATTTCTCGACTCTTTTCTTTTATTTTCATCTTTTTTACTTTTTCTTTTTCCATGGCAGCCAGAATAAGAAAAAAGCAAGAATTGGGTATTTTTCCCCATTTGACGTCAACTGCTTCGCTGGGGAGAGAGCGAATTGCAAAAAGAAGCTCTCCTACGGCACAAACTCTAAATTGCTCACATCTCTGTCATGACAGCGTCTTCCTTTATCCAAGTTTGTGGGGTGGCTTTAAGGTCACAAAACAAATGTTAGCCCATAACTCACAAGGCCTCTCTCCTTTGTTGAGGGGAGGTGAAAACTTTGATCATTTGCACTACAATTACGAGACGATTATTCGAGTCAAATGAGCGGAAATTGGAAAAATTTCTTGACCATTTAGAAATCATTAAAGCACATTTATTGGCTGCCGGCCATTCTCAAAAGACTGAAAGCAAAATCATCTGAAACTAAGCTTGAGTTTGAGTCTGTGGCAGGCTTCGACAGGCAACCTCATTTTCCGATGTTCCCGTTTTTCCAGCATGTTCCAGCTGAAAGTGCAGTTGGTAATGCATAACAGAAAACAATTCTTTGCTTTCTTGTTCTTTCAATTTTGCAATGCTGCTGCTGCTTTGTATTCAAAATTTATAAAGGCAGCTCTGCTTTTTTGGCCGTGCATGCCTTGAATTCCATTGTGCCCGGAGCTTGAAGCAGCTGAATCGCCATTGCCCATGCCCAGGCTC
The DNA here is from genome assembly GCA_035044465.1 of Scaptomyza tumidula. NCBI lineage: Eukaryota > Metazoa > Arthropoda > Insecta > Diptera > Drosophilidae > Scaptomyza > Scaptomyza tumidula. The sequence continues at coordinate 19,543,496 of JAWNNW010000444.1, forward strand.
AGATTCAGGTTTGAGTTTAGGATTCAGGTCCCTGTGCGTTGGCAGCAAAAACTTTTGGACCCATTCGCCTTGCGGCATATGTGTTTTTTGGCTGCGTTTTTAAAAATTAATGGTATGCGAACATTTTCTAAATTTCCATAAATTTGCACGTGGACTTTTATGTGTGCAAAAGTTCTTTACTTCTATTTTACCAACTTATAATCTAATTGCGCCCTCACGTGTATGTAAGTATCTGTGAGTGTGTGAGTGCAGTTGGGTCCATGAAAGTTTTAAGCTAAGCGGGAAGCGTACGTTTGAAATTAGTTGCAAAAGAGCTTTGCATCTGGCTCTCGGCACGTTGGTGTGTTTTCAAATTTATTTTGTGAATCACAAAGGTTTGTTCATTAGGTTTCTGTATTGCATATGCTATTTTAAAAACAGCAATACAACCAGAGTGTAATAGAGAGAGAGAGAAAGAGAGAATGAGGGAGAGAGAGGAAGAGGAGAGAGAGAATGGAACAGAGAGAGAGAGAGAAGAGAGACAAAGAGGCGTCAATCAAGTGTTTGCATTTGCATATAATAAATCTCTTAATGGGAGAACGCTGCATCGATTAGGCATGTTTCCAATTGTACAACACGGACATTAATCAATATAAACAATAGCGGGGACGGTAGGAAAGCCAGAAATTAGATTAATAAATAAATCAAATAAATGTTACTTGAACTTAATTGAATTATTACACATTTCTCGTTACATTTTGCCGAGCCTAATTGCTGCAATAATGTGGCACGTGTTTTTGTGTTGGATGCCTACGGGACATACCGACATACTGTCTGTGCATACACCTACCTACATACATACCCAACATATTTTAGTCATTCAGTGTAACAGAGTAGATTCCATTTCAAAGCAAACACACAGTGCAAAAGGAGCGAGAAACGGAGAGACTCACAAGTACCCGACAATTATGACAAACATTTCTTCATGGGTCCACTGCTGCTGCTGGGGCTGCTACTGCTACTGATGCTGACGCTGTATACGGCTAGAGGACGACCTTTAGCCGCAACAACAACAACAACAACACCTAAAACAATAACAGCCATAACTAACGAGCTTATATGAATCCGAGACGGGGGCGCAAACCGAGTTTTTTTTTCCGTCTTTCTTTGAGTTTTTCTAAGGCTCCTCGGCACACATCATCATTGTCACAGCTCATGGCGCGTAATTAACTAAACAAACGTCATTAGGCATGCGCATATATGTATGTGTGTGTGTGGGTGTGGGTATGTGTATGTGTGGGTGTCTGAGTGTGTATGTGTTTGTGAGCCTTGGGCAAGACAGCATCTCGTTGTCGCTAGCTAGCGTGTATGTTGCTAGGGCTTGTCATATAAATGGGTCGAAAATGGGTGGAAAGTGGGCGGGAATTGGCGGGAAGTGGGTTATACAAGAAAGAAAAGAAGAAGGCAGGCAGGCAGCAACCGAACGTAGCAAGGGAAATGAAAATCGCTGTCATCAAATGTAGCGC